>CM075029.1:11145750-11196363 GCA_037576675.1 Pangasius sanitwongsei | reverse complement strand
CCAGGAGTGGTTTACCAGGCACCCGGATAAAAACAGACCAGACAAACATTTATTAGATTTGTTAGAAATTAATTTGAGATTCCTGACCTGCATAAAACAGAATGAGCAGACCCCATGAGAGGGCACTGAAATCATCCCCTTTGTGTCCACGTTCTCTGACGGCAGTACAGCCTTAAATAGAAGAATTAAAGGAAATTTCAACAAATTCATGACAGAGGGGAAATCTTACATAAATACAGAGTCATTTCAGCCTACAGGAAAAACAACAATCTGAAAGACCTGTTGGTTAAAAGCAAATTAAGACCACTACAGAAGAACAGAACAAGGCACAGTGCAAGGACCAGATTTCGACCCAAACGCTACATTACTAATCCCAACACAAAAGAAATTTTTACAATGTGGCCAATTTTAAATCTATGGGTCTCCAATTGTGTTTATTTAATTTATTGCAATAAATGCAATGTGCAATATGTGGGGGAAACGGGGAATGCCCTGTCAGTGAGAATGACCCAACATCTCTATAATATCAGGAAGGGGAAGGAGACACACACATGGATCGTGCGGCATTTTCTGCACCATGGCCTGGGAGAACTGAGGTTTATGGGACTCCAACACAACAGGAACTGGTCCTGTAATGCCCAAAGACAGGCAGAAGGGGGCTGGATCCGAAAGTTGGGCTCAAAACATCCGTGGGGACTGAATGAAAAGGGACAATGAGGATGACCAGTGATCTGACACTAGGCAGGCCCGTGCCAAACGTTGGTCTCAGTCCCGACTGGGACCACGGTTTGGGGACCCTAACCCTAGCCCTAACCCCAACCCTAACCCTAATTCTAACCCCTAACCCTACCCTACCCCTAACCCTAACCTAAATCTAACCCCAACCCTAAACCTAACCCCAACCCTAATCCCAACCCTAATCCTAACCCCAACGCTAACCCTAATCCTAACCCTAACCCCAGCCCTAAACCTAACCCCAACCCCAACCCTAATCTCAACCCTAAACCTAACCCTGATCCTAACCCCAAGACTAACTCTAACCCCAACCCTAATTCCAACCCCAACCCTAACCCCAACCCTAAACCTAACCCCAACCCTAATCCCAATCCCAACCCTAACCCTGATCCTAACCCCAACCCTAATCCTAACCCCAACCCAAATTCTAACCACAACCCTAACCCCAAACCCCAACCCCAACCCTAACTCTAAATTCTAACCCTAACCCTAACATAACCCTAACATAACCCTAACCATAACTCTAACCCTAACCCTAACCCTCACTTAACCCTAACCCTAACCCAAACCCTAACTCTACCCTAACACATAGCCCCTAACCATAACCCTATTAACCACAGTGATAGTGATAATCACATTATAGCAGTAATAAACAGTCTTTCCCTCACCAACTTCTCTTTCTCCTCCCTTGGGGTTAATACGACAAAAAAAAGAGCATCTTGTCATGTTACATGAAACCACAAAGCGCAAAGATGCTCCCATGGTGGAAAACTTAAAGGAACTGTTACACTGACACTGGAGACTCTTTACAAAAATATTAAATAAACACACAGAAACCTCACAGAATCTATCACCATAGCAATGCTTTCACACATTTTTAAAAGTGTTTATGTAGAGTATCTGCCATACAAGTCCCTGTTTAAGTTGTTAAACCCAACCCTAATCCTAACCTAACCCTAACATAACCCTAACCCTAACCCCGAACCCTAACCGTAACCCTAACATAACCCTAGCCCTAACCCCTAACCTCTAACCCTAACCCTAAGCTAACCTTAAACCCTATATCTAACCCTAATCCTAACCCTAACCATAACCCTAACCTCTAACCCTAGCCCTAACCATAACCCTAACCGTACCCTAACCCTAACCCTAACCCTAACCTAACACTAACATACCCTAACCCTATTAACCACAGTGATAATGTGATAACCACATTAAAGCAATAATAAAGAATCTTTCCCTCACCAGCTTCTCTTTCTTCTCCCTTGGGGTTAATAAGACAAAAGAAGAGCAGCTTGTCATGTTGCAGAGAAACCACAAAGCGCAAAGACGCTCCCATGGTGGAAAACTTAAAGGAACTGTTACACTGACACTGGAGACTCCTTACAAAAATATTAAATAAACACACAGAAACCTCACAGAATCCATCACCATAGCTATTGTAAGTCACTCTGGATAAGGGCGTCTGCCAAATGCCGTAAATGTAAATGTAAATGCAATGCTTTCACAAATTTTTAAGTGTTTATGCGGAGTGTCTGCCATACAAGTCCCTGTTTAAGTTGTTAACCCTAAACCTAACCCTAACCTAACCCTAACATAACCCTAACCCTAAACCAGAACCATAACCTTAACCCTAACATAACCCTAACCCTAATCCCCTAACCCTAACCCCCTAACCCTAACCTTAACCCCAACCCTAACATAACCCTACCCTAACCCTAATTGGAAAGGTACAAATAGTTTACCTTTAAACTATTAGTCTAAACACTAATTAAAGGTACAAGAGTTGTTCTTATGGTCCACTTATGTACCTTAAATAATTATAGGGAAACATGAGCGATATTCACATTACCATGTACAATATACATATTAAAAGTACAAAAGACCTAGAGGGTAAAACCCCAGTGAGAAGGAAATGTACAGTTTAGTATTTTTTTCTTCCAGATACTGTAGATCTTTGCAGCATCTATTACCAATCATCCTTGTCTTTATGAAAATGACTTTAATCTTATCTGGATTTTCTTTAAAAAAAGAAAGAAAGAAAGAATCCCATCCATCAGCATTCTTTCTTAATCCTACTCTTCCTTCTGTTTTAATCTCTGTTGCTTGGCCACTTAAACTGCTTCCACCGTGTGTTCAGGCTTTCGATCTTTAATCTCATAACTACATACATTTCCTATGAGTTTCATTATAATGAATAAATAATTCATAGTATTTCCTTTATTATAAGTGGATAATAAGCTGGGTCTTTAACAGGCCAAGGAATCCGGAATTATGAGTTCGACACCCACTGAAAACCAAATGAGTTCCTAGAGTGTGGTCATGGCTCCTCTCAGGAAGGATGAAGGGATATCTTTGGAAATGGAAAATAGAGACTAACTGGATGTGCGCCACACTCAAAAACAATGTTCTCAAGCCAAAAAAGGGAAGATTGACAAAGTCGATGTTCTGGTGATAGGGGTCTGAAGGTTTATCTGACTTGTTATTGAAAGACAGACCTAACACACAAAGCTGCAGTGTTTCTGTCTGAGTCAGACTCGCAGCCAGCTGTTTGTCCAGGCTGCGTGATTAAGCTGCTCCTCTCCTGCCACTTTCCTTTTAAAGCAGCTGTCAGGGCTCTGGAGAAACGGCCAATTCACAGCCTGGATATTAGAGCACTGTTCAAGGACTTTGGCTAAGAATGATGGCAGCACAAACACACACACACACACACAAATGCAGGATTTATGTCCTGGTGTCTCACACATCTTTGTGAATGCACATGCAAATGCATAGAAATTGATGCAATTTTCTCTATTACATGTATTTAATGGAAAAATCCACCCTTGCATTCTTTTCTTAATCTTTTCATCAAATGAACATGTTCAGTGGAGTCCAAGATTTATTTCATAATGAAATTCTGTTTTCAAACTTCTTTCATCGACATCTTGATTTACTTCCACTTTGGTTAACGGTTTCCTACATTACCCACAATGCCATTCCACTACCCACTGATATTAGTGCCAGTGGAATTTAACCCTCAATTCTCAAATCTCTACCTATAAACAGAGTCAGGCAACAGTGCTTTAGTACTTTTTTTAGTCTGTCCAGCTCTCTTACCTCCTCATCTCTACACTTTGCTCAAACAGATCAGGTCCAGAAGCTTCAACTATCATGCTAATACCAACACCATCAATGCCATCACGCTCATCCTCTCGTAGATCGCTAACTAGTCGAGGTGAGTTGGTTGCTATCCATAATCCCCTAATTTAGCACAACTATAGATATAACAATCATACATGCTTCTTGAAAGCAATTCGAAACACTAGCTAAGGTAGCATCTAGGTTTCTTCTGTCTACGAGTGCAACTGCATCCTATTGCATCCTGGAACTTCTCATTAATATGATATTGAAAATGGCTGGAAATGGTGAATGAGAAAAGAAGTCCTTGCTCTTTTGTTTTTAGGAGCTAACACCAAAACCTGACTGTTATCCCTATTGTTTGAGATAGCTGTCTGAGGAGCTTAGAAAGTGGGATTTGTGTTGTTGAGATCATAACATGATTCGCTGAGGATCCTGGGAAATGGAGAGATGTTGTAGCTGTTCTTTCAATACTACTATATTTCAATAGTACAGTCAAGGGCTGTCATATGACTTTCATTGTCAGAGGTGTGCCTGTGTGTACACTCCAATTTCCTGTGACCCTGTGCACCCTGTCCAACATAAACATTTATGAGTGTTTGGATGGCTCAAGTGCTATGAGAAGATACAAGCTGAATGCCCATTAATCAAACAGTTACAAGGTTAAAGCTATGTTTCTCAACTCTAACCCTTCACTGATAAATCACGTCTTTAGGTGAGAGCTAGAGCAAGTATTTTCAAGCTGGAAATATCTGCACCAGTGTCGTTCTGCAGGATTGAACTTGGAATTATACAGTGCATCTCTTACTTTGAACTGATATCTATGACAAGCAGCTACATTATCCCAAATGAACGCAGCACTGTGGTGAAATGTCTGTGTTTGCATTTGTATGCCCTAAGCATACCAAAGCATTCTGACAGCAAAGACCTTCAATCTCATGACTGACATGTTAAATGACAGTTGGATGTCATTTGAAGCTAACCATCAGCCAAACAGGAAGTACAAATAAAGAATAAAACAGGTTCCATGCTTACTGGAAACAGTGAAACATACAGTTAACGCTGTACTGCTCGGTTTAATAATTGATCAGATTCAGATGAAAATTTATGGCATTTTTGGCAGATGCCCTTATCAAGTAGTGACTTACCCTTATCTCATTTATCCAACTGAGCAGTTAAGGGCCTTGCCCAAGGTCCCAGCAGTGGCAGCTTGGCAGTGGTGGGATTTTGAACTCACGACCTTCTCGTCAGAAGTACAAGGTCTTGACCACTGAGCTAGCACCACTACAGATGCAAGACTGGCTGTGTGAAGAACAGTAACATCACATGAGCATAACCAACTAGTACTATTAATCTGGTGTATTTGAGGCGTATTCCAGCATTTCTGATTCATTAGACCGCTGGTTCTCCAAGTGGGATCCGGGGACCACTAAGAGTCCATGAAGCACAGCCATGATATTTATTTTGTTTCAGTGGTGGAAATCACAACATAGTTATTAGCCTGTTTGACTGTTCACTTGAATTAAATGGGTTTAATCCAAACCTCTATAATGTCAGCTTGGTCCTGATGTGTTCTGTCGATGGAAAGTTCAGGAATAAAAAGCTCTATGGCTCCAATAAATATAAAAAATATCATTTATATAATGAGTCTGATATTTGAATAATTGGTTTATGCTCCTGTGTCGCCTCTCGCCTTCTGGACCTCTGCTGCTCTTGTGGATGATCCCACATGGATACTGGAAAGATTTGCGCTTCCTAAAAAAGTCTCGCACTTTGTTCAGTATATAATCTCACAAGGATATTGTAGACCTTAAAACTGCTGCTGTAATCATAAAGACCTTTGTCCTTTGTTCCTCCTAGGACTTTTATTCACAATATCCTTATTCTGAACATACTTTCACACTTTTACTGTTTCACGTTACAGTATACAGGTGTAAAAGAGTAAAGATTTATAAACACACTATCCAGTGCCACGGAGAAGAGGCTGTGTTCCTTTTTGGTTCTGTTTCTCTCAAGGTTTCTTCCTGATGTCGCCTCAGGGAGATTTTCCTTGCCACTGTCACTTCTCACTTGAATCTAAGAAATAAAATGTTTCCTGGTTTGAGAATTCCTGTGTTAGACTTACCACAATGCTGGATGGATTTTTACAGTTGGTTTATTCAAGTGTTTGTGTGTATATGTCTTCACATGCAGATCTGTCCCAGTGCTACGACTGTGGAATGTGCCTCTTTTTGCTTTGTGGCAGGTAGGGACATGATGAGATAGTTTTTGACTGTTGTTGATGTTATGCATTCAGCATTGGTGAAAAAGTCCCCGGCAAGCGCATTGTGTGCATGTGTGTAGGGTGCACGGTCTCTCAGGTGTCTACCGCATTTCTACTTTTATCTTTCATCTATGCACAATGTGCCAGAATAAACACACTCGGCTTTGAAATGCTCGCAGCATGATTGTGGGCGTCAAGCATGAGCGTGTTTCAAGGATTACATTCTGCATCCAAAATGATGATAAGGGGAAAAAAAATCTCTGAGCGTTTTTATTTGGGGGGTTTTCCTCTTTCTTTCCGGAAGGTGGATGACAGGAAAAAAGAAGAAAATAAAACAGTTATGCTCCCAAAAGGTGCTGGAACCAAAACTGGAACAAAAAAACTTTTATTTGAAAACACTGAGGATGAAACTGACAAGTAAACAAAAATGCAAATTATTTCTTCTGATATAGTCATACAAACATTAAAACGAGTCTATTACTAATCTAAACGAATGCTACTAGTAAATTAAATAGTCTTTTATCATTTTATTTTGGTAGGTTTCATCCCCCCTAAAGCCTTCTTGTTCTTATAATTTAGACATTCCTTACCAATACAGGTCATGATCAGCATTTCTCATTTCACATTATTACATTATACAGTATATGAATTATGTTGTTTTTTAAATTATTATTATGTCTAGATGCTCCTCTTGAGCCAAAAAACATAAATGCTATACCTTATATCCATTACCCTATTCAAATCTGAAATCTCTGAGTAAAAATGCTGAACCTACATTTACAGTCATATTCATAATTTAAAGAATAAACTGTTATTTTCCTGACTATAATGTGTGCCATCAGTAACAAATCACTTGACAATGTGCTGGACTATGAACAAGTGCAGACTTAGTAGGGATGTAAGTGGATATGAATACATTATTCAGAATGAACAGATAATATAAATGCAGAAACAAGTAGGAGGTGCACTTTTTCTTTAAAATAAAGGACCCCATTTTGAGTGGCAGCAGCACTGCATAGCAGCTTCATAGCTGATGTGTCTCCAGAAACCTTTCTGATCCTCCTGAAATGTAACAAACCCAAAAACTACTTTTTGAAAGATAGGTAGGTATTTCAGTCACATTAGATAGAAAGCTTGCCAGAAAGCTCCCCAGGGCATCTGCACTCGAGTGAAGTAACTGAGGAACTGTACAAGCTCAGGAGTTAAATAAACTTATGCTCTGCAAATCACTAATTGTTATATTTTTGAATGAAAACTGACTTCTTTTTTCAGCAGCAATGTCTTTTTTTCGGTGTTCACAGGGCCATAGTAATAGGGTTCACATTTAATCATAATAAAAAAAAGACCACACCCAATATTTGGAGCACTAAACAGATACAGATTGTGGCATTGCGTTACACCCCTAATTTCCATCTGGCTTGTGATGCTGATTGTCGGTGATAGATATTATGTACACATTTTAAAGACATGATTGAGCTGTTTGAGCTTATTAAGTATATAAGCACTTCTAGGCAGCTCGATTTAGGTGGCGTGGCTTGGCACCACTTGATCCTGTGGTATTTCCTGAGCTCCAAGCAGACGCCACCGAACTAAATGCCATCTGCTTAAAATCGAAGGAAATTTTAAAGTAGAGAATAATGAATAGGGCATAAATATAGTGTCCCATGCTAATTAAGTCAATATCAGCTGTACTTTCAACCATTAATCCTGTTTTTTTTAAGTGTGTGATAAATTAAATATACATGCCACAATTAAAATGAAAGAAAAATAATGTGAATAATATACAGAGTAGGGCTAAGCTTGTGAGATGTTGTATATGAGTTTACCCAAAACAGAGGCATGTCTCAGTTATCCACAATTTGAACCTTGCATGTAAGTGAAATTTTCTTGCGAGGTATCCACTCTGATTAGGAGCACTGTGTCTAGTGTCAGTATCTGATTACTTGTCTCAGCCTCAAATTCATGTTTTGGGCAAATGTAAATACACATAAAAAAAGCCATTTGAGGTAAAAAGCTTTTCTTTGTTTGGTCTGCTTCTATTATTATCAGTATCTATTACATACAACAGTGGTATTTTACTGGCCGGCAGCTCAGTGGTGTGTGTGGGTGGATTCCAGACTTCCTGCACTGAGAAATTAATGTGATTATCGCAATTAGGACTATTTTTTATGGAGAAGATTCTATGCTAGATAGAAATGCAATCGCATCATGAGAAAGCATGGCATGAAGCTGGCTGTGCTGCCGTTATCCTGCTGGTTTCGCTTACCAGCTGTATGTGTGTGCGTATTTTATTTTTGTGGTGTGCATGTAATATATGTGCAGGCATATTCTGCCACAGTATATAATTTTAGCTGATCACATTGTGCAAGCACATGCAGCATGCAGGAATAATCCTGTCCTAAACATGATTATGACTATCGACCCCAATATAGTCGCAATATATTGTGCAACTAATAAATGCTTATTTAAAAAAATAATAATAATAGTGTGTTTTGAGTGTGACCAGATCAGTACAGTTCAGTTTGATTTTGGTCCACAAAAAAAAAAAAAAAGTGATAGCCCAATTCTATCGCACATTTCATCTAGCCAACTTAACAGTATGAAGTGAAAGCATGCAAGTACATTTATAACAATAAATGTCTAAAATATAGTTAAAATAATCATTAATCATTATCCATTTTTTGCAGTGCATCCATGTAGCACAACTTGTAAATATAGTGAGAGAGGTCAGGAAAGAATGGCCAGACTAGTTTAAGCTGACAGGAAGGCTATGGTAACTCAAATAACCACTCTTTACAACCATGGTGAGCAGAAAAGCATCTCAGAATGTCGAGGTAGATGAGAAGAAGACCACAGTTCTATCAGCCAAGAATCTGAATCTGAGGCTACAAGTGGACACAAGCTCACCAAACCTGGACGGTTGAAGATGGAAAAAGACAAGGTGATATTTTTCCAGTCTTCAACTCTCCAGTTCAGGTGAAACTGTGCCTGCAGAGTTACAGACCCTACATAACTTATAGTTTTGATAATAAAATACTACCAGCTGCATTAGAGTTCACTGTGCGGACACAGGGCTACCAACCACATACAAGTATTCCTCCATATTCACTCTACATACATAGCACTTCTTCTTGTATGTGAAAACATACAAGAATATTTCATTTTTCAGAGTTTCAGTGTAGCTTCATTAGAGTGCTCAGATCCCTCGGTCTAATAAGTGCACTTGTTCATTTGCATGGTCATTAGGTGGATGGGCCTTTTACACATTGTCCTGGCCTACATGTTTGGCTATGTCAAACATCCTCAGTAGCAACAGTATTTAAACAATAATCTAATTTAAACCCAACACTGTTACACTCAAAATATAGTTCTACTTTATATGAATCAGAATCTATGTATTTCAACTTGCTAGCCACAAAGCCTAATTAACTACCCAATATTTCTTCAACATCTGTTAGCCTGGGCCAACAGAAAGGAAACTTGGCATCACAAAAATGATGGTGATGGACTGTAGTACCCTGGAGGTCTGAGCATGAATATGAGCTCCATTGTTTCCTCTATAACACACTCAACCACACATTTTACCTGCAGCTAATTCCCTTCTACTGCTTCAACATGCATTGTACAGTTTGTTTTCCTTACATAAACATGGAGACTATTATAATGAAAGTGATATAAGGTTTTCATGAGAACATCTATAAATTATGCTGCCTAGGCCTTACATAAAAGTGTAGGTGTGCCCCCCTAACTCCCAGTTGCCAACCGCCAGACAAAAATACATATATAAACAAGACAACCCAAAATACTAGACAACAAATCTTTAATTTGGCAGTATAAACTTTGGTGGTGGTCTTAAGCTCCCCACATATAAAGAGGAATAAACAATATCCCAATGTAAATAAGCTCCTAAAAGCTTGCCAAGCTTTAGTCTTTAAAATATACACTTATTATTATTATTACTATTATTATTGCCACCACAGTGGCACAGCAGGTAGTGTTGCTGCCTCGGGCTCCACTGTCCGCATTTCGATCCTGAGCTCAGGTTACTGTCTGTGTGTACTCTCTGCATGTTCTCCATGTGTCCTCAGCTTGGAGTACTGCTGTCTGACAGCTTGATGTAAGCACATTATGTCTAGATGTAATTAATTTTTTTGGCTCTAAAAACACTCTGGAACTATAGAATGCCATTAATGCTATAAATATTACTATTAATTAAACGATAGTATTGTCTCTTGAAAAAAGACAACTTTTTTTAATAGAGGATATCTTAGGAGACACTGCTTATCTTGAGGACTGATTTTTTTTTTTTTATTATAAAATTATGAACACCACTTACTTAAAGTAAGTGTAGCTGATGAATGCTTGGTCAGCTTATCCTTCAAACTCTGGGCATGTTGCCTTTACAGCAGAGCCCATCGAATTAACAAAAACACTGACATTATATTTTTTAACTCCACACTTAAAATTAGCCTACATCAGATGCCTGGATTGTAATTTCAGGACATCAGTTTAGTATCTTGTAGCTACATTAAGTTATGATCACAACTTGATGTAGGTCTGAATACTGAAGTGTCCAATTTTGGCTTTAAATCCTCACTGTGTGTGCAGAACATAACGCTGAATATGTCCCATAGTTGCAATTCAAAAAAATTTTTCTAAAGCAGTCATTAATATGTGGAATCTGCTATTTCAAATAATCAAATAACCCAATATTTGACCTGCTGCATACAATGTAATGTTCATGGTAGAAAACACTACGAATACAGTTACAGCGAATAATTGTGCTTATCCAAACATCAACCAAAAAAAAATGGGGTCTAAACTTTCCATGTACAGTATGTTATACAAATGTTTGCTTTACTCAAGCTGCTTTACTCCTCAATTTCCTAGTAGCATTAAAACAGCTTTGAAATGTTGCTATAATCAGTTTTATGGCTACTTTTTAAATAATTGTATTTAATGTGCAAACCTCTCTTTGTTTCTCTCTCTTATTCTTATGGCATTCAAAGATTAAATAGTGTGCTTTCAGCACATCTCTCGTACTTTAATTTGCTAAACTGAGATGATTCAGGCAGCATAATATACCTCCAGGGTCTGGGGATGGACTCTGTCTCACTGACAGCACAGGAGTATTACTGTAATTACTGGTAATGGCTGATTTATCAAAGGCACATTAGAGAGAACTTCAAAGAGCTCTCTGCCAAGCATGTGCATTAAGCTGAACCAACCGCTGCACTGATGTTACTTTTCCCTCCTGTAGCGAGCCTCTGTTCACAAAGAGGCTACAGTAGAATGTCTGAGAACATTAGGGGAAGATCCTCACATCCTTAACTAATGGAGAGAGCACTAAAATAATCTTCTTATGTTACTTTAGGATCATAATGCTTTTGGAAAACATGACTGTGTCTGAGGCATTCAAGGGTTCTGTATATTACATTTTTAGACATGCTCTTACATTACACTGTTTGTCTATATCTGCAGATGCACAGATTATGTGGATGAATTATTAGGTCAATGTGTGGGTAATTCAAGAGACCTACATATTGTCTAGAAAATTGTCACGAAGCAGCTTTACAGAAATCCGGATGTAGAATTAGATCCCGAATGTGCAAGCCAGGGATGACAGTGGCAAGGAAAAAAACCCTGAGACAACATGAGGAAGAAGCTTGGAGACTGAAAAGGGAACCCCTGCTGTGGGTGACACCGGATAGTGCGATTATAAATCATGGGTAAAAGAGGAAAGGCAAATAATACTTTAGGGAATCAGAGTCCTGTGATGAGCACAGGACAGTGTTTATGATCACAGCATCAGCAGTTCTTAGGTACATGTCTATAGTTTCCAGGTGAGATTTTTGGGCAGTGCAAATCCTCCTGGGATGAACACAGGACAATCTTTATGATTAGAGCAGCAGTTCCTGATGAAAGTGATGGGTGTCTCAAATATGATGTCTGACAAGTTCTGTTTTTAGTTACAATGCTGGCAAATGTTCCCGAGTGGCGCAAAGTGATGTTCACCCTATCGCTGGGAGCTTGTGAGGTCAAATCCTGACAATGTCACAGCCATCCATGGCTGGGAGTCAAGAGGGCTGTCAGGGTGGGAGGGATGGCATTTCTCTCTCTCTTCTGTCAATCACAGCTACTCTAACAAATTGTGGGTGTCCATTAGCTCATGTATGCAGATAGTGATATCCTGGTATGCTTAACTGTGATGCAATATAAGCAGCAGTTTCGAAAAGATGCAGTTGGCTGGATTCACATGTCTCAGAGGAACTGGAATGCCAAATAGGAAATGAGGGTTTACTGATAAAACTAGACCTTGCATTTGGTATATTATTTAGTTCTATAAAGATTAACACTGACAGCATTTGGTACATTTGCTTTTTCATTAGATTAAATTAGTTATGTGAGGATATATGACTGCCCTTGTGTGATGTGGTATGTATATGCTGTAATATGGGTTAATGGCTGTCTTTCCCATACACGCAAATGCATAAAGCATACACCTTAATTTTATTTTGATTTCTCTGAACAATTTGATATTTCCAAAAGCCAGAAAACACTAAGATAACCATATGTATGCTAGATTTTTAGTATTCCCATTGTGTTTCCAAAATTTAGGCATCTAAAAGCAGGATTAGAGACTTGATAGATAAAGTGATGCATTTAAAGCACTAATAGTGGGATTATGAATCATTACAGCATATGGATATGGTGAATGATCTACTTTCTCTTTCTCTTAAAAACATCTCTCCTCCCTTGAGACTGGGTGCACCTCACTGACTTCACTTTCATTAGAATATGATGGCAGCTGCTCAACTGTCGGTGTGTGTGTGTGTGTGTGAGAGAGAGAGAGACATTGAGGCAGCCCATTTTACTATGGCAACCAACCAAAAGCACTAGCATAGCCAACATGTTTACTGCCTCAATTTATTGTTGAAACATTGTTATTCTCCCTGGTATTTGTTGTAATCACAGTAGTTTAATAGGTAAAGAGGGAAAAAATGGCTCAAGCGTATTTAATCAATTAGGGATATCCATTGTTTTTTATCTGTATTTAACCTTATACAGGAGGTATGCCATATTAAACGTATTGGGATTTCAACTAGCTTTTATCTCCTTACTACATAGCATTACTCCTTTATTAAAAGTGACTAAAGTAAGGGATATTTGCTAGGTAATCACTACCTCAATTACAAAATTACTAAATTTTTGCCATCAAAACCATGCTGTATATGCAAATCTGAGACAATGCTTTATTGCTTAGGCATTTCACTCACCCTAATACTATCATACGCTAATCCTTTTTACGGCATCTGCATCCAATATTTTCATACTCATTACTCATAACATTACTCATGGTGCAATCCAAAGATGTTACTTTGACACACCTTGGATGTTTGAACATCATTTCTACACTATCATTAGGAGTTCTCAAAGCCATATATTGCTACGTTTGGTTTATTACGTTGTCATCTTGTCTGCAAAATGCTTCAAGCTCTCACTTATGTGGAGTATGAAACAACCTGCAAAGTACTGCTTTGCTCCAGTTGTAGCCGCAGCGTTCAACTACTTTGCATTAGGCCTTAGAAAGTTCACTTGAACTCAATTTTATTTTGTATAGCGCTTTTAACAATATTGTCACAAAGCATCTTCGATGGTGTCTCTTTTGTTTCATGTAGAAATTAAATGCTAATATTGTGAATAAGAGTCCTGGGGTGAGCACAGGGCAGTGTTTATGATCACAGCAACAGTTCTTACGTATTGCAGTCTATAACAACCAGGTGATTATCCACTGGTATACATCTGAGACCATCCACAGCAGCAGAAAGAAGTTCTCTGCTTTGCTTAACATGTTTAGTCATATGTAAATTTCAAGCAAAAATTCACATGACTCACTTTTTTCTATGAACAGTTATACACATTTATAATTTTAATAATAATAAGCAGTAATAGGTTTGCTACTGATGTCATTTATATGTTAGAATTCCTGTAGGTTTTGCCTGGTATCAGGTTGACTTCCCATCATATGGAAAGTCAATGACTGTAAATCTGAAGCTAGTAAGGTCAGCGATCTGCCACAATATTCCTGAACATAGCATAATTAACACACGTGATGCTGCAGCAAATCTTGTTCTCAGCCTCCTTATAGTGTCTATCCATTTAGCACTGTGGCATTATTTATGTTCTCATAAGGCACGTGTACCTCTGCTGAGCTGATGTTTCAGGAAATTACCCACTGGGGAGTTCAGAGCGGACACACATATATATAACGCAGCAGCAGATTGGCCTGTAAAACTGTAATTTGTGTGTATGGAGGCAAGCGACACAACCATGCAGCTTATTTGACTTTTTTTTATATACATTCTAATCATTCGCCTCAGAGCTGCTGATGCAACAGAAAATGTTACCAAGCAGAAAAGGCTTTGTTTGGAGACAGAAAGGACTATGGCTTTTCATGATTTGGTGCTCGAACACACTAATGGAATACACAGTTAAATAAGTACTGATTTATGTCCAGTTACATCCTTCACACTGCAAAAAAACCACAGGAGGAATAAATAAAAAAAAAAGAAATGACACAGTCCAAAGCTGTAGTCAGGGCAACGGCCCAAACAAGGACCAACGTGGTACATTCCAGCTTAACCAAGGCCATATACTTGTGACCCGCAGAGGGAGCGTGTGAGGGTCGGGTTTTTAATCATCATGTCACACCCAGCTTTTAAATGCACCGTTGACATCCCAAGGGAATGTCGTTTGAAGGGAATGGCTGTGAGTGTGTAAGTGGCTAATGATAGGGAGAAGAAAGGTGTGTGTTTGTACGTGTTTGTGTACATGTGTTGTGGTAACAAGTCACAGACAAACATATGAGGCACATTCACGTGCATGCACACAGACAACACACACACACACACACACACAGTTAGCAAGTGCTTGCCAATTACTTTTGGACAAAGATGTGAAATTCACACTATAGTGAAGATCCTCATCTGGTTTTATAACATTTAGCTGACTGCTTGAAGGCCATCTCGGTTTGTGTGTGTGTGTGTCGAGAATGTGGTTGAGTGTGGGAGTGTATCCAGAAGCCTGTGTGTTTACTGAACATGAGAGTTTTAATGGGATTCTCAAGATAATTATGTGCGCAACCAAATTAGGATGTATAAAAATGGGTGGATTAGTTTTACAGTGAGATTTAACACTCCACCATGATATAAAGAGCTGACGTAAACACAGTGTGTTTGTGTTTTTGGAAATAAACAGGCTTGGACACACTCTTACCTGCCAAACTATGTATATAAGGTGATACATGGAAGCCAAATGCTTTTACACACACAAGGTTTTAAACACACACACACACATTCAGTGCCACGACAGAGGGTGGTTGTGAATCGACCACTTAACTCCACTGTGCACCTGATTGCTTTGCTTGGATACCTTAAGGCCAAATGACCAGAAATCACTGAACAGTACTGCATTATACAAAGAAATTTCAACAGAAAATGAGTACAATTTAAGATTGTAATCAAAGAAGAAATCGTCTGTCAGAAATCAGGTACCCTGGTAAAGAGCATTTTTGGACAGCACGTGTGC
Organism: Pangasius sanitwongsei; assembly: GCA_037576675.1. Lineage (NCBI taxonomy): Eukaryota > Metazoa > Chordata > Actinopteri > Siluriformes > Pangasiidae > Pangasius > Pangasius sanitwongsei. Next base: position 11,180,657 of record CM075029.1, on the reverse strand, counting down.
TCTCCTGGTATACTGTAAAGTCACTATTCAAACACAGCTGCCTACAAGCTACCAAATGTGAAAGCATCACTGCATGTGTTCTTCTTGGTGAAGACAATCCCATAGTTCTGTTCACCAGATGAGGGGCCAATTACCCAGTTTGATTATAAGTCAGGGTTTAAAGTTGGTCCTTAAATATAGGACCATCTACTTAGTCGCTTAGTTAGTTTACAACTAGTGCAGTGTAGAATTTCTTAAGTTACACTACATGGCCAACTGTTTGTGGACACATGACCATCACACCCATACTTTGAAGTACACAATTGTATAGAATGTCTTTGTATGCTATAGCATTACAATTTACCTTCACTGGAACTAAGAGGCCTAAACATGTTCCAGCATGACAGTGCCCCTGTACACAAAGTGAACTCCATGAAGACATGGCTGGTCAAGGTTGGAGTGGAAAAACTTGAGTCTCCTGCACAGAGCCCTGACCTCAACCCAACTGAACACCCTTAGAATGAATTTGAACTCCAACTACGCCTCAGGCCTCCTCACCTGACATCTGTGCCTGACCTCTCTAATGCTCTTGTGGCTGAATGGACAATAAATCCCCACAGCCATGCTTCAAAATCTAGTGGAAAGCCTTCCCAGAAGAGTGGAGGTTATAATAACAGCAAAAGGGGACTAAATCTGGAACAGGATGGTCAATAAGCACATATGAGTGTGATGATAAGGTGTCCACAAACATTTGGTTATATAGTGTACCTCGTAAGTAGTAGTGCATAAAGTGACTGCAGACTGGCGTAGATTGTAGAGTGTTGCTTTTCACCATCATCAGCCAAACAGAGATAAATAGTAAACACTGCATCCACAACCAAGACATGTCGAGATGCAGGGAAACGTCTAATGTCTTTATTTTTTTCAGTGTCAAGTTAGTTATATTTTAGCTGCAGATAAATTAGCAAAATTTAGAAAGATTGTGCTTTGCCATAAATTGTGTATTTTACAATAAACAGCACTTCAGTTCTGTTCAGCTCTGCTGCTTGGGCAACAAACTTAATGACATTTTAGTAACAAACCAGAGCAACAAAATAATTGCTAACACCTGCAAACTTAGATTAAGTTTGCAGGTGTTAGCAATTATTTTGTTGCTCTATAGTATTTTGTTAACCAGACTGCCAGGAGGGATATAGTAACTCATATAGTCACTCTTTGCAGCCATGGTGAGCAGAAAAGCATCTCAGCATGCACAAAACATCAAAGCTTGAGGTGAATGGGCTACAGCAGCAGAAGACCACATTAGGTTCCACTCATGTCAGCCAGTAACAGGAATATGAGGCTATTGTGGGCATATATATATATATATATATATATATATATATATATATAGTATTTCTGCAAGGTGTCCACTGCATCATATATATATACATATATATGCCCTAATGAGCGAGCTAGAGGTGATGGTGGCAAGAAGAAAACTCCCTGAGACAAAATGAGGAAGAAACCTTGAGAGGAACCAGACTCAAAAGGGAACCCATCCTCATCTGGATGACTCTGGATAGTGTGATTATAAATCATTACAAGGATGTTTTATTGTGAATTAAAGTCCTTAGATGAGCAGAAGACAGTGTCGATGATTACAGCAGCAGTTTGTGATGAAAGTGGTGTGTGTCTCACATATGGTGTCTGCAAAATATCCCTGTTTAGATAGAATGCCGTTAAATGAGCCTAAAAACAATGACTGTTTTTTTGTTACATTTGTGTAATCATTTGGTTTTATCATTATTTAGATTAAAACTATTAAAGCATGTGAGGATATATTGTATACCACTGTCTTTGTGTGATATGTTGTATTTGCTATAATATGCGCCACTCCTTGTACTTTCACAAAACTTTCCCATATAAACAAGTTCATAAAGGTTATTTTATTTTACTTGGAACAATGTTTCATTTCTAAGGCCAGTGACCAAATTTATGCCAGATGTTAATTTGCAATACTCCACTTGGGTTTCAAAATGACTGTGGCTCAAAGATAGTATTCAGTCTCACACATATTACTTTCAAACTGAGGGATCTAAAAGCAGGTTTACAGAACTGGAGTACTTAAAGTACTGGTGGCAAGTGAAAGGGGAACTTGTGAATGGAAATCACATAAAACACACATATATAGCAATCCACATAGTTTAATTGGTAAGAGAGTTCATTGTAAACTGTGCTTCGCAAGCCTCCGTTTTTGATAGAAGTATGCTGGCTTACATTCATTTGAATATGAGCCTATTTGCTCATTCTCTGTGGCTAAACACACATACACACCCACACACAGGGGCTTGCACTGCCATGTATTTAATGAGATGTTGGCAAAGAGCTTCAAAGGCAATCAGATGAGCTCCCAGTTGCACATAAAGACAATCCACACAAGTAATGGTCTTTACCACTGTAATATATACATACAATGCACACAAATAGATTGTAGATAGAAATTAAATATATTGAGTACCGTATATTCCAAATGATCAGGTAACACATTTCTCAATCAAAAATCTTTTTAATTTTTTTCAAAAAAAATTTAATATGTCAGTCTGGTCTTTTATTATGCATAATTCATGTGAAGATGAAAATTATAATCTTGTATGTGTATACTAAACACACAAATATTTGGCTTTGCCCAAGAAATGATTGGCAAAGGGGTTTCTAAAATAGTTTGAGAACCAAAGTTTGAAGATTATATGTTTCACAGATCCTGTAGGACCAGCTTTGGTTTCATAATGCACAAAAAATATTTATGATTTTTAATATATGATTTCCAAACATTTAAAAACTGTATGTCAAGAGTATGTCTTCATTTCTGAAACTCTTAGCAATAAAGTTAATATGGGGTTTAGTAGCACAGTATATGATTGATGATTTTCTCTAATGATATGAAGAGTTTGGAACTGTAATCACATGTGAAAAACTGGTGGGAAAAAATTGGTTCAGGTCAGTCCCTAGTGGTTCAACAACAATGCCAGGGGTTGTTTCTGAAGAGCATCAACAGAACCTCACCCAATAAAAGCTGCAGCTGAGAGCAGAAAAAGTTGTCTGGGGTTTGCCATAATTCATGAACTGAACATGAGGAATGAAAGTATCATCCACAGAACATAAATGACGTTCACAAATGAAACAAATGGCATGCTTAAATGCTTTACAAGGTTATCTTAAGTTACATTAAATTTATTACATTTAATACCATTACATGTTATTTTCCTAGTCATATGAATCTTTAATTTCAAGAAGAAACAAAGCAGACCACTGTTCTAACTGCTCAAACATTGCATCAGTTCCCTGCTGTCTGTTGATGATATGCCAGTGGAAAATATATATTACAATTAATCACAGCAAATCTAACAAAATGAAATGTCAAAATAAGTGCAAGATAAAATTCCCTTGACTTTGATACTATATGGCCTTTTATGAGTAGTAGACAAGCTGACACCAAAGTGGAACAAAGTGTTTGAAACAAAACATCTATGAATATCTGTTTCATAGATTTTTAAGTAGAACGTTAAGTAGACTTAGTAGAAAGAAGTAGAAGCTTATTAGAATCCATAATATATTTATTTCAACAACAGCATTGGGAAAATAAAGCAATTCAATGCTGTTTGCCTGGTCTGTATACAATGCATTAGAATGCATAACACAGCTTCGTTGAAACTGCAAAATTGAAATAAATGGTGCAAGCTACAGTACTGCAGTCTGATGTGAGTCATGAGAAAGCGCCGAGAGAGGTAGAGGGAGGACAAACAGATGGGTGGGACATATTGATGAATGAGAACAGCATGTTTTCCATCTCAAAAAATGACTAGACTAAGCCTCCACCACCACCTACACACACCAAGAGCTGGTGTTCACTAAACATTGACTGGGCTTGGAGGATGTAATTTGGAGAGAGAGAGAGAGAGAGAGAGAGAGAGAGCATCACACCACTACCCAGTGGGGGGAAATCTAATCAGTCTAAATTACAAAGGCAACTCTTGATGAATGTGTAATCAGTTTTAATTCTTTTCCGCTATTGTTCTGGGTTTATTTTGAAAATCTCTTCAGGAGCAGTGGACTAGGAGCCATATTTTATATTCAAGAGAGGTTTAAAGCATTGACTTAATCTGGTCTGGACAGCAGCAACTAGTGAATCAGATAATCAGCTGCCACACCTGCTGCTCTGCTTAAGTACAACATTTAGCATTCCAGGTCATGGAGAATGTTCACTGCTTCTTTTTTAGGTGTGCTGTACAACTGGAACAGGTGATAAACTTAATTAAATGTATCCATTACATCATGTGAATGCCAGGAGTAGTTATCATGCCTAACCTGCTTAAATTATTTTGTTAATATTATTGTTGTAGGGTGGAGTGTTGGAGCAGCGGGTAGCGTTGTCACCTCACAGTTCCAGGGTCCCAGGGTTTGATCCCAGGTTATTGTGTGCTCTGCACATGTTCTCCCCATGTCCATGTGGGTTCTCTAGTTTCCTCCAAAAAACATGCCACTAGATGGATTGGCTATAGGTGTGTATGTGTGTGCGTGTATGGTGACATGTGATGGACGGACTTCTCATCCTGGGTGTATTCCTGCCTCACACCCAGTGTTCCTGGGATAGGCTCTGAATCCACCACGTATAAAGCAGTTACTGTGAGTGAGTTATTATTTTAATCAACCTGATATTTATTTAATGTATCATTTAAGTGCAATGTTGCACTTAATATTGTACACAGTGTTCAATTTGTGTTTAAAGTTACTACAACACAAGCTGCATAAGTATTTTTTAACTCCATATTGGCATTCTATTAGCAGTTAAAGTTTGGGTAATTGGGGTGCCATTTGAGTCCAACTAATATTATGTTTACAAATATGGGGAAGTGGTAGCTCAGTGGTTAAGATGTTGACCTCCTGATTAGAAGGTTGTGAGTTCAAATGCCAAGCTGCCACTGCTGGGCCCTTGAGCAAGCCCCTTAACTCTCAACTGCTCAGTTGTATAAATGAGATAATTGTAAGTCGCTCTGGATACGGGCATCTGCCAAATGCCACAAATGTACCCATAGATAAAGTGTCCTTCACAACAAGATTTATGCATATTTAGTTAAATAACTTAAATTTATAAAAAAAAAAATAATAAAAAGCTATCTATAACACTTAGAAACAAGCATTTTGCATGTCTCAACCAACTACAATGCTAGTTATGTAACTGTGGTACTGTGAAGACCACATAACCACCAGCGCAATGTTTTACCACATGGATACTTTCTTGTGCATGTCTGCACATATGTCAAGACCTTACCACAAAGTCACATGGTGATTGTATGACATCGTTTTTTGCTATAAAATAACCTCTAAGGCAGGAACCCTGGGTTCGGCAACTCCCAGTGTATGCTGGGCAGGCTTATCGCTAAAGGATGCAGCTCTCCCACTCTTCTTGCTGAAATAATTGGTAGTAAGAAGGTGGCCCAGAGAGATCCATTTCAGTTCAACATCCTGTATGAGCTTTTAAGGGAAGGACCTAAGGGCCTCTTGGGGGAGTGTGGTGGGCAAGGTGCCTAGCTCTCTACAGAAAGGTGGTGACAAGTTTATGAGTGCCTGACGAGTGCACTATTCATAGTGTTACAGTGCCAGAACAATGACTGCTACATATACTCTCAGTGTGAATGGAGACTTACCCTTGTCTAGCAGTTCCTGCAGAAATATCCCCTATCCAGACAGTGCACTGGGTCAATATGATTGAATCACAAAACAGTTTCCACTTGAAAACAAAGCCTGTGTACTGGGTGCTCTGGAAGTCAGTAACATTTCTTGTACTCTTGGTTGCTGTCCTTGGTCTTCACTTCCCTCTGAGATGCCACAACCATAGGCATAGCTAAGCTGACCAAGGGTGCCAGATCATCCCATATAAGACAACACATCTTACTGAGGAAGATGATGCCAAGGAATTCCCTCTATCAGTGAGCTCAGAGGAGGAAACCAGAGCATCACAGGTCACTATAGGGCCACGAGCAGGACTCTCTGGCCTGATTGCTGAATTCTATGCAATGTTAGCAGATTCAGTGGTAGAGATGGAAACAGTCGGCAGCGATGCCAATCATGGCCCAGTGCATCCTGACTTTATGGACTGTTCTGTTCTATCAGGGAGAACCATAGTCGACAATGACTTATTTCAATACTGGCAAAGAAGTCTATCCCGCCTTGACAGCACATCTGCCCCACTAGTGAGTGAGTTAAGTGAGTGGCTCTTGGTGAGGCTAATCATGTATGGGCCCACTTGAGTAGCTTCTGTGCCAGGCCGTTGCCCGATCTTGCCCGATCGTGCCCGATCTTGTGTTGCTCTGATAATTGATGTATTTGACCATCTCAACATTTCCCAAGTGTGACTACAACATGGAGAAACAGTAAGAAGAACTTGAGACCACCATCAGTTCCAACTGATTGATGTATTCTATCTTCAAACTGGGGCTCAATGTGGGGTGCCTCTCTGGAACTACACCACTCCCCAAGCAGTGAGGGAAGCATCCGTGGCGAGTAACTCCTTCTGATGGAGTACTGGTGGACCTCTTCCTGGAGAAATGCCTCGCACCTCAAGAAAGTTATGGCTTGTGCTCCTCTCATTGAGATGGAGTGACTGATCCAGTATGAGCAGCAAAATTGCTAGTGAGTTGCCTGTATGCACCATGCACGTGGCAATATCATAATCTCTTGTCTGAATGTCATGAGTGTGAGCACTATATCTGAGCATAGTCATTCATTTGGCAGTGAAGGGGAAGCCTTGACTGACCTGTCATGGTACTTGTACCTGCCAACAGTCATGTTGGATAAGGAAAGCCTACTATAACACACTCATTGTACTCTTTGCATTGTGGCACAGAAAAACCTTTGCAGTGAGGACTTTGCATTTGGAAATCTGAGCTATATGTTGGTAACCAAACCAGTACCATCTGCCACCATTTTTTGGGTGGCTATTATGGCATGTTTTGAACCTGCTAACTGAGCATGTGAGCTGGTAGAGTCCAAGTCAAATCCACTTCTGGACATTCCTGGAGTCTGTGATGACAATTGTTTTCGGACAGGAGGCGTCCCCCAGACGCAGCCTTAGATTTAGCATCCTCGGTCTCTTTGGATGAGGAGAATGAGCTCTTGGGCTATGCTGAGAACTCCACTGAAGGGCACAAGTTCTCGCTGTTTGTGGGTTCAGCTCTTACATCATTAATTTTAGCTGAGCCATATGTGATGCTCGGTCATCCACATGCTTTGAAAGTGCTTTATTCTGCTTATCCGTCATCATTGTGCATGAACATTTATGGCTAGCAGACCATTCAGATTCAACTCAAGATTTGTCTCTAAATCTGCCGATCAAGCACGCTATGTTGGCATCAGCATCGCTGTGCTTTCTGAAAATGTCTAGTCTGATTATTGCTTCTCTGAGATGATCAATACAGAGACATTATAGCTCATTAGTCACTTGGAGCTGAGACTGTGTATAGTGTAAACTAATGATTCCGTGGTTCATCTTAAGGAGCATTAAGGCCCACTGCTCTACAGATACATGAGGACGTGGAAGCTTAATAAATCACTGAGCGAAAAAAAAAAAAAAACAAGCACAAAAAAGCAGTTCAGCAGAGAGAAAATAGGAAGTGGAGGATCTCAGTCTGCTGCTAGTGATCCAATCAATGAATTGGCTACAAGTGGTTTAGCCACAGGCTCACAAACCCAGGGCTGTAGGGCAGAGCTGAAAAACACTGACGGACACCTCACTCAGCACCAATACAGGAAAACTGGAGGACAACCTGCTCCTACCTATGTATGCACATTACTGGTATCCACTAAATTTCTGAACACAACAGGGTGAGCACGGTATGATGGGGATAGCCACTCAACCTATGTTTACATTGTCTTTTACTTGAAACATCCTTTTCTGTGAGTTGTCCATTATAGATTATGAAAAATGTACATTTTCGATATGTCCCATAATATTCACTCAACACTGTTACATGAATACATCCACCTCAAGTCCACCAAGAACTTCACCTTTAACATGTTCAACAAGATGTTGCAACCCAATTTTCTGAAGATCATGGGAAGAGGAAAATAAAATTCTTTTTTATTTACGGTCAATGATATTGTGATAATGACTGACTTTGAAAGTACAACACTGTTCCCTGAATTATAGATAAACAATAAATTAATTATATTTAATTAATATTTATCTTTATGTAAAATTAACCGTGGACGTAAATGTCCTCAAATTAATGCTGAAAGTCTGCCTTTTGTTCATTATTTAATTTCAACTCCAATGTACTGTGGTAGACAGATGAAATAACTTAATCCAAATGTGGTTTATGGACCTGCTAAATGTCATCCAATCATGGAATCACCTGTATACTTATAGTGCAATCTTTAATTCAATGTCTCATCCTCTTATATTAGCATACCATCTTTGGCCTTTTTATAAGAAGTGATCATTTAGAGAATTTAGGTTCTACTCACTAAACAAAACATTGGCATTCAGTCCATCTCTTAATCATCTAATGAGTGAGCTTTCTCTTGTTTGTGCAGATGAGAGGATTCTTGAGCTCACGACTTCCTGTAATGAATTTCTCAAGGTTTTCTGCCTCAGTGCTCTGTTACAGAAACATAAAGCTGCATTTTGTTATCACAAGTATTAACTGCAACATCAGGTTTTCCAGGTTTGTGTTTTTCACATTTCATGCTTGCTTGGGCAGATGGGAAATGATGAAAGCATTTTGCTTTCTTGCTCTCTCAGTTCAATTCCATTCAGTAAATTTGTTGGCATGACCATATAAAATATTAACAAAGTATCAACAAGCAAACGTAGTCACAGTGCATCAAAGAATATACTTATAAAGGAATGGAGCTTTAGTGGAAAATTATGACAAGAAGAAGAATGAATGAATGAATGAATGAATGAATTTGTTCCTGAAACTTGTATTTACTTATTTTTATGTCTAATACTTAATACATAGGTAGCTTAAATTTATGCACAGGTAAGTAATAAGAATAGTTTTGTATGCCTTATGGCATTATGATTTATATGTGTAATAAGTAGAACTTTTTGGACTTATGTAAGAACTTATGTATAAGTTACACAATAAAAGTTAGAATGTCAAAGAAACACTGCACCAAGAATATTTAATCAAATGCAATACGAAACTAAGGAAAACTGTCAACAAAGACTGCAGTAAACTAAACTACAAACAGGACTAACTAAAGTAAACTATACTACGGACATGGAAATGGAGAATGTAGCAAAAGCTAGATTAGGAAATTAGATTTAAAGAGAGATCGGACAGAATGTTGTGTATGCACTACCAGGCACAAGTCAAGGACGCAAGGACGCAAGGACTTAATTACAGTACTTGGAGTATTATTGGAGTTTTGTGAAACATTATTACAGTGTCTAGAACATTTGTAAATTCATGATTACCAAATTACAAGGAGCACTGTAATAAAGCTTTATAAAAATGTGTCACCAAGTATTCATTTCATTTAGTTTATTTCAAACTGGTTCAGGGGCAAAAACAAAAATTCTTTGACATAGTTCCTGTGTGACTGATGGAGCTGAATTTTTCAGAATTTTAATCGATACCTTGGTTCAACAAATCATTACACACCTAAGATCAAGTCTATTACATTGTGTACATCCTTATTGTATCAGTAGCCTTGTCAATGCAAATTCACCACAAATAAACTTTGGGCTTCTTAACTGTTTGTAGTAGATTGAGAAATGAACTTTTTAATCTTGAATGAATTATTCCTGCATTATGGCTCCTCCTGGCTTAATATAATCCCTTTCCCAGCATCTGTGCCTGAAAGCTGAATCAATTTGAGTAAGCCTGAGCTAAATCCATACTAGAGATGGGAATCGTTTCAGTGAAGCTCTCCAAAGTTGTTCACTGTTCTGTTTCTCTGCAGTGATGTCATGTTTCCATGGGAACTGTATCCTCGAGCATGGTGACGTGACAAACACCATTATGTTATACTAGATGTTGGCCAATAAATCGAACTGATCGTTCTGCAAATTCTACCAGATTTTTTCAAAGAAGCTTTACATTTCATTGTTCGTACTTTTTTTTTTTAAGTGCATTATATGGATGTTCCGTCTGTGCTTACCATCCTTTTTTCTTATCTGTTTCTCTCTGCTCTCAACATACATCTTGTTTATGGGGAAACCTGACACAGTCTTCATACTTCTGACAAATCCATTACATTCAGTCATTCATGTTCTGTAACTACTTTATGGTCAGGGTCACAGTGGATCCGGAGCCTATCCCAGGAACATAAGAAGGGAATACACCCTGGATGGGATGTCAGTCCAAATCCATTACAGTGTTCTTGAATTAATAAAAGGATGACATCACCCAGTTTACTTCACAATATATGAATTTTTCATCTGCTTTCTTAGACTGGCAGCAAACCAAACAAAACACTAAACAGCAAGCTGGACACAAAGGAGTTGGGTGATGGGAAGTGGGAATGATGGATATAAAACCAGAAAATGTCATACTCTTCAAAAGCATGTTGAGGTGTCACTTTATGAGTAATGATTTGAAGAAATTCCATGTTTGCGTTATAGCTTCTTCATATGTGTAGCCTGAGTGGGAAAAGAATGCGAAGTACAACACTTATGTAAAAGTGAATTAGAGTGGTCTCATTCAATTCAGTTTCACTTGAAGACCATTATATGGTTAGAGCTAGCTACATGAATAAAAAAAACTAGATAATCAAACAAAAAAACAAACAGCATGAGATGTGGGCAATTTAATGGCGAAGCCGTTTTTATCATCTTGATTTCTGTAGGTCTGAATCTCTCGTTTTTTAGGGTTAGGCTGTTTTCTGACACTATTACATCCCTTTGTGTTGGTTGTTTTGCAGAGATTTAGGACTACAGTTATATAGTACTATATACTATATACTATATACATAGGTAATGAAGACAATAACCTTTTACACACATATAAGCACCACACACAGAGTGATAACATCATTACCCATATCTTTAACCCAAGTGCAACGATCACATTCTTGGTATGTGAAGTTATGAGAGAAATATTCCTGGTATTTTAATAATGCTCGGAGCAGCCCAAACCCTGTAATTATAATTCTAAAAATGGGCTGAACACATTATGATGAGGTGCAGATAGAGATTTATCATTAAATCAGCTTCTCTTATTCACTTTACACTCTAGACTATATGTACATATGATTAGATTTCAGTTACAGATTTCATATTTTTATAGTATTTTGTATTCCCAAATGGAAAAAAAAAATGTGTTAAATCCAACCAGCAGTATTATACCACTAGTGTTACGTTTGTGTCTGCATGAAAATAGTGCACGGTGATTTGTATTCAAACACAAGAAAGTAATACAGTAATATAACTAAAAATATTGTCTTTCATTTGGAATATCATAAGTAAGGAATAAACAAAACCGGGCATGTAGCAAATAGTCAATGCTAATATCTTTTATTTATTAAAAACCAGTCATATGTCATATATTTTTATCCGTTTATAGGTACAGTTAGGTACGTATAAGTTAGTTTCTGTTATCACTTATGTTATAACTGCTATAAACAATGATTCCCTCACCAGTTTTTGTTTCATCCTCTCTCTTGAAGTTAATAAGACTAAATTTTGTGAGTACAAAATCCATTGTCCTGATGCCTGAAAAGTTACAGCTTTACCTTGAGCTTTACTTAGCTTGACTTCTTCCAACAATGCTAAAGAAACAAGTCCCATAGAAAACTTCATCATATGAACAAGTAAACACATGTTTAATATGTTTAATATGCGTCTGCCATACAAGTCCCTGTGTTAGTTGTTGATATATTAAAAAAAATAATGTGTATTATAACAAGCACATTAATATAAGCCTTGTAGATGGAGCTACTGTCTGAGCGGTGCTGTTCTACAAAATTAGTCAACACATTTATTCAATCAGAATCAAGTATTCAGTAGTGCTGTAGTAAGAAGTTAGTCTTTTTTAGTATATTGTCTTAGTATAGAGGAGGTTGGTATGGCAAGAGAATTTTCTCGGAACTGAAAATTTCATTAAACTTAAATTTTTATTTAAACTTTATTCATCCACAGATCAAACAAATTCCTGAATACATACTGAGTTCATTAGCCATGCTCAACACATGTTTAACAGTGGGCTTAGCGCTGATGCTTTATCTTGTACACACCCACATATGCACACACACACACACACACACACACACACTGTAATTACACACACACTGTGTCGAGCATGCCTTTGGCTCGTTTTCTCACCATCCTAATCTACAATCAGTTTTCTTGATAAGCAAGTGAGAAGAGAAACAGAATGAAGGTGTTATTTAGGAATCTGCAGTGCCTTGCATAAGTATTCACCCCCATGAACTTTTCCACATTCTTTGTAGTGTTATAACCTGGAACGGAAATGGACTTGAATGGGATTAAAAAAAAAAAAAAAAAAAAAAAAAAAGGTTAGAATATTGAATATTACTATAGTTTGCAAAAGTATTCACAAAAAAAAATTAAAAGTTGTGATTGCACAAGAATTCACCCCCACTGGTGTAAAACTTAGTTCTGGTGCCAACAGAGGTCATATAATTAGTTAAATGGAGTCCAGCTGTGTGTATTTAAAGTGTCACGTGACCTCAGTATAAACATGGAATGTGCAATAAATGTGGAAAAGTTCAAAGGGGGTGAATACTTATGAATACTAAACCACTGCATATAGCAAGGTCTAGACTTAAACAAACTGCACCGCAAATACACATGCATGTGCATATACCATTTTGGTTTTCTGTTTTGATAAGGTTTATATTTTGATACAGATGTATACTCTAATAAATATAAAGGACTCATATAAAGGACATATGAAACCAAGCCAGTAGTCATTTGTATAAATTATGCACTTTCTAAAACTACATGCAAATGAAAATCTTATTATTATTATAATGTATTCAACTAACCCGATGCCTACATATCATTTTACATGCCATGTCCTTTTTGCCATGGTTCCTTACCTGAAGTATCTACCTTCATAAACAGCGCACACATTCCTGATGTCCAGTTTATTAGGCATGTCCTTTTCACATACAGTATATTGCATAACATGGGCTATTTTGCTTCACTCTGTTTCATATATACTGAACATTTACCTCTTTAAACGATGCCTGTACAACTCGAGTGTATATATTTGTTAGTTTATTGTATGTATTATGGATTTTTTTTCTGGAATAAAAAAGGCTGTAGAAGATTATAGATATTCTGTAGACATTAGACATTCTATAGACATTGTAGACATTAATTTATCTGATGAGAGAAATCAGTACGATGGATGGAATTTGTAGCAGTGAAGTAAACATGCATTGCTGCTAAATCTCATGATAATTATGCAAGACATACAAGTGAACTATAAATAAGTTGAAAATCAGCTGCTTTGTTAGGTTAAAAACATGTAAAAGAAGAAAAAAAATGACAGCTGCTTTAATTTGACTTTAATGGTTGTGTGTATGTGTGCTTGGTGTAGCTTAGTGGAATACATTGCAGACATGCTGGAACATTTTGTCTTTCAGAAACAGCTCACTGTTTTGAATACCTGATAGACATATTTTACAGACATATCCTCACCTATCGTCATGAGCTGTGGGAAGTGACTGAAAGAATAGGGTCACGAGTACAGATAGTGGAGATGAGGTTCCTCTGCAGGTCATATGGTAGCATAGAATTCAATATATCCAACTATGTAATGTTTATTCCCACAGAGTATATTGGATATATAAAACTTGGCGGGGTATGAGGTGTCATTGTTCCTCATCTAACCACTTTCTGTCTTTCCAGAAAGGCTTTCCTTCTCAGATATAATGCATAAGACTAGCTATGTATCTATTTGCTTCACCAGTTACAACATTTCGGATGTACTGAACACTTTCTGCTCTGGTGAAGCTCGTTTTAATATGTTCATTGAATATATTGTAGCTCTTGGGATTGTCTACATGAAGCAAATATTGGTGTAATACACTGTCAGATAGCCAGCAGCAGCCAGGCTACAGGACTGTCATCATCTGCCTGCTATTTCTACGTCTAAAAATAGAATCTCAACATGTCCATCTAAACCGATGTCTTAAAAAAATGAGCAAGGTAAAAGAAAGGAAAGTTAACTTTCTTCATTCATTTATAATGCTGTCTTGATTCTTTGCTTATAAGTGCACAACAATAATTCAGACCAATTGGAACTAAGACAAACGTAGTACTATGGCCCTTCATCTGAAACAGGCTTTCCAGAAATGATCCCTCATACAGTGTTTCCGTAATTCTGTAAGTTTAGTTGGCATTTCTTTCCTTATTGAAAAACACCGGCTATGTGTTTTTTCATATGCACTCCATATTTCGTGGTTTAAATAATCAGTGTTGTAATCAAGTGCTTAGCCAGGTACGTTAAAAACAACAGTTGTGTAATAGTTTCAATGTGAATGATGACAGAAGGCAGTAAAAGGGATGAGTGCCAGTAATGACTTGGACACATATCACTACTAATTCCCATGATGGCAATGAAAGACCTAACAAGTGACCTAACAAGTTTTAGTCATGTGCCTCCTTATCTTAAATATTTTGCCAAGGCTGTAGATAAGATAAAGCATATGAGAGAATGACAGCAAAAGCTAATAAAAAAAACAAACACATAGGTGGTAATATTTCTTTTAAAATAATGGATACTAATAAAATATAAAATATTGGATAACATATTGGATGCTAAATTTTTAAATGAAGTAATTTAAGTGACTTGGCATGGTGTACAAAAATGTTCCTAACTATTTGTTCTTAGGAAAGATAACTGACATCTATGGCAGTCAATCAAGCAAAAAGAAAAAAAGTTAGGACGCTTAGTTAGATTCATGAAACTAATTTAAAGTAATTATTTAGTTGACAGGCAAGTTAAGTAAAGTTAGTAAAGTTAGTATTTTTTGTAACACCCCTTTGGCAAATTTATATTACAAAGACGAAATGAGCAAGGCAAAAAGGTTTCATGGTTTTACATGTTCTTACATGTAAAAAAAAAAAAAGTTTCAAACACTTAAGTTTTAGGGATAAGGACAGGGTTCGCGATCATGCCTCTGCTTACAAACTGTTTGTATTAAATCAAACGTAATCGTTCTTATTCAGATTTGCTACAAGTTTGGTGTGAGACTGGATTGCTCTATTAAAATAATGGTGCCAATATTAAATTGATGCACACAATATACCGCAAAACACCTACCGTATACATTTTCAAGTCAGTGACAGAATAATATACAGGGTTTTTTTTTTTCCACACAAAGCTGTCAACCAAGCTATAAAGTTACAGCTTGCTAGTGCATTCCTATCGAGTCAGCCCTGAAGGTGCATACCATCTAATCACGCAGCCATTAAAAGTCAAGATGTCAGGTACAAAGCACAATTTCTGAACTGGCAATCACAAAAGCCACAAAATATTCAAAACATTTTACTGTCCATGGCTCCTGACTACCAAGAAACTCATCCTGCTCTATCATTTGACTGCATTAACACCACACTGCTGTGGCCATTTGATTAGAGAAATCTACCATAATGGTCACTTTGTAAGCAGAAATATCACTGCAGCACAATTTTTCAGCCTCCTTTACTCCTTCCCTCAATATATAAAGGTGGACCATTCTCAACACAGCAGCATTATATGAATGAATGAATGATGATGGCCACTATAATAGGAACCCTTATACACCTTCATGCAATTATCCAATCAGTCAATCATGTGGCAGCAGGATAATGCATAAAATCATGCAGATCACACATCATGAGCTTCAGACACTTTTATATTATGGAACTCGTTTTTGCTGCTACACTTGTGCTGCTACATCACACAGTAGTTTACAGTTTACAGCCCATGTTCTGTGTATCTATTGTTCAGTGTATTTATTGTCGTGCACTCGTCTGACACTGTTCTGTACTGTTCTGTGTTGCACAGTGGTCCTGAAGAAACGACATTTTGTTCCAATGTAGACACGCTATATAGAGGAATGACAATAAAAACTCACTTGACTTGACCTCATGTTCACATCTAACTTCAGAGCGGGTAAAAATTGTCATCTCAGTGACTTTGACCATGGCATGTGTTGTTGGTGCCAGACAGGTTGTTTTGAGTTTATGTCATAAACTCTTGCCACATGATTGGCTGATTGGATAATTGCATCTGGCACCAGTGTTCCTATTCAAGTGGCTGGGAAGTGTAAGAATAAATTAATTGTTAGAAGTTAATGGGATATTTTTTTTTATGATAGATATTATAATCGATCTTTGCCAGTTGATTGTTGATATTCTTGTAGGTATTTTTTTGTACTGGAGCTTCTTTCTTTCTTTATTTATTTCTTTAAAATTGCATCTAACATGCATAAATTTGAATACATAATAAAAAACACAAATCTATTCTTTCTGATGTAGTTAGAATTATATCACCGTGAACTTGGAATATGATTTTGTTATTGTTTAAACAAGAAAATATCATGCAGTGTTAAATTCATTCCATTTCAGTATAAAATCTAACATAAATCCAACAATAATCAAGAGGAACTCATCTGCAATATGCTTCTGAATAAGCATAGCTGATTTCCTTGGCCCAGTGAACAATGTGCTTTGGTTGTTTTTTTTAGAGAACATATATTTTTAGAGAACGTACTGAAATATATTGTTTTTGGTCTTCAATAGCTGTAAAATAGTTATGGTGTTCCTTCATGTAAGCCTTTTCTTTCGGTAAATAGCGTACTTTATGATTTGGTGTTTTACAGGAACATGTTTGTGGTGTCAAGTTTTGGAAATACCTTCACGGAACGCATGCAATTACGGTTTACAATTTATGCCATGAATTTAAGCACATATGCAGTGTTCAGATTTTTGATGAAATGGAAGTTTCACACACACACCGGTTGTTCTTACGGAATAACGCAGGAGCAAAAGCAATAATTGCAACCAAATGGTGTGTTTATGTGTATGTGTTTGTGCTTGGAATGTGAAGTGAAGAGAAAAAGTTCAGATGGTGTATTAGTGAATAAACATTTGCTGGTATGGTAATTCCTATTTGTATTTTGGCTTTAAGAAATTACAGACAACTGAGAAACCACTCTTACAGCTAAAAGAATGCTAATTAACATGTAGAGTCTCTTTATGCTGCTTCTAATTTATATAATGTAAATAAAATGTCATTAGACTGGACACTTAAATACACCATTCTAAATTTTATTTACATTACAGGATGGAGGTGGTAACACCGAGCACCCGCGCCCTGTGATTTACGTGTTACATTTTCTGTAATCTTCCAGCTTCTTTAAAACTAGCCTAAAACGTTTCTTGATGGTCTGTTCCTCTAAAGCTTTGCTTCGCTTAGAAACGTCCCAACATCTTACAGTATACTTAGCTGTTAATATGCACTTAGTGTAGCTCGTGTAATAAAAATGGTAATGACAGATGCTCACATGGGAGTTATATAGTGTGTTGACAGAAATGGTGCTACACTGCTGAAAGCTGATGTGCACCTGCATTGAAAGCCAATAAAACTCAGAAGATGTATTGACTCAGGATAATGAATCTACAAATGAGAAGTCAGCTGTAGTGTCGGGAGAAATGTGTTCACTTGCTCTTCAAGTTCTGAGAGCTGAATGACTTATTTATCATGCTTGGTCCTCGCTTCTGAGACCTTAATAAAATATAACCCAACTAGATCCAGGGGGAAAGTTCCCTAATTTTTATACACTGCATGTTATTATTTTTCCACAATCTGCTCGATGCATCATCATCATCATCATCATTCACTCATCTTCAGAAACCAGAACCCTGGAAAGGAATGCAAGTTCATTGTAGAGGGCACCATGCACATTTACATTTCCACCTAGAGGCAGATTAGCATGGCCAATCCGTCTACAAGAGAACCCAGAAAAAACCCACGCAGAGTAACCCGAGCTCAGAATCATACCAGAGACCCTCGAAGTGTGAAGTGGCAACATTACATTTAGCTGAGAAGACACTATATTTACCACCAAGAAACATATCAGGCTGCTTTTAATGAAGCTGTGAGATTACCTCATTATATTTACCTCAGCACTACCCTCTGAGCCACCATGACACTCTGTTTAATGCATTAATTAAAGATTCATTGTGCATTAAAATCTGTGTTTCAGGTTGTTCCCTTTTGAGGTTGAGTAGTTTTCCTTTAGAAAATCAACAGAACATAGCATTTGAATGGAGTGCCAAAATGTTTGGATATGCCTTGATATGTTACTATTACTTCATAAATTATTTACGGAATAACTGTGTAAACTGTTAAAAGAGAAAAATGTTTTTTTTTTAAAAATGTTAACGATTTGATGTATTTGATAAAAGCATGTTATCTAGACTGCACTTATGACATACTGGTTACCTTTAGTTTCTTATCAGTTTTTTCTCATGCTTTCTTTATCACAGCGTGTGTGTGCTCGCATATGTGTGTATGTGTGTGGAAAGAATGCGGTTTGCTTCTGTTTGGCCTTTGGCTTGATTTTATTGTCACCTCACACAGTGTTGTTGCTAGGTTAATGCTGAGCCAGAGGGCAATTGAACAGGGCTATAAATAACAGCATTGTGCTTGCATGTACGCCCCCACACATGCTTTTAGCAGTCCCAGACACACTTATTCTTGCGCACACAGAACACTCAAAATAAGATTAGCCATGCAGGTGAGAAGGTAACAGGTAAGCATACACAGGTTGGAGCAACAAGGCTCCAAATACACAAATACACAATTACAGCACAAACCTGAGATAAGGTTTATGCACAGCCAACATCCGCCCATTCTCATTAAAACGTTAGTCAGGAACTGACATCATGCTACCTTTCTGTCATCTGTGCTTTTGATTTGCAATCATGTGTCCAGGGAAAGGAAGATCACAAAGAGATAATGTTCCCGACACACAAAGAGCCAACAAAAATGAAACTGATTTATCTTTGAATCGAGAGATCCAAGCAGGTTTAATCATGGCAGGTTTGTTCCTAAAACGTACAAGCACATGAAAGCTGAAGGTAAAAACAAAATGTTATAGCATGCACATTTATAACATAAAGAAACGTTGCCATTCAATGTGCTCAGTAGGGATGTATACGAATATGAATACGTTGTTCACAATGACGTGTTCTAAATGGATATAAATGCAGATACCAATAGGAGGTGCACTGTAGTTTTGTTTTGTTTTTTCTTGTTTGGTCATGACACAAACAAACATGAACATCTATTGTTGGGTGTTGCCTTTACAGCATCCTTAGTAACTGCCTGGTCAGGGTGACTGTGCTTTAAATTAGGCTACTAGTCTGAGCAAATTTTTTTTTTTTGGCAAATACTGCAGACAGGTACAAACAAAAATAATAACTGCGTAGGTCCAATTATGCATACCTCTAGTTATAAACTCTAGTGAGGTTGATGAACTTCTGATTTAAGCCACACCCAGTCTGAGCTTAACTCTACACACAGATATGGAAATTTGGAGCACTAAACAGATCCAGAACCAGATAGTGGCATTGTGTTACACCCCTAGCGCTCATAAAGAAGAATTCAAAACAGATAATTACATCTGGGCCTTAGACTGATCAACACAATTACTACTGTATTTATGGTGACAGAAAAGAAGGTTCAAACCAGGATAAGCTCTGTATCACTATAACTGACGTTAAATAATTAGGCTGGAAACAGATGGGTCTTGTTTCACAGTTTTAGTGGTGGGATGTCAAAAAGAGAGAATTTACAGCTTTATCACTCAATCCAGACAGAGCTAAATGCTTGAAGGGTGAGCTCATGCAGACGCGATAAGATGTGATATATTCCTGTATTTTTCCTGCTGTGACACAAGTAAACACAGGCAGTGGAGTCCGTCTCTGACTCATAGCAGAAAAGCCGAGAAAGAGAGAGACAGAGAGAGAGAGAGAAAGAGAGAGAGAGGCCTTTCTTATGTCCTTCTGTGAGCTTATGGGATTCGTTCATAACTACTGTATATTGTATGTACGGAAACAACGCAATCTTTGTCTAGTTTAAGGTAATTATTTCACCTTATATTTAATAGCTTGAAAAATTAAACAAAATATTTCCACAGACTTTCTGAATTTCAGCAGAATTTTTTTTCGACAATGTTTTTTTCTTGTTGGGAAGTAAACATCATCACTCGGATGGTTTTATCCTTACAGAAAAGCTTGTGGAGGTGCATTTCTCCAGAATTGTTGGACAGATTTATGATCATTTTTACAACATTACATTCAGCACCTTGAAAAACTCTTAGGCATCCTAAAATATTACAGAGAAGTTTATGGACGTTGTTAAAGAAATTGAATGCTCAATTCCGATTGGTCAGAAGGTGTTGATTAATATTCTATAACAGCAGCTATCATAAATCACAGGTTTATATTAATGCCCTTGTTCTAATGTAATAATTTTTATAGCAACTGCTAATTTACAGGGACTTCACTGGAGGACGCTCCACATGATAAATGTTTATTTAGCGTTTTTGGAAGGAGTCTTCATTGTCAGAACTTTATAGCAGTTAGAAGTAAAGCTGTAACTTCAAGTTTTCCATTGGAAAGAAAGAAAAAAGAGAGAAAAAGAGGAAAGAGAAGCTGGTGATGGAATTGCTGTTTATAGCTGCTATATATGTAATGTAATGCTATATATCGAATGTAAAAACAGGAACTAGATAGATAGATAGATAGATAGATAGATAGATAGATAGATAGATAGATAGATAGATAGATAGATAGATAGATAGACTTTATTGATCCCATGAGGGAAATTCTGTTACAGCAGCATAATGAATAACAATAAAATTAAAAACAGAATTGCAGATCTACAAAAAACACACTGAATATTAAATAAAGATATGTACATCAAAAAAAGGAATGGTAATAAATAAAAGGAAAAAAAGGAGCAATAATAAAAACAGGTTTGCAGAAATGGCATTGAATAATATATACAACATATGTATGACATAAAATGTATGTACTACCATCGGATGTTCCACAACATTAACTGCAACTATAAACATAAAAAGTTTTTTTTAATAAATAAAATGGTTATAGCTGGCAACCTGCTGAAGTGTTTTATTCCTGTAAGAAGAGTTTTATTCCTATAAGAAGAGTAAAAGCTCACCCCATCACCCCGTGGTTGATTATCATGTTTTATTCATTGCGTTTATCTGATATGTAGAAACTGTTCATTTCATTATTTTTGATAGCATCCTGCTTCAAAGATTTCTTTTTTTTTTACATTCCATTCACTGTATTATGAAGATCATATAAGAAAGCTGGATGTGAGGAGAAGAAAGACATCACCAGCTCTGGCTAATAGAAAAATCCCTGAAGCATGAAGGTAACAGATTGTATATGACTCAGACTATTAAACCTGCAGTGGAAGAGGAGGAGGTTAGAAAAAAAAAAAGTTTAAGGATGCTGGGAGTTTGGAATGAACAAACAAAAAAGGACACAGAAAACAACACAAAGCTCAGGGACAAAAGATCAGGTGTTGAGTGTCTTACAGAGTGGGTGTGTGTAAGTGGTGTGATGACAGCTCTAATGATGCCCCACTGCATCTAAGCGGTCTTTTGAAGCCAGACAGCTCATGGTTCTCGCCCAATAAAAAACACAGCACAATTACTGCCCTTTTCCACAAGTCATCTATGTCATGTATGAAGGTGAACCACAGAGCTTGCTTTGTTACAAAGTATACAGCTGGCAGGCACAACCTCAGACTCACACACACACACACACACACACACACACACACACTGGTCTGAATATTAGTCCACATAATGAACAAATCAAGCTTTCTTCACATTTCACACATTAAAAAATTTTTTTTTTTCTTCTTCTTCTTTTCTTTCTTTTTACTCCTCAAGTATGTTGTTATATCGACGTTACACTCATGCTGAGCCTGTACGATCACGGAAAATAATCAACAACAGAGAGGTGGGATGCAGCCCGACGTGAAGCACAGTTACTGTTATCATCCCAGAGTGGATTATTTTCCCATAACAGCATGTTCCAAAGTGTTGTGTTACACTAACACCACAAAAATGTTCTTATTTATTAATGTTTTCATTTTATTTATTAAATACTTTTGTATTTTCTACATTGTTAGCTCTGTGAAACAAGTTAGTTCCTGCTATTACTTACATTATAGCAGCTACAAACAGTCGTTCGCTCACAAGCCTGTTTTTTTTCTCTTTCATGACGTTAATATTAGAAGTAAATTGCAGCTTATCATGTTACAGATTAACCACAAAACGTTTGTCCTGAAGACATTCCCATGACGGAAAACTTGTCAGAAAATAGCTTTATAGTATCTCTGTTATCTGTTACAAAGCAATGACACTGGAGACTTCTTCTGAAAATAATTAATATCTATAATATTTATGTTTTCTCCTCACAGAAAACATCAATAATTAAACACATTTTTAAGTGAAAGTGAAGTGACATGTGGCCAAGTATGGTGACCCATACTCGGAATTTGTGCTCTGCATTTAACCCATCCAAGTGCGCACACACGCACACACACGCGCACACACGCACACACACACACACACACACACACACACACACTGTGAACACACACCCGGTGCATTGGGCAGTCTTTTTAAGTGCTGCGGCTCCCAGGGAGCAGTTGGGGGTTCGGTGCCTTGCGCAAGGGTCTCAGCTCAGTCGTGGTATTGAGGGTGGAAGAGAGCGCTGGTCATTCACTCCCCCCACCTACAATCCCTGCCGGACCTGAGACTCGAACCCACGACCTTCAGGTTCACCGTCAGGTTACAAGTCCAACTCTCTAACCATTAGGCCACGACTGCCCCCGACTTAAATCTGTTTAAGTGGCGTCCATGTGTAAGCTGTTACTTAGAAATGATAATGTATGAGAACAAGCGCATTCATATAAACCTTGCAAGTGGAACTATAGTCAAAGCTGCTGAGAAAAAAAAAAATTATCGACACATTCTGACCAATCAGGACTAAGCTTTCACCAGCATTGTGGAATAAATAGGTAATCAAATTTGTATGCAGGACTTCTGAAGGTCACAATTCCAGTTTAAAGGAATATGTGTGATTCTGTTGTAGAGTGTATTACTGGACTATTTCACAAATGTAGCATACTGTATAATACATAAGCATACTGTATATAACTGTCAGGAATACACAGCTATATCCGTTATCATTCAAGCTTTGATATGAAAAGGTGGCAAAAATATTCATACTGATATTATAATGCAGAGCTTAAGCTGAAATATGATGTCATTGATATAATAACCAACCACAGACTGATTGACAGACTGGAGGGATGTTTCAACTCGGTGATAGCATGTGCATACACGAGTGTGTGTGCGTGTGTGTGTGTGTGTATGCCAGCACTTGCCCTCAAAATGCTCTTTCTAGTTAATGGAATGATATTACTTTGCTCTTATCCTGCCTTTTGGGGACTTCATCTGAACTCTAGCTAGATAATGGTCCTCTCCTGTATCTCCTGTGTGTGTGTGTGTGCGTGTGTGTGTGTGTGAGTGATTGACATTGCTCTGACTAACAGGCCATGTTCTGCCCTCTCCTCTTCCTGCAGGCTGAGTTTGCCTCATTAAGCCATGGTGATGTGACAGGCCCAGTGGTGATATACTGCCCTGCTTCACTTGTCCTTTGGCACTAAGAGATTTATGGAGCTGTAGAAACACCCAAAGCATCTGGGAAGCGAGATGGAGGAGTTGGAGATGGAGGATGAAGCAGGGCATGTTAATGATTCAGGTTAGAGAAAGCTGAAGATCCTCAGCTAGAACTTCATGCCACAATTGCTTCAGTCCCAATTATAAAATGATAATATGACAGAAGAGAAAAAATGTTGAGGTCAGGGAGCTTGAGGACAGACAGGTATGAAGTGATAAGGACAGACAGGACAGAACAATAAATAACCAGTATCACTGCACCAACCTGGAACAAATGCAGCATCCCAAAGAATGCAGAGGTGGTAACAGTATCCAGATTCTACTTTAATCTCTGGTATAAGATAAATTATAGTGTATATGTAGTAGCAGGCAGATTCCAGTGACAGGTATTAGGTCACAATCTTGCTGGTAAAATTTAGATTTGTTAGGAACTTTGATCAACTCCATGAAGATGTTTGATCCTAAAAATTCCGCTTATGACTTTATAAATATATGATTATACTGAAATGTATTGATTTACACTGTAAAACATTTACTGTAAAATTTATAGTAATTTACTGGCAATTTTACTTGATATTAAAGTACTTCAAATTTTGAGTAAATAACCGTAAAACATATTTATCGTAAAGAACTGTAGTATCCTTACAGATAATTATTTTTACAGTACATAACTGTACATAACTTTTCCAATAATAGACTGTAAATTTGGCAAGTCAAATTCTTGTAATTATAATTATAGTATTCAATAAAACATAATCCAGTACATTTGGATGATTTGGCAGGAGATGAACACTTGAGCCACCACAACTAGCTCAACTACCATATAAAGTTAAACTCAAGGTCGGCACAAGGAGCCGTTTTACCATTCTAATCAGTATAATCCTGTAAATAATAAAAGTGTTTTACTGTAAAATAAATATTGTAAATTTACAGCACATTTTTCAGTGCAGTGGTTGAAAATGTAGTGAGTAGAATGTTGTTTTTTAGGTAGTGAATACAAGTCAAAATATTAGGTGAAAGAAAAACTATACAAATACAAAAATTGTACATATACTTAAGGACCAGATGTAAGTACTGTTAAAAAAAAAAAAAAAAAAAAAAAAAAAAAGTAACTGGTCTTTGTTATTGAACACTACAGAAAGAATGAGAGGGAATCTTGAAAATTCCAGAGAAGCCCTCTGTCTGAGAGAAAGTTTCGACAATGCCCGATGTCTGAGCTCTTTTGAGTGTTACATACACATATGTGCGTGTGATGTGTTTGAGAAACGCATGTTTGTGCATGTGTCTGAGTAATGATGTGACACACAAAAACACCAAAGGCTGCTCTAATAACAGTGGAAAGAGCTCACTTCATCTGATCGCTCATGAAATCAGAATCCAGGAATAGACCAGAGACATGACGGGGGTGCTGACGGAAGAGATGAATAAAAGGATAGACAGAGTCGCGTCAGACCAAGAGGAATGGCAGCATATCACGCAACCTACAACCTACAACCTACACACATTACCTCTGATACTCAGCTCTGTCATAAATACACACTGAAAGACAGATATACACACATATACATATATACAGTACTGTGCAAAAGTCTTAGGCACATGCAAAGAAATGCTGTAGAGCACAGATGCCTTCAAAAATAATGAAACTAAATGTTTCTACATTAAAAAAAATACTATAAAAGCAGTAAACAGTAATAAATGAACCAAAGTCAATATTTGGTGTGACGATCCTTTGCTTTTAAAAAGAAATTGGTAGTCTCAGGTAAAATTTGTGCAGTTTTATAAGGAAATGAGCTGTAAGTGTTACTGAGCATCTTGCAGAAGCAGCCACAGTTCTTCTGGAGACTTTGACTGTTGCACTTGCTTCTTATTTCTGCAGCAAAACCCAGCAGCCTTCATTCTGTGTCTGAAAAGTGTCCCTTATGTAATATGCTGCTTTCTTTACTGACATACAAACATTTTTCTGTAACATTTAATTTTGTACTGAATCAATAATGTAGAAGTCATAAAATACAAATCTATAACAAAGTTTGTACTAAAAAAAAAATTGGGTGCTTAAGACTTTTGCACAGTTCCGTATATATGTATATATATAGACAGCCCAGGTTACGTGTATAACCCGGTCACCAGGAGCTCAGCCTGGTGGAGGGCCTGGCTTCTGGTCACGGATCCTGGTAATCTTAATATTGGTTCAGATATTTAATTGGCCTTTTCAGATTGTGTTGCACCCAGAAAGGAGATGCAACCATTTGCACTGTATAATAATTTTCTTTCTTTATACCACACCACCACTGAATTCGCCCATTCTAATTGATCAAAAGGTATTGATTAAATTTCTTTAAACCACAGCACTATTGAATTCTCAGATTCTCAGAAGATATGGGCTAATTTTGTATAACAGCAAGCTCTGACAATAGCTCCTGCTGACAGAAGTTCGACCCCACACCTCCCCCCAACCCTCCACCCAGTCATTGTTTATTTTCCCATAACAACATACACTGCGATGTTTTATTTCTTACGTATTTATTATTGCCAATTAATTTGAAGGTTACCTTTTTTTTCAAGAAGTGTTGATAAAAAGAGAAAACGTGTCTGTATTTGATTGGAATTACAATTAGTAATGACAGGCTACAATTATAATTTGCACAAGGATAATGTTCACGTATTCAGTACAGTAAAAATGTAAAAGAAAAGTCTGTAGCAGTCAAACATCTTACATAAATCTCTGAAAACCGCCTTTAGCTGTTTTACTGCTTGTTACAGAAGCAGTGACTCATACTGCATAAGAGGCTGTATTAAGTTTCCAACACCTGCCCTTTCCACAGGAAACACACACACACACACACGTTGTCTTGCTTGTTTACCACTGGACTAGATAATGTCACAGGCTAATAAAACCTAGAAACCACTAAAATAAAGTTCAACCCATAAATGCCATTCATCATTAAGCTAAGATTTTCTCATTATTAAGCAGTAGGGAGTTTCCATGCCATGCTGCACTGCAAAAACCTGACAAGCGAACCAACGAACATATCCTGGATATAGTCACATTTATCTAGTGTCTACTATTATACGATTACAATAAACGAAATATAAGATTATTATACCTATTTCTAGACATTTTTCTTTACTAATTTCAATTTGCTCTGCTTTCAGATAATTTTGCTACTTTTAAGCATTTATTTCTAGAAAGAAGCAAAATTATCTGCCAATAGAATTGTGCTCTCAGTTAATCATTGATTTCAGCTGAGCTGCCAGTTCATCCACATGAGCACATTTTAAGAAGTGGTGCATCTTTAAATACACAGATTTGTTATTTTGCACATTTATTTACTTACATCATTAACAGTGTAGCCTAAAAAAATTTGAACTTCAAAACGTAGTGCAGAAAAGATGACTAGTTAATGAATCTTTTTTTAATTGCTGGTTGACTAGTAAATACTAGAAGTGTTCAACCCAGGAGAATTTTCTTAAAGTTCCCAAATAAGCTGAGCTCTCCACTGCTTTTCTTAAGTTCGAAATAAAAACTACAATAATTTAATTTTAAAAATACCTTGTTGACTTTTATGTTTTAAATAAAAGTACATTCTGATTCAGAAATAAATTTCAGCCTGGGCATTAAGGTTACTATTTACATTTGTATTGGGAAAAAATTTATTCTTTAAGTCAATGAAAGTATGTAAAAAGTATGTAATCAATTCAGATACCAGGAAGAGCCAATATACATAATATTGTGAAGCTGAAGGAAATTATGCTGCTCAATAGGCCTCATGTTTATGTTGTGCAGAAAGTTCTTGCTCAGTTCTGACAAGTTAGTGCTGTGATTTCACTTACATAATAATTTAAATGCTGTGTTTATGTGCTTTTTCCAGTATTCTTCTAGGTACCTCTGTCCATCTTGCTGTAGATATCACTTCCTGTGTCTTTTTTAAGAATAAATGCACGTCATAAACAGAACAGAGTTTCCAAACTTAAAGCTTATATCAAAGACTATGATTTTTGCAGTTATGTATTGTGTTAAAGTTAGTCCATGACTTTTTTTGCTTTGTTTTTAATACTAGGAACCTCATTCTTCTTGAAAATCACTATAACTTTCCATATTAAACCTCACTATAGTTACAATAAAAAGAGTCACGTCTAGGAGAAGCAATTTGGCATAGAAGATGACCCACTCATTCCACTGTAATAAAGTTCTGACTTAAAAACAATACAATACATTTCATTTTAAAAGCATCTGCCAAAGAGCTGTTGGACACATACTGGAGAGTGATGAGTTTTAATAAACTTTATTGAGATTGAGCTGAACACCATGTGTTGTTTGCACTTAACTGCTTTCGTGTGCAGGATGTAGATTTTTCAACATATTTTATAAGAAAACATGCATGTAACCATTCAAAATGTGTAACTCATCTCAGGCAACAAAATCTCTCTCTTTTTTCAGGTAAATTTTACTCAGAAATGACTATCAGGGTTGAAAGTATAAGTTGGAGTTTCTAGCATAGAATTAGCAAATACATAAAATATTAACTAGTTATGGCTAACTAGTATCCATGCTAATGGCAGGAAGACATTAAGGAGTTTCGAATGATTTTTACTTAAAGTGTAATTTTTAAAATAAAGATTTTGCTTTCAGTCTATAATTTGGGGAAAGTGACCTTGTCAGACAATATTACAATATCATTTAAATTACAGAAACAAATAATGTGAGGACTTATTTTTCTTCTTCCCAATGATCTTCAGGAAATTTGAACGATACAGCATCCGGTTGAAAATGTGATTTGTGGAATATTCCAAATATTTCATAGGGGTGAAAATGTTCAGGTAACAGGGTTGATTGAATGTTGTGGGACACAAATATGATGTAAATCACAGAAAAGGACATTTCAGGCATGAGATGTTAAATGGATTCATACATTATTGGAAAAATACTAAGATTTTTGAAGTATTTAATACACTTCAATTTTCTAAATGCTATAGATAGTTTTTTTTCTTAATGTGTAAAATTATTTTATCTGAAACGTCCATATATACTTAAAGAGTGCTTATTTGAGTTACTATATCCTTTCTTGCCGCTCGAACCATTCTGGCCATTTTCCTCTGAGTTTTCTTATCTACAAGGTGTTTCCACCCACAGAACTGTCGTTCACTGAGTGTTTTTTGTTTTTCGCACTATTTTGTGAAAACTCTAGAGACTGTTGTGTGTGAAAATCCCAGGAGGTCAACAGTTTCTGAAATACTCAAACCAGGCCGTCTGGCATCAACAATGCCCCGGTTAATGTCACAGAGATCACACTTTTTCCCCATTCTGATGTCTGATGTGAACATTACCTGACCTGCAGTGTACAGGTGTTCCTATTAAAGTGGATGGTGAGTGTAGGTTGTTGAAATTGACACTTTACCTATGTCTAAATTTTTTTATCTTTACTTTACATACATATTTGTAAATGAAACATCTGTGGAACACAAATTGCATGCCAATTGTGGAAACACCTAAACACTACTGAATGCCGTTTGAGCAGTTTTCTATAAGTGATCTTATACTAGGTCTGATTTCTTTGCTTTGGACAGATATACTTTCCTCCAGTTGCCTGTTTTTGGAGAAATTACCCAGTTTGCACTTGGCTGGCTCTTGCCAGGGGCCTTCTGTGGCATTTCATATTCATAGTTGTCTCTCTGGTTTGCTATTTACTCTTATATTGCCGTATTGATTCTGGTGTTTCAGCAAACACTTTCTGCCTGTAATTGCTGCTTGTGTTTGTCTCCAGAGTTCTTTACTGACTAAGTTTTAATCCAAATCGCCCACACATCTCTCTATCCAGGGAGCAAGCCACTTTCATTTACTGTAATGCAACACAGGGTATTACACAACCTCTTTCCTGCTTGAACACACACACACACAACACATTCTATGAATTTTTTTGGTTCCAGCAGTGAAGCACCTGGCAGGGAACAAAACGTAAGGCTGAAAATCTAACCTTGCTGCTGTGCTCTTTCTAAAGTAAAAGTTAATATTTAAAGTTAATAATTAGCTAAAGTTGCGATTTGAATTAGCAAATGGAATTTCCTTTACACGTGATGATGGCTAATGTGTGACAGTAAAAAAAAAAAAAAAATCAAACACATTATGTTATGGCATCTCTCTCTTTCCTTCTTGTGTGTGTGTAGAAGAGTAATAGAAGAAGTAGTAGAAGTATTAGCATCAATTGCCCTTTCACTGGTTAAAGCCTATTATGAGTTAACTTATAATAAATGCCTGGTGCCCTGAACGTACAGAGAAATCACATGAAAATCACATGGTAATGTCTTCAAAAGTATGGAAGAGAACTGGGTTTTATCTGTATAACGGCTCATGTCACCTGCTATTCAGGAGTCATTTTCCATCATTTTCTAAATTAACTGTGTTGTCCTATAATAATTATCATTATTATTTTGTTGTTGTTGTGTAGTTCTGAATCTGAATCTTGTGTAGTTCTTATGTCCTGCTTATGTCCTACATCATCATGTATTGTGATTGATTCAACTGACTAATAATTATAAAAACTCAATAATAAATATAATAATTTTGATAATGGTAGGTGGTGAATTTCATCACTGTAACAAAAAAAAAAGGATCCCTGGCTTTGCTGAACCATTTTGAGAACCATTGCCTTAGAGCAGTGGTTCTCAAACTTTTCAGACCAAGTACTACCTTCAATAAAACTAGACATTCCGAGTGCCACCTACTCACCACCATAGAAAATCATATGTCTAGCATAATGAAATTAAAAAGTGTATTATCATGTATAATTATTTTATTGTTGTTATTCTTCTGTGAATTTATTACTTTGCCAACATATACAAATATTACAAAAATTAAAGGGGCCAGAGCAAACCATCCACTCTTTTACACACAAATTATAATTAAATTTCTGTGGGAGAGGTGAGCCTATTTAGATGAGCAAAGCCTTGCAAAGTTAGAGATGATGTCAGTGAGCTTGAGATGCATATCTTCCTCAGGATCCATTCTGTTGCAGTACTTGGTCTTTTTTGCAGTGAAAGCAGAGAAGCCTTTTCTCTCCGTCTTTGGATCCAAAACTTCAAAAGTGTTTCAATTCTGACATGAGAGGTGTATCAGATGATAATTCCAATCCTGAGGTATATCTCTGACACTGGTAGCAAAGGGATTTCTGATCACTCTGTTCATGCTTCTTCTGGAAAATAGTCTGCAAATTGTTTGATTAGTGATGAGATGCACAACTATCACACCTCATTAGTGTGCAGGAAGTTCTCTAGAGCTGGGAACACAGAGACACTGCTTGCTTTGACTTTACTGATGCAAAGTGAAGTAAAGTGAAGTGACGTGTGGCCAAGTATGGTGACCCATATTCGGAATTTGTGCTCTGCATTTAACCCATGTACACACACACAGTAGTGCACACACAGCCGGCGCAGTGGGCAGCCTTTTTTGCTGCGGTGCCCGGGGAGCAGTTGAGGGTTCGGTGCTCAAGGGGCTCACCTCAACCATGGTATTGAGGGTGGAAGAGAGTGCTGAGACTCGAACCCACAACCTTCAGGTTCACCTTCAGGTTACAAGTCCGACTCTCTAACCGTTAGGCCACGACTGCCCCTGGAAACCAGAGCTGAGGCTTGAACCAGCACTTCTTGGAACATACATCGACAGCACTACTCACAATGCCAACTTGAAACCCCTGTAGTCCCAAATTCAGCTCATTCAAATGTGAGAATACGTCTGCCAAATATGCTAAATTTTTCCAGCCACACTGTCTCCTCAAACAGACTTGCTAGGGGAGACTGTAACTAATGTAAAAATATCTGCACCCTGGAGTGAAGTTCATAGAGCAGTGTGAGTGTGAGTGTGAGCACTTTGCCTCTTGATAACCATCTCACTTGTAGCAAAGTATGTAGCAAAAGCTGCATATGTTCACTGCCAATTTTATTACAGAACACACTAAACAGACGTGAATTCACAGGTCGAGCTTTGACCAAAATTCACAACAGAATCTAGCACAGATTTTAAATCCACAGGCATTTTATTAACTACCAAGGCCTCACGATGGATGCTGCAGTGGGTCCTCTGGGGCAACTTCTTTAATCTGTGCAATTACATCACTGTCTCGACCTGTCATTGCCCTGGCACCGTCTGTACAAACTCTGCAGCATTATGTCCAGTCAGTTCCATTCGCTTTAATAAAGCCATTCAGAAGCTCCAATATGTGCTATCCTGTTGTTCTTGTTGACAGGGGCTTAGAAACCAAAAAGTCCTCATGTGATTCGCTGTCAAACTCGTAACGAATGTAAACAAGCAAACTGGCCAATTCTGCCACATCAGTAGTTTCTTCTAACTGCAGTGAAAAGCACCTGCTGATTTTAATGCGCTCTATTAGTGTACTCCTTGACATCATCTGCCAGTGATTCTGCGAGTCACTGTGTCATTGGAAAGGGGTACAAGATCAAGCTGCTTTGCTGCTTTCTCACCGCACTTAATACGAGACATCTCTTTTATGAGAGGTAAATATATCTCTCCACCAATAGTGTGAGGCTTACCTGCTTTGGTAATTAGCAGGCTTGCAGTGTATTATGCTTCTTGTGCTTTGGACACTGAAAAAAAACTCAACTGTCTCGTCCTTCAAGGTGGCATGTTTTGTTGCGGCAAATATCACCGCAAAAGTGCTGGTTTCATTGCTGAGAATATCACAGCACACAACGCACTGCGGCCTCGGGTCCTCCTCCGTGCCGGTGACAGTAAACCCTAAAGTGAGGTAATCTGAATTGTACCACTCCGTAGCCCATTTCTGACTCTTGCTAGCACTCTTGCTAGTTCTGTGAATTTCAGGATCGACGACGGAGGTGCTGGCAGCTGCATCATCTCCCTTATTAGACAAATCCCATGTGTCAGAACTAGCATTATTCCTCTTGAGGACTGGAGGCTTTAACCATAACAAAATGTCTGATTTATGCTTTTTCATTTTAGCTGATATACCAGAGTAACAGAGTTTTGATAAGATGGAGTAGTATCATGTGAGTAGCCTATTCCCACTCTGCAGTTTGCTGATGCAACATGTTACACAAATTACGCTCATCCAATGAAAAGTCCAAGGCATAAAACATATCGTAAATATATCAGAAATTGCATATTTATGATACATTTATAGAACATGGGAAATTTTATTTTAAAAAAAACAAAAAACAAAATGTAAGTCATTTTTTAAAAAATTGGTTTAAATATTTTTTGCGTTTTAAATTTAGTCATGTCACACACCACCAGGGGGCGCTACAAGTACCACCAGTGGCAAGCGTACCACACTTGAGAACCACTGCCTTAGCTAAACCCACTAGCTTACCAAAAAATCTGAGCTTCTCTATGTTTTTTTTAATCACTCCCAAGAAAACACTACAGATGATTTGAAGAAATCTGAAGCGCTGGGACTAGATTCTGACTCTGCCTTAAAAATGCAGTGTAGTTTTTTGGAAGATCGAGTTAACCAGAGAACCTGGAGTTAATTCACACAGTCATGGAAAGAACATGCACAGGAACTCCACACAGACTACCTGCTGTGCCACTGTGCCACCCAACAATACCATTTAAACAATGACTTCTTAAAAACACACTAAATGTACAAAGCACTCCTCTGGATTATTTTACTGGCAGTATTTAGTAGGGTTTACACTAATTACCATTATTCATTCCTTTTGTCTTCTTTTGGATCTCGTACTCTGCCTCAGTGTTTTTTTTCTTCTGCCACATCACAGCAGCTGGACTTTTTCTTCACATTATCACAGTTTCTTTTAAAACGTAACACACTTCGCTTGTTTTGTCTATGTACTTAAACTGCAAGGTCATGTTTTTTATTTGATACATGATCTGGGACTTTTTCCCATGTACAAACATCAGCCACGTTCCAAAATCTAGTGTAAAGACTTCCCACTATTGAAAACAAAAACTATTTGTTTTCAAGCTGCCTTACAAGTGAACTGTTTCTCTTATTAACATGGGAGACACATGGACTGTAGACCTGGGGTGCGTCCTAAGATTCAAAAACTGTACCAAAATGTTCATATGAAACAAGGAGATTTGTAGAATGAGAAAGAACAAGTTTTAGTATTAATGCATGGTATTTTGTCTTGATAGAGAACAGCATTTCAGCACAGTGGCACTGTGGACTTGTAACTGTGTGCTTAAAAGTCTTCTCAGTCTGCTGTCTCTTGAAAATCTTCCTTCTGCCATAGAAGGGAGGCTATATTTAACTGGTGGTCATCCAGATATTTTTTCCCACATATAAAATACTACATTTTTATCAACAACAAACCCAGAACACACAGAAATCCACTCACACCAGACTCTGCTCAGAAGCCCGATCATCACTGCCTGTATTTAGAGAGAGAGAATTGTTGGGCTGCACACTGTATTTCTTTCCACTTTCATATTTGCCAGAAGTTTTATGAGTAACATCTTAGTAAGAGTATTTAAAAACATGCTAACTACCGGCTTACTAATTTCGTACCATATATTGTTGCATGAAACTGCAAGTCTCTTGCTATTACTACATGCTACTAATCATTTTAAATGTCTTTAAATGTTCCTTGTGGATCTATCTATCTATCTATCTATCTATCTATCTATCTATCTATAAAAGTGTTCTACATATAAAGTAGTAACCTTTAGTAAAAACAGGCAACTTTAAATAAATACAGTCAATAAAAAAAAAAATTGTAGCTGAGAAAAAGAAGTTGGTTGGTGTTGAGGAGCCTGACTGTATAGGTGGAAGAAGCTGTTGCAGAGTGTGACTGATACAAAGTGCTCAATAAACATCGCCTTACAGAAAATGTCACCATCAATTAAACACATTTTTAAAAATCCATTTTGTCCAAATTGCAAAATCCAAATTGTAATTTTAGCTCCATAAGTTGCAAAGACAACATATTAATATATTGGGCAAATGTTAGTTAAGGTATAGTGATATATCTGTATGTAGGAAAAATATTGAGTGTCCTGCTATTTATTTATTTATGTATTTATTCAATTTACAGTACTGCGCAAAAGTCTTAGGCACCCTATTTCTTTTAGTACAAACTTTGTTATAGATTTGTATTTTATGACTTCTACATTACTGATTCAGTACAAAAACATTTTAGATTCCAAACATTAGTTTTCCAGCACAAAATTAAATGTTACAGAAAAATGTTTG
>CM075029.1:11114764-11134914 GCA_037576675.1 Pangasius sanitwongsei | reverse complement strand
GTTGAAGCTGTTATAGCTGCAAAGGGTGGGCCAACTCCATATTAAACCCTACGGATTAAGAATGGGATGTCATTAAAAGTTCATGTGCGTGTAAAGGCAGACGTCCCAAAACTTTTGGCAATATAGTGTATATTAGAGAGGCCCAACTGCCTTGATCTGGATCTAAGTGCGAATACTTCCAAATGAGTATGGAAAAAGTGCAATTGTAAAACAATGTTATCTGAAAGACGGCAACAAAATACGAATCAAAATCATTTTGATGTAAAACTTTCACCCTCTACTGATTATTTGTGTCTACGGCATCAGTGCAATTTCCCAACCAAAAAGAAGTACTGCTTTGCAGCTGCTCTTCAAGGGTTTCAATTCTGTTTAAGTTTACATCTATGTGAGCTCTGGAAAGAAAGAGACTTGAACTTAGAGATACACGATTTTCTCCTCTCCATCGGGATCTTGGTTCTCCGTTTCCATGGAAACAAAAGCCTGCGGCACCAAGAGGGCATCACCTTGATAAATCCCTGGCCCCACCGCCCCTGCTGTCCTGGTAGTATGGAGTGCTGGACCAACATCTGGGAAAAAACATCAGCAGTGTCAGTATAAAGACAGCCTGTTTTTTTTTAAATCTTCAAAATTATTTTGCAAAACCATGAATAATACTCATATACACTGAAATGATTTACTGAGAAGGTCCACATTCAAGATCAGAAGAAAAATGGTTAGAGCTGGCCTAAGACTTGGTGACAGAGCCAGAGTTACAGTGTTTTTATGGTTATATAGGAGAGTAAAATGAACATATTAAACACATCAGCTCTAATGGGGGTAAATCATTAATCACTGCTTTAATTAATAAGATAAATTAACTGCCTAAATTGCCTCCATGAGTGCTCAGTGACAGTGCTTTCTCACTGATGCATGATGTGAGCTAATGTAATTTAACAGTGTCATGCCCTTAGACACTCCCACCTCTGCTCAAACCAATCAATGTTCAACATCTAATCCTCACATTTATTGCTGTTTAAGGATTCATTCACTGTTTATACACAAACACTGCATTCGTTTGTTAAGTCTTGCCATTTCTCTGCACAAATATAGCATATAGCTTGTGCTGGCTTTCCCACCTCTACCTGTCTACCTGTATCCATCAGTGTTTTCGACTCTGGATTACAAAAGATCCCTGTGCTGACATCTACCTGGTCTGCCCTCAGCTTTTCACACAATAATAGGAACACATCTAGAAGCACATATTTGTGACCTTGACTCCTGAACAGAAAAACAGATAAAAGAGTAAAGTATTAAGTTAAGCCGGACAAATAAAGCATTCACATCAAGTCTAAAGCAAGGTGGCGTTTCAGCCATATTCGTCAGTGAGACTGCAGAATGCACGTTATGCTTGCGGCGTGGGAAGAAGCCCTTTGCTTCACTATTGCAATTCTGAAGACAATTCTTAAGCACGTAAGATGATCTGTAATTACATATCCATTCAGGTAATTACTAAAAATCACTCCTTAATGTTAACCCTTGTTAATCCTTAATGAAATATGCAGCCTTGTCCTAGTCAGCAAGCATCGTTTCATGAAATACACAATTCTGGATAAACCATAAAATGTGCATTCCAGTTGTAAGATGTCATGGGTCATGGTGCATCTGCAAAAAAAAAACTTTTCTTGTAGATTTTTGCCACTTTTAAACACAAACATTTGAATTCAAAAAACTATATAAAACTACACAAATAAAACTATATAAATAAAAAAAAACTAAACAATGTGAGAATTTGGGCATCTCTAAGGAAATGTTAGTCTATGTATATGCATATTAGAGAGAAAAAAAGAGACTCCAGTGGGCTAAATTCAATGAATTAGCTGTCAACAATTTTTTATGTATGATATTTTCCATGTTTTTATTGAGTAATTTTTGCTAAATAGATTAAAAAAAAACTTGGATGTGAGAACATGATGATTTTTTTTTTTTTTTACTTCTTACCTTTTTTTAAAGCACTACTAAGCTGCAAATTTCACGTGATTTTTCACAACTGAAGTTCGTGTGACTTTTCTTTAAGGGAAATCAGGAGGCAAATCAGTTAAAATATAAGTATATAAATATTCATTAAGAGGGGTTTATTGACTATATTAGACAAGTGTCTGATTGTAAAAATAAGCTTGTTCACATTCCTTCCCGTCCTGATTTTTCTCCCCAATTTGGTCACCTGCCAAGTCCCACTCATTAGCCCAGATACCATCTGGGGAGGGTGAAGGCTAACATGCGTTTTCTCCGAGACATATGAAACCAGCCAGCTGCACCTTTTTGAGCTGCTGCACATGCTGCATCACAGGGAAGTGTAGCACCCTCAGAGGAAAGTGCTATCTGCCCTCTTCCATACACATGAGCTCACAGACACTCGCGATTGGCTAGTGTCACTGTGATTCCCACCCGGAAGGCACAGCCAATTCTGCCCCCTTGGCTACTTGTTCATATTCATTCTTTTCAGCCTACTTTTGGTGTACCTTTTACAATCATATGCCAGCTTTCAGCAGGAAACTACATAGGGTTTTATAAGTGAGGACTTATATGTGAGTAGGAGCAGATTCAGTAGCTCATGCCACGTTAAAACAAGTACTATACTACATCAGTCTGTCAATAAGTAGTGAAGGTTAATCAGGCAATCAATACGCAGAGGCAATGTTCAGAGTTAGCTTTTAACCTTTCATCAAGTGACGGGTAATGTTTGTGGAAAGGGCTTACTTAGTCTTTTTAGTCTATATGCAAGTGTTTCATAGACCCTTTAATTCAAGAAGAACAGACCATTGCCAGACAACATGGCCAAAGTTTATGGACACCTGACCATCACGGTCATATGTGCTTGTTGAACATCCCATTCCAGATTTAGTCCCCCTTTGATGTTATATAAGCTCATATAATAACCTCCACTCTTCTGGAAAGGCTTTCCACTAGATTGTGTAGCCACGCAGACTGTGGGGATTTGTCCACTCAACCACAAGAGCATTAGTGAGGTCAGGTACTGATGTCAAGTGAGGAGGCCTAGGGTGCAGTCTGCGTTCCAGTTCATCCCAGAGGTGTTCAGTGGGGTTGAGGTCAAGGCTCTATACAGGCCACCCAAGTTCTTCCACTCCAAGCTTGTCAAACAATGTCTTGGAATGGAGCTTGCTTTGTGCACAGGGGCACTGTCATGCTGGAACATGTTTGGGCCTCTTAGTTCCAATGAAGGGAAATTGTAATTCTACAGCATACAAAGACATCCTGTACAACTGTGTGCTTCCAACTTTGAGCCAACAGTTTGGGGAAGAACCACATGTGGGTGTGACGGTCAGGTGTCCACACGCTTTTGGCCATATAGTGCATGTATGTGGGGCTAGCAGCATTGTGCTGGTGTTAGTGTATGTGTGAGTATATCAGATGTCGTCCATGACATTTTATATGGAAATATGAGATTAGTATGTTCCTGCTTCTCTCTCTGTCTTTCGGACGTCTGTGAGCGAGAGGCAGATGACAAGTTGGCGTGTAATGAGGTTGGTAAAGATTTTCCAGATCGATGTGCCAATCAGTCTCCCGTCATGCACTCACAATGATTCACACACCACCGCCGCCCCGCCGGTCAATAGAAGGCCGATTGATTTCCATGACTGATGGTGTGTCTGTGTGAAAGCGTGTGTGTGTGTGTGTGTGTCTGTGTGTGTGAAATAGAGATGGGGGTGGTTTTTGTCAGTAGACATATTAAGAGCATAAAGATGACACTCACAACTTGGCCACAATGAAAGGTTTTGGCAAAGGTGAGAGAGCAATATTGACAGATTCTTCTGATAATATGAATTTAGTAAATGAAATTACTATTTACTATTTTACCTCACTTAATACATTTTATCTCTCATTCACACAGTCAGAAGATATTATAGACGTTATAATTTCATGGTCCAGTTCTTCACAAATTGACCAGCTTATTGAATCACTATAAATTAGTTAACTATTACACTCTGAAAGCATTTATGTCTCTCACACACACACACACACACATACATAAAATAATGATATTTTATGTGTATATAGGCAGATGTGTATATTTATATGTATGTATTTTAGGGGTGTAACAACACACCAAACTCAAAATTTGAATCAATAAGATATGGTGGTGTCTTGATACAATCCATTTTTCAACACAGTGACAATAAACATTGCCTGAATATGTGCCTTAGACTTCCCTTTTGAATTGATTAAAACATTCCACATTGTACAAAACCAATAACTGAATCTTTATAACAACACTGTAGTTTTGTCTGTTCTATTCAGCTAGGAAAGGCTGTCTGAATGCAGCTTCGTTGTGCGTGTGCTGTTTTGTTTTTCATGTAGTTCCACCAAACCGACACAAAAGAGCGATGTTAATGCAGATGTGTGGACGTTTTTGTGGTATTAGTGCTGGTGAATGATTTGACAATGTAATGTTTCGGGTCATCACTCATTGGCCATCAGCGTTGTTACTTACCAGGAAGCATGAGTCCTTCCATGGCAAGTTATGCTTGCCACTCATCTTATGAGCTTAGAAGATGCATGGTTTTTTCACTTTTGTAGCCTACTCTAATTCAAGATAAACAGGAAGCTACTTTTTCTTTTAGAGGAGGGAGTGTGGGCTTCATTATGTTTAAATTATTATTACACTTCACATAGTATAAGCCAAACGAATAGAGTATCGAATTGAGAACCTCGTATTGAACAATTCAGTATGTTACACTGTATTGTTACACCCCTAAAATGGGTAGATTGGTAGACAGACAGGTAAGATAGATACATACAGAGAAAGAGAGAGAGAGATTATTGCTATTCATGTTGCTCATTACCTTCAGTCCATAGCTCATCTTGCATGCTGATTGTGGGGTGTGTATGATTGGACAAAGCCAGCAGAGAATTCAGACTGTTCTGGGCACTGGGAGAATTCACGAAGCCTGGATGTATGCGAGTGTTATGCTGATACTGATGCTGGTAGTGATTAAGATGCCGATTGTTCATGGACGGAGCCAGAAAAGCTGCTTCATTTACAAAAATGGACCCATCCTCATCCAAGCCACCGTGATGACCATGACGGAAGTTCTTTAAGGAAAAAAAACAAAAAACAAAAATCAAGACAACAGGTAAGTGCAACTCAACATAGAATATGGCAGGAAAATGCTACAGTACTCATTTTAGTGAACTATGCAGAACAATAAAACCACTAGGAAACAATATAACTCTATCTTCTCACTATCTCCCTATCTGTTCTTCTTCCTCTGATCTTTCTCACATGTCCTATAAACTTGGTCGTGTTTAACACACACACACACACACACACTTCTTTCAGTGCTTGGATTCTTTTCACTAAAGGTCAGACTGACTCCAACTAATGCTCCAACTAAGTAAAAGTTGATGCTAATTATTAAATTGTATGCATGGTAAACGTTATACTGCATTATATTTTAGGTGTGACATCTTCTACACTCCTACAGAAACCATGAGGAATGTCATTCATTTCAGTATCTGTACAAGACAAACCTGAAGTAAACCTTGGATTAAAATGCTTTCATTTTCCAGATTCGAGGGTAACACTCGAACTGAAGTCTATGTTTAAGTCTATTTTCACTTGTGACAAACGGAGAAATATTTAATGTCAGGAAACATGACAAGTCCTTTCTTGTCATTACAGCAATCATCCCATCTACATAATGAAATCAGATGTTTGACTTTAAAAGTGTCATTTCAAAAATTTCAAAAATGTCCAGTAGACAGAAGGCAAATTAAAGGAAAAAACTGTCCCTCTGTTATGTTGCTAGAGACATGGTCTGGGTTCACTTATCCACTCAGAGGGAACAGTCAGTGAAATCAATTCAAAGTTATTCTGACTGATGACCTTTATCCTATGACGAAACATTTCTATCCTGATAGGAGTGGTCTCTTCCAGGATGACTCCATCCTGCGCCATCCACAGGGCAAGAGGGTCACTGAATGGTTTGATAAGGATGAAAATGATGTAAATGATATGCTGTGGCCTTCAAAGTCACCATGTCTCAACGCAACTCAATACCTGTGGGAGATTTTGGACTGACAGCGCTCTACATCACCATAATCCAAACACCAACTGAGGGAATATCTTTTGGAAGAATGGTGGTCATCTTACCAGTACAGTTCCAGAGACACCGTCATAGGATCTATGCCAAGACCACTCGTTGTGGCCCAACACCTCACCTGAGACACTTCATGGTTTTTTTTTTTCTTTAATTTGCCACTTGTAGGTCTTGACAGTAGTGTGATTTCAGCAGCATGTTTATAATATATTTTGCTCAGTAGTGGCTCAGTGATTAAGGCTCTAAGCTAGTGTCCAGAGACCAAATCTCAGCAGTGCTCCACTGCCACTGTTGAGCCCTTGAGTAAGGCCCTTATCATGTTTGACCCTGTATTTTACCCCTACTTCTTAACAAGATGAGATATTAAAAAAAAAAAAAAAGGATTTCACTGTACTGTTAAGACATGCTTGATTTATATCTTCTGTAATCGCTTTGTCCTGGTCAGAGTCACAGTGGATCCGGAGCCAATCCCGGTAGTGCTGGGCACAAGGCAGATAATTTACCGTGAATGAGATGCCAGTCCGTCACAGGACACCATGCACACACACATTCACACCTATGGGTATTTTAGCATAGCCAGTTCAACTAACTGCATGTTTTTGGACAGTGGGAGGAAACCACAGAACCCAGAGGAAACCCACGCAAACACAGTGAGAACACAAAAAAAACCACGCATACATTAACCCCAGCTCGGGAACAAACCCTGGATCCTGGAGCTATGAGGTATCAATATTACCTACTGTACCACCGGGCCACTCTATGGAAAATGTCAGCATCCATAAAGGCTATTTTTGTCTTTTTTTCCTTTACAATTTCCACTCTCAGGAACAGAATTCGGTATTATTTAGTTCCTTCTAAATAAATCACTGAGCTGCCTCCATCTGCAGCAAGGATGATGCATATAGTGCTGGTTTTAATTACTTTGTCTTGGCTTTTATTTGGTGAACTTTCTTTATCATCAATCAGTAACTCGTTTATTAGTGCAGTCAATGATCAGGCCTGAAGACCGATGAGGCTTGAGTTGCTTGCATTATCCCACATAATAAATCGGAGGACAACAGTGTGTCTGTGAGAGATTGAATCAGACAGATTGAGCGATAGACGTTTGACCGCAGTCTAGCCTCCTCAGTGTGGCTTGGGAAAGAAATGATTTCCCGGCCAGTGACGCTGTACCACTGACTTGAGTGAACTAGAAAGGAAAGGCACGGGACTAGAAGTAACGAGCGCTTCAGAGTTGGCGCTGCTGTTTTTCTCAACCATTAAGGTGCAAGTTGAAGGTGATTGCTGGGTCTAGTTCAGTCAATATGGCCACTCTACGAGACTACCAAGCAAAAGGGGAAGCAGAGATAGAGAATGCTGGATGGAAGAAAGAGTAGACACGTGGGGAATACAGAATGGATGGACTGGCAGACAGTGTAGTTAAACAGACCGATTGCCTTTTATAGACAGACTGCTAAAGAGCGATAGATACAGATGAGATGTAAAGGACAGTGTAAAGGACAATGAACCATAAAAAAGGGATGGAGTGAGAGAGAGAACGAGGAGCTATGAGTGCCTCCGCCCTGAATAGTTCAGCGACAGCTTTATCCCATCTTCAAAGAGAGATGAGAGATGGTTTAGGAAGAGCTTTCCTTAGACAGCACTGCTTGGGTGTTTTGGCAACAGGGAAAAGAATAGTGAATAGTGAAAGAAATCTCAAACCCATGCTGACACACACACACACACACACACACACACACACACACACACACACATCCACAGAGAGAGAGAGAGAGAGAGAGAGAGAGAATTCCCTGAAGTCAGTTTTCAGTATGTGCTTTGAGTCTAATAATATTCAATACATTTAAAAAAAGCCAACACTAATCTGAAGTTGTGTTTTGCCTAGAGGCGAATCAAACAGCGCATACTAATCTGACTTTGATGGGCGACACACGCACAGCGGTTTCAGCTGCAAGTGCAAAGCTAAAGAAAAAAAAATCTTGTGGGAACAGTGGGCTCAAAGAGTGAGATTTGGGCAATTGGCATTTTTGTTCTCACCTTGCTCATGAAGAAGGGAAGAGACCAGAAAAAACAAAACCAGCAGCAGCCAACAGCCAATATGAGCTTCCTGGCAAGGAGTCTCACCGATAAGCACCACAATTCAGAAGGTTAGACAGCGAAACGTTTTTCTGAGAGCTTAATTCAGGCATATGACTAATCCTTACTCATGAAGTTTGTGACACCGAATTTGCTTCTTTGCTTTTTTGTATTCACAATTCTGATTTTTTTTTTTTCTGATAAAATTTTGCTGTTCAAAACAGAGACAGGTATTAAACACACAAAACACTGTAACCTTATGAACTGTTGCTGTTTAACAGTGCATGCACTGCACATGACGAAAGTATGTCCCTCCATTCCATGCATCATTACTCACTAAATTTAGCGCTAAATTTTGGGGTCTTACAGTATTGGGTTATCACTATAACTGCTGTAACGTTTCAGTGCATGCCTTCGGGGAAAATCTAACGCTTGACATCAATACCCGAGACTTGTGTCCCTTTAATCAGCATTACACTGCACTAGTACATGAATTCATGAAATTATATGAATCCTCTTTGAATAATTTAGTTAAAGTCCTCTGATTTTAGACCAAGAGAACCTCAATAATACATCTGGTAAAAGAGACAAAATTTGGTGTTGTGACAACCCTAACACACACACAAACACAGACACTTACCTGGTAACCATCCTAGCAGTTGCAATGCAAGACAGAAAGACAGAAAGAAAGAAAGGCCTACTATAAGGGTCACACATGAGAAGTGACCCATGCACTCATACATACTTTTGTTTCATCTCCTGACCCTTGGTGACCTTCCACCTTGATGCTTGTAACAGGCAGGCTGGATTGGCGTTCATGCCTCCATCTTTCCATCATTTTCTGCTGCATTTCCAGCTTCTCCCTCTCTCTCTCTACACTCCGCTGGCCCTCCCGCAGTCTCTCCAGGCTCTGCTGGTACTCCTGCTGCTGCTTTTCTAGCTCCTCGCGCTGGCGCTGCAGCCTCTGGGCCTCCTCATGGCACTGCTGCTCCCGCTGTGCCAGCTCACTTTCCCTCTCTTCATAACGCAGCTGCTGTGCCTGGCACTCGCGTGCCCATCGCTGGCGTTCCCGGGCCGCCCGTGCCAGCTCCTGCCGCCGACGCTCTGCCTCCCGCTGTCGCTCCTGCTCCTGCAGGGAACCCTGGGAGATCCGTTGGTGGGAGGAATTTGAGAGGAGGAGGAGAAGGAGACGACGCACTTCATAGCGGCTGTCCTGGATGGTGACCACGGCCTGACATGAACAAACAGTATTAATTATTGAAATATTCAGAAATGAACAACAAACATTTAACGTGCCTTGGATGATGACAGCAGCCTACAAGAAATTGGGGTAACTG
Source organism: Pangasius sanitwongsei (assembly GCA_037576675.1). Classification (NCBI taxonomy): domain Eukaryota; kingdom Metazoa; phylum Chordata; class Actinopteri; order Siluriformes; family Pangasiidae; genus Pangasius; species Pangasius sanitwongsei. The sequence goes on along the minus strand of CM075029.1, from coordinate 11,125,403 downwards.
TTCATGTTACAGGCATCTGGCACTTCTTCTCCATAGATGAAGTACTTTGGATCCAGGGTTGATCCAAAACCAATACTATATTTCACATTGATCAGTGAATCTTCTCAGTCATTGCCAAAATTCACAGAGTTTTGGACAAAGAGATAGTGAGCTGCTCTTAATACAGCTTTAAGGACAGTCATATAATAAAACCTTTGTTCTATAGAATGGTCATGTAAGACCTTACAAAAAATTAGCAGATATTAAGAATGGATCATAGAACAGATGATAAAGATATTATCATCCTTTATAGACCAAATCATGTGTTTAAATTATTTACATTAGTGAGCACTTCTTAGTCAAGATGAAAATAAGAATGCAACTCACATTTTCTAAGCGAGTCGACTTGAATATGTTCAAATGTGTGTGTGTGTGTGTGTGTGTGTGTGCGCGCGTGTGTGTGTCTGTGTGTTTATATCTTGGTAGGCTCCACATGTCCCCAAAGGGAGGGACAGAAATGTCCGACAGTAGTTTGATGTTGTGGAGACACCAGCTTTTTTTTTTTAATTAAAAGAGCTGAAATGTTTCATTGTGGGTACTGAGGTTAAGGTTAGGGTTAGATCTAGGCTTAAGCAAAGAATTAATTAGCTGCATTAGTAATTATGTCATTCCTTATGGAAGGTCCTCACAAGGATCATAAAACTTATGTGTGCAGGCAATGAAAAAAAAACAAATGAATAAACCAATTTTAAGTCACTGCAATTACTGTGTGTGTGTGTGTGTGTGTGCGTGCAAGATGATATCACCTGCAAACTGTAAAGCAACTGAGTCAAACTCTGGACGCTCTGACACACCTGGACGTAAACACACAAACAAAAACAGTGACTATATTAAAGGAAAAAAATGTATGAAGGCACTGGGTGATTTATACTGATGAAGGGTATTATACTCAGTTTCCCAGATAACTGGAAGTTGAGTTTAATGTTACACAGCCACATGATATGTCTCTAACAAGATTGTAATAAAATATTTAAATTTAAACATTTATGAGCTACTCAGTGTTTGGTATATTTAGACATTTAGTATTACTTTTATGTTTAATTCAGTGATCGCCATTCTCAGCACACTTTTCTCCGAGTTATTACGGAAAAGTACCGGAAAATAAATTGTTTTCAATCACAGGTATTGCACGTTGGCTGCTTGTGTTTGTCTAGCATACAGCGCCATCTGGAGTTTCTAATCTGTCTTGCTTACATAAACAATTTGCCACAGCAACCCAGAAGTGAAAAAAGTCTGGGTTTTTTTCTTTATTAATTGGACATTTATTCAGTTACAAGCCTTAGTCAAACTTCTTTTTCACTAACTGATGTATTTGGCTTTGACTTCAGAGATCTTGTTTTTTTATGTTCTTGCCTGATGTTCTCCTGTAAGAAGTGTTTTAAAAACACCAAATAAAATTTTAATATTTAGTTTAACCCAGGTTCTGTTGTTTCCTGGCCTTCCTTGTGACCAATGACACTTACACAAAATGTTCCAGCCAGTATTTTTTATTGCAAACCAAAAGGCACTTAAAGTAAATTTTCAAAGTCAAAATTCATTATTTATGAGCAGATCTTCTAAAAAATGACTAGTACTTGGTACAAGCACATTTTGCTGCAATAAGAGCTTCAAGTGTTTGAGAGTGATTTTTGCCCATTCTTCCTCGCAGATTTGAACAGTTGCTCAGATTCTCACTGGGATTCAGGTCCAGACTTTGACTTGGCCACTGTAGAATATTCACCTTTTTTGTTTTTAACCACTCATGTGCTGTTTATCTCCACTGTCCTACTGAAAAGTTTCTCCCAAGCTTTTTTTTTTGTGCAGGTTCTCTTGTAATATCCTGCTGTATTTTGCACCATCCATTCTCTCTTCAATTTTGAGAAGAAGCCCAGTTCCGAGGATGAACGGTATCCATGGAGCATGGTTGCTGCCACCACCATGTTTCACTGTAGGGATGGTGTTCATTGAGGTATGGACTGCATTAGGTTTGCACCACACATAGCGCTTCGATACTTGACAATATCTCATATCTCCCATACAGTCCTCAATTATGCAGAGCCCTAGAAATGTTTGTCTTGTGCACCTTCACTCCACTCTCAGTCACTGTACTCTGTAACTCTGTGACTGTTCGCCTCACTGTGGCTTCCCTCACCAGTCTCTTGGTGAGTTTTGAGGAAGGGCCTTGTCTAGATAGTGCTTAGGTGGTGTGATGCAGCTTTCACTTCCTCACTATTGATCCAGCAGTGCTTACTGGGATGTCCAACCTCTTGGATATAATTTTACACCTAAACACCTTACATGCTAAAGTGATGAAATTCTATTACCTTATCTTTATTTTATTCTCTATCCTTATATTTATTCTATTACCTTAACTTCTTAGAATCCTCCTTAGTCTTCATTTTCACTTCTTTCCTTCAGACTGACATTCTCTTCAATGGCAGTTTAACTGAGGTTGTTTTTGTTCAGAAATTGGGAGCTGTTTTAATATTTCACAGGTGAAGGCCAATTATAAGTCAGTTGTGTCCTTGTTAAAACAAAAAAATATATATATTTCATCTGGAACATTTTTAGTTTTTGATTTTCTCTGAAATACTTGCTGACCAGTAATTAATTCTGACTTTGAAAAATTCACAGTAGGAGAATATGAGCTTGCGACAAAAATACTGACAGGAAGAATATGTGTATTTATCATTTGTTAGTCAGACAAATCTGATAAAGTCCAGAGGGGTTGAATACTTTTGAAAGCCATTGTACATCCAACCAGAACCAGCTACCATACTATGCTATTTTGAATGTATTTCGTTCACTTGACACATGCACTTTATGTCTGAAACAGCCAGATTAGGGACCCGAACATATGATATTATGACAATAGTACAGTAGGTTCACCTTTAAAGAAAAGAAAAGAAAAAAAAAAAAAAAAAAAAAAAAAAAAAAAGAGGGGGAAGTTAATTGGGTAATATTGCAAAATACTCAGTGGAGCACCACACTCTCCCTCTTATATTAGTTCTTGCAAAAGGGCAGACAACAAGAGGTAGTATCTCATTAAACATAAGAATGGGCTGTCTTTCTGCTTACGCCTGGGTCAGCATGCCTTATCAATGTAACATATAGCAGAGCACCATCAGAGGCGCCAGTGCTAGCAGGAAAGGAAGAGATTGAAGGAAGGTCTAATTATCACTGTTCTTTTTTTAATGAAATTGTTCCCCAGAGGCAGTGAAATGGACTCTCTCCTTATTTTGAGCACATTAATGTTTCATAATATTAAGCCTGGGATGTGATTTTAGCAGAGGAATCTAAATTATTTATGCTGCTGTGCGAGACTATTAACCATACATCTAGAAGTGGAGGACACCAGCTGTATAGAAGTGCTGCTTAAAAACATCTTTCTACTTCTACCCTTCTACTCGTATCTGCTGCATCTATCTTTCTATCACACCAACAATATTATACCTTATGACAGTTGCCTGAATTGTGAGACCTCTGGACAGAAGAGACTCATGCATGTTTTAGCGCACTTGTAAATAAATAAACTGCTTTTCTACTGGTCCTCAATTAATTTTTAACACAAATCTCTTTTGAAATATTGTGTTGGACATAGAATGGTTTAGATTTAAGTTTACATTTACAGTTTTAGCTGGAGTTAGGCTTGGTATAATGATTTAAGAGGTACAGGCTCATAGACCTCATCTACACCTCACATCCACTCCTGATAAGATTTTAACCATGTGCAGTTACACTTCAGTCAAATGCTGGTTAGCTAGACTAAAATCTGATTGTCGTGTCATGCATAATAGGCAAATCTGCTATTCCTTTGTTTCTGTAAGTGTTCTCCACTTTATTCTGGAAAGCACATCTTATCCAAATCATTAATATGCAATTTCTGTGCGTATCAGCTGATTACTGTACGAAGCTGCACACTTTGATATGATCCTCTAGGGGAAGGCATTTGGTTGTCAAATGTGGTATAAGGAGATGTGTGTATTTATTTCCATTGGTGGACAAATCATAAATTTATTAGCTATCCCACAGGGTAAATAAAAGCTCCAAAGTGCTTGCCCAGTCCTAGCCCTGGAACATCGTACTTTCACTGTTTCTCACATTCCCACAAACGAATGATCACAAATTGAAGTATTACTCACATGATATAAATAAGTTACTTCATGAGACCAACAGCGTATAGTGTAATCTAAAGGTTTCCACTACTTCAGATGAGGTCGTTCTCTGTGGTAACATGTTCCGCCATTTCAATTGTCTAACTGAAGTGAGGTATCGTGCTGCATCATGCTTCATAACACACTCCAACTAATCGATTGTGAAATTTGTTGCAAACTATTTTGTCAATTAGTTGTTGCAGACCTTGTTCTAACCTCACATCGCACATAAAAGATATTATTAAAGTCTGGCTCGAGTCTCTACTTTCTGCTACGTTTAACTGCGAGGTGACTGCATACAGTAAGCAGGAGAGTTACATGAAGCTTTGCACCGCACTTTATTTGACCACTGTGATCATACTGTGTGTGAACTGTGTATTTTTACCTTACGGTGAATATTATGATTGTCGGTTACACTGCTCTGATTCCGAAGCTGGAGCTCGAGGCTGTCTTCTCCACTCAACTCCTCTTCCTCACTCCTTACAGCATCCACTGCTTGGGGCTCTTCTTCAGCAGGCACTGGAGGAGGAGATGGAGCAGGAGGAGGTGCCTCGAGCTGAGTGGTGCAGTCAGAAGTGTTCTGTTCCTCAGACGCAGACAGAGGACCTGAACGGGAGGGGGAGTTGCAGTGAAACGACAGTGCTTCTTTCAGACTCTCCGCTGGAAAAACATACGGAAGAAAAAAAAGAGAGAAAAGCAAGTCTTCAGCCTTTACGTTTCACATATTTATCTTAGCAGGCAAAGGTAAGGAAAGGCCAAGTCTGGAAGCCACACGATGAGATTCCAGTTCAGGATGGTGGCAGAATTTTTTTCCCCCAATTTATCCAAATTCAAGTCATCAGATATTGAACTGCATACAATGAACAGAGCAGGGCTGATAGTGTTACCCTCCAAGACCGTAAGTAAGGTTCAGAGGATTGAGTTACCTGATTTACATTTTATCCGTTATGAAAAACAGATACACAACAGAACACACACAGCTGAACACTGTATCCAGATACTAAAAGCTAAATTATACCAAAGTTAAATACCAAATACTAAAGTAAAATTTAAGAACTGTACAGCTGAACAACTGTATTCATTTTTTTTTTATTTAGGAAAACAGACTTTGGTTGATTTCCCAAACAAGATGATATTATTCTCCATAGGTTTAAAAGGAAGCTTTTTATTGAAAGCAGTAAAGGAGATAATGCATAATTTATAGAGGTTTGTAATAACTGAATTAATATGCCTTGTTGGCCATTAAAGTTGAGTTACTTGTGTGTAGTGAGGAGATTATATTGAAATTCGCACGTTGGGGTTCAGATCTTAGACATAACTATGGACTTATGTGATAGCACTTTTGCAAAATAACAGGTTGTGCTGGATCAAGTGCTATTTTATAAACTTTTATAAGTTTAACAAGATTGGAGCATTAATGTGACCGTCTCACCCATACAGTGTGAATAGGTTATTCAGACATTTCAGTTTCAGACATGGATTAGTCAAACTTCTGCAGAAAAACAAGTTCCTAATCAAGTGATTAGAATTTTCTTTTAGGTATAGACAAATTAGTGCACTAGAGCATGAATGGGCGTGTCTCACCCTCTTTAAGTGCAGCGTTGAGCAGAACAGCAGCATTAGGGAGCTCTTCTGTGTTAGGGTGCACCAGCAGCTTTGGTTCTGGGCTGATGTCTCTGTAGCCCACCATGGCTGCAAGCTCAGCATAGATGTGGAGCTTCTCCTCCAGGCTGGAACAGACGAGCTGGTCATGACCGCAGAGAGACTCTGCCAGAGATTGATGAAGTAGAATTTTAAAAATAGCTTCCAGCCTCGTTCTCTAGCGGAGTTAATGAGTATATCTCAAAGCCAAGTCCGCATGTTAAATAATTCGCAAAAAAATATCAAAGAAGGAATTCTCAGGCTTTTTTGGACAGTGACCCCATTTTAAGGGCCCAAAATATAAACCATGTGTGTCAGTTTTTTTGGTGCATTACCTTGTAGCTTCTGAATTTTCTGGCTCTTGGCTTCTGCTGCTCTCCGCTCTTCTTCTGACTCACTTGCCGTGTCCTCCTCCTTCTCATGGCAACTAAAAAGAGAGGACAGTATGTCAGCCTAGATATAGTGCTAAACCTGGAGCAAAACTATTATACTATCTTGATGCCTTACCCAAACACACGCATGCACTCACACACCATATAATAACCTATACCCACATCACCACTGCTTCCCGGATAAGCCTCATCCAGGCGTTGCGCTCATCTTTGGATGCTGAGTGCACCTCATACATCTCGGGGCCGCTGGAGGAGGCACTGATTAGGAACAAGCCTCTCTCCTCATTAGCCACCTCCCTCACTATCAACTTTTGCAGGGAGATCACTGGACATTTCTGGTCCTGAGAGAATGAGAACAAGTTAAAAAAAAAAAAACATCTAAGGTTCAGAGTGTTTCCTACAACTGATTATTTTTTTTTTTTTTTGCTTTTAGCTGAGTGCCTGAAAACTAAATGTTACCAAAAAAAAAAAGCTCAATAATTCAACTCAATTATTCTATTTTACACATAAGTTTATTATATCGCTCTGAGTGCTTTGCAGTGCATATCTGAATAGTAACAAAACGAAGACGTACAACAGCAGCAAAGATGTATTTTTGGTCCTTCTCCTGGAGGAATACCAGAAGATCAGTCAGCAGGAGAGCCAGCACATCTATGAATAAGCATAAATGCATGGCATAAAAACACAAACACATGGGTTGAGGGATCTTCTACGACATTCAACACTCAATTGATCAAGATGGATACAAACAGATTTATTTATAAATTGTGCATAGGAGCATTTACCCAAGGTGTTCCTGAAAATCCTGTAATTTTGGAAGAACGTTTGTATCCTACTCGTGCTCCTGAATGTGTGTAAATTTATGGACAAAAAGACTAACTAATGTAAATGGATCTTAATTCACTTTCTTTGTAAAGGTGCTCTATCAGGTGCTGTTACGCTGCTACATATTTCTATAGTCAGAGACGTGAGTCAAAATAACTTCTGCCTCTTAGACATTCCTTTTCTTTCACCGTGTAGATGTCATTTAGTGTTTTCATCACTGTGCGCTTTACCTTTTATGGAGTTTTGTGTGTTTCAAAATGCAAATGAGCTTTGTTGGGAATGTGCTTTGCACTTTATGGGAGATTGGCATTCTTACAAATTTCAACTTACAAATGTCTGTATGAAGAAAATATCTGTTACTGAAACATCAGTAAATTTGTCAAAAAAAATTTTTTTGGCTTATGCAAACATTTATACACAACTTTAATAAAAGATTGATAAATGAGGCCCAGTGTCCACATTCAGGCCACTTGCTCGTGCACTATCATATTTCATTTTGTCTCCTCAACATGGGCTTCTTGTCAGTCATTTAGACACTCCCCAAAACCCCTTCACTCCGCCCCTATCTCAGTCTGTTCAGAAAGAAAAAAAATATGGTCCATCCAAATCATGAAATCAGCAAGCACCTGGTGTAGCCGGGATACCTCTCCTGTGAGCAAAAAATAAATAAAAATGCTGTGTTTTGTAAAAACTTAATGAAAAGAAATGCAGTAAAAACCAAAATAAACTTCGGCAGCACCTTTGCCAGCGTAATTTATTACTGGCGAAGGGGATGAAGCTGGATAGAGAGTTAGCTATGTTACTAACAGACAAGTATGTAAATGCAATCTGTATAAAAGCTTTGTACTGGGAGTTGTCTGAATGTTTTACGTAACGACTCAAGTAGATATGGCACTCTTGTCCAATCTCATAAATCAGCATGAGATGAATTTCTCGTTTATGAGGACAATCCTTGCTAATGCTACCTGTAGTTGAACTCTACGAGACAGGTTTTTGCAGTGGAGCTTTGTGTACATGGGCAGGATCATGGGAAGGCTCAAGGAGTAAAAAAAATCATTCAAATGTCGTGGGACCCAGCCACTTAACCGTTCAAGACCTAATCATGACCAATTTTAAAAGCAAATGTAACCACTGTGAAAATGATGCAGAGACTAATTATATAAGCAAAGCATTAACTTGTTTTTATGTTATGTGTTTGTTTCAGGTTATATAGGTGTGGGAGCCTTGGAAAACCCATGAGACATCCCCGTGGCTGAAATCTGCAGTTTTATATTTGCTACATGGGTGGAAAAGTGAGATTTGATACTAGTTTTGGAAAAACGTAGCGTGTGAGATTCTGGAGAAGGTTCAGTCACTAAAGTGCTGATGACTGGATGTAGAGCACACAGTCCGATAGAGAACAGTCTGAGAATATGGGTGAGATGGCAGGGAACGAATAAAAGGTCATGCCAGTAAATCACACATTGTATGGTCTTGTTTGCTGCATTCTTTCATTTATCTGACCTTTGAGTCTGCCGGTGGCGGTCTTCCAAAGCAACGGGCCATGGTGAAGCAGCGTTCGGCCATTGGTCATGTCGTTCTTACGAAAGGCAGCGCCGCTCTTCAGTCTGGCTAAGCTCTTGCTTTCCATGCGGCCAAGGACATCGCTCAGCCATTGACTCTGCTCCCGCTCGCTCACTCGCATATCCACTGCTGAAATCAACTCTCGCACCAGAGACAGAGCACCAGAGATATCAGCATGCTCCTGCGTGCCCTCTGAGAAAGACAGACAGAAAGAGAAAGTAGAGAGAGAGAGAGAGAAAATATTGATGCTAAAGCTAATACATAGAGTTTTGTGTCTCAGTTGGTACACTGCCCTATGTACTATACACTATGCACTTTAATATATAGCAACTAGCAACTGATTCTTGTAGTGTAGTAATATCTCAAAACACAACACAGATTACATGGTCATGCTAGACAGGGTGTTTGCACAGACAACTACCTTCTGTGTACTGCAGTAACCTCTCTAAAAGCACTGGATACTTTGTAATTCGCTGCGTCACTAACAAAATGCATTCTGGGATCTCTCTCCTCTTTACCAGGGAGTTGCTGCTCTGTTGCTGTGGAGGAAACAGGAAGGGTTAATCTGTATAGTTCCTGATCATGCTACAAGTACAAATGAGAACAGATTAGAACGTAGAGATAACCTACTTTCTCATGGTAACGGAAACATGATGTACGGCTCACATAAGAACATACTCACTTTAATAAAGAGTTGAAATCTTTTGTTCTGCTGCTGAAGCTCCTTGAAGAAGCTGACGGCTTCGTTGTGGCGGCTGCAGAACTCCCCATAGACCCGCTTCATGTTCTCAGCATTCTCCTGAGAGAACTACACAAACACACACACCAAGTTATGCAAAAATAATGACATACCACCTGTTGCAGTACAACCTCATGCTGGATATCAAGATGACTACAGCCCATGAGATCAACTAATTTGATTATAATTATTTTATTTATAATGAAAAAACTTATTTTAATGACAATTCTGTTAACTGGGGTTTCACAGGGAACATTGGGCAGAATATTAGACAATAAACGTCCATTCTGTAAACTGATACCATACCCACTTGCCATCAGGGTTAAAATTTAACATGAGACAATAAAGTGACTTTTTTCAAACAATTTAGCTACATTTTCTGAAAAAATGTTGCCCACCTGTTGCAGGAGGATATCACCCACATGGTGAATGAGGTAGTTCTTATCATTGTCAGGCTGCGTGGAGTTATTCCGGCGCTCCGTCATGGCAGAAAGGAAGTCTCTGTGCAGGACGAGGAGCTCGTCCAAGCACGGGAATATCCGACCAATAGCCTCTGCATCCAAGCCCACCTCCTCCCGCATGCCTCGCCTAAACACCTCCGCCATGATGGTCAGTGTTTGCAGGTGGTGCAGCTCCGTATGCATTAGCTCTAAACCATCATACACACAACAGTGATTAATTATTTACATTTTTTCCAACTACATTACCCATCAGACCCAGCATGTCACATGACAATGTCACATGTCCCACTGATCGCTCACACCTGTTCTGGATTACCCCTAATGAGCACAACTACTCAAGTCCTGGTCTCTGTCTGTGTCATTGTCAAGCTTTTGTCGTTGTTGTGCACCACAGCTTTGCTAATAGTCCGCCTATTTTGCCTTGTATCTCGTGTTTATGTTTTTGGTTCTGGTTTTCGCAGTTTTGGTTGTTTTATTTTGCACTTTATAAAATAAAATCTGCACTTGTATCTGCTGCCTTTACAGAATTGTGGCGATAACATTGCGAGTGCTTTCATTCTGGAAAAAAGGCACTCCAGCTCCCTGGTAGTGCACTTAACTGAGACCTGCATTCTTCAGTTTTATTTGTTTTACATTTAACAATAGACATTAAACAAAGCAGCTTTACAAAAATCTGGGTGTAGAGTTAGATCCCTCCGGCCTTCTGATAGTTCCCAGAATATCAAAGTCTACAAAAGGGGGTAGAGCGTTTTCGTATTTAGCTCCTAAACTTCCTGACAGTGTTCGGGGCTCAGACACAGTCTCCCAGTTCAAGCGTAGATTAAAGACATATATCTTTAGCCAGGC
>CM075029.1:11061615-11114664 GCA_037576675.1 Pangasius sanitwongsei | reverse complement strand
AAGCTGCTTTGAGACAATGTTCATTGTTAAAAGCGCTATACAAATAAAATTGAATTGAAAAATTGAATTGAATTAATGAGCAAGCTAGAGGCAACAGCTGCAAGGAAGTAGTGGGACTATGGTGGCATGATAGTGACAGCAGATAGTGGGATTACAATTCTTTATTCTTCTACAGCTGTATACTTAAAGTCCAACAGTAATAAAGGCGTTGAAAGGATGTTTAGTATGAGAAGATTGTGAATAAGACTCCTGGGATGAACACAGGACAATCGTAATGATTACAGCAGTAGCTCTTGGGTACAAATCTAGAGTAACCAGATGAGATTATTAACAGTGAGCATAAACTGTTTGGGAAGTTCACATCTTTAGGGTATCCATATGAGTCATCCACAACAACAGGAAGTGATTCACAAGTCCAGAAGCTCCAAGCAGAAGTAGAGCATCAGAATGAAATTATTCAGTTTTCAGGTGCTCTGTTTAATCAGTTTGTTTATCAGTCCCCCATGTCTTCTTGTATTTCTCATTAGACACAATTAATCAATCTGTTAATCAATTACTCAAGCTGTTCCCTTGTGCTTACCGTAGATGACGTCCTGTCTCTTGATTGTGCGTTTTTCCTGCTTCTGGCAGAACTGAGGCTCCACCGCTAGACTCCACGACTCTGCCTCCAAATACAGAGCGTCCATCCCAAAACTGTTCTGTAGAGGAGCATCCACTGTGTCTACAGGAAGACCAACAGTTAGACAGATTCACAGACAAACAGGGTAAAGATAAAGTGATAAATGTCATAAATACAATTAGAAAACATAAATGAAAGAAATTCAATGCATACAAAGGAGGTGGAAATGGTAATATCAGTAATATTGTAACACTAGAGCTACTGCAATACCAGTAATAATAATGGTGGATATGGAGATGATCATATTAATGCTAACAACTTCAAACTTTTTTTTAAAGGTTAGATGTATAGCATGTATACAAGATATTCGAAGGTTCCAAGCTGTATCACTGTCACTGAAATGAAGATCACTTTGTTTACCTTCAACGAGGGAGGAGTCAGTGGAAGTGGAAGATTCCATGGTCTGCAGGAGCTCCTCTGACTGGCCATGAGATCTCCAGGAGGAGGAGTCATTGTCTCCCTCTGGGCTCTCTGCAAGCCTGAACACGCAAATCACACAAAAAGTTGCTTGCATTTATTCTTTCATTAAAGAAATCTTTTTTTTTTTGATGACCAATAACGAAAAAGGACGAATATTTTCTAACCACTCTGGGACTAGGGGGACACTCCTGGATAGAGGACATGGCAGAGGAGTAGTGTCTCTCTTGTCCCGTGGAGTCATCACAGGGAGGGAGGTTGAAGTGGATATCTGAGAAGACGGGATGCTTTCACGCAATACAAAGTCTACATATGACAGGGTGGTAGATGAGGAAGAATGAAAAAACCATTAGACGAAGCAGAGGCTGGGTCTCAAATCTGTTTCCTTAAACATGCTACAATTCTCAGTAGCCTCACTTCTGCATTTGTGTGGTGCAGCTGATTGACTCACTTTGAGGAAGGGTGGCTGCTCTGGCCTTCATCATAGAAACTGCGTATTTGTCCTGCACTTTCTGTAAAGGAAAACAGATACATCGACCCTGTACTATAAAGTAAATGCAGAACATAAGACACACTCACAGACCCCCTGCAATCAAGTCTAATGGGCAATATGTTACTACTTTGAGCTTAACCATTAAACCTGGGCTATCTGTGAGGTTTGGTTTTAGCTGTAGCGCACACATGCACACACACACACATCTAACTCTGTGAGGAATTTCAATTTTACTTGTGTATTAGTGTAGCTAAATCATGCTTAATGCTATGCCCCCTTTAATTATCAAAGAACAGCAACATTTGTTGTATCATTCCGATCATCAGTGACACACACACACACACCTTGAGGCACTGTGCTGCAGAATCTTTACAACCCTTATGGATGCTCACCGCACAATCTAGGAAGGCATGGACACACCAAAACATTAATCATCACATGAAATGCAAGTACAGTTTTGTTCAGATAGATGGTGTATTATATAGTGAGATTTTTTTTAAATCTACTTAATTGTTAGGTACAAATACATTCATTCACTCATAATATTCATAAAGGCCCTAGAGTAATGCTTTATACTTATAAATCTAATAGTATCTAAAACTAACAATAAATAATAAATGCTAATGTAAGGCTTCACTATTCACAATCAGTACTGGCAACTATCAGCTCAAACTGCATCACAGAATACAAGCAACATGGCTGACTGTTAAAATAAGACAAAAAAGTAGCAGTCTCACTCACTGGTGCAGTGCAGAGTTTCCTTCCCAGTAACAGGTTTGTCACACACCTCACAAACTGAAGTCCCCAGAACAGGACCTGCAGCAAATTGGTGTCCGTTGCCCTGTTTTTCTTTCACTTCCTTCTCCTTCGATTTTCCCTTTGAGAACCAAGAAAAAGTCATTACAGGATTAAAAGCCCAAACAGCCATGGGCATAACTGTCCAAACTGTCCATGTGTTCACTCTTTATATCTTATGGCTGTGAAATAGAAGCAGCCATGTAAGGGTCTGGGGAACCTGGTTTCAGAAAATTGTTAGGCAGGAACTGGAGGGGTTAATGATTAAAGTGAAAAGCTGGGACTTGGGACTGTGTGTTTGTTTTTGGGATGGCTGGTTGGCCTATATTCAGCTGTCACCTGTTTGGATACTTGAGGCATAATTGGACTAAAATCGTTCACTCAAGTTTAAGAGAGCATTAAGGATGTATACCTTCTTGCTGCGTGTACTGTACATTCGGCTTTTAATAAAACTGAAGGTGCGGCTGACTTTGTATTTCTCAGGCTCAGTCTTGGAAGGAATAATGTATTTATCCCATCCTTCTTCTTCGATTCTGGGGGAGGAAAAAAAAAAACAACAAGTTTACACTAACATAGTTTGGAAGGTTACATATGTAACCACAGTTCCAGGACTGAGTGGTAGACCTCCAGGGTGGTTTCTTTTAGAATTAGTGGAGTATTCAGATTTGCATTTCCTTGCCAAGTACCAATAGCATATTCCTCAGTTTGTGACAATCCCAGTGATCTACACATTTTATTGCTATGTCTCCCATTGCCTGGAGTGCGGCCTGTAGGATTTCTGTACCCATTAAGGGCCAGGAGAAACTGTGTCACATGTTAGGGGTACAACCCATATTCACCATAGCATCCTATTTTGAAAACCAGTGTGTCAGCTGCCTTATATTGGGCTGCATGCTCTATGGATTGTACACACAGAGCTGTATCAGCACAAACCACCAGTGAGACCATCTGTGTCTGTACTGGAGGCAACAATCTCAAACTTAATGCTTCTGCATCTGCCATTGCAACCAGTACACATGCCCTTTCTCATGTCACAAGTTGAGTGTGTTTTTGTATTTGTGCATAAGGGCTCTTTAATAAAGTTGATATGTTGTATGATAGCCCAGTGACTCTTGTGTGTTTATACCAAAAATAAGGCATTTATTAGCTGTGTAGAGTGATCCGGCTTGAGTTTCACTAAGGAAACCTTAATACCAGTCAACAGTGCATTAACTACTGCTGCTGAACTGCACTCCTGCATTACAAATGATCATGAGAACTCTACCAGGATAGGCGTATTATTCAAGAATCAGAAGCAGCCATTGAGAGTGCATGCCAGCTTTCTCATTCCCGTTGCCAACTTGTCTTTGCTCCAACACAGTAAAGACACTCACTCCTCTTGTTCCAGGGGGCTGAGCAGCCAAGTCTTCTAGCTTACCTTCTTCTTCTTAGAGAGCATATGTTTGTTCTAGATAGTCAGAAAATAATAATAAGTCAAGAATTACCACCTTCCAAAGTGTCCTCTTATGTGAAAGGATATAACATGTCCTTTTACAGGCTACCCACATGGGGTCACTGTCCTAAGGTGATGAATTTGGTATTAGTACTCAGCAAGGAAATGATCAAAACTCTACTAGGTCTAAAATATACTGCCCTGGTGGACTGGAACAAATGGAGGTAGAACTCCTGTGTAGAGGAACTAGGAAGGGCTATACTTCCAAGCTGGATCCACTGGTTAGCAAGTTAACTGCTTTACATTAAGAACCACAGTAATATTTCATTCAATTTAGCTTAGTGCGATTTCAAGCTTGAAGCTTCTTTTTTTGACTATGTAAGTCTATCCTAAAGGCGACTCGGTTTGAATTCCTCAAAATCTTTTTTAGTTTTCATCCATCATGAGACAGTTAGTTGGCAATTGGTTTCGCCAAAGCATTACTTGCATTAGCCTATAGCAATTAAATTAGCATGATCACTTATTTGTTTCAAATCCAAATGGGTACTTTAAGGCACAAAGCTACCTCACTAAGCCAATATCCCGCTCGGTTATAAATGCCACTTCCTTATTTGCTCATCTTAACCATAAAACATGTTATTGTGGTTTAAAGACAGCAATTCCTTTGAAAGTTTGCAGTGCAAAGGTTAGTTTGGTTCCAGTTAAAGGACTCAGGGTAAGTCATGCATTCCTTTCCTTGTTATTAATTAAAAATTAGTCAGCGTGCTCTCACTTTAATAACAAGTGCAGTCTATTTTACCAGTGGAAACATTCTCAGCATTCACTGCATTTCATACATACCTCTTGAAGAAATATTACTTTTTAGCACACAAGATCTCTCCGAACAGAGATCTTGTGAAGAAATATGGTTAGTTGAACCGAATTGTATCTATGTTCAAACAAAGATTTAGCAGCAGAATAGCTACAGCTCTAATATTTAGTCTCTTCATTTTAAATGTGTTAGATGTGCCGCCATGCCAGCAGGTGCATTCTGTGGATGAAAATTAGATGCATCTTATCAAACAACTTTGAGAGTTAGACGTGAATGTCAGAGAGCTAAACAGGGCTATGACATACTCTTTGAGGAATTCGGAGAGCGTGAGGTGCTGGAGCGAATCAGACAGCTCGACGCTGGACTCGTCATCAGCTGACTGAGTGCGTCTACGGAACCTTAACTCCCTATGGAGGTTTAAAATACAGGGCTGAGTGTGTATTAAACTTACACACAACAACACACACAATCACAGTTCTTACAAACATACACCTCAAACTCTCCACCAGATGGAGCAACTGCGCAAGGGCAGAGAGAGAAAGAAACGAATAATTAGTTAGAACACTTCCTCCAGCACACGCGCACACACACGCACGCACGCACGCACGCACGCACACACGCACACACACACACACACACACACACACACACACTATGCCTGTGCCATTTGAAAAGTTCAGGGCCGTTTTTGAAGGAAAAAAAGCCATGACCTTCGAAACTACAACAGGAAGCACTCTGTCTCCAGGCAACTCTGTCGTCTCAGGGACATTTGAGTATCCTATAATCCCAGTCAATACCACAGAGTGCAAAAAAAAAGGAAAAGAGAAAAACAGTAGATTGGCAGCTGGAGTATTACCTTTTCTCTTGTGGCTGCTCGGTTAAGCTGAGTGCACGCTGTTCTGTTGGGAAGAGTTTAGATATAGAGAGTAAATCAACAAATAAATGCTTGTGGAAATATTAAACAATGGTGCATTTGTTAAATAATCTTAATTGGTTTTGTCCAAAGATTCAGCTACTAGTTTTAAGAATTCAGGAAAGAGAGAGAAACAGAAAAAAAGAAAATAAGATTCATCAAGTGATAGGCATTTTTCCTAATGCACTTGAAATTGTTCTTTTCAGCTTAAGCGCCCCAATTCCATTTTTAACCAATTTACCTTAAGTACACCAAGTAATGTTTTATCCACAGCAGTTTTTTTTTATATGTCTCATGGAAAGGAAAAAGACTAGAATGTACATGAAAAGAGCACAACTGAACATAACACTGAAAGTTAACCTAAGGAGAACCTTAAGGATAACTCTGACGTTAGTGCCACAACCATCTTACAGAAAAGCATAGCATAGTCATGACGTGTCAGCATTCACAAGCAAGTAAAAAACCATCACCCACACCCGCAACTCCGAACACGTCTACAGTGACTAAACTCTGACTGCTGTTTTTCACACACCTTGTTATGGACTTGCTTGGAAGCATATTTTCTTTTCATGGTGTGATGCATCATCAGACACGCATGTGTTTTTAATTTCAAAATCAGGTAACACACTTCAGTTGGACAGAGTCTAATGGATAATTCTGTGACTTAATAATTCTGAGCTTACTCTGATTACTCTGCAAGACTTCAGGGCAATATAGGCTTGTGCGATATAACAATTAAATCGTCTCCACAAGATTGTCCGCTGTCATGGCAGTGTAATATGACATTTAATGCGATTATATTACGTTACCAGAGTACTACAAGTTGTAGCACAAATATGCCTAAAGAGCAGTCTTTTTCTCCGAAATAAAATGGGAGATGAGATAAAAACTGTCAAAAATGGTACTTGGTTTTCAGCTGAAAGAGAAAAAAGGCCAAAAATTTTGACTTAAAAAGACTGAACAGATGAACAACAAGGTGTCACATCTAACACTTTACAAATAATGTTAATGGTGATGAAAATTAGAAAGCAATATGCTGTTTTCTCCTCTCTCACACATTAGACTATGGATTTGTGAAAGGGTTATATAAAAAATGCACTTGTTTTTTCTTTGTTTTTTCAGTGATTTTTCTTTACTTCTGAATACACGTTACTACAGACGGAACTAAAAATCCACCATCAAGCTGAGTTTTTGCGATTGGTGTTTTGCCGACAAGCAATATCGCACAAGCCTAATGCAAGATAAATGATTTTCTGTGTTTTATTTGTCACAAGTTTAATAAAAAAATTATACTGGATTTTTTTTTTACTCTGACAGTAAAGAGTACTTTTTTAAGCCACTGTAGACAAAGCTGGTGTCATTGCAGTGAAAACCATTCATTACCATGTTAATACAAATCAATCATTCCTAAAATGCTTCCCCCCCCCCCCCAAACAGAGAGCAGCTCCCCACAACCACATCTAACAAACATAAAACACAAACTGACAATCAGAGACCCAGAAGCAGCAACATGCACATTATTTTAAGGCATGAAACGTGGTGGGCAGGCGGGTAGCGGTGGGGCGCCAGTACTTACTAACAGGATTGAGCAGAGACAGAGATTTAGACAGAGACAGAGCCTGTAGGAGAGATCTGCTGCCACTGCTGTTGCTGGTGAGGACAGCATCTACAGAACACATCGGACATTACACTCACTACAGCCCAGCACTATTGATTTACTAGGATCCCAAATAACACACACTAAGCTGTGTCTGCAAGGAGATAAATTGTGTGTGCTAAAAAGTGGGCATGTTGCACGTGATTTACAAACAATATTTGCACGAAGTATGCAAAGCAAGGGGGAAAAAAAACAATATGCAAATGTGGATTTTGTATGTGGTATTTGTTCTTACTAGCAGAGATATCAGGTCTCTAAGAAACTACTGGAAGAGTCAAACTGAAAGCAAATCTTGGCACATGCACATAATGTAAACTGTAAGTAAAATGTCCCTTAAAGGCTGAGAGATGAAACTATTCAAAATACAATATGAACTCAAAATTAAAAAAAAAAAAAAAAAAAGAAAAGAAAATCCAAATGCAGTTGGATTAGGAGGTATGAAGGTGCAGTGAATATCTAATATGAAAGCAACTTTTCCACGGGTATATTAAGTCATCATTTGAAGAAATGTTCTGTTCATTTTGAGAGAATGAGACATAATCTTCATAAACCTTTTCTTTATTAAAACCTAAAGAACAGTCTACTAGTCTTCAACTGGCGGAAACAGATTTCCTCAAATATAACACCTGTTTACCCGTCTGTTCAACTGGCTCCTTACACAACATGATCTTTTCAGGCAGACTGCCAAGGCAAGGTTAGAAAGTAGCCTAAATATATTTTGGTAAAATATATACATGTTTTCTTGAAGTAGAGATGTCAAAGTATACTGTTGGCAGAAAAACTCAGTTTTGGTCAAAACCAGATTTCCAGACATCATTTCCATGCCTCCTCACAATGACTCTATTTGCATAGACAGCGCTGTGGCAGTGGCGGGGAGGGCACACGTCGACTGTGGAATGAGGAAAGAGTATAATTGACAAGATGCTAATATATACTCCCTGGCAACTTTATTAGGAACAAGTGTACTCCTGCTCATTTATGCAACTATCCAAGTGGCCAATCATGATGCAGCAGAGCAATGCATAATAAAAACATGCAGAAACAGGTCAAAAGCTTTAGTTAATGCTCACAAAGATCAAAATGGAGAAGAAATATAATGTCACTGATGCTGACTGTGGCTTGATTATTGGTATCCGATGGGCAAGTATTTCAGAAACTGCTGATCTCCTGCGATGTTCACACACAGTCTCTAGAGTTTACACACAATCCACTCTTGTCAGCCAAGAACAGGAGTCTGAGGCTACAGTGGTCACAGACTCATCAAAACTGGGATGTTAAACATTTGGAAGAACGTAATCTGGTCTGATGAATCCCGTTACACCGTCCCTGATGAATTTACGTTGCAACATGCAGACAGTAGGCTCAGAATTAGCTGTAGTGTGGGGAATGTTTTTTTTTCTTCTTTTTTTTTGGGCCCCTTCATACCAATCGAGCATTGTTTAAAAGCCATACCCTATCTGGGCACCAATTCACAAAGCACAACTTTTCTGAAAATGGTTCCACAAATGGTGACAGTGATTCAGTGCATTTCAGTGGCCTCCCCAGTCATCAGATCTGAATCCAATAGAGCACATATGGGATGTGGCACAGAGGGAGATTTAGCTGCTGCTGAACGGCAGAGAGAGGGCCACTGCTTAGCAGAGCAAAGCAAATGAGAGTATCTCCGAGAACGGCAGAGAGAGGGCCACTGCTTAGCAGAGCAAAGCAAATGAGAGTATCTCCGACCCCACATCCCGCTGTGTGTGAAATGTGCAGCCCTGTCATCTGTTTTCAATTTCCTTCTGTTTTTTCACCCTTCACGATAATACCTGTACTGGAAAACACAGAGAATGAATGCAGCACCACTCTCTCAAACTCCTGCCTCCAGTGTCATCACTCCCATCACACTCACCAGGGTGTCACAGCCACCCTGTATTTTACATTTCTAGTCCTAAACTGCATACAAGGCAAATGCGAAAAACAAGACATTACATCACTGAAAGATACAATCCTTAGAAAAAAAAAAATCAGCTTTTTATGGCTATTATAAAGTTTGCACGTATTTACCTGCGTATTTTTAATCAGGGACGTAAAGCCAACACAAAGCCTTCAGTGGATCTGCATGTTAACGTGCAAATCTTCCGTGAGATGATGATTGCATGTCATTGCTAATCTCCCAGTCACCCTATTGTTCTTCAGCAAATAGCACACGCAGCATGTTTTGCATACATGGTAAATACCGGAGTAAATAAGACCTATTGTCAAGAACACATGCATACACACACCCAATCACACACACACGTGTTGTGTGCTGGCTGTAGTTCTAAGGCCTTAAATCATACACCAATCAGCCGTAACATTAAAACCATCTGCCTAATATTGTGTAGGTCTCCCTTGTGCCGCCAAAACAGCTCTGACCCGTCGAGGCATGGACTCAACAAGACCTCTGAAGGTGTGCTGTGGTATCTGGCACCAAGACGTTAGCAGCAGATCCTTTAAGTCCTGTAATTTGCGAGGTGGGACCTCTATGGATCGGACTTGTTTGTCCAGCACATCCCACAGATGCTTGATCGGATTGAGATCTGGGGAATTTGGAGGCCAAGTCAACACCTTGAACTCTCTGACATGTTCCTCAAACCAGTCCTGAACAATTTTTGCACTGTGGCAGGGTGCCTTATCCTGCTGAAAGAGGCCACTGCCATTAGGGAATACCATTGCCATAAAGGGATGTATTTGGTCTGCAACAATGTTTAGGTAGGTGATACGTGTCAAAGTAACATTCATATGAATGCCAGGACCCAAAGTTTCCCAGCAGAATATTGCCCAGGGCATCATGTTGCCTCCACCAGCTTTACTTCTTCGGGAATCGGAATCATCAGACCAGGCAACCTTCTTCCATTGCTCCATAGTCCAGTTCTGATGCTCTGGTAGACAGGGGTCAGCATGGGCACTCTGGCCGATCTGTGGCTACGCAGCTCCATACACAGCAAGCTGTGATGCACTGTGTGTTCTGACACCTTTCTATCATAGCCAGTATTAACTTTTACAGCAATTTGTACTACATTAGCTCTTCTGTGGGATCGGACCAGACGGGTTAGCCTTCACCCCCCACATGCATCAGTGAGCCTTTGACCCTGCTGCCAGTTCACCGGTTGTTCTTCCTTTGACCACTTTTAGTAGGTACTAACCACTGCATACCAGGAACACCCCAGAATCCCTGCCATTTTGGAGATGCTCTGACCCAGTCATCTAGCCATCACAATTTAGCCCTTGTCAAAGTCACTCAGATCCTTATGCTTGCCCATTTTTCCTGATTCCAACACATCAACTTCAAGAACTGACTGTTCACATGCTGCCTAATATCACACCCCTTGATAGGTGCCACTGTGAGATAATCAATGTTATTCACTTCACCTGTCAGTGGTTTTAATGTTATGGTTGATCGGTGTATATGGATATGAATGGACCCAAAATTGCATCAGGATCATTTGTCTCATCATTACTGTGTCCTATATTAACTAGTCAATTTGCAATAGCCTTTCATCAAGTTAATCAATCTAATGTAATTTTATGTTTAAAAAAAGAGGATATATATGTCTAAGCACTCCAGAAAGCAGTGTCTTTATGACTCCATTACTGTAGTGACAACAAAGTGTCTTTTTTTATTATTATTATTTTTTCAGCAGGAACCATAACTCTGGATTTTCCCTACACACCACCACTATGGGGAAATTAAATCATGCAAGGCCTACGTATGTTTTCTGTAACATGCATGATAGCTACAGTGACAATAATGTGACTGACTAAGAAATCTACCCTTACTTTTTAATCCTTCTATAACTGATATAACTGATGTTATCTTCTTTTTCCCATGGTACTGTATTTATAGAGTCCAAACCTTAACAGAAAACAGAAGGATGAAGGATATTATATATTTGGTGTACTTTGATGTATCATATAAATTAGATTATTAGTAATGATTGTTAAAAACTGTGAATAGGCAGTGATATGTTGGGAAAAGAAAGAAAGGTGCAGTTTGTGTAGTGCCAGTTTAAGGTGAAAAGGTAGATGCTCAAACCGTGGCTGAGGTCAGCAGGAGGACGGGGGGTGTCTCTGCTGGAGCGTGGGGGCAGCAGGCTGATTTTGGGTGATGAATAAGAATAAGAACGGAGACGTACTCCCTGATCTGCAGAGTCCTGAAAATAGATAAAACTGGGATTACAAAAAGTGCATTGTAATTTGCAAAAAATAAATGACTTCTGCAATGCTGAAGCTTGTAAATGTGTATGAATCAGATGAATGAATCAGTTTTTCTTTGTATAGACCAAAAAGATGAGTACAAACCATTTCATAAATACACTATATGGCCAAAAGTTTGTGGACATCTGACCATCACACCCATATGTGGTTCTTCCCCAAACTGTTGCCACAAAGATGGAAGCACACAACTATATAGGATGTCTTTGTATGGTGTAGCATTACAATTTCCGTTCACTGGAACTAAGGGGCCTAAACCTATTCCAGCCTGACAATGTGCACAAAGAGAGCTCCAAGTGGACATGGTTTGCCAAAGTTGGAGTGGAAGAACTCAAGTGGCCTGCACAGAGCCCTGACCTCAACCCCACTGAACACCTTTGGGATGAACTAGAACTCCAGCTCCACCCCAGATATCCTCCTCACCCAACATCAGTGCCTGACCTCACTAATGTAACTGAATGAGCTCAAATCCCCATAGCTACACTCCAATATCTAGTCAAAAGCCTTCCCAGAACAGTGGAGGTCATTATGACAACAAAGGGGGACTACATCTGGAATGAGATGATCAAAAATCACACATTGATGTAATAATCAGGTGTCCACAAACTTTTGGCCATATAGTGTATTTATTCTCCATATTTAGTACTTGGATGTACCACCACTTGCAGTAATTTTGAGGTCTTGCCACGGATTTCTGATAAGGTAAAATTCTAGACTGGGCCACTCAAGGACATTCTTTTTTTTTTTTTTTTTTTGGGTTTAGCCACTCTAATGTTGCTCTGGCAGTGAGCTTTGGGTCAGTGTCCTGCTGAAAGACAAACTTCCTCCTCAGTTCAATCTTTCTGGCAGAAGGGTGCAGGTTGATCCTGACCAGACTGCTTGCTTCTAACAAAAGATCTCTGTTACACAATGTTATGTACCAACATATTTTACACTATGGATTGCCTGAGCCACAGCCAACTCCAGAATTATTGGCACCCTTGATAAAGATGGATAAGACATTTATAGTGAAATGTCCGTGGCTAATTTGCTTAATCTTACACTGGAAATATAAGCACACTCTAAACTTTAACTGAAGTAAATTTATTTTCATTAAAAAAAAACATATCAAAAATATCATTTTAACATAACTATGCATCACAATTAATGGCACCCTACAAATTCCTATGAGCAAACTGTAACCAAAAACATCATATTAATATTTATATTATATTTATTTATAGTTTTTGTGAGTGTTTAATATCTTTTATATATATATATATATATATATATATATATATATATATATATATATATATACATATACACACACACAAATTGGGGTATAAATATGAGGTGACATACTCATACTCATATTCCTGAATATTTATAAGGAATAGGGAAGATTAGAGGTTATAAAAAATGAAATGAGAGAAAAGTTTGTTGACCGTCATAAATCAGGCAGTGGCTATAAAAATATCTACTTGCCAAAAAATGTCTAAATTATTGCCCTGACAGTGGATAAAGAAATTTAAACCCCCTGGAGTTCTAATATCCTTTTTTTTTTTTTGCCCCATACACATTGAGGAGGTTAGAGATGGTAGCATTTTGGGTTCACCAAATCTACAATTAGACACCACCTCCATGCCCACAAACTATTTGGAAGGCAAGCCAGCAGAAGGCCTTTTCTTTCAGCTAATCACATCCATAAGTGCCTGGAGTTTGACAGACACTACTGTTTTTTTTTGGCAAAACACGCTAGTTGGATTTGGTGTAAAAAGAACCTAATCCACACTGTGTAGTATGTTGGAGGTTTTGTGAGGTCGTGGGGCTGTTTCTCCTCCAAATGTCCTATGGCACCACAGAGTTTATGAAGTACCAGGAGATTTTAAGTCAGGAAGCTACAGCTTGGTTATGTTTGGATCTTTCAGCAGGATAATGATCCAAGGTTTCACTACAGAATCAAGTGAGGTTTAATCAAGAATAAACCTTAAAAACCTATGGGCTGAGCTGAAGGAGTGTGATGGATCTGGAGAGATTCTCTTTTGAGAATTGGTCTCAGGTTCTTGCTCTCCAAAACAGGGGTGTTAATATTTGTGATATTTTTTGACTAAATTTCTCTCAAGGTAAATTAAAGCTAATTAAAACACAACATTTTTTCATCCCCTTTTTATGCATCTTTAGCAAGGGTGCCAATAATTCTGGAGCTGAGCATATACCAGTTAGTATTCAAGCCAAGTCAGGCCACCACACAACCGTATTCATTTTAAATAAATGGATTCTCGAATAATCTATACTTGAACTAAAAACTATATTTGATAAATAATCCACTAAAAACAGTTATTGGTAGTAGGCTTAAACTTTCAGACCCAATATGATTCAAATGTTATTACTGTATAAAATATTAGTACTGTGACTCAGCACTCGTAAGAAGAATTACAATAAATCAGGAGTGTGTATCTGTACCTTTTGGGAGGCATGGTTACAGTCAGAGGAAGCGGAGTGAGAGCGAGTGCAGCTGAGGCCTGAGGATGGATTAAAGCTGTCCTGTTTATCTCCGTTGTCCTTATGTTCAGCTGATATCTGAGGCAGGGGCTTCTTCATAAGTAAGTCATCATCCTCCTCTTCACTGTCCATTTCCAAGGCCACCAGATTTGGGCTTTGTGAGAGTGGAAAAAGTTTCATTCTTAAAGGCTCAAATATTACATAAAAAATAGCAAGTGATGATTGAATAAAATATGAAGGTCAGTCAATGCCAGTGAAAGATCCTGGACTCTGATGTACCCCATACACACATAGCTACGAGTGATATTTTACTTTGAAATGATAAAATTTTATCATCACTTTTTTCGGCAACTAACACAGGGATCGTTGATATGATTTTCTGTGAGCAGACGTTTAGCATTTTTGGAAGGAGTCTCCAGTGTCAGCACTCTGTAACAGTCAGAGACAAAGCTGTAGATTTAACTTTTGAGACGAGGGAAAATCTCCAGTTTTAAGGCTTGGAGCTTTGCAGTCCCTTTTAAATATTAACTTCAGGAGGCAGAAAAGAAGAGGGAATGCCTGTGAGTAGCTGTTATAATGCACGTGATAACAGGAACTTGTTTCTCTTGATGTTCCACAACATTAAACACATAAAATGCATGACATTGTTCTTTAATTAAAAAAACATTAGCTTTGGCAAATTGCTGTGGTATGAAAGTTATAAATTGGTTCAGGATGTGCTGTTGTTGGAAAATAAACAACTTTGGGGTAATAACAGTAACTCCGATTTGGGCCACATCATACCACCCTGTTGTTGATTATTTCCCATAACAGCATGCCTCCTGAGTGTGTTTTATTCTTTATACAAGTTGAATCTTATACAAGGTTAGGTACTACTTGTTCCTAACCTTTGTGTTGCGTTGTGCCTCTTTGTTCTTCTCCAACTATTTTTAACTTATTGTTAACTTATCATCATCACTTTTGACTCTAACAGCTTCATGCTTAGACTGTGTTCTGCCTCACTTCTTAGTCACTAGCTAGACGTTTACCAAATGAATAAACATAAATGATGCTACTGTAGGTCATGACTGATCAGATAATGATTTTCAGTGGATTATCAAAGATGTTCTTTCTTTTTAATTCTCAGCTGTGCATACTCACCTAATTTCATATGATTCTGGAGGTGAACCTGCACTGTGGTTGTCGTGTTCACTGTGGCAGCTGCTGCGAAGAAACCGGTCCAAGACTAGTCCTGCTGAAGAAGTGGGGGAGAAATGAGTGAGGGATGGAGAGAAAGGACGAGCGAACGGCCGCTGCTCTTTCTTCCCTTCGATTTTGACAGCAGGTGGTGTATCAGTGGCAGAGCTGTCATTTGTCACTGCGGCAATGTTGTACTTCCTGTGCTGGTCATCATTCTGCCACAAAAAAGAAAGAAATTTCAGACAGAAAGAAAGAAAGAAAGCCAAAATGCTGTGGTTTAAACTTAAATTACATTTCTTAAGCTCAAGGTACTTATAGACTTTTATAACCAAGTATCTAAACTGAAAGCATTTAGTGGAAAAATGAAGCTAATGAAAGAGCAAACCTGAGTGTTGTCTATTTCATGGCATTCAGCAGAGTCTAGATTCATTCATTAACATTCTAACATGCTCGCGCACACACACACACACACACACACACACGTCACACCTTTCCGGTGCGGTTGAGCATGGCTGTGATTCTGGCAGCAGTGATGTCTGTAGACTGAAGCTGAAATGGAGAGCTGGAACTTGGAGGAGAGCACGACTTCTCTGTGAAAGCAAAAAGAAAACACAGAAAAAGAAAAAAACAATTAAAACCCATGTCTATTTGGTAAAGTGATGTATAACGATATTGACAATAGACTTTTTCTGGAATGATAACTCCATGACAATGAGTGCTCGTGCATACACGCTCAGAAGTCACATACAAACAAAAAGGTGACAAATTAAAGGAAAAAACAATGGCCCTGTTATGTTAGCGCTCTCTTAGTGACTTTTATAAGGGATGCCAAGGCACACTGAAGTTGTTCTTGTGGCCAAACTCCTTTATGTTGGTTTTTAACATAATATAAAATAAAAAACACTTTATGTTGGTTTTTCCTTTAATTTGTCATCTGTCTGTATTTCTGAATAATTCAGTTTAAAAAAAAATAGCAGTTATAGCAATACCATATTAGACTTATTGTTTTATTGTATATGTCCAGGAAAAAAAACTGTTTAATACTTAACTCCACACTGTCTTGTTTCAAGAATTTTTTTCTTAAATTTAATATATATCAAATTATTGGTGCTGCTCTACTGGCTAATGATAATGACAGCACTTGTGTGTAAAATATAAAACAGCACTAAACATTTTGAAATAAACCACCCAACCAGATGTGCTGAGAGGTGTTGAGAAACTACCATAAATTATAGAAACCCATAAAGGAGGAATAGATTTATGTGCACAAATTATTAAGGGGAAGGAAAGTAAACACTGAAGAGGTATGCTGGAGTCTGAGAAGGCTGGATAAACAGTAAACATGTGTATCCTGGTCTCAAAGAGCCAAGTAATACAAGTCTCTCACTGTCTCCTTGTATCACTCACTCACTCACACACACAGACACAGACACAGAGAGAGAGCAAAAGAGAGAGAGAGATAGAGAGAGAGAGAGAGCAAAAGAGAGAGAGAGAGAGAGCGTGTGTTTGATGTCTGGCCCGTTGTCTGGCTGGCTGGCTAATGTAAAGGAAATCCTGTTCATGCAAGGGGAATTTCCTTAATCATGTGCACTCTGCCACATAAACATAATGCATGTCTACAAAAGTTGTACAAAGTGGTGTGTATATGCATAGGCCAGTATATATAGACAAATATATTCAAACACATCCTCATCTCTGCCTTTGCACAACTACAGAGGACACACATACAATACAGGCCACTCAGAAGCATGCCAGCAACCACATGGTATCTGGTGAAATGAATTAAAATGCACAGAAAAGATTTACTAGCTCTCTGAAAAGGTATGTGTTGTTGGAAACCTCCGAACTAACAACGGAACAGTCTGATCTTGACGTCAGTGAGACAGATCCTCCTCTTCACAAACACACTCAAAAACAACCACCTCATACTGAGCTTCCAGGCCAACTGGGCATTTGTCAATAAATCAAAGACCTTCAACAACAAAGAGAAACACAGGTCGAGGTGTACTGAGCTCTTCTCAACATGGACAACATGTTTATATTAGCAATGTTACTGAATGTTCATTATTCAAAATTAACACATGCTCTAAACATATATGAATACAGATACGAATAGGTGGTGCACTATTGTTATATATTTAGAAAAGAAGCCAGAAATGCTCACAGGGGTGTGCATCAGGACTGGGATTGAAAAAATGCAATTAAAAAAATAAATAAAAAATCGCACAAGCAGGAGCGAGCAATCAAACATGAAGACTACATTGCTTAATATGAACATACAGCATTCATTCATCCTTAGTAACTGCCTGGTCAGGGTCACGGTGGTTTAAATTATGCTAACAAGTAATAAACTAACTAATTAAACAAGTTTGTTTACTTTTTTAGGAATAGGTTACTGATTGGCATATTTATTGTCATTTCCTGCCTAATACATGGATACACACTACAGTTGCCATCCTGGAAAATGGTAGTGTCAGCATTGTGTTTTGACTGGACAGAAACCAAAAAAAAAAAAAAAAAGCAACCTGAGAGCCTGACGATCTGGTTTTATGACAATTACACTTGTTCAGGTGAGCAATTAATATTTCATCCCTGGAGCGTTTGAACACTCTCTCACTCACTTTTTCGCTTTTCCTCTTCCCACACCCCTCCCTCGTTACCTGGTTTCGTCTTCCGTTTCAGAATCCTCATTTTAGGAAAAGAAGGCCAGGAGTAGTTAAAAGGAGAATCTGAATCCGAGTCCATGCTTCTTTTCTTTTAACTTTGCTTAATTTTTGTGTGTTCAGGAAAAAAAATAAATAACTCTCCCAAAATTCCCACAGCACTGAGAAAAAAAAATCCTCAAGCACAAGTCCGGAGACTGGAGGTGAAAGCACTGATGACTAAGTGTCAGTGTGCAAGAAGGTGGGCTCTTTCGACACCCTATACTCCCACGTTTTTGGTGCAGGGGAAAGTCAGACTTCCAATCCACTTGGCCTGGCAGAGACGAGCGAAAGGAGGTTGTTTTTTTTTTTTTTTAATGTAAGGTGTCCTGAAGAATCCGCAAGGTCAGCCAAGGTTTAAGAATCATTAACCGGCCATGCTAATGAAGCCCCAGGAGGGTCTGTGGACACGCAGGGGGGCAAGAAGACTCAAATTCCAACACACATCACACACAAAGAATACAACTTCACTACATTGTTCTGGTAATATATAATCGAAACTCCCTGCAGTCTTCAAGGGAATAAACAAGAAAGTAATGGACGCGCCTGCCGTTAGCTTTCAATAGTATACAAAAATAGCTACTAAACAGTAAAAATTGCAACTAGCATCAAATCCATTTCACAACTGCAAGTCCACAAAGCTGAGCTAAAATATATCTACCATCCTCCATGCAGATGATTCGCCGAGAACAAAGTCTTCAAAAGTCTCTGTGGAGGTGATGTGAACTACAGCTGAATACACTTTACAATAAATCATTCAGCGCACAGACACTGTCTGATAAACGTCAGCAATCTGCGATTACACAGTAAGCGAGAACTCAATTTTCAACGTTTATGTGCATGCACGCTGCAAACTCAGCCCTCTGCCTCCTGATGGTCCAAAATCAACACACTGATAGCTCAGGCAGACTCGGAGTCCAACATGCTGAAAGAAGATTACAGCCATGTGTGTGTATGTGGTGTGTGTGTGCGTGAGTCTGGATAGTCTTCTCTGCATGTGGCGGACTTCCTGTCTCTGCTGAAAAGCCGCACGCTCTGCCAT
Source organism: Pangasius sanitwongsei (assembly GCA_037576675.1). Classification (NCBI taxonomy): domain Eukaryota; kingdom Metazoa; phylum Chordata; class Actinopteri; order Siluriformes; family Pangasiidae; genus Pangasius; species Pangasius sanitwongsei. The sequence continues at coordinate 11,095,824 of CM075029.1, read as the reverse complement.
GCATATGCATGAGTGTTCTGTATCAGTGTATAACCTAGAAGTGTGTGTGGACTGTGTTTACGCAAATCCCCAGCGGTTAAATGTCTGTGTCTTGATCACAATCCAGATCAATAGATCAGGGAGATCAGTGTCTGAAAATTAGCAAAAGTGTCTCCTGAGGAAAAGCAGAGCTCCATGGTAGGAAGTGAGACACGTGTACGGAGGCTGGAAGTGTGTGTAGAAGTCCAGCGCAAAAATCCTCCTGCAAAAGTTTCTCCAGACGTCTGACTCGGGCTCACGTTTACCCCTTCGTCTTCAGCCAATGTTTGTCTTCTTCAGGTCGTGAGCATTTTTTATCCTCTCTCTCTTTTCACCCTTTTGAGATATGTGTACGGTGCGAGTGGCTGGAAGTGTGTGCTGGAACTCGTGCACAAATTTTCTCCAGCAAACTTTCTTCAGATGCCTGCCTCGGGTTTTTATAAAGGTTTTATCCGCTCTTTCTTCTAAGATGTCTTCGTGGCACAGGCTCTGCTGAGCAAAGTAGGGACTCCAGTGAAGTTTTGGCTGAGCACTGAAGTCATGACTGTTTTATTCTCTCTCCTCCCTTAACCTCTCTCTCTCTCTCTCTCTCGCTCTCTCTCTCTCAGACTATCTCCCCCTCTTTCTCTGTGTTCTTGAATTACCTTTTTAATGTAGGACCAAATGCTGCCCTAATAACAAAACATTAAGAGGTACAGCAGAGAGATACCTCTTACTGAAACCAGGACAGCAACAGTAATGAAGGGGTATGTGTGTGTGTGTGTGTGTGTGTGTGTGTGTGTGTGTGTGTGTAAATTTACAACCTCTTCTCTCATTAAGTAAGATGCAAGCGTTTTTTTTTCCCCATTTCATTCTTACAGCCGTGACCCTGACAACTAGTATTTTAGATTGCCACGGTGACAAACTCCTCCCACTCAGCATCCTCCTCCTCCTCTGTCCTGTTCCTGGTGTGTGTGTGTGTGTGTGTGTGTGTGTGTGTGTGTGTGTGTGTGTGTGTGTGTGTGTGTGTGTGGCTAAGACCGTGTTTCTATGTATGTGTGTGTGAGAGTGTCTGTCAGAGGTACGAACATTTGTAACAAAGCAAAATCTAGAAGGCAGAGAGAAAAAATACATTTTACCACAGAAACCCTTGAATAGGCCAATGGATGAGACCGCTATTTTTTTCCCCCAGATGTGCAACAGTAAGAAAACAGAAAGCCAAAAGACTGATGTGATCACTACTTAATAATAATAATAATATGAAGCTCGTATTTAATTTTACTAAGACCAACTGCCTTTTCAATTTCTATTAGCTCACATGTCCAAGGCTCATGAATTCACAGGTCAAAGTTCACCTGGATAAAGTCAGCACAGAGTGAAAGTAAGCGCTACCAGATGTAAATGCAATGTTGGCTTTTCCACTGGCTAGTTTTTAAAAAATCATAAGTGCTCCCACTAAATCATTTTGTATGTGTGATAGAGCAGTTTAGCTTGAACTAAAAAAAAAAAGTACAAGGAGCTGAAAAGGAGAAAGCCTGAAACATGTCTACATATTCAGTAACAAGGAACAGATCATCTTAAATGTCAGCTATTATGCAAATCCAACCATCTGAACTTATTACCATTCCTGTCTCTTGTGCAATTAGAGTGAGTTTGGTGCTTGCATGTGTGTGTGTGTTAAGAGATACAATACCATATGACACACTCTCACGCACATGACTCATTAGGTTTGAACTTGAATCAATGCGAATAGCTCTTAATCCACTGCTCTTCTCAGTCAGTGTCGTGTCAAAACTGTGTTATTAGCAGATGTAATCTAATTAACCACCGGGCAAGAAAATGGTGCTCTTCTAAAAAAGCACAAGTCTTATCATGGATTACATGCTCAGTGCTCTATAGCTGACAGCTTGCATACTGAACCCAAAAACAATAAATACCAAACAAAAAAAAAAAAAAAAAAAGGAAAATAGAATTATAGCCGGCAATTTAAAAACCTATTATACAGAATTGTTGCATGATATGAATGGCTTGTCTGAACAAGACAGGGGTCACATATAATTTAGCCATATACATCAATGATACAGTGCACAGAACCTCAACCCTAGTGGGTTCTCCAGGACCAGGGCTGGGAACTTTTGGTAGAGTGGATGCAGATGAAGAGATAATTGGATACCTGAATTATATGTGGTGGGATTCTCGTCGTCTTCATCCAGAGAAAGGACAAGCTGTTCTTCAAAAACCTGATGACAATAAAACAACAGACATTAAACACACACACATGCTTTTTTTTTTTTTAGCTCCAATGAATTAGACCAATTTTCTTTCGAGCCATTAGTTCTGAGATCCACATTCCACACACAGTTGTAACAGCATGCATTATAAATATCTTTTCATCCACTGTTGCTCTTCAATAGTCTAAATAATCTAGTTCTCTACTTTTATATTATTTATATTTTTTTAATCTGTGTATCTTATATTTCAAAGGGGTTTGTGCCATTTTTGATGTCAAGACATCAGTTCCACAAAGTGTGGTATTTTTTTTTTTTGCTTTATGGAACAATATCCCCATGTACAATAAAACACACTAAGATTTAATATTATTGTCAGAAATGTGATAATGTAGAGCACAATTTTCTTGCAAAACCAGAAAGTCACACAATTTTTACTCTGATTGCTACAATGCACCCAATCACATGCACACAACCACCCAAACACACAGAGGCACTTACACTGTCCAGCAGAACACAATCCTCTACGTTTGTCCGGCTGGTAAGACCTACAGGTAAGACATCCGTACAACATAAATCCATGAAAAGACAGCCAAACCAGTTAGGTTTACAAAATAACCTATACTGTAAACACTGAATTAGTATATGGGGGGGAAAAAAATCAAATTCAAATACAAATGCAACATCTTATTATGTATCTTTCAAAAAGACAAAAAAAAAAAAAAACAGATACAGAAAAGGACTGCATTTATACCCTCAGGATGGTGATAAATCTGACCAAATACTGAGCATTCAGGTTACAAAGGATACTGATCCTGATAGGCGGTAAAGTCACACAAACACCTTGTGGATCGAAGCCAGAGCAGTAAAGCAGCAAATCACTATGGTTACCAATGACAGGAAGCTTGTGTGTGTTAAGTGCGTCAGGTACTGAACCTAAATCTGCTTAAGGCTTTTAACGCCTGCCTTTCTGATTTGTATGCAATCTCTTTCTCACTCATTCTCCCCTTTTTGCTAGCCATGTAAACAAATTTCTATCACCATAACGAACTCAAGTCCTTAGAATACAGTCTACTGCAGTAATTGTCTACTGCAACATTCATCTTATTACACAATCAGCACAACCAGAACATTCTCTAGGAGTATATTCATTAAACAAACAATATTCATACTTGGTGTGTGAAGGCATATGAGGGTAATTAATGACATAGCATGACATAATTAATGGCATTAATGACATTTAGCAAATTTATTTTGGCTGAAAACACTGCTTCTTTTAAATACAAATACACTATTAATAGATGGTATGTTCTAAACAGATATGAATAGGAGGTTTTCTTTTTTTTTCAGAAAGCTTGCCAAAAAGGTTCACAGGGCACTGGTTGAGACTACTGTTTTGCATCTGGACTGCGATCTCAAAGAACACAACAAAATCAAAAACTTGTGTGAGCAGGATTTGTTCTTTCATGGGGGCATGAGTGAGCGCTCAAACATGAAGCTTGCAGGAAAAATAAAGAACACATACACTGCTGCATGATGCATTTACAGCATCCTTAGTAACTGCCTGGTCAGGGTCATGGTGGTTTAAATCAGACTACTCATTTGTTTATATTTTGGAAAATAGAGCTAAATAAATTTGGTAGAAAATATCACGGGTGGTATCACAGGCAGGTACCAACAAAAATAATAACTCCACCAAAAAAAAAAAAAGCCAAATTATGAACTCGAGCAATGTAACTGAAGTTGACTGCTGCCATTTCTACCTCAAAGTTGTTTCCAGTGCTTTTCAGTTTAGGCCAAATTTTGGGTTTTAATACAAATACAGACACAGTCAGTGTCATCGCATTTAACAAATGTTGCTTCAACAGGAAGGATGCATCAAAATCTGGTTATTTCAGATTTTCCATATAATTCCACATACATTGAATCGTTCTGAGCCAGCAGTATGTACAGCCCATGCAAAATAATCCTTCTGTCTTCATATACTAGACATGTTTGGAAAACCCAACAAGAGCAGTCTCACAAAGACTTTTTTGTGTGTGTGTGTATGTGTGTGTGTGTGTGTATTTGTGTGTATAATAATCATCATCCCACATCCTACCACAATGTCCTTTTGACTGAGCCAAATTCGCCCAATGTACCCCAACAACCCTGCTTGAGCTAACTCGCAGTGGCAAAAAAGGGGGAGGGGTGGAAGCAATGAGTACAAGAGCACGAGAAAAAGGTCAATACGCGTGGAGTGAGAGAAACAGCAAGCAAGAGCATTAAAACGCAAAAAGGAAGCAGGGAAAGCAAAAAAGAGACATGAAAGATGAGATGAGAGAGAATAACAAATGACAAAAGCAAGCAAAAGAAAGTGACCGGATATGGAAAAATGATTAAACACTACTAAGCTTTCCATGTTTGCAGTGTGTCTTTCTTGCTATGGACCATATTCACATACTTCAGTGATATATCCTGGTCCATTTCTGCATCCTAAGTTTAATATTTTTCATTTGGTCTTTCCAAGCTTGCTCAAAATAAAAACATTACAAAAGAACTTTTTAAACTATGCTGAAAAAACAACTAATCCGTGTCTGTCTCCATACACTAATCAGCCATAACATAAAAACCACCTGCCTAATATTGTGTAGATCCCCCATGTGCCACCAAAACATGGACTCCACAAGAGCTCTGAAGGTGTGCTGTGGTACCAAGATATTAGCAGCAGATCCTTTAAGTCCTGTAAGTTGCGAGGTGGAGCCTCCCTGAACCAGACCTGTTTGTCCAGCACATCCCACAGATGCTCAATCGGATTGAGATCTGGGGAATTTGGAAGCCAAGTCAACTCTTTATCATGTTCCTCAATCCATTCCTGAACACAGTGTGGCAGGGCGCATTTTCAGCAGGACAACATCCACATGAATTTCAGAACCCACGGTTTCCCAGCAGAACATTGCCAGACACCACACTGCCTCGGCCGGCTTGCCTTCTTCCCATAGTGCATCCTGGTGCAATCTATTCCCCAGGTAAGTGACACACACGCACCTGGCTGTCCACACCATGTAAAAGAAAACGTGATTCATCAGACCATGCAACCTTCTTCCATTGCTCCATGGTCCAGTTCTGACGCTCACGTCCCCATTGTAGGTGCTTTCGGCAGTGGACTTGGGTCAGTATGCGCAATCTGAACGGTCTGTGGCTATGCAGCGCCATACGCAGCAAGCGGAGATGCACTGTGTCTTCTGACACCCTTCTATCACAGCCAGCATTAACTTTTTCAGCAATTTGTGCTACAGTAGCTCTTCTGTGGGGTTGGACCAGCCAGGCTAGCCCTCGCTCCCCACGCACATCAGTGAGCCATTGAGTGGTTCAACGGTTTTCCTTCCTTGGACCACTGTTGGTAGGTACTAACCACTCTAGCCATCACAGTTTGGCCCTTGTCAAACTCACTCAGATCCTTATTCTTGCCCATTTTTCCTGCTTCCAACACATCAACTTTGAGACCTGACTGTTCATTTGCTGCCTAACATATCCCACCCCTTGACAGGTGCCATTGCAACAAGATAATCAAAGTTCTTCACTTCACCTCTCAGTGGTTTTAATGTTATGGTTGATCGGTGTATATGTGGGCTCAGTGCATGTGATACTTTTACATATTAATCTCCATGAAGGGTGCCAATAAATCTGGAGCTCAAACACTGGAGGAGAGACACTGCCCTGTCAGTTGGTTATTTTTTTCTTTTAGTTACATATTCATTACTGAATAACTTGAACTAATTATTGATTTATAAACATTATTGATGACTAAACATACTGGGAGTTAAGGGGTTAAATGCAACCAGTGTGACTGGCATGGTTTTTGGCTCAGTGACTCACCTTCACTTGTGTCATCTGTCTGGTTCTGTCTGCTTTTCTCTTCCACCTCAGTGAGTACAACCTCCTACAACACAGCATGAACATGTCTGAATCTGAATTTTCAGTAGGCAAGAAGGCCACATTGTGAAAAAGAGTTATGCTGAGGGACATACCATCAGTGATTTGAGATTATCGAAAGAGTGGTTTCTAGACCATATTTAAGGCAAACCAAAAACATTTAGAGCAATTGCATTTCTAAAGTCTTAAGCCAGGTATACACTATGATTTATTTATTTTTAATTTTTTACAATTTTGCTGTTGCAAACAAAAGTGGCACATTAGGGGGAAAAAAAGAACTCTTTAGACGGATGTTGACGTCGGTGGTCTTAGAATGCGTAATGTGGAGTGCTCACTGATTTCGTGCCACTGCAACCTAAGACAGGCGTTCTGCAATGACAAAGTTCTGCTAGTGTCAATATTTTTTTTTAAACGAAGCTACTGCTGTGAAGCTCATCTAAAAGTGACCAATAGCAGGATGGTTTCATGTTTTATGCTAAACTCAAAAACTTGAAATGTGAGATTAAAATGTTCATGCTTGAGCAAGTGATCATTTAAAATCCTGACTTGCTGACATTAATTAATAAAGTTACCGGCCTACACACCTTTCCGCTCGAACCGTAAGTTACAATGCTACCACACATGCTAACTTTATCATTATTACCGCTGGCTCACAAAGAATGGGCAGTCCATTCTTTACAATACTTACAAATATATACACAATTTACAAAATATAGATGTGCAAGATGTACAATAGCAAAACATGACTTTAAACAAATGTTTTATATAACAGTATATAAGGATCTGTGAATTGGCTTTAACATTAAAAACAGCTTGTGTATAGTACAACGAAAGCCAATTGACATAACCTGTACACACAGTTATTACATTTATGACTGAGGTCAGTCATAATCTCAAAGGAAACAAGTCATTATGTGTACAAATTTATATAACCAGTGACCAGAGTGGAGGAGAAAAGCCTAGAGTAATACCCTTTGTAGCTCCTTGTGTGTTTCACTAGTCACAAAGATTTGTGATCTTTGGTAACCAGCAAATCTAATGAACTGCTCCCACGCCTGCTAATTGTTCCAAAGCAGGCATCCTAATGAAGATGTACAGCTATGGGATTGTGTTTGTGTGTGTGTGTGTGTGTGTGAATCATCAGCGTAGTTCACACTCACCTGCACATGGCTTTCTAGATATCCATGTTTTTTCCTATAGAGCTGGATGCTCCTCTGTGCATCAAAATGAATTTGGTGTTTGACTGTCAGGACGAAGGAACTGGTTAGCGGGCACAATCTGAGAAGGTGTGATTCATCAGCCCAGATTTGTGACATCCACACTGGGCTCTCCTCTCTACAAGCTGAAAGGCTGAACAAAACCATCAGATAATCTGTCAGATACAACAAAAGGTTCAGCATTTTCCACACATAGGTTATATTTGGGCAGGGAGCACAGGTGTTGTGACAAGCTCCCAAGTATATTTTAAAAAAGCCTTGTATTTATTAATGGATTGAACCTTGTTTCTAATTTGGCTGCGACTTGAACGCAGGTCAGGGTCAGGGGCATGGGGAGAGAGAATGGGGAGCAACATAAAAACAAGTAAAGACAGAGAAAACCCGGACAGCACTAGAAAAAAAATTCTCCTTTCCTATTCATGATTAAACATTATAAATTACAATTATAAAATGAGTTTGACTGATAACTGCTACCTTCTAGTTGTAAAGAATCTGTGCCGCATTCGGGCTGGTTTATACTTCTGCACTGAAGCACATTTGCATCACAACTCGGAGAGGGAGTTTATCAGAAAACATTGCATACAGAAGCACACTGGTGGGCTGACATGTGCAACTCCAAAATCCTAACAGTGCATCATGCATATCTAGCCTGCTATAGTAGTCAAAGTTTCCATTATCACCATAGATCTAAGAAATCTAGATGTCAATTTGATCCAAGATCGACACACTGTCTTGGTGGGGGTGACTTTCCTGATTATCTCCACTGAGTTTAAGTGAACTCAGAACATCCACAAAGATTTGTACAAAAATCCTGGCACAATATGAAGCATTTAGCTTTAACAATCACTGACGCTACAAAAGCGAGAGAACAAGGAATTACTTCAAACAGGAGAAAGCTCAGAGTATATGTATGTATTCACAAGGGATTTTATGCAGGAGTTAAAACTAGGAAGGTAGGTTTACTGTGTCCTACTGTGTAATACTATTTAGCTTCTCTTTATCTTATTTTTTTATTATTTATTACAAGTTTGTGGACACCTGACCATCATACCCATATATGCTTTTTGAACATCCCATTCCAAATTTAGGCCCACTTCCACTCTTCTGGGAAGGCTTTCCATTACATTTTGGAATGTGCTATAGATCTGTCCATTCAGCCACAAGAGCATTAGTGAGGTCAGGCACTGATGTAGCACAAGGAGGTCTAAGGTGCAGTCTGTGTTCCAGTTCATCCCAAAGGTGTTCAATGTGGTTGAGATCAGGGCTCTGTGCAGGCCACGCGAGTTCTTCCAGTCCAACCTTGGCAAACCATGTCTCCATGGTTCACAGGTGCATTGTCATGCTGGAACATGTTTGAGCCTCTTAGTTCCAGTGAAGAGAAATTGTAATGATACAGCATACAAAGACAAATCAAATACGTGCTTCCAACTTTGTAGCAACACTTTGAGGAAGGGGGTGTATGGGTGTGATAGTCAGGTGTCCACATACCTTTGGCCATATAGTGCATCTCTTTATTTGTTATGTGAAAATCGGTAAGATGCAAATTGGATTTGTGATAGGATTTGCAACTGAGTGCCACTGTCTCAGTTTGTCTCGGAGGCTGTGTTAATCATGATGTAGTCTCACAAGCCAGAATTCTAGCTTCACTAAATCTTTAATTGTTATAAATGAAGTATTGTACATGTAAACATGTAGTTAGCGTCTCTTCAATGTGTTGCTAAACCATTCAATAAAACTACCTGTTGTGCTGTCTTATTTCCATCATGCCTATTTTGGCATGAAACCAGTGTGACCACACAACAACAAAAATCTTCAGAATATTGTCACTTTGAGCAAGCAAACACATGCATATGCTATACTCCAGACTTAAAGCTCCTTTCTTTAATGTCTCTCAGGTTGACCTAAATTCTTGTATCAAAAATGAGTTGCTATTTAATTACATCAACATTGTGTTTATGACCATAAAAGCAACGTGGCAGAGAACAAAGACACTTCTGCTCATAGATACAGTACATTTCATATAAAGTGCCAAATGCACCTAGAGGGGTGTTCTGTTGTACTTTGCTCTCGGGTGGTGGAGAATGTCTTAGGCACTGTGCTGTCACTATTTTGATTGATGTTGGGTGCATTAATGGCTGGGGAAAAAAGTTGTTATACTTCAGGAGAGCAAAGAACAATACAGAAATGTTATATATCATTATACTTATTATTATTAAAAGTGAGCGAAATTTGACAAACTTAGTTGACATATGAATCCATCATATTTACTGTAATTAGAGTAGATCAATCCAAATAATCATTTAGCTAGATACTATCGCATTGTCCCCTGACTGTAGAATGATACAGCTATGTTTTTTCTGATAAACTGCATAACAACAAGGGTTTGAAGAAAGTATTGATTTACTGTTTTTCCTTAGGCGAGACTGGAAATTTTATCATTAGCATGATGAAAAGCAAATCTTCTGTCGGTTGACTTCTCTAATACCTCACATAAAAGAGATTTTTTTTCCCTCTAAAAATAAGGTTAAACGTATAAATGTGGCTTACTTAGATAATACACTTATGGTTGCTGCATGGCCTCTACTTTGGGCTAGTTCAGTAGGAGTGTGTCCTTCCTCATTGGGCAGTGTTGCCATCTTCTGACCTCCAGACTGATGAAGGTAGAAGAGGGTGAGGTGATACAGACCCAAACGCACAGCTATGTGCAGAGGTGTCTCCATGTGGCGGAGAGCTGAAAGAAAAACAAATGAGAGAATGTATTAGTAAAAAAAAAAAAAAAAAAATCACTAATAGTTGTTGATGTATTAAAAGTTCAGCAGAGAACACAAAGTTTCCTTTAGAAAGAGAATGTTTTAGAAAAAAAAAATCCTTGATTAGCTGTGCAAGCAAAGATTTTCTGATGCTGTAGGAAGTAAAACCAGTTCATATACAGCCCCCTCCGAAGGTATTGGAATGACAAGGCCAATTCTTTTGTTTTTGCTACACTCGGAAGGCATTTGAGATCAACAGATGAATATGAGACAATAAATAGTAGAAAAAAAGTATTTTATTTCCTGATATTTACATCTAGATGTGTAAAACAACTTAGAACATTGGCACTTTTGATGGCAGACCACCCAATCTTTAGGTGAGCAAAAATATTGGAACGGATAGTAAAAATGTAAATTAAAGAAAATAACACTTAATATTTGGTTGCATATCCCTTGCCTGCAATAACTGCATCAAGCCAGTGACCAAACTGGTGCATTCTTCTTTTGTGACGCTTTTCCAGGCTTGTACTGTAGCTTCTTTCAGTTGTTGTTTGTTTTGGAAGGTTTCTCCATTCGGTCTCCTCTTCAGGAGGTGAAATGCTAGCTCAATTAGGTTAAGGTCTGCTGATTGACTTGGCCAGTCTAAAACCTTCCATTTTTACCCCTGATGAAGTACTTTGTTGTGTTGGCAGTGTGTTTTGGCTCATTGTCTTGCTGCATGATGAAGTTCCTCCCAGTTAGATTGGATGCATTTCTCTGCAAATTGGCAGACAGGATGTTTCTGTAGACTTCAGAATTAATTCTGCTGCTACCATCAGGAGTTACATCATCAATAACGATTAGTGAGTCTGTTCCAGAAGCAGCCATGCAAGCCTAAGCCATGACACTACCTCCACCATGCATGACCGATAAGCTTGTATATTTTTAAATCATGAAAAGATCCTTTCTTGGCCTTTTCATCAGTTTGGTAGAGGTTAATTTTGGTTCCAGAACATTTATGGCTCATCTCTGTATTTCTTTGAGAATTCCAATCTGGACTTCTGATTCTTACTGCTGATGAGTGGTTTGCATCTTGAGGTATGGCCTCTATATTTCTGCTTTCGAAGTCTTCTTCAAACGCCCCATGGAGGTTGTGGGTGACGTCACTGACTGTTTGATAGATTTTCCCTCTTTTCAATATGGCGTGTTTTTCTCCCTTAGACAGCTCTCTGGTCTTCATGTTGGTTTATCCTTTTTAACAACCAGTATAGTCTTCACCCAGGGCTCAAACCAAGAGGAGACATTCAGAGTTATTAACTGTATACAACAATATAACAATATAACAATATAACAGGGCACACCTGGGCAACAAGGCACACCCATCAGTCATGTTTCAGTATTTTTGATCAGCTGAAAATTGGGTGGGTTCAAACAAAAAGTATTGTTTTAAGTTGTTTAACACATCTAGATGTAAATATCAGGAAATGAAAGCTGAAATTCTAATTGTCTCATATTCATCTTTTGATCTCAAACCCAAATGTCTTCAATGTATAGCAAAAACAAAAGAATGGGCCTTGCTGTTCCACTACTTTCAGAGGGGAGTGTGTATATATACACAGACGGGTAACAAATTACAAGAAAATCCAGCAAAGTGTCTTAGGGCATTTCAGATCTATTCTATCCTCATTTGGAGGACAGACTCATAACCACATCTTTGGCTCAATTCTGAAATTCCATATGTCACTTTTGTGCACGCAAGTTTGCAAAATGGTAGGAACTAAGCGCATTTGCTGTTTTTTTGTTTTTTTTCCCTGTGGTACCAATACTCAAGCAGTGAAAAACAGTGCTTTTCAATGCTCATCATTCAGAAATACTGCAAATGAGGAGGCAGTCTCATATTGAAGATTTTTAGGCATGCAGCCTGGCACAAGACCTGGGATGCCTGAGATAATTATAGTGCTCCGGTCCAATGAAAGTCAGGATTTATATATCAATAACCATAACAACCCTTTCCCCTGCACCACAAAAGCAGAAACTGGTTCAACTTGTCAAGTTACGTCTATTACATTACTTGGCATGTGGCGCTGAATGCGGATAGCTACCACACCCGACGTGGACCATACCAGAGTTCACAGCAAGCAAACCCCAGGCCACCATTTTCAAGAGGAGCAGGGATCTGTTCTATGGACCACTCCGAATCCAAAACAGCTTTCACACTTCACCAAAAGTCTATTGAAAGCCCTGAGTCTATTGAAAAAAAAAAAAAAATACAAGTGTGAAAACAACCTTGGTAAGGTGCTGCTGGCAGCTTCAATATGCCTTGGCATAGATTCTACAAGTCTCTGGAACTGTACTGGAGGGATGAAAACAAATCTTCCAAAAGACATTCCCTCAATTAGTGTTCTGATGATGGTGATGGGGAGCACTGTCTAACTGGGATAAATGTTATCAGTCAGAATGACTGTATTTATTTGCAGTGACAATTTCTTCTAAAAATGAACAAGTGCACTGAAACCAAGCCAGCAAAATAGAGCATAACAGAGCCACTGGAAACCATCCCTGTAGGGGTCACACATTTAGTCCTAAGGTTGCACTGCAACCCTACTATAATATCCCTCTCTGTGTACAGTTGTTGAACTATTCGCGTTGACAGTATTATCACATCCTGTGTTTACATTCTCATTCACCTAAATGGTTTCTGTTCTGTTTTACAATTCACACTAATTGCCAAGCATCAAGGTCATGCCATGTATGCTTCCAACCCTTTTACAGCATACACAGGCACTTAGAGTATTATAATTAGACACTGGGAATGACTTGAGTTTGAACTTGAAAATCTTTTGGCTCTTTTAGTTTTTAACTGTTCAAATAATAATAATAATAATAATAATAATAATAATAATAATTTTATGAGTAATTAATGCTCTTCTCAAAAAATATAGAGAAGTTAAATTAAAAATCTAGTCTGAATTAAGGATGTCAAAAAAAAAAATTGTACCACTTCATCCAGACTGTCTATACTATACCTATGTTGACCTTTCATTCCAATCCTAATCCCATTAGGATTTAATGTTGTATTTTAATGTTGGATATTTTTAAAATGACTTTTATAGCCATTTCATTCTTCATAAAGAGTCATGAGAATGCTTATTCACTCACCTATGCAAATTCATGGTTCAAATAGCACATTATGCTAATGTCTAAGGATAAACCTTACTACTGCTTTGACAGCTCCATGTCTGTCCCATTAACAAAAAGGTAGATCACTTCATGCTTATGGCAACACTTTATCTACTACGTAGATATGTACCACAACAGACAGCAACAGACAACAATGTACAAACTGTTTGACTCCAATAGAGTTTAGAAAGAGACTGAAAAGTATTAATAAATTTTACTGATATGGAGTGCCAAGAGAAGAATATTAGGAACCCATCTGTCTTGTTTAAACAAGCACGTTCTTGTTCAATAGCCCAGGAACCCGAGACAAGTCCGGGCTATTAGTGTTCTAGTTGTAGTTGCTCAATGGTCAAGTTGGTATAAGAATCAGAAAATGAAACAAACCCTAGTCCTTACTGACTTTCATGAAGCCACAACGTTTCATTTGGTATGCAGCTACACTATATGGCCAAAAGTTTGTGGACACCTGACCATCACACCCATATGTGGTTCTTCCCCAAACTGTTGCCACAATGGAATCATACAATTGTATAGAATGTCTTTGTATGCTGTAGCATTACAATTTCCCTTCCCTTGAAACTAAGGGCCCAAACCTCAACCCCACTGAACATCTTTGTGATGAATTGGAATGGCAAATGCACACCAGGCCTCCTCACCCGACATCTGACATCAGTGCCTAACCTCACTAATGCTCTTGTGACTGAACTGACACAAATTGCCACAGCCACTCCAAAATGTAGTGGAAAGCCTTCCCAGAAGAGTGGATGTTATTATAACAGCAAAGAGAGACTAAATCTGGAATGAGATGTTCAAAAAGCACATATGGGTGTGATGGTCAGGTGTCCACAAAATTTTGACCATATAGTTTAAACTGAACTCTGATGAATACGATTATAACTCTGCTGTGACTACACGCAGTCACCTCATGGTTTTTTTTTTTTTTTTTTAAAAGAAGATAAAGATTTCCTAACTAGCTCACCATATGTTATTATATTACATTTGCTAGCCTAGTCAGTTAGGTTTGTGGGCAACAAAACATGGAATTGGGCAGCGCATTGGAGATTTTACTTGACTGGTGGGCTAGCTAATAAATAAAGCTAGCTTGATAAATAGAGCTTATGTAGCAGAGAAAACATAGGAATAAACTGTATATATTTTTTGATGCTAGAATTCTTTTGAATTTGCCAGAAACAGTAAATTTCCTGCCTTTGAGAATCCTGACTGGTGAAATAGTGGTCACCTACAAAATAAATAAATAAATAAATAAAAAACCCAAAGAAGGGAGAATAACAAAAACAGAATAATTATGTGCAGTAAATCTGTTGGGAACTGCTCAGGAAATGTTTTCATACAAACCTAATTGTGTTCATCTCAAACTGAGCTCTCAATGCAGGCCATAATAACGCCAGTGCAGTCACTGCCACATTCAGCTTTACTGCACAGCCTGAACACGTGCAGTAGCGTACAGAACCCATACATTCTACATGTAGTATCTTTTTTCGGTTGAGTGGTGACTAAGACTAAATGGTGTTTCTATTCCCAGGTTGTGAACGATTACTATGAAGCACATTTCCAAAACACCACTTCAAAACCAGCCTGGTGACTTTGCACATCAATAACAAACACACACCCACACCCACACCAGGTGCACAGGTGTAGTGCTGATGCTGCTAATATTAATCCCTGTGGCAGCGAGTGCACAGGGATATTTGCTTGGGAAAACAGTTATTCAGTCATGATGAAGGGAAAACTTCCCATAGCAAACATCTCATCAACATGTTTTGTAATTCAATCGTTGATTTGGTTTCAGCAAACCAAGAGAGCTGTGTACCTTGCTAACTACTGGGTTTAAGTAAACACTGTGTACTGCTGACTCTGGGATTCGATTGCTTAAAACAATATTGGGAAAGATATGAGGTCGAATAAAAATAAAAGGCAATTGCTCTAGATCATGCCTTTACAGCCACAGATTTGTGAGTTAGGATAGGCTACTGGAGATTAAAAAAATGCTTCTCCTAAGCTCACCATTTTTCCCTAATATGCTAGTGTACTAGGGGTATTAGCCAGCCCAATACCACTGCATTTGTGCCAACATCACACAACAGACTGAATACAGGTTAAAGAAATAATCATTAAGTATCAGTAAGTTCATAGCTACAGATATAGAGAACAAAACAGGATTCAAAATCATGTTTGTGCTACAGAAAGTACATGACATCTGACACTTGCCCTTGAGTCACACCAGCAAGGTTGCCAGATTCACATTTTTTTTCACCAAAACGTATTAGGTTTGCGTATAAGGTTGTGAGTGGAAAAAATCATTTGGTTAAGGTGCAAAGATTGAAAGAAAAATGTAAAATTAATAAGAAAAAAAGTTTCTCCATTTTCCAAAGCCTGAATTTTTTGGGGGTTGTTGTGTTTGATTTTTTTTTTTAGATTTTACTGGCCTGGCAACCCTTTTAACTTTGTTATATGTTGCCAAGAGTCTAAAAAATTTCCCTTCCAAAACTGCAGATTTTCTGTTCAAATATTTTTGGTGGCTGAAATTTGGCTGCATCCCTAATATAGTTAACTGATTTTAACTATATACTTGTCTAATGTTAGCTAAGTCAAACATACTTCACATTCATTATTTCACATTCATGAACTCAAAAAAATTTGCCATTTATCTCGACAGAACGCGTCGTCGCCACGAGACGAGAAGTCTTGGCGAGACGAGAGCACTAGACAAAACATTATTTACTAGTAAGGTGGGGAGGGAGTTCATGTCAGAGAATTCAAAACACCTACGCAATAGTCAATCATTCCAGATTCATCCAGATTCATGCATCTGCTGTCTTTATTGGGGGAAAAAAGAAGACTCTCTTTTGGTGTACTTCTGAGGGATAACGCGTACCATCATACTCTGATGTTAAAAAGCGGCACACCAAAGCAACATGCGCGAATATTGGCAGATCTACTTCAACCGCCAGATCATGCAACAACTTATGTTCTTATAGACTGCAAACTTATGTTCTTTATACTGCAAATCTCTACTTGCTGGTTTTGCTTTATATAACTCATCCACAAAGCATTTAGGATACTGCTGCATTCCAGGTTTGTGACCTCCTGAGGTTGCCTGAGGTCAGATTCAAAACTTTCTGCACCACTTCAGCTATGTATGATCTACGAAAGAAAGGCTATGCTGAGTCTAATGTGGTTAAGCATTCCCATGGAGGAACAAAAAACATTTTCAGAGTGTTTTCAGTTTAGATCTCTATCCAGAAAAAAGTAAAGCTTAATGAAACGTACCAGTGTAATGCTCTTACCTTGTGACTGCTGTGTCTTTTGGTTGTTCCACTCTAGAAGAGAGTACATGTTTGAAACCGCCTGTGTGATTTTCACATCAACTGCACCGCATGGCTCCAGTTTGCATCCTTCACCAGGATCAGGTTCCCAGCATTCAGGATTTTCTTCTAGATTGTGGTTCCCTGATTCTTTTTTTAGTTTATCTAGTCTTTGGCCAAGTCCTAAACTTTCTTCATCTAGTCTCGAGGTCCCATGCTGTTCATTCATGTCTGAACTGCTCTGCCCTGGCTGGATACTCTCTCCTAGACAAAATTTCCTCTGGATGTCCACATGTGTGCTGGAAGTGAGGTTATCAGGGTCAGATACGAGCAGACCAGCCACTTCCTGTATAGCGTCCCATTTGTACTCCAATGAGAGTTCCTCTGACATCGGGGTTGGTTGATTGCAGCTGCTGCTCTCTTCCCAGCAGTACAACTGCACTGAGACCCTTTCTGCCACATTGTGACCTTTAAAAAAAAAAAAAAACAAGGAAAGAAAACGTTACAACATATAACAGTGGGTCAGATGGACCAGTCTCCCGTTTGTTATAATTTAGTTGTTTTTATTTAAAATTACTTAGCTCATTAGATGTTTCAGTGCTATCCATAAAGACATTGAGGACACACACTTAGACTCATGATCCTCATTCATGATTCTTTGACCAATTTTGTGAGAAACAATATGTATATTTATTATATTCTTACATTACTGCAGCACAGCGTAGTAGTGGACATGCGTGAATGACGGCTCATTTGCATTTTGATTTACTGCACATTTGTACTGCAATAACCCAGACCCCGAGCAAAGATAACTAATGTTTAGTATAAAAACATACATGACTTACAGCCATGACTCACTCACCCATTCATTCATTTCATACATTTAGTCTGTGCTTGTTTAGTAATTGGGAGTAACTTAATAGTAAGTACATAGTATTAAACATTTGCTTAGGACAAGTTTGTTCCATCTCACTACAAGACTCACCTTGCTTCAGATGTGTGTGAGGTCATGTGGTACAACGTCTATGGTCATTGGTCACAGCAAATATGAATCAAATGCTTTGAGAACTTAATCATATATATATATATATATATATATATAATCATATATTTAATCACTAAATATTTCATGTGCGAAATGCAATGCTAGTGGAAGTAATATGCCTATGCATATGCCTGAGGGAGTCGTTTACATTAAAGTCCTTTTGCCAAATGGTGCTATTATCAACATATTACTGCCTACATACTGAGCTTATACTACAACATAGTACATAAATAATATATATATAATTATCACTAAAACTGTAACGAAACTATAATTATAATACAAACGTTATTATACGAATTCATGCAAGTCAACTTATCAGGAACAGTCAAGATTAGAGCAAGGAATGGCATTAGTGTAGATTTTCTTACAATTTATTTTGTACGGAAATGATTTTTATACAAGAGCGCGGGTTGCCAAGCTTCAAAATCAACTATTAAACGCCACTTTGAGGACACTGTTTGGAAGCATTGCACGGAAGCTGAGAGCATCTCATAAAATGCAGTGCCTGAACTTCAGCACGCTTCATTAGAACTATAAATGATCATGTGTTATGGTCAGACGAAACCAAAATCAAACTTTTTGATCATACACAGTCAACATGTTTGACAACAAAAGGAGACTGCATGCAAGGAAAAGTATCTTATATACAAATGTAAAATATGGGGGTGAATCACTGATGCTTTGTTTTGTGGCTGGTGGTTCAGGGGCTCATGTGAACATTGATGGTATCATGAATTCTGCCAAGTACCAGGATGTTTTGGCGTAATAGCTGATTGCCTCTGCCAGGAGGGTCAGACTTGGCCGTATCTTAGTGTCTGGATTTGAACTCCACTGAAAACCTGTGGTCTGAAATGAAGAGGGAAGTCCACATGCACAAGCGTATGAATATAAGGAGAGTAAAATGTTCTGAATGGAAGTGTGGACCAAGATGCCTCGACAAATATCTCTAACCTTATATTAGAGAAATTAGAGAAAGAGACTCAGTGCTGTTATTCTCTCCAGGGCAGGAATCATAAAATATTAATTATAGGAGTGACAATTATGACACAATGGTGTATTCCCCCCACTCGTGCACAGTGTTCACTGGAACCTCCACAACCCTGACCAGGATAAAGCGCTGACTGAAGAGGAATGAATGGATATGGCACAACTCAAAAATTATACTATTTATGGCACGTGTTATTCATTTCATATCACTTTCATGAAGAGTGCCAATAATTCTGGAAGGCACTGTAGATATAATGACTTTCACTGGTGATCGTTTATTTATGATTGGCCCGCAAGACCTACCAGGTATGATGAAGCTCAGTAAATGGCTCTCTTCCTTCCTCTGAGCTGTGGTGACATGGTGGATATGCGAGCCTTTTAATAACACATAGTACTCAGCCTTTTCCTCAACACACTGAGGATCCTGCAGCACTGCACACACTTCCACCTGACCCTGTAAGATGAGGGGAGAGAGAGAGAGAGAGAGAGAGAGAGCAAAAATATACGAAAATATGTTTTCCTACTCTTCACTCTCTTTGTTTTCTTTTATGAAACATTTGTAATGTAACAGAGGAGAGCGTCCAAATCCAGGTCCTGGCCTACACCTGGACTGCACATTTTAGTGTTTTCACTGCTCCAATAGGGAAAAAATTTGTTTGAGTTAAATTACTCAACAATGATTTAATCTTTATGTACTTCCCTATTAACATAATGCATATAATGCTTCGTTTATAATACATCAGGAGTGCTGTACTGGCAAAATTGAATAATGGTAATACTGCATGGGTCAACTGTAATACCATGCAAAAAAGACCATAAACTTAAATGTACATGAGGAAAAATCCATGTTAAACCCAGAATACAGTCATCACTCCTTTAAACATGTATCATATTTGATAATGCAGAGCTCATAAATCCTTTTTTTTCTCATTTTTTTTTCCATTTCACGTTTGTAATTTCACTGTAACCATGTTTACTATGGTATGGTAACAAGGAAACAAACACGTTACAATTGCGAGAGTTCTCCCCTACATCCGAAATCAGGTGTCGGGTTTGTCCAGTTGAGTATAAATTCAGAGAAGGAGGGGAAAAAATGTAAAATAGAGTAATACACAAATTTTTTTTTTTATTTTTTTTTTTTTTTTTAAAAAAAAAACATGATTTACCTGAAAAACTATGAACAGAACAGACATGCTTTGTGCCCCTACACTGTGATCAATACAGGCATTCAGGTCAGATTTTGTATTTTTTAAACTCATAATTCAGGCCACTGATTTCATTTACAAGCCCCGGGATCAAAAGACACACCTTGTAAAAGGGAAGGTGAACATTACTGCAGACTGAGAGAGGTTTGTGCAAGACAAGGCTCTTTTCACTTTCCCCCCATGTCCTGCATAAAACCCTCTTTTGATTTTTTTTAAAAAAAACTACTTCTACAGCAGTCTCTCTCACTTCCTGTCATTTAAGGGGCCCCTTTGCTAGAACGGTGAATAGTAAGTAGAACCTTCATAAAAGGGTAAAGAACTTTGTTAGGTATGGGAATGGATAAAGAGTGAGGACTTTCCTCTTTCTGCAACTCAGTCCTTCAGATGGAGTTGAATGGCAAAGCCTGGGATTCTCAGTGCTCTCTTTTCCCCCCGACTCCATTCACAGCATGTCCCACTTTTTGGTTTTTCCGTCACCTCATATTGATAAAACAATTTCCACACTCCTTTACCTAATTAATGCTTGCCATGTTTTCCAGACTTTCCCAGCATTTGAGTATTAGACCCAGTAATATTTCCGTGTGGAAACCCTGAAAGTAAGAGACATGGACAGAGAGGTTTCTTCTTGACTAAGAAAGAGAGGGACGGCGATTACCCAGTCCTCCTGAAACATCATCACACTGATCCTATCTAATGTCAGCAACGAGCTATGCCATTAGCACTCAGGTAAATCCAGCATCAATGGTCTCACTCATGATAATTCAGTAATAAAGCATCATATACACACAAACATGCAAGAAAGAAAGAAAGAAAAGGCTGGATAGATGGATGATGGATGGATGACCATCTATTGTATTTAATGCTGAATGGATGGGCAGGTGGATGGGTGGATAGATGGATGGATGGATGGCCATCTATTGCAGTAAATGTTGAATGGATGGATGATCATTTACTGTTGTTAATGCTGAATGGATGGACTGGTGGATGGATGGATAAATGGATGACCATCTATTGTAGTTAATGAAGTACGTTGCCGAATCTCAGGCTGTCCTAAATGAGACTACATGGAGGTTGCCATAAAGGTCAATCATTTTTAAATGCTTCATTAACAGAGGGTTTGGATGTAGTCTTGATTCCTGTTATAGCAAGAACTAAGACTACTTTAATTGTACAGAATACTTTTTTACATGTGGTACTTTCTGAGGTTCAACTCATTTTATTTCCATCCAGAAGAGCAATGTCTGCGTTTTTCTCCCTCTACCCCTGCAAAAGCCCTACTGTCTTTTGAAGAACGCACAGTCTGATCATTTTACTCTGGATAGACATTTCTGTGACTATACAAGCAGATGTCGGAAGAAAACGATTTTAACCAATGTCTTGGCACTCATATTCTTTGAATTTTCAAAATATTCCCATTATTACTAAATGGTGAAGGCTTTGGAAGAATCTCTCAAGCATTTAGTTCCTGTGGTTTACGTCACCGTGTTGTCCGTATTGTCTACACTAGAGGTCCATCAGGAGGGGAAAAAAAAAAAAGAGCAGATCCCTGCACTTTGTTTGCAGTACAGAAGTACATTTAAAGAAACCTTTTAATAAAAACAACCTCAGTAATAAAGGTCTGTATCATTAACACCACAGCAAAACTTTTGCAGCTCAACAGGTCAAATCTGTTTTTACAACAAAACGTATGCTTTCTTGATGAACATACATATTGCTGGTTTCACCTATACATTTAAAATGTAAAAATGGCAAAAAATAACATATGCTAAATAAATTGTTAAAAATGTGGACTTTATGTCTTTCAAAGGACAAGCCACATGACTATGCAGCATGAGTTCAAAGTAATGTAAGAGTGTAAAAAAAAAAAGAGTACTTTTCACTACTCTGCCCTCAAGAGCTAAAGCATAATCTTCTTAAGGATCTAAAACAGCCTTGCCATTAATGTCCTTTATTAGAGATAATCACTGATTATCTTTTCTTTGATCACAATGCACTTCAGTGCACTAGGTTTTTTCCATTTTTTTGTATTTCAAGTTATTCTCGATACTGGCAAATCCACCAAAAAAGGCTACATGTACTCTTCCTGATGCTGATACTCAATTACAGATTGCTCCAATCATTATTCATAATTATTCTTCATAATCAGATAAATGGAGATATATAGTCAGATCCATAAATCTTTAGTCATTGACAAAGTTACAGGTTTTTTTTTTTTTTTAGCTGTCTACCACAGTATATTGGAAGTTGAAATTAAATAATTATCATATTATTAATAACATGAGATCAAAGTGCAGACTTTCAGGTTTTATTTGACAGCAATTGCATCCAAATCGGGTGAGCAGTGTAGGAATTACAGCACTTTTTATACGTGGTCCCCTGCTTTTAAGGGACCAAAGGTAATTGGACAATTGGCTGCTCAGGTGTTCCATAGCCGGGCGCGTGTTATTCCCTCATTATTTCACTTACAAGGTAGCAAGTAAAAGGTCTAGGTTTAATTTCAAGTGTGGCATTTGCATTTGGAAACTGTTGCTGTTAGCTCTCAATATGAAGTCCAAAGAGCTGCCACTGCCAGTAAAGCAAGCCATCATTAGGCTGAAAAATCTAAAACCCATCAAACAGATAGAAAAAATATTAACTAAAAGTTAACTATTTGGTACATTCTTAAAGAGAAAGAACACACTGGTGAGCTCAGAAACACCAAAAGGCCCAGAAGACCACAGAAAACAACTGTGGTGGAGGAAAGAAGAATTCTTTCCCTGGTGAAGAATGGGGAAGGGCAGATCAAGAACACCCTCCAGGAGGTACACGTATCTGTGTCAAAGTCAACAATCAAGAGAAGACTTCAATAGAGTTAATACAGAGGGTTTACCACAAAATGAATACTATTGGTAAGCCTCAAAAACAGGACAAGACTTTTTTTTTTTAAGAAGTGGAATGTTCTGCAATGACTAAGTCAACCACCTGACCTGAATCCTACTGAGCATGCATTTCACTTGCTGAGGGCAAAACTGAAGGTAAAACACCCCAAGAAACTGCTGCAGTAAAGACCTGGCAGAGCATCACCAGGGAAGAAACCTGGTCTGGTGATGTCTAAGGATTCCAGTCTTCAGGCAGGCATTGTCTGCAAAGGATTTGCAACCAACTATTAAAAATGACAATTTAATTTATAATAATGTTAATTCACATCAAACATCAGAATGGGGAAAAATGTGATCTCAGTGACTTTGACTGTGGCATGGTTGTTGGTGCCAAACAGGCTGGTTTCAGTATTTCTGAAACTGCTGATCTCCTGGAATTTTCATGCATAACAGTCTATAGAGTTTACACAGAATGGTGCAAAAAAACAAACAAAAAAAAACTTCCAGTGAGCAACAGTTCTGTGGGCAGGACTGAACAGTTGATGAGAGAGGTCAGAGCAGAATGGCCTGCCTCGTTTGAGCTGGCCCGAAGGTTACTGCAACTGAAATAACCACTCTTTGTAACTGTGGTGATCAGAACAGCATCTCAGAATGCACAACACTTCAAGTGTTCAGGCGAATGGGCTTCAACATCAGACAACCACATCAGCTTCCACTTCTGTCAAAAACAGGGCACAAGCTCACTAAAACTGGACAGTTGGTTTGTTTTTTTGTGTTTTTTTTTTGAGAGAGAGGGGAGGAACATATATATATATATATATATATACACACACACACACACACACATACACACACCTTCCTGTACACCTGCACATTTATGCAGTTATCCAATCAGCCAATAATGTGGCAGCAGCACAATGCATAAAATCATGGAGATACAGGTCAAAAGCATCAGTTAATGCTCACATCAAACATCAGAAAGGGGAAAAAATGTGATCTCTGTGACTTTAACTGTGGCATGATCGTTGATGCCAGAAAGGCTGGGTTGAGTATTTCAAAAACTGCTGCTGATCTGGGATTTTCACTTCGTAATTATGGGCAATTAAGTGTAGATTGATTGATAAAAAATCCACAACGCAATAAAGTATGCAACAAGTAAAGGGGTCTAAATTCTTTCTGAATCTAATGTATATAAAAATCTGAGTATGCTTTCATCTTATTGTGGCTCAACATGTTATTGTTTAATATCATAAACTCACAGAACTGGCAGATAAAGCCTTCCAATGTGTTTAAATAGCAACTAAATCTCAAGGCATAATCTAGGCTGGTAAAGTAAGGGTGCAGAATTCGAGTCCTGGAATGCCCTCATTGTTTGGTAATATCTCTGTAAGAGTAGTTGCACAGGACAGCGGCAGATGAAAAAAAAAACTCTAATTAACAATTATTAATTAGTCTTGTCCTCAAAGTTACATAAATTTTTACAGCTACTTCACTGGCAATCTCCCAGGGCCAGCAATGTTTCAGTGCAGGTCTCACAATTCTCTGTGCACTACCAGTGGGGGAAAGCTTTTGTTTTCCAATATTTGCAAGCAAAATGGGAGTTTAAGCTCTGCCTCTCAGGGACTTTCAAACAAATCTCTCCATAATTAAATTTAAAAAATTAAGTGGAAATAAAATGATAATTCGTTTTCAGAATGTGATTATGATTAAGTTCTGTTCTATGATTAGATTATGATTGTGTCAAAAGGCAGTGGCTGAAACATTTCTCTACTACAGAGTACCGAGTAATCTTTAAAAAAAAAAAACAAACAAACAAACAAACAAAGGATTACTAAAACTATTTTAAACAGAAAAAATATAATAAAAAAAAAAAAACAGAAAATAGGCAAATGACTTGAGTCTGACATGCTCTTTGATGCACAGAGAGCAGAAAGGGTGCGTAAACATGGTGCAGAGGTCTAGAATCTAACTGTACTTCGTAAAAGTAGATAACAGTTCCCTGTGCAATAAATACCTTAACCTTGTAGTTGCAAAGTCATCAAACCTGATTAATTAATCCAGTATTTAATCAGATTTTTTTTTTTAATCTCCATATATAAAATTTCATAATTGTTTCGATTGAAGAACAGCACTGCTCTGTCACAGCTAGAGATTTGAGAATCTGGGCGCAACTCACCACAACCAAATACAGATACAGATGTTTTCAGTAAGAAATTATCAGCAGGGAATTAACAGTTTACCCATCAGCTTTCTGACTTCGAAGAGAAAGTTAACTACTATTACGTGAACATGCTTGGATTCAGCAGCTAACACATAAACTATTTGTTGTTGTGTCAGAAACTACCACAGAAGCACCCATGACCCTGACTCATATCTAGATCACTGTTGCACTTCATTTAGGAGTTTGTAAAGATCCACAGTGTCAGTAAGTCCTGAAAGCCATAATAAAACAGCAATCTCTTTAATCTCTCACAGTGTGTGAACTTGTTTGCAGTGCGTGATAAAAGAACTAACCCTACCAAAATGGCAAAAATAATCCCATAATGGCTGCGTTAAATGTGTAACTGTTCAAATGTGTCGTCACCAAATGCCTTCTAGTTGGTTTTGAATAGTACAACAGTTGAGTGTTCATGCATGAGTCCATCAAAGGGCACCATGCGCACACACACACACAAACACGTGCACACACATATATTTAGGGCAAATTTGTGCAGCCAATCCACATACTGGCATGGTTTTGGAAAGAGGAAGGAAACCAGAGAACCCAGAGGAAGCCCCCCCGCTAGCACAGGGATAACAACAGAAAACAACAGAGTAACCTGAACTCAGGATCAAACTAGGGTCCCTGGAGCTGTGAGACGGCAACGCTACCAGCTGCACCACCATGCCACCAATTTGGCAATTTGGCAATTGGATTTGTGGAAATGCCAAGACAACTGTCAGAAGACTATATGGTCCTAAAGTTTGGAATCAATTCCCAGCCTCCATTAACATAATGCAACACGTATGTCTTGCTGCGCTGATAATGTTTGTTTACCCATATAAGCAGACCTTCTCTTAACTTCCCCCACTAATGTTCTGACAAAACCTCTCTCTAGTGCTAAGACCTACTACTAGTTCATCCTCACAAGCAATCCCCTCATTGGGCAGTTGAGAATCATTTATATCAGTAATGCTTGAAAGGCTTTGGAGACATCTAACCCAAACATGTTCTATCCCACTTCAGTAGAGTGTATAAACATTCATATTACAGATACAAAAGATGTCCCTTTGGTAAGGCTATAAAATATTTTGAATATAAATATAAAAATGTACACTTACACATGAATACATATTTAAGAAAGCTAGCATCCTTTCTTTATATATAAATATTTTTTTATCTTGGCTTTTAAAGGCTCTTAAAAATGTTCCAGACTCCTACTCTAATCTCATCAAACCTTAAATGAACGCATATGGAGTTTGCTAAAGTCATTGGAACTGATTGGAAGTGGGATGTATTGCCAGATGGAGATTTATAATAGAGCTAAATCACCAATAAATGTAATTATAGTCATGCAGAAAAAAAAAAGCCTTCTGCAGAGTAACGTACTGAATGGTAGTGAATAAGCCATTTTGCTTCCAAAGGCCCTTGTTAGGATACTTGGCATGAGGAACCTTTGTCAAGTTCCAGGACACTCATGAGCAAATTCTCACTGCTTTTGCCAAGAGAGTCATCCTTAGATGTTCTAGCAGAACAATAATTCAAAGCATTCTTTCAGATCCACACAAACATGGCTCACAGACCATAAAATCTTTAAAATTCAGAAAGTTTCAGAAATTACTATCCCAGACTCTGGGCTAGACCTCATTGAAAACCAGGATAAGTAGCACTAGAAGAGCACCACTGCAGACTTTGGTTCTCTGTTCACTAGATCAGTAAAAAGATAAAACCATGATATGGTAGATGGTGACCAAAAATCACAGCAATTTACATGTTAGTGTCTGTGTGGTGATCTGAGAAAAAAAAAAAATGTTTCAACCTTCTGACTGTAAAGATTATGTGGGGATAAAGTGCCAGTTTAACAAATTTAGTGGTAAATGTGGTCAGTCTGCCTAAAGATGTCTAAAACCTTGCTAGCTAAGTGTCATTTCCTCAAACAGTGAATGTCATGCTTTGATAAAGTTAGTGGATAGCTACATGCCCTGGCAAAATGGACACATGTATACCCATCAGTACCTTCAGTTCAGTTTTTGCGTAAAGTAACTCTAAATTAATATTATATTCTGCGTATAGGTGAATCGAACTGTGCATGCTAATTTGACTCAAATGAGCGAGCCGCGAAAGGCAAAGGTTACCAAGCAAGCTGTGTCAAAGATGGACTCAAGGTGGGAGATTTGGACATATTTTTGTTTAACTTGCTTATAACTAACAGATACAACAAAAGCAGTAGCAAATAGTGTTATAAATGGCACCTTTGCTTAGCTCCTGGGCAAAAAGCATCTCAAGCTCTACAACGAGCTGAAAAGGTAGGTTTGCTAACAAAGTTAAAACAGCCAGAAGGCTGACTGTAAAGCTTCCATAATTAGGAAAACATTATATTAGGAGTTTAATAGGTTTTACTTGAGGAATATTCCCAATTGCTCTTCCTGTGTAGACACTCAGGAAACTTATGACACTGAATTCACTTATTTGTGATTGCCATCACAAGTGAATTTTGTGTATCCTATTTCTAAATTAGAATAATAATATATTTACTGTTCAAAACAGATACTATAGATAGTAAATACACATAACAGTTTAAAGTCAATTATAAAATCCTGCCGTTTAATGGTACATGCACACTACAAATCTCTCTCTGCTCCCTGTGCCTTTACTCACTGCTTGAGGGACACAGTGCACGCAGCGTTTGCTGTTTGAGGGATGTATTGAAACAAAGCTTTCAATCAGTAAAGTGTGGATTTCAGAAAAATATATTCATTTTATTTCAGTTACCTTTGCTATGTATTGAGGCTAGTTAACAAATGGCGGACATTTTACTCTTCCATTTTCATTTTATAATAGCTGCAATTTAGTGAACTCCTGGTTTTCAAATCACCAGGAGCACCAACTATGTAATGGTCATAGAGGTTGTCTCTCTAGTAAAAACCAGAAGGTATATTACAATCACATTCCCCAGCCTCCCAGGAAAAGCCTATGCCAGGGTGCTGGGCAGAGGACTTCACCCAACAGCTAAACCTATGAGTCAGGAGGAACAATGTTGCTTCTACCTAGACCATGCTACAGTGGACCAGTTCTTTTCTCTTGCACAGCTTTGTGAGGGTTCATGGAAGTAGGCCTGCTCATCTAGTGTTTGTAAAACAGGCATATGATCATGTTGTGGAAGTCCAGTAGGGGTACAGCGTGCCTGGGACACTACTTTGTGCTATCCATTCTCAGCACAGTGAGAGTTCCACCTGCGTTCTTGGCGTCTAATAATACATTATGATATCCATTTAAAGAATAATGTAATGATGCGTTTTTCAATCTTTAATGCTGATAATCTGATGGGTGCCATGCTCCTGAACATTTTGCTGCTAATTACGAAGCAATCACAAAGTCTGAACCTATGGTTCTCTTTCAAAAGAATGATGGAAAATGAAAATGTTGTTTTTGTTCTTTCTACTACTCCCGTTAGAGGATCACCTTCCATTGTCCGCATATTGATTTGGCACAGGTTTTACTCCCTTCCTGACGCAACCCTCCCCATTTATCCGGACTTTGGACCGGCACTGAGAGTGCCCTAGCCTGTGCACCCCCAGTGGCTGGTGTTGGTGCCCAGCGTGGGGCTCAAACCCACGATCCTGAGCTCTACCGCCTGAGATAGCCAGGCACATGAAAAAAAAAAGAAAAGAAAATGTGACATTGTCAAACTGAACATCTCTATCCTTAAGCTGTAGGAGATGACTCAATGGAGGTGGTTGTGTGTACAAGTGGCAACAATGAGGTTCCTCCACATGGTACTTAGGCTTGCTCTCCGATTTGGTGAAAAGCTCAGAAATCCAGGACGGCCTCAGAATAAGGCCATTGTTATGCAAATTGACATGTCATTTAAGGTGATACAGACAGCTCAGAAGGATGCCCCAGGTTAGAAGTTGCAGGTGTCATGAAAGAGATTACATCTTGGCTTAGGAACATCTGGGAATCCTCAGAATGAGATGTAACATGTGGCTGGCACTAAGAATCCTTGACGGACCTTCTAAGCCTGTTGCAATTGCAACTGTCGCCAGACAATGAACATGATTTGATGCTATTCCAAAAGTGAGTTAATATAAGGTACAGCTCAGTGTCTCCACAGTACAAGTATTTTTGACCCCATTCCGTTTGTTTTTGTAGTATGTCCTATTATAACTTTAATTCTATATCAAAAAGTTAAAAAGTGTGACTAATTCAGACTAGGCAAAAGGACTAATAGGTGCAATAACACCTTTACTGTAATACGCGGCCTAATGAGTCACAATGTTGAATGGAAGCCAAAGAACAATAGAATACTATGCGCGCAAATGACAGAAATTACAGAATGAAGTTTCCCTTGGGTTCTTTGAATTCATTGCAATCAATCTCATAGTTTAGATAAAGTCTGAGTTACAAATGTGCTTTGTGGAAAAAAAAATCATTATTAGTCTATTACCTGAAGTGCAAGGATGAATGCACTAAGCAACAACCTTCAAATCACACAAAGTAATTCAGTGCAGTGATTTATAACAACTGGTATGATACACATTTAACCGCCATTAAAAAGGGAATTTCCCCCTGAGGCCAAATAATGGATAGTTCAACTAAAGGGAAATGAAATGACTTAGAATGGCCAAGTAAACAGACATCCATATCAGAAATCTCAAACCTCCAAAGGCACTAAAATACTTTTGAATTCTTATCCATCTTAACCTCTAAACGCTTACAAGACTACCTGTAACTCCATTTACCTGTAGCTTGACTAATGTTTATCTCTTATGTTCAAACAAAGACATTTACACAGTGCATTACCAGGCAACAAACTGACAAATGAGTATTACAGTACTTCCTTTATCATGTTTGTTCATGTCAAACATTGTACAGGTTCACATGCTTAGCCCTTTCATTGTGGAACTCTAATCCAAGCCTCTCTTATTCTCAGCACTTTTCTAGCTTTATGTTATTCATACTGGCTCACTGTTAGTCGAGGCTGGACATACCACCAGCCTGGGACAAGCAGATTACATATCTGGGCTATCAGTTTCGCACTCACAGTTGCCCAGAGGACAAGCAGGTAGGCTGTTAATATAACAGTCACCAGCATTTTTTTTACTTCCTTCAACCAACAGCTACAAAAAGAAAAATCTCTTCTCCCTATTGACCTTTGCAAAAGAAAACTTTTAAGATTTGGAAAGTTTGTTTAAACCCAACACGCTCCAACTGGTCCATAAATCTCTCTGCGGAACAAAGCGTCTCAATGCTGGGGCATGCACTGCTTTTTTTCCCCCCCAAATCCCGCTACTAAAACACTATGCAATTGAAGCAAAGGCCATGGTCTGGCTGTTGGTAGGAAATGTTTATATTACTCGTACTAATTATCATCAGGAATATGAAGAGATGTAGAAACAGTGACAAACTCCCACCCTCCCAAGAACATGCCAGTAGGTGAACTGGCTATGCTAAACTGCCCCTAGATGTGAATGTGTCTGCATGGTGCCTTGTGATGGACCGGTGTCCCATCCAGCATACATTCCTGCCTCAGGGCCAGTGTTCTTGGGATAGGCTCCAGATCCACCATGGTCCTGACCAGGATAACACAGTTACTGAAGATGAATGAATATACTTTTGAGTTAAACTACATTATCTGCCATTTTTAGCCTAGGTAATCGGGCAAGGATAACATTTAACTGGGCAGCTCTTTAGAGTTTTGACTTGCCCAGTGGGCTAGATAATTCCTGTAGTCACATATTTGGCCAAGTTGCTGAGAAATAGTCATGTGTCACTCCACTTTTTCATGCAGTGGGCCTTAGAAGTATCAAGACACAATTTGTAAGAGTAAAGTTTTAATTGTGCTTTAGAAGTAATCGTTTTTATGCTGTTAATCAACTCAATCGAGGTTATAAAATCGTTTGAACTCAAGAGCTCACAGAAGTCTTGTGAATGTTTTACATCAGTGAATATTCTACTTGACTAAAACACACAACACACACAGAAAAAAAAAAACACATGATCTATTGAATATTCAAGGACACCTGAAAGTATTTAACACCAATATGTTGAACATTTGACACACGCCATGCGCGCACATACACAAACACACACACACACACACACAAAGTGCTTTTTTAGCTCCAATGAATAAGGCCAATTTTCTATCGAGCCATTAGCTGTGAGTTGATATTATGCCGTTCCACATTAACCCCTAAAGAGGTCCAGTTGCAATAACAAATACTACCAATCACCTGCTAAAGAGATACCACACCTTACACATGCCCATTCTTTTGCAGTGAGGTCACAGAGCCAGAGTGAAACTTTCTCCTGGTTACACTTAAAACACATTAAAGATGAAAGGTAAAAGGCTGGAGTGAATATGAAAGTTATTTCAACCATCCAGTGCTGCCTTCTATTCAGTTTGTATACTGGATACTATTCAAAAGAGAAATGATTTGCAATGGTATATAATTAGTAATGTGTACATTTACCATCTATAATATTTAAGCCAACAAGGCCTGGCAATCAGTTATTCAGATCTGAATTAATGAAAAGTAATAAAATAAAATAAATGCATTGTCGTGTTCACAATAGCTCTGCTTTGAAGTTCACATTGCTTTGAAAATCTCATTGGGACATAATGACTATTCTTCTCATTGCATCCTAAAACTGCAGGGATGTAACAGAATATGAATGCATTATTCACAATGAACAGATAATGCGTTCTAAACAAATACAAGCAATGTATTTACTTTCATGCAGGTGCAAGCAAGTAGTCAGATACGAAGCTCACTGGACAAAAAAAAAAAAAGCATCCTTAGTAACTGCCTGGTCAGGGTTGCAGAGATTTAAATTTAGCTACTAGTTTGTTTATATTTTGGGAAACAGACCCAAACAAATTTGCAAAAATACTGCACACAGATACAAACAAAAATAATAAATGAACATCTGTGATTAAAAATACAGTTCCTCGCACATCTCTAGTTGGGACCAATCATGAACTTGAGTGAGGTAGCTGAGGTCGAGGAACTGTCAGAACCAGAATTCACACATCATCCTGAACATGCTGCCAGCATTTCTACTTCTGGGTTTTTCCAGTGTTCCCAGGTGGCCTAATAGCATGGTTAGGCCACATCAACTTCGGATTTAAATCCAAATACAGATAGGGATATTTGGCGCACTAAACAGATAGAGATACGATACAGATACAGATAATGGCATTGTGCTACACCCCTACAGAATGGATCTTTTATAGCATTAATTTTCCTACTCTAACAGAGTATGCTAATGAGTTAGCAGCATATTTACATAAGCCAACTGCAGGGCTGAGCATTTAGCTGGATTATTGTATATTATTTCAACCCAACTTTGGGTAGTTAACATAACATATGGCTGGGTTGTCACTGCAGCCCAGCATTTGGGTTTTTTTTTTTTTTTTTTGTTAGAAAGGTAATAACCCAGAAATTGGGTCAGATTTGCTGCTGCATTGTGAGCGGGTATGACACAAAGGCATTGAAATTCTCAGTCACTGCACCGTAGAAGGGAGAAGCACATCACAGCTGAGAGAAAATACCTCTGTAAATACCTTATTTCTTACTTTATACACAAGTTATCTTGTCTAAATATACAGATTGGTAACATTACGTTACATACGCTCAACTTCAAATATTATGTGAAATCAAAATGAGGCTTAGGGTAAGCTTAGTTAACACTATTAGGCAGCTAACGTTAGTCTGCTTTTTTTCCAGTCAGTAATGAATAAAGAGTACCTTCTTTGTTGTGTGCGTGCGTGCATGCGTGCGTAAGATATGACGTCTTCAGAGTGGTTTCACTCAAATTCATCTGGACCCCAGTGTTATGTCAGTCTCATGATGTCATAGGTGTGAATCATACAATATTTTAATAGAGCAGATTTCCTAATATCCCTGGCCAAAGAGCCTCGAACATCAAGTCCATTAAAAAAAAACTTGAAGGATTATATGGAACAGCAGGTGAACAACCAAACAAAATCTTGCTGAACCCAGTCAGTGGGAGAGCGGAATAAAATTGACAGGAACTGTTTCAAGACAGTGGTGGAATCAGTTCCTGTAAAATAATGTGTAAAATAACACACAAGCGAGGTTCTTATTTAGGGAGCTTATCATTAAGCACTAGGATGAGACTCACAGCTGCTCGCAAATTGTAATTTGGTTAGTGTTTAATACACTCACCGTCGACTTTATTAGGAACACCTGTACACCTGCACATTCATGCAGTTATCTAATCAGCCAATCAGGTGGCAGCAGTGCAATGCAAAAAGTCATGCAGATGCAGGTCAAGAGCTTCAGTTATTGTTCATATCATAGCAGAATGAAGGAAAGAAATGTGATCTCTGTGACATGGGTTTGGTACCAGATGGGCTGGTTTGAGTATTTCAGATACTGCTGATTTCATGGGAGTTTCACACAGAACAGTCTCTAGAGTTTATACAGAGTGGTGCAAAAAACAAAAAACATTGAGTGACTGACAGTTCTGTGGGTGGAAATGCCTTACTGATAAGAGAGGTTAGAGGAAAATAGACAGATTGGTTCAAGCTGCCAGAAAGAATATAGTAACTCATATAATCACTCTTTACAACCGTGGTGAGCAGAAAAGTATCTCAGCATACACAAAACATTGAACCTTGTGGTGGATGGGCTACAACAGCAGAAGACCACGTCAGGTTCCACTCAGTCAAGAACAGGAATCTGAGGCCATCATGGGCACAGATTCACCAAAACTGGACAGTTGAAGATTAGAAGAAAAAAAAAAAAATTCACCTGGTCTTTTTCCAGTCTTGTACAGATTCTGTGAGTCTCTGCCCATGATGGCACATGGTCTGTGTCTAGCACATAGTCTGTGCACCAACCACCATGCCACGGTTAAAGTCACATAGATCACATTTTCCCCCATTCTAATGTTTTATGTGAACATTAACTGAAGCCGTTGACCTGTGTCTGCATGATGTTATGCATTGTGCTGCTGCCACATGATTGGCTGATTGGATAACGGCATAAATGAGCAGGTGTACAAGTGGTCCTAATAAAGTAAGCGGTGAGTATATATTTGTGATGGTTTGTGCATTTTATGTGTTTATGTAATTTTGTATTTGTTTTGCATTGTAATATGTTTTAAATTGTATTTTACACATGCATAGTAAGTGTTGGTACTCAAACCCTAAAGGCTCACGATGAGATTTCCTTTTTTTTTTTTTTTTTTTTTTTTTTTTTTTTTATTAATAATATAATTAAAAAAAAAATTTAAAATATTTAAATATTTATTTTATTTTTTAAAAACACTCATTGATAAACAAAAATTA
>CM075029.1:11025480-11057980 GCA_037576675.1 Pangasius sanitwongsei | reverse complement strand
AGTAACACACACAGACACACACACACAAAGAGAGAGAGAGAGAGAGAGAGAGAGAGAGAGAGAGAGAGAGAGAGGGATAGGCAGAGCAGCTGTAACAAACTAATGAGGAAAAAAAAGCTAGTAAAACATTCTCCTTTTCTATTAATGCTTAAACCTTAATTACTGTATGCCATTGATTTCTAGCAAGAAACTTTCAGTTGTAAAAAAGCTGACAAACTGACACATTAGTAGTCAATCACAGTACAGGTACAGTCTGCCAAAGGAGTTCTGCACACTCTGTGGCTACACCAGATCACCAACCATAAATACCAACGAGAACAGTCCACTGGAATGCAGTAGTGTTGATAAGAAATCAGTAACCTGGATTTAATAGTGTGATAAACAAAACAGTGGACTACTATTTCTCCTTGCTTCTTCACATTTATTGAGTGAGTAACTCATCCTGTTCCACCATTAAATCGCTTGGGTCAGGTAGTCAGGAAACACATTTTCAGGAGACAAATAGATAAAGGTCATGCAGATCACTTTTTTTTTTTGGTAAGGATATGTGCAGTGTTTGGGAAGCAGCTAGCTACAAGTAGCGACACTAATAGCTACTACATTTTTAGTAGCTATTTTTGAAAATAATGTAACAAGTATTTTTTGAATTACACAAATCACAATCTGCAAACTATTATATTCATCAGAAACCATGATCAGTACTTCAGATTAGTGCAGAACTCGCATGGACCTGTCGGAAAAATAACAGCATCATGGTACAACTACAGAGGACGAATTCTTCTAGCGGCGAAATCAAGACTACTGAACACCTATTATGGCCATATTTATCAAGGCGTGTGAGCATGAAAGATTTATATGGCAAACTGAAAAAGAAAAATATGTTGAGGGACATAAAGGTGGGTACCTTGATTTTTTTTTTTTTTTTTGCTGTTGTTGTTGATTACCCAGCTCGTAATCACAAGGGTGAACGGGAGTATGTTGTATTTTTCTGTTGAATTAATGTGGTGAAGCAGTGAATTATCAAAACAGGTAAATATTTCTGCATGACAGCTACTTAGCCTAACAGCTAGCAAACTAAACCAAACTGAAAGAGTAATAAAGTGAGCCCTCTCCACATCTGTCGCGTTTTTCCCTAAATTATGCTGTTTTACAGTTAACTACGTCTTAGTAAGCGTGGTTTACAAACAGAGAAGCAAAATCTCTTTGTTATCGCTTACCCTGTACAGTACAGTAGCTGCACAACAAAAAGAAAATGTCACCGTTGATTTTCCTCAGTTTGACAAAGTCGCTTCAGTATAGCTAGCATTTTTTTTAGTATCTTGTTGTGTAGCTAGCTACTTTAAAAGAATAGTTTTGCTGTAGCTTAGCCGTTTTAAAAATCATGAGTAGCTAGTAACTTGACAAGGTAAAATAGCGAAGGCGTCCCCCAACACGCTCCTTCAGCCACATCACACTGTTTATAACAACTGTACTCCACCAAAATCTGCATGCGACTCGCTCTGTCTTTATATATTACAAAAATAATAAAATAAGTAATACAATAACAATATAAATTATACAAATAATAATAAAAATAAGAAGAAGAATATCAGCAAATTTTTAGATCTGTCATGGCATCAGAGCCATGATTTCTTAAAGTAATATGTGTTTATACTTAGAATTTTTCTAGACTATATCGTGGTTGGGAGAGTTGCAACTAATAGTCTGGTCGATATGAAAAAGATTTCCTATGACAACCTGAAGATGTTTTTACATCATATCAACTGCTACCATTCAATTTGTAATTGTTAAAAAAATTGAAAAAAGATACCCTGATACTGATGATAAAAGTGTATTATAACAATTTTCTACCTACACTAGAATAAAAAATACATGTTTAAAAATATTACCAAGGGGAATGATGATTTCAGACATATACTTGATGAAAGTACTCTGGATCGGTCATATGTGCAGGAATCCTATGGAGCATCGTAGGTTTAATGAAGTTGAATATATCTGGAGTGCCGAGATTTAACCGAAATTCCTCACAAAAGCTAAATAAAATGTTTTGATGAAGTAAATGTATTGTGTCTGATTGACAGGTGAGTCAGAAAGAGACGAGAAGTTTCAGGACGAGAGGACTAGAACAAGGCACAATTCAACCCCCCATCCCCCAACACCACCTTCGCTCTCCTGACTCCCACCCAAGTATATTTTACATCTGGAGAAAACACTGCAATGATTTAGCTAAAGCTTCGAGAATGATGAAACTGAATATTTTGCCTATAAACTGTGGGCAATGCTGGCAATAAATCATTTTTAATTTTACTCCACTCAACAGATCTGACAGAAATGTAAAACACATGTTCTGCTTTTATCCTGTGAATATTCCAAGAACTGCTCTTAAGTTTGGTATGTGAGACAAAAGTCTATCCAGAGGAATTGCAGAGGCAGTTATTCTCATGTTTGTTTCTTATAGCATCGAGCGCAGACTCACCTAGGTGATGTTTAAAGGATTTGGGGGATTAACTGAGCTTTTATGATGTATGTAACAAAGTGAATAACACTATTGAGCACATGAAGCACATGAACACACCTTCACCATCCAGGTAACCAACAAGTCAGTCAAAGTACACAAACAAACACACACTTTGTGGGTTCTGGATTTGTTACGAGAACTGTGAGGACACCAAGAAAGGGAAAAACCACAAGAAAGAGAGAAAGGACTGATACGAATGAGACACGCTGAGTAACCCATGGCTGCTTCGACTTCTTAAAGTGAATCTGACCAAACTTTGCCCAGAAGTTTAAATTCCACACGTGTAAGCACAATGACATAGACATCCACCACATGGAGGTAGGAAATAACTGACATTTGGGAGACCACGCCTGAACCAGTTAGTTAACTTTCTCCTAGTTAACCTCCTATAAATTCCAATCTCTCCCTTACTTTACTTGTGCACCAAACTTCTAATAATAGACTCCTACCCAAGACTTTTCAGTGGAAGACATGGCCTCCTAGTGCAAAGCAGAAGCTGTCCAGAACTCCAGAAAACCAAGTTCCCCATACCATTTAGATGAAAGCATCTGCCCTCAGAAAATTATAAGAATACAAAGAAACTGACCAGTATAAGACTTTGTAGAAAATATACAGTATAACTGACTTCAAACTTACCAGAATGAGATCTTCAGCTTAAGGTCTTTTAAGAAATAAGTACATGAATGAATAAAAGATGTTGCAGACTGCTTCAGCTAAGGCCAATGAAAGCATTATCCAATTAAACATAATCTACCAGCACTACCTGCAGACCTTAGAGCATGAGTATTTCAAGTAAAATTTGTGAAGGTCCAGCTACGTAAAATTCCTTGCTTACAAATCTCTGGTTAAGGAACTAACATGACTAAGTAGTTATGTTTTGGTGTTTAACCATGGTTATTAGCTCATGGCTATAAATAAGACGCATCAGTCTGGAGTGGTTTTAGTTTGTTTCTCACTGGCACTTCATGTTACCACTTGACTAACACCCCAGACGAGACATCTGTTTTGAACTTGAAGTGAAGAATAAACACGTACTTCTTTGTCCGTTTGTCTTTAAACATTCTGATTCAACTAATCATCAACTTTTTTTTTTAACAGGCCACTTCGTCATTAATCCGACTCATCCAAGTTCTTGACTATAATGTCGTAGTCCAGCCATGTGTTTATGCGATGTGATGTGATTGTGCGTATAGGTCTAGGCAAACACCTGCCAGAGCAGTTTTTGAGTGCAGACCCTCTGTCGAAGATGACCACAAGAAGTCTCCCAAATCTCTAAAAGACAAAACAATCTGAACCCACTTCTTGAGCTTCACTGCTGGATACAGCGACAGGATTTATACATGTATCTAAGTTTATGTCCTAACTGATGAGTGGCTGCTGCATGTAAATAAATCAGAGTACTTCAAACTAATTCATTTGGGTATGTTCTTAAACATATCAATCATTTGTAAGCACACGTTTGCAGTGGCGTACGGAGGTGGCACCTGTCTTACTGTTATTAAGGACTGCAGAAATATAGATTTCACATTCTCTTTGCTGATGTGAAAATGCGGTGTTAAACAGTTATACCGACTAGGATTGCATATTCTTCAGTCTTAGTGCTAGGCCTAGGTTACGACATTCACACTTCAGTGGTGGAAAGCGAGACAAATTTAGTCCACACTCTTGTCTTCCAAAAGCCCCTTCTGACCAGTTTGACCTGGTGCTTGGTGTGTGTGTTGTGTGTGTAAGAAAGAAAATAAAAATTCAAGACACTTTCCAGGAAAATGCCAAAAGGTTCAAAGACACAGAGTGAAGGTCATTCCAAATTTACAAATATTACAGTCATGTTGCATTTGACTTTAAAGAGGCATAGTGGATAACAAGAGAACTGTTTCCTCGTGTTCAAAACAAATTATATTTCAGGGCCACTCAAGGAATTAGTTAGGCTTATTGCATGTCATTTTAAAAATTACAAACAAGGAAGTTGAATTATGGACCTTTTATGTACGAGTCTGACTTCAGCTGCATTGACAGTAATACAGAAGCACTCGGCATCAGTAATACAAAGAGCATTAAACTACTGTACTGCTAAATGAACTGTATGGCACATTAGAAAATTGGGTCAATCCACCTCAAATCATCAAATTTCAGCAGGCCATAAATTGTCAAATATGCAACTGTGGACCTTTCATTTTAGCTGTTAAAGACATCTTATACTAGACAACAATCCCTGACAATTTCACGCAACTAGCACGAATAGTTCAAAAGTAAGGACTTATGGAAATTTGTAACTTTTTCTGTAGCACTTGTTTTTTACAGGCCACACCCCTTTTTAAATCCTCCATATCTCAACAACTAAAGCAGATACATGCCTGAAATTCTGCATACTATTTATTGGGAATAGTCACGTTATTACTAGAACGTATGAAGCAAATCTGAGATGGTCAGTCAGGAGGCCTCAGGTGAGGCACATGGATTGACCCAATTAGACAGATTTAAATATTTTCACTAATCCATGTCACTGAGTCGTGTGCAATAGTAATAAATCAAGGCTTTTTGCTACTCTTCCAAAGGGCTTTATCAGTTCTTCAGGAGTCATAAAATATTTCATCACTAGGCAAGTAGCATTAAACCATCATATTAAAAAAAATAATGCAAAGGTAAAACCCACCCTGAACAGCTTTCATAATAATATTTATAATTAACATGTGATCTTCAGTGGCATCCAAGATTTATTTTGTAATGAAATAGGAGTTGACTGTTTTATTGTTTCAATTTCTTTCATTGCCATTTTCACTGTGATTAACTGTTTCCTACGTTACCCACGATGTCGTGTGACTACCTGCTGATAGTGACACCAGTAGGATTTAGCCCCATCTCTGTGTAATAAGACCGATGCAGCAGAGCTTTAGTCCTTCAGTCTGTCCAGCTCTCTCACCTCCTCACCTGTACACTCTAATCAAACAGATCAGCTTCCAAACTTTCATGCTAATACTGCAGTCAACAGCATCATGCTTGTCGTCTCATAGATCGCTAACTAGCTGAGCATGTCTCTGCCATAACTTCAAGCAACTGCTTTGTTTAGCTGCACTGCATTCTGGTTAAATGGAGTCCAGAGTTTGCTGTCTCCAGTACTTCTGTATTGGATTTCTTTTAATATGACACTGAATGTTGTGGCAAAATAGTGAGTTAGAAAAGAAACTCTTGCTTCTTTGCAAAATATGACTGATATCCCTTGAGGAAACGGCACTGCAACTGCACTAAGTCCCCCTGTGACATCAGCAAGGCAGGAAACTTCTAACTTCAGAAAGTATGTAAGTACATATGCAAATTATTTATAACACAAATCAAAAGTTGACCAAAGTGGTGCACATAATTAAAAACTTGGTTAAAGGCCTAAAACATAGGCATAAAGAAAATAAAAGAAAGATACCGAACATATACAAAAATGATAAAAGGAGAAATATATGATACAACCAAAACAGATGAAAATGCTAAGGTGTAAAAGTGTCTAGTTAGTTTTGATTTAAAAAACACAAATGAAGCAATGGCTCGGTCAACCTTAGCCTTCAGAGTAGTGGCACAGTAGATCAGAGATGTAGGTGCGAGGTAAATCATTAAGAGTGTTAAAAACAAACAGGAAAACTTTAAAATGGATCCTGTAATGGACAAGGAGAGAGTGCAAAGATGCCAAATGGGGTCGCTTTTCTTGGTGCCACTGAGCTGCATTTTGCACTGCCAAATCAACAAAAGCCTTGCAGATGCCAAGGTACAGCAAATTACAACAGTCTAAACGAGATGAGCTAAAAGCATGTATAACGTCTTGAAAAGAGATCTATGGCTTGGACTACGAGTTCATTTCCTGATCAAATCTGTGGTCACACTCAAATAAAACCCAGAGATTCTTCACCTGTGGTCTAAAATATTGTGCCAGTACTCCTAAATTATTTGACAGAATATTTGTAGATTTGGACGGGCCACAGAGAACGACTTCTGCTTTGTTCTCATTTAGTGAAAGAGAACTGGTCTTATTATCCTGAGAACAACAAAACGGGGAGAGAGAAAGAAAAAAACAGCATCAAGCAACAAATCAGCTCCAGAATCACTAAGAACATCACAAACATGTCGAATGTGTTTCAGGGTGGAGTTTTCCACAAACACAAAAGTAAAGCCACAAAGACAATTATATGTTATTTATAACTGTCATCTGTAATATTTGAAACTCAGGACCTGGAATCAGTATTATACGCCAAAGTAAGGTATTGGTCCATCTGAATTACTTCTTTTTCTCATTTTTGTACATTTACATAATAATGTTGTAGATCATCTGGTTTTCCACTTAACAGTAAGCAGTACAGCAAAACAGCACACTTCTAAATGTCCGTCATCCTGGGACATTTTGTCAGGCCACACAGTTTGGATAAAACACAACCT
Organism: Pangasius sanitwongsei; assembly: GCA_037576675.1. Lineage (NCBI taxonomy): Eukaryota > Metazoa > Chordata > Actinopteri > Siluriformes > Pangasiidae > Pangasius > Pangasius sanitwongsei. The sequence goes on along the minus strand of CM075029.1, from coordinate 11,051,046 downwards.
CTGCCACATGGAAAGACGAAGTGAAATCTCTCATAATAATCAGGACACAGCAGCCAGTGTTTGCCCCTCTGGCACTCTCCAGCTACAGCAAGTCACCTTAAGTGTGTCTGGTTTAACAAAGTCAGGCTACAAATTCTACCAAATGCAAAACCATTTTGAACTAAGAATGAGCTCTGAAAGATGCACTTTGCCTTTTTTGGCACACTATGCTTAATTCACTCTCCAAGTGTTTTAAAATAAAACCTCTGCAGCTATTAGGGAGTCTATCCTATCTAGAGAAACTAGATCTTGTAATCTTGATCTACAATTATCTGCCATATTATGCAATCCCTTTTTCTCACATCAAAGTAAGATTTGCTCGAGAAAATCCTCTTAAACTAATCAAAAGAATATCAGCAGGTTCTGCCACAGTGGAAGGTGCACGCGCATGCTCTGTTCCACAGGACAGATGAGACTTCTGTACTACCACTGAAGGGCTAGAATGCAGAGAAGCCTTTCTTCAAGACACACACACACACACACACACACAGTAATGTCATTTCTAACTTCTAATTGCTTTCAGCGAAAAATAATAATAATAATAATAATAATAATAATAATAATAATAATAAACTATGTGACTAGAATAACAACAGGTGGCCTGCGCACGAGACCGGTTTTAAACTTGCATCTTGACCAAACCAACGTCGCGAGCGCTTATTTATTTCACATTATTTCACTTAAACAGCAGCCAAAATAAGCAGAGCAGGTTTGAGAGTAACAGCAACAGAATAAAGAGCCTGTGGTTACTTCATTTCGAGTGAGGACTCTAACAGTCCCCAGTAAATAAATAAATAAATAAGGGATAAGTAAGAGCACACGCGCGTGCCAGTTCCCATGGCTGCAGCTTGTCAACCATCAGCCAGCTTTCAATGGCGTTTGTGTAGGCGAGCTCATTAACCAGGACCATTCCAGGTGTCCTCACCTCACCCGACAACGACATGACAAAGGTTTTACTTTCACACTGCGTGCATGCAGCAAATGCAGCAGAAGAGGTCCACAGAGCAAGCTTACCTCAGTGCAGAAGAAGCTGAAAAACTGCAGCAGTAAACATGTGACTGTTCCTGAAAGGCAGCTACGGGCACATTTCCTCCACACAGCTGATCTGTACCGCTGCTGCTGCTGCTTTGTGGCTCTTCCACTGTTTGCTCCTTCCAGTGCTTCTGTTTCGGTAACACGGGGAAAGAAGCCCCGCCCCCGGCGATTCTTTATGCATTAACCACGCCCCTTTGACACACCAGGGCTGAGTGTCTCGAACGGCGCCAGAGTCAAAACAAGTCACCTGTCAGAAATCAGCCTGCCCTTAAAGACAAAATCCACCCGGTATTTACAAGCAGTATGTGAGCTTATTGTGATTGTGACTGTGCTCCTGATCTAACTTGAGAATTAAAAACCCTGAGCTAGTGAGTAGTCAGAAGTAGATCCATTGGGCTACTGATTGGAAGGTTATGCGGTCAAACCCCAGCACTGCCAAGCTGCCACTTGGCAAGGCTCTTAACCCTCCACTGCTCAGATGTATAGATGTGATAAATGTAAGCTGCTTTGGATCTGGGCATCTGACAAATGCTGTAAATGTCTATTTTCACAGTTCCTTGCATTACCCACAATGCCATTTGACTGTCCGCTGATAGTGGCACCAGTAGGAATTTGTCTCTACCTAAAGAGACTTGTGCAGCAGCGCTTTAATCCAAATCTTTAGAACTGCAGGGCGGAGAAGGACTGATTGAGCAGACACACTGTCAGTCACTCGATGCATTAGCCAATAATATAGGGTTCGGGTTAGAGTAAGAATTAGCCAATCATAGACAGTCAGAATTTGCATCAGACAATCAGACCATCATATTATGCATCAGTCTTACTATTTTAAAAAAGCCAGTTTTTTAAATTGATCCATAAATGCTCCACGCGCTATATCTAAGCATCTTGTTATTTTTGAGCAAGGCAAAGCAATTAACAATATTGTTTTTTTTGTGATTAAACAGTGTTTTTATTCTCAGGTTTGCTGCTTCTTGACATAACTGTGGATACTCTAACTGCTTGGTAATTTAATCTAGGCTTTAGGTTGGCTGATGAAAAAAATGATAGATAGCTTGCTCTAACCTCTGATCTCTAGTCAATGCACCATGTGACTGATGGGCAAAATAAGCAGTTACTCAGTTGGCTAGTAGTTCTCACCACTATAGTCTCCTTTCATCCTTTAGTCTGTCCAGACCTCTCAACCTCTCATCTGTGTCCTCTGCCTGAAATCGAAAGGCTTCTAACGAATGTTCAACTTTCATGCTAATAATGCCATCTTCGATGAACACCGTTATGCTTGTCATCTCAGTTACACGTGGCACAGGAGGAGTAACAGCTATGATCGGTTGAAGCACAAAAGAGATGAATTAATAACGTACCTAATTGGATATACAGTATATGTTGAAGAAAATGACTTTGTATTTTAATGTGACAGTATAGTCATGAAAAAGACCTACTTCTAAGCTACATTTATTTTTTCATATACTTAGAAATAATGCACTTGTGACATGCAAACCATATACATGAGCTTACTTAAATAGCTACCTTTGCTTATCATTTCTACTTTCTAACACTGTAGACATGTAGCAGTTATGATATTTATGTTGTGAACATGGATTATTTAGATGCTTGAAATTTTAAAAAATGCTTGATTTCTAAAGTAGCGTTTTCAAGGATTAAATTGTGCCAAGTGGCGAATTGCATAAAAATGTAATTAATATATTTGTTTTTTATGTTTAAAAATATGCATAGGTGTATTTCACGTTTCAAAAATCATATAATTAATACTACTGACTCATATAACCATATGATTAAAATCATATAATTGCTACTACGTACAAAAATCATATAAATCATATAATTACTACTACTCTTTAAATTCATACAACATTTCCATCACTTTTTTTTGTTCTTGAGCAAGGAAGATGGCTGACAAGGTTAAAAAACTGACAAAGCTGACAAAAAAAAAAAATTATGTTTAAAAATATGCATAGGTGTATTTCACATTTCAGAAATCATATAATTAATACTACTGACTCATATAACCATATAATTAAAATCATATAATTGCTACTACGTACAAAAATCATATATTTACTACTACTCTTTAAATTCATACAACATTTCCATCGCTTTTTTTGTTCTTGAGCAAGGAAGATGGCTGACAAGGTTGAAAAACTGACAAAGCTGACAAAAAAAAAAAACAGTAAACTGAGCATATGTGAGAATGTGGGAAACTGTCAGCCATTAGCTTCTGCAAACTGTATGCTTAATCTGGATTTAAAAAAAGAAAATACTAATGGTGCTGCCTAGTTTGTTAGCTATATCTTAGACAGACTATTAGAGGTTCCTATACTGTGTGTTTAGGATTGATAACTGTATTTACTAACGAGAGTGACTGAAACTGTTGCTAGTGGAACTGTGCACTATGTTAATTTGTAAACCGATATGACTTCCCATGGTGGGAAATTTACTGACTGTTACAAACCAGTGACACTGGAGACTCCTTCCATAAATGTTAAATAAACATCTTCATACAGGAATTTTCACCATGTCAATAATTATTTTCAATTATTCAACAATTATTCTTTTTCTTTATTAAATATGTTTTTATATGTTTATTTTCAACCTTAGATTATGTACATCATAATCCATACCAGTCCCTGTAAATAGGTCATTACTGTAAAGTTACACTATAAACTGATAAGGCATTAGAATAAGCACATTAATAATAATAATAATAATAATAATAATAATAAACTATTATTTGAATTACATTACAGCTGCTGTTATAGGAAATTAATCAGCACCTTCTGACCAATCAGATTTAAGAATTCAACATTGCTGTGGTTTAATTTATAGTAAACTTTGGCAGTTGTTGCAATTACATATCGGACAGGTTACAGAGGTGGGTTGTAGGAAGGGTCGTTTAAGCTCCATTTATAATTCACTCCTTATACACTGAAACACATGATTGTCAAAACTGTAAAAAGTTCACCGTATGCTCATAAAGTGAAAAATACTAAACTGAATAATGATTCAGAAGTGCCACATGAAAATTGCATGCATGCTTGCATTCTACTGGGTGTTCCACAGTCTCCACATATAATGGAAATTCACACTTTTAGCAAAATGTCTTCCAAAGGTTTTCATACTTAGTTTATTTATTTATTTCAGATAGCCTTTAAGAATGCCTTTGACAAAAGAACAACGTATTGAAATCATTCTCATGGCTGGATCGGGAAGCTGTTGCAAGGTTGCGATGGACTTTAACAGGAAACATGGCGAGCACATCACACACCACACTGCTGCCAACCTTATTAACAAATTCAAAAAGACTGGAAGTGTTGTAGACTAACCGAGAAGTGGACGTCCACGAACACGTATGTGGTGCTGCCATACATAGTCCCCTATGTATGGAGACTTTTGGGACACTAGAATTATGAAATTTGCTATGGATTTCTGATAATAAAATTAGGATTTTGCTGGCATTCATGTACAATTGCATGTGACACTGTATAACTCCATAACAATTGGCACAATGTGGACATGCCCAAAACCACATATACAGAAAATATTTAACTGAACCTATGCACTGTCTTCTTTGCACGCATTGTTTGCATTTTGGGGTTTCATAAGTGAAATGCACAATGTAGCCCAGTTAATATTGTGTAGGCTCTGACAGTTCCTAAGTATTTTCTTGTTTAACCCTTCCAGCAGCAGCTGTAGATAACAGCAGAGTATGCCAACTGGCCAACAGCAGGAATAGGATTTGAAGGATCTGTAACATCATTTCCCAGTCTGAGTCACTGTAAATGATCTGATTGAAAAGATTACCCAGATTACCCAGTCTCAAAATACCTCAAATCAATCAAATGAACTACATTAAAGAAGAGTCAAACACATGCTTCAACCTCCAAGGTGGTCACTCAAAAAACACACAAGTTTCGGTAATCGAAAATGCATCTGGAAACTAAACAGGAAACTGGAGGGGAGCCAAGGAGAGTGCCCACCCTTCCTGTTTGCTCCTCAGAGAACTGGGTCATTTCCAGGGACCTCAGATGCCAGAAATCTACTCAAATCTCCACTGGTGGAGAAATGGCCATGAATAAATATGATATGTTGACAGTACACCATCTAGAGGTGACTCAGGGAAAGACAGAATCAGAAGAACAAGTTGTACAAGGACCTCTTGTTGGTGCAGGGGTGAAAAACAGAGTAAATGATGCAATGGCTATTATACTGTATACTGATATAATTATTATATATTTATAAGTGTGGTTCTACCTGCAATTTTGAACAATGCCTGTTTTCTAACACATCATTTAGCAGATTGCTCTTAATTCAGACTCCAGAAAATTGACATTGTGAAGGTAATTTCTTATTGTAATGTTATCAAGAGAAAGGCATTATATGTTCCATGTGTCAATATTTCTTCGTAGGGGAATGTATTAGCCTTATAATAATATACCAAAAATAACAAGCTAACTCAAAATGACAAATTATTAATGTGAAGTAATGAGATATTAAATCAAAGTAATGACATAATATCTTAAAATGAAAATAGCCTAGAAAAATCTGTTTCAGAATTGAATGTGATCCATCTTAAGAGTGAAATGCAATCACAGCAGTGAAAAAATATGAAATAAAATACATGACGTGTAGTGCTTTTCATTAATGAAAGAAATGCAGAAAACATTACACACTGAAAAGCAAATCCTTTATTGCATTGATCTTGTTTTGCTTGATGTTACAACTGATCTCACTCTTCCCTATTTTGTTATATTTTTATGTGTATGTCTTTGGTGTGCTATCACCAAATGGGCAGACAAATTATTTTATTATTAGCAAATTCTCAGTTAAATTAATTTGTTGAAAATTGATTTTTGTGATATATTTACTATATATTTACTAACCTATTACCTCATTTACATATTTCAGGATTTCAAAAACTACTGATCTCCTGGAATTTTCATGCACAACAGTCACTAGAGTTTACCCAGAATAGTGTGAAAAAACATCCGATGAGTGGCAGTTCTGAGGGCGGAAACACCTTGTTGATTAGAGAGCTTAGAGGAAAATGGAGAGCCTGGCTTGAGCTGACAGAAAGGCAATGGTAAGTCAAATAACCACTCTTTACAATCATGGTGAGCAGAAAAGCATCTCTGAATGCACAAAATGTTGAACCTTGAGGATGGTGGGCTACAACGGCAGAAAACCACACTGAGTTCCGCGCTTTTCAGCCAAGAAGAAGCTACAGCAGGCACAGGCTCACTGAAACCGGACTGGTTGAAAATTGGGGAAAAAATCACCTGGTCTGATGGTTCTTTCTGCTTTGACATGCAGATGAATCCATGAACCCAACCTGCCTTGTGTCAGCAGTTCAGGCTGGTGGTGGTGGTGTAGTGGTGTGGGGGATGTTTTCTTGCAACACATTGGGCCCCTTATACAAATTGAGCATCATTTCAATTCAGTTCAATACAATTTTATTTGTAAAGCACTTTTAACAGTGGACATTGTCTCAAAGCAGTTTTACAGAAATATATAAACATTTGAATTGAATGCCACAGCCTTCAATCTGGGTATTGTTGTGGGGACCACTGGTCGCTGACATTTGGTGGGCATGGTTGTGCTATATTCTTTTTATTTTTTTAATAGTGGATTTAATGGTGAGCTGCTCAAAATTTGGGATTTTTTGAAGGAGACTTTTCCAGAACTTAGTGTCAGGCTTGTTTTGATATCATATAGATCTTCTGGTTTATTTATTTATTTATTTATTAGGTACAGCTGTAGTTATTCTGAGATCCCGTGGCACTTTAATTGCTTTAATAACTATTTATGTCACTTCTAATGGCACTAGTTTAGGGGTTTCACAGTACAGCATTCTGTGTATTTTTCTTACGACCACTTATAGTGCTGTTGTGTTTGATTCCACAAACAATCTGAACTAATCCGCTTTAACACATTTGCTAACAACAAATAAACCTTATATGGATGTCTTTTTATGTTTGAAAGACAGGGGGCCCTGCTAACCCTCTTATCAGCCGTCTGTTTTCACTTTATTTGACCGCTAGAAGGCACTCTTGAAGCCTGGAAAAGGGAACAGTTTGGCAACACATTCGGCTGGGAAGCTTGAACGCTTCATGACACCGTCTTAGGTGGCGTCACGTGACATTATGGGAACGGCAGCGTCAGGTGCATCCCAAGCCGCATCTGTCAGAAGGCCCGATTTACACCACGCATGCGCACTTTCGCTCCCGAACATGCGTACTGCGTGTGTGAAAATAGCACGCATGCGCGCTCCGGATTAAACCCCCTACCTAGCTAGCTCTAAGCGTTTGAAATGGTTGTACAGATAAATATCCGAGTGTACGGTATTTGGACGTTAACCTAAACATTAATTTAGATGTATAGATATAGAATTACCTTTAAAAAGAAGTCTTACCGGAAAGACTTATGGTTAAAACATGTAACTAGCTAGTTAGCTTAGCAGCAGAGACAGCTATGTAGAAGAAAACAGAGCTAAACGCTGTCAAGATCTCCAGCTGATTTTTGTTGGAAGCAACATCTTTCACTAAAAACTTCTTGAGATCACAAAGATCACAGTTTCTTGACAGGGCAATCTTACTGAGAATGAATTAGGTATGTTCTTTTTGAAATGGCACACAAACCCTTCTTCTTTTGGGACTGGCTGAAGGCAGACTGGTGCTTGTTTCACTGATATGATGTCTGTGTGTCACATCAACTAATCATCTGTGCTCATGCATGCTTGTTTTATTCATTTTTTTTTAAAACTGAATCATTTTGCTATAATTAAAAGTCTCTGTTCAAATTATTCATCGCCCATTTTCATAGTATTTATCGTCCAAGACAGATCATCAGAAGTTGATCTGATCCACAGGACCACATGGCATCAGAAGAAATGGAGGGCATGTGCCCTCTGCCGGAGATGACCAGCATCAAGGTGGAGCCTGCTGTAACGATTGGCACAGCGGAGGATGCCAGCTCCCAGAATGTGGCCATGGGCCCCAAATTCATCTTGCCAAACCGCTTCGACATGAACGTGTGCTCACGCTTTGTAAAGTCTCTGAACGAGGAAGACAGCAAGAACATCCAAGACCAGGTGAACTCCGACCTGGAGGTAGCGTCAGTCTTGTTTAAAGGTAAGGAGAAAAAGGATTAAGAGCCAGATAATACCAACTACATATACGCTACCGGTCAAAAGTTTGGGGTCACCCAGAAAATGTCAGATTTTCCATGAAAACTCAGAGTTATTCATCAAATAAGCTGTAAAATGAACAGAAAATGTGGTCAAGACATTGACAAGGTTAGAAATAATGATTTTGTGCTTGAAATAAGAATTTTGTCCTTTTGTCAAAGAATCCTCCCTTTGCAGCAATTATAGCCTTGCAGACCTTTGGCATTCTAGCTGTCTAGCTGTACTAACATAATTGCAAAAGGGTTTTCTAAGCATCAGTTAGGCTTTTAACATGATAAACCAGGATTAGCTATCACAATGTGCTTTTGGATCACGGGAGTGATGGGTGCTGAAAATAACCCTCTTTACGTCTATGCAGCTTTTCCATTAAAAATCATCAGTTTCCAGCTATAATTGTCATTTACAGCATTAACAATGTCAAGACTGTATTTTGGTCAGTTTGATGTTATTTTAATTGAAAATAAGTTTGAAAAACCAAAGGAATTTCTAAGTGACCTCAAACTTTGGACTAGTAGTGTACAGTATGTTCATGTAAGTCATGTTCATACATGCATTTTCAATTTGTAACGTATGATATTATGCAAAGTGATTTAGAAGGGTGGAGGCAAGGATGCACTCAAAGTACAGAACTGAACGGTTGAGGGTTAAGGATCTGTGGCTGTCTTGCAGTCCAGGTTCTTGAAGTGTGCTAAAACATTTTGGTTTTCTTCAGAAATGATTTAGACCGAAAAGTTACACTGTTTTATCCATTACAGTTTCGGTAGCAGAACATCCCAGTTAACATGCAGTCCTTTGTTTTGTTTAATGGACGGTCTTTCTTTCTCTTTCCAGCGGAATGCAACATTCAGACCTCTCCGTCTCCTGGGATCCAGGTTAGGCACGTATACACACCTTCCACCACCAAGCACTTCTCGCCGATCAAGCAGTCGACCACGCTTACCAATAAGCACCGCGGCAACGAGGTCTCCTCCACCCCGCTGCTTGTGCACTGTGAGCCAAACACCTTTCTTTTCAGAGCTATTTTCCAGGATACATTTTCAGCCAGATAAACCCATAAACGTTTTCTATGAGCAACAAACTCATCTTCCTAATTCTCTAATTCCAACAGAACCTACAACTAATTAACTAAATTGCAACCCACTTTATGCATCCAAACAGGGATTACTGACCTAATGCAAGTGTGTAAATACACTCAAATTTGATAATAGATTCGAATCCAGTCACTCACATTCACACATACTTTAGGAGGGTTAACGAAGTTTAAAATGCCACAGAAAATTGTGTGCTTTGATGCAGCAGCTGTATTGTGTGTAAAACTGGAAAGAAGCAAGTTAGATGTCAAGTGTTATAGGCTGATATGTATGTTACGCATTATACATCAGTAGTAACACATTCAAAGCGTTTAAAATCTGCTCAGGACAAGATGCATAACATGACCAGGGGTAAAGAGAGTCTTGAATAAATCTAAAATTCAAATTCAAGGAACATTTTCAGCTGCTCATTACATTTGTTAGCCAGCACATTTTACTGAAAATGTTTGACTGTGTGTCTGCTGTTGATTTTTCCAGCTCTGTCCATTCACCAGCTTGCAGCACAAGGAGAAATGATATACTTAGCCAGTCGAATAGAACAAGGTAAGGCTCTATAATCATATAAAATGAGTCATAACAGTTTTTATGAACGGTTTTACACTGGTTTGGTTTTGTCTCTTCGCCAATCAGAGGCAGCAATAAACCTGCAGGATGAAGAGGGCTTCACACCGCTAATGTGGGCTGCAGCTCATGGTCAGATTGCTGTGGTGGAGTTTCTACTCCAAAGTGTGAGTGCAATGACCGTTATTCATCAAAGCTGCATGTGGTTAAATCTGATCAACAAGCATATGTAAACTCCACCGTCAGTTATCACATTCGTTTTATCTATGAGATCAAACGTATCTGATCAGAGTGAGTACTTTTGACCATCACACCCATATGTAGGTCTTCCCCAAACTGTTGCCACAAAGTTGGAAACACACAATCGTATCAGGTGTCTTTGTATACTGTAGCAATTACAATTTCCCTTCACTGGAACTAAGAGGCCCAGACATGTTCCAGCATGACAGTGCCCCTGTGCACAAAGAGAGCTCCGTGAAGACATGGTTTGCCAAGGTTGGAGTTGAAGAACTCGTGTGTCCTGCACAGAGCCCTGACCTCAACCCCACTGAACACGTTTAGGATGAACTGGAACACAGAGTGCACCTCAGGCCTCCTCACCCGACGTCAGCGCCTGACCTCACTAATGCTCTTGCGGTGATTGGGCACAAATCCCCACAGCCACGTTCCAAGATCTAGTGGAAAGTCTTCCCAATAGAGTGGAGGCTGTTATAACAGCAAAGGGGGACTAAATCTGGAATATGATTTTCAAAAAGCACATATGGCTATGATGGTCAGGTCCATGAACCTTTGGCCATATAGTGTATGCGCACCAACCTAACATTGCTTTTATTTTTTAGGGTGCAGACCCCCATATTTTGGCTAAAGGAAGAGAAAGTGCATTATCATTGGCCTGCAGTAAAGGGTACACAGATATCGTCAGAATGCTCATTGACTGTGGGGTGAATGTCAATGAATATGACTGGGTAAGAAATTACAGAATCAGATTAACACACTTACTCCAGATGTACTCGTTCAGCCAAGCTATGTTTTGGTGTCTGCCCTGATATCATTTTTAAACAGTGTACTTTGTACAAAGTCAGAGATAGAATAAATAACCAAATTTTAATCAAAGTGGAACTTCTGTTATGCCTTCAAACTTGAACGATACCATATTTCATTAAGGAATAAGTGAGAATGGCTGTCTAAGATGACTGCACCTGTAACATTACAACATTCAGCTACACAGTGAAGTCATACTATGTACTTTGTCCTGCATTGGCAAGTGTGTGTGACTAAGAACTGGATGCAGATGTTTAACAGTATGCCGGTTTTATATTTACATACAACAATTAGCGTTTAGCTAATGCATGAACAAACGCCATAGCATCTTGGATTGACTGCATGCGGGGTAAGAAAAATGTGTAAACTCTACAGCCAAACTATTCCAATAAATTAAGAGCTGTGAGAGAAGAAAACTGTACTGCTATATTACTATTACTGTACTATTCCTACTTTAATCATGTTTATGTTCCTCACAGAATGGAGGAGCTCCTATACTTTATGCAGTGCATGGGAACCATGTCCGCTGTGTGGAGCTACTCCTGGGTAAGAGCGCGATACCTTGAGCAAAAGATTGTACACTAGGGTTTGAGCACAATTTGAAATGGGTGTGCGGTATATAACGTTTCCATCCTGCGAACAGAGAACGGGGCCGACCCGACCATGGAGTCTGACTCGGGCTTCAATGCTATGGACATGGCAGTAGCAATGGGCCATAGACATGGTAAGTCCAATTTCAAACTGCCAGCCGAGGTATTTGTTGACATTGTAAACGTCTGTAGCATTTATGTCTGTGATTCACAAGCTGGATACGAACGGATTTATTCGCAAATCATTTGTAAGAGTGTTTACACGAGAAATTTGGTATTCATGAAAATCCTGTAATATCGGAATAACATTGGTATCCTACTTGCGTTCCTGAGTGTGTGAAAAGTTACCCATTAGAAGATTAACTAACATAAATCTTGCTTGATCAGCGTAAAATCATATGAATCATGATGAGTTACTGCACTTTTATATACAGATTATGCGAACAACTTTAAATATCTAATACAAATTTAATGAAAATGTTGTGAAACCCAGTCATTTCATATTAAAGGTAACAACAAACAAATATTAAATATGAAAAAAAAAAGTATGCTTTTTACACATTTTACTGTAAGCTGTGATGAGTAATTTCAAATAGGCTATCTACTAAATTTCATGTTCTATCCAAATGCGATAGCTTTGTATCTGTGCTGCGTTTCCAGTTCAGCAGGTGATGGAAGCACATCTACTGAAGCTGCTGCAAGGAATCAGAGAGTGACTGCAACTAGTGAAGACAAACTGGAGGAGCAAAAGGACAAAAACGGAAGACTGATTATCGCTGTGGAGATCAGTTAGAGGAAACCCATGAACTTTGTGCATGTTTACATTAGTTTGAAGTTACTGAAGCTAATTTAATCTTCCATTTCTCTTTTTTTTTTTTTTTTTAAGCATCATGTTGTTGATGTGTGAAGTTGTATGCTGTGGATATTTATTTAGTGATGTGGTCTTGTGAAACTAGAGTGTGTTCTCTCTATCAGTGTTTTTCTATTAAATAACTGTTCTACAATAAAGTTGAACAGGCAAAATAGTAGACTGCACTTTATGATTTGTACAAGAATGGCACACTCCTGAATATTTTATATGAATATTAAATATTTATATTATTTCATAAATAACTCAAATAGTGATAAGTGCACTTTTATCCAGGCGCATTACATTATCAGCCACTGTTTCCAGCAAAGTGCCAAATGTTAAACTTTAAACTGTCTTTAAAGTGTTCTGAATTTTAAAAACTATATGACATGCTCTTACTTAGAAATGGCCACAGACCACGAGTATGTTTAAAACCCCATACTAACCCCCTAACACTGTGCCACAATGTTGGAAGTGCACAATTGTTTAGAATGGCTTTGTAGGTTGTGGTACTACAATTTCCCTTCACTGGAACCAAGAGGCCCAAACCTGTTCCAGCATGACAATGACGTGGTTTGCCAAGGTTGGAGTGAAAGGACTGGAGTGGCCTGTAAAGAAACCTGGAACACCGACTGGAAGCCAGGCCTTCTCACCTGACATCAGTACCTGACCTCACCAATGTTCTTGTGGCTGAAGGGACAAATTCCCAGCCACGCGCCACAATTCAGTGTAGAGCTTTTGCAGAAAAGTGGAGGTTATTATAACAGCAAAAGGGGGCTAAATCTGGACATAAGTGTGTTGATCAGGTGTCCACAAACTTTGGCCATATAGTAAAACTATTATTTGTTGTTGGGCAATATGCCTTATTTACTGATTTATACCAGATTTTCATGGAACCTGCCACATAATGCACACTTAAACTTGAATAAGGCATTGATGTGGGTACTCAGTTTTGGATAGATGGGTTGTGTCTGGAGTAAGGGTCCAGTAAAACAGTAGTAAATGAACATCACTCAAAGCCAATTTGGCACCGACATTCCACTACTCAAGCTAGCTTTACACTATACTATTTTCAGCCTGATTTTGCTTTTACATACAAAATCAAGCATTGTATAAAAATTCTTTGTTCACAAGTTGAGATCCATGGTCTAATACTGCATAATTTTGCTAACAGCAAAGTTCTGCGTGTCAGGAATAATGCAGAACCTAACAGGAAAGCTATGAATATCTTCATTCATAATCATCCCACAGAATACATGCTAATGAACAGCTCCTTATTACCGCAACGCTATTGTTAGGGGATCGTGTATTCTTGATCTCATTGTATTGTCTGATATGGAGAACACATTATTGCACATTCTCTCTGTTATGGAATTTGGCCGAGATTTTAGTGAGATCGCTTTGTACAGGCAGAATTTCTCAGATTAGCATGACCTTACTAATGGAACTCCACAACTGTCAACCATCAACTAACAAATGTCTTCTTATAGGTTTTTTTTAACATTCTAAGCACAAAGTCTTTCTCTAGTGTGGAACTGAGCCATGTAATCTCACATGCATTCACCCTTTTACAAATAAGAAGCAAACAAAGCTGTACCATTAGTTATGACTACATGAATATTTGCTTTACTTTCACAGTTCATCAACCTCAATGAGATACGCTGGGAAACTTTGACAGTTACACATCACAAATAGTTGCAAATTAAAAGTAAAGCATGTTTCTTTATATAAAAAATAAATAAATAAATAAAAAGAGAGACAAGACGGTGCTGTTTTTATTAAGCTCATCAATAGCAAATGTTTATTTCCAGATGTGGGTTTCAGCTAGGCCGCAAAGGAGAGTCTCAGTAACAGGGAGAGATGGGCAGGATGCCCTGGGGACCGCACACACTCGCACTCCACACTACAACACTGCGTGTGGTTAAACACACCTCTCATACTCTCAGCTTGGACACAGGGGGAACACAGCAGTGCACGAGAGAAAAAAAAAATAATAAATGAAGATTGCAATACATTTAAAAAAAAAAAACAAAAAAAAACAACTGCTCAAAATGAGGGGAAGAGGGAGTCCCACGTGGCCCAGCTGGGTTTGGAGATTCTGAACGTCTGTCTCTCCTTTCGAGTTAGTTAGCCTCGTCCTTTGAAGCCTCGTCGAAATTCTCCACAAGATCTGCAAACAATGAAAATGTACAAAATTAGATCATTTGCCTGGACCAAAGAGAGACATGAGAATTGCAGGGCTAAGGAAACAAAAAAACATCCAGCTTCAGCTCTAGTGTGATGCCATTAACCCCTTGGGAGACGTAATCACTTGTTACATTCTCTAGACTTTAGTTAGTAAAAGAAATTGTGAGTGTGAACCGAGAGTAATTTAGGGTAATTTAATGACTGTCTTTAAAAGAGGCAAAGCACAACCAGCCTTATAAAACGGTCCTTATAAAAGCCATCAATCATGCTTATGTGCCATATACAAGGTGACTTTTCTTTTCCATGTATCTCACCCAGAAGTAAAGCTATAACATTTTAAAGACTGATTACCCCCAAAATGTGAAAAGGGAGAAAACACAAAGTATGTACATCTGGTATCTTATTACAAACTGTACTGACAAGGCACATGGAACGATCCAAAAACATGATCACAAACTGGCATTCACTGCGTTGTAACAAATCTATTTTAGTCAAATAAACAAACAAACAAACAAATAAATAAATAAAGGAGCTCCATACATCTGAGAGCAGAGCCAAGTGTACATTTAAATTTGAGAGTGTAGAACAAAACATACAAAAGCAACTATTCCAACAAAACATCACTTTGAGCATTTCACTCCAACCATCAGTTTGAAACCAAGTCAATTTCTCATCAGTCTAAGATAGTTTGTGAAAGAGATCAACGGTTCATCAATTTGTAGAGTAGAAATCCAGTATGAAGTATTTCAAACCATAAAGCATAGTCCAATAAAGAAGTAATGTGATCGATGTTGGATACAAATTATAGTCCAGAGGAAGTGTCCATCGTGTTAGATTAATGAGGCCAACAGTGAACCCCTATGAGCTGTAGACCCAAAGAAGCTCCTCATAATAGGGTTTATAATAGCACAAAGCTGAGACGAGCAGACGCTCAGAGCCATGCCAGCACCTCTACCAAACAGTCTTACTGGACCCTTTTAAAAGGATAGACTTTTCTTCCAACACACTCCCTATTTCCCCCTTGAGGTAGGGAGTGGTATTACAATGAAAGAAAAAGGGACAGTTTACTAAGACTGCCACAGCGTGAGGACAGCACACTCAGCTAGCAAGGTTTCAGACATCTTCAGACAGACTGTCTGTTTTTATTACTGCATGCGTTATACTGGCTTCTCACCCAAAGACAGCCAGGGCAAGGCTACAAAGTGAATAAACATTTCCTTGCTGTTTTGATAAAATATATTTATAGTTTCTTAAAGTTGAGGTGTTACAGGTGTATGTTATAGACAGAAAAAAAAATTGTCCAAATAAATAAATAAATAAAACTGATTTTTTCATGTTTTTTCCTTTGTTGGCTTAGTTGCCAGAATTCAGCCACAACACCATCTGCCTGGTTTTTCCAGACCTATAAAACTGGCTGTGATTGGGTGATTAGTGAGAAAACAGTACCCTGTATTAAAAATAAGGACAATTTTTTTTAAATCCTAGTAAAACAAAACAAAAAAAAAAAAAGACCAACCTGGAACTTCATCATCATCTTCCTCTCCTGCTGCCACTGGTGCTTTTCCATCACCAGCTACAATTAAACAATAAATAAATAAATAAAAGGGTGAGAGAGACAAGGTTAAAGATCATGGCACATCTGAGTGGAACCAATGGCTTAGACCAGAAGTTTTTTTAAATATTAAACATGCACTAAAAGACTATTAGTTTAACCTCATTTAAACGACCTTTAACGGCAGCTATCCTGTCAAACCCCCATCGCACACCTGTTCACAAACCTCTCTACAGACAGCACATCCACACACCAGCTGAAACACTGGTATCTAAAATAAGACCGGGTTGGAGGGTTGGTAAACTCCAAGGTTGTATAATAGCATTTCTCAATCTAATCAGCATCAGTCAAATATGTGCACTTGCCACAAACAAAAATAAATAAATAGTAAATTCTTGGTCAGTAAGACTTTACACAACACGTTTTTTTGTTTTTGGAGAATTCTTTAATTTTCATTTCTAAACGGGAATTGTAAATAAAGCTCTAAATAAAGCTGCCTTCAGAGACAGGACCTACTTTCAGCAGTCGGTGGCTCTCATATTTTAAAACATTTCTTGACTGTATTGAACAACTGCACTAAGGCCTCGATTGTAGGTGTTAACAAGAAGTTTGGTTATTTTCTCGGGACACTGAAACGTCAGTGTCTGCTGTGATCACTAAAAGTGACATAGCATTTAAGGTGAGCGTTTAAGGCTGGACTATTCTTTTAAATAAGCCAACATGGCTAATGACTAATGAACACTCATGACCTTGGAACATGCATTATATCCTTTCATAAAGTTAAACACTATCCCAAAACCACTCCTGTACTCTTCCAACTACATCTTTTCTATATAACTGCAATTCGCTATTGGCAAGCTGGTAATATGAAAGTGGCTCGTGATGCATGAAAACCTGAGGAGTAAGCCACGCACCTTGTTTGGGCAGGGCCTCAGCGAGCTTCCGCAGACTGGTCAAGCTGTCGGCACCGAGCTGATTGAGGATAGACGGCAGCATCTCTGTGAGCTGCTTGGTCTCGGCATGGCCTGTGATAGTGAAGGTGTTGGCTGCCAGTGAAGCCTGCACTTTGGGGTTGTTGAAATGGATCACTGTTCCCTGGTTTGTAAACATGTTCACCTGCAAAGTCAGAGCATTGAGTAGTCTCGATCAGACACACAACACGAGCACAGCTAATAATGCAGACATCCCTCCCCTGTTGGCAAAAGTGACTGAAAATGCTTTCCCATCATATCCAACTAGTCAAACCTAGAACCACCTCTACTCGGATGCAGGTTCCCGAACAATGTTCGATCACATCACAGTAACCATGAGAGTTGGAGATTATTGACTGTGTGATGGCGGCAGTAGTCAATTAATTGAGTCCTCATTACATAAACACCTATTCAGTGACCTACTGCTCAAAAACCTCATACAGAACATTGCGGGTTTGTTGGTCTGCAGCAACAGTCACAGCACATCCAAATGCTGCCAAGTGTGCCAATACTTTAATCTCGGTGCAAGTAGAGAGAGGGTTGTGTACAAACTGGCATACAAGATGCTGTGGCTAAATCGCTAAACACGCTCCATCAGGCATACAGGGCACTACACACATTCTACAACACTAGTATGCCACACCCTATGTAGTAAGCATATACAGTGAAGGTGAAGCCATCTAGGATTTAACTTAACTCCACAAAATCAAGGCGGTGGATTTCACATGAATCACGAGTAACACAAAGGAGACGACAAAACCTTACTGTGAGGAAATAAACAAATCTGAAACATTAGTGACTGAAACAATTGCAGTGTTGCCTTTGAGAAAACACACGATTCTGTGATGACTGCACTTTTTCTGAACAGTATCTAGTTTTCACCCATATGCCTCTGCTTAGCACCCGGGCAAGAAGACTAACCAAATTGGGTAGAAGTATTATGCAATGGAAATAAAGGCAACGTGTGAGCGCATTTGTTATTGTACTGCAGCGCGTGTCGGAAAAAAAGGTTTAAAATGTCCCCATGCGCATTTGCAACGTTTCCACATGTTGGCCATTGGACCAACCCAAACAAGAATAAACAGAATGTTCTATAAAGCAGCTCTCAAACTCAAAAATTCCAGCCTCCCTCAAGTACAGATTTATTTTATGAATTTTAAGTTCAAATCTTAGGCTCATTATTGTGTACAGTAATATTTAATAATATTTGTTTACTTGGTTTTTTCCCACCAATTCAACTGACCTGTTAAACAGGTGTGTAATATATTACACACACACACACAGGTTATAAAAGATATACACGTCCCTGTTAAAATGGCAGGGTTTTTTGAAGGAAAAAAAAGAAAAGAAACTAAATCATGTCAGAACTTCCACCACACTCTTTTTATAAGTGGAAAAACAAAAACATTTTAGGAAAAAATAAAAAAGTTACAACAACCTGGTTTATAATCAGGGATGTGGCTGTGTTCAGAATGAAACAATCACATTCAATCTCAATATGAAAATGTAATTATCATACAGCTGTCAATGAAATTATTCTGATTAACCCCAAATAAAGACCAGCTGTTTCTGTAGGATTTTCTTCACATCTTGGTTTCATCCGACTGCTGAAGCCATGGTCCACAAAGAGATTACAAAGCATGCATGGTATCTGACTTTCTATCAGGAGAGGGGTATAAAAGATTTCCAAAACATCAGACATACCATGGAACACCGTGAAGGCCATCATCAACAAGTGGAGAAAACGGGTTACCACAGTGACATTAGCAAGAACAGGACATCCCTCCAAAATTTACACAAGGACAGTACAAAAACTTACCAGGGAGGCTGCCTAGAGACCTACAGCAACATTAAAGGAGCTACAGGAATATCTGACAAGTATTGATTACTCTCTGCATGTGACTCTCATGTTCTTCACATGTCTGGGCCAAAGGGTAGGGCGACTAGACAGAAGCCCTTTCTCATAAACATCCAAGCCAAAGTAAATCACCCCCAATCCATGTGGCAAAATCTGTTATGGTCTGATGAGACCAGTTCCAAAAGGTATAATAATTCCATAACTCAAAAAGGTATGTTGGGTTCAAAAAAACTTTTTGAATAAATGGCTCGAATAAATCTGATCTACTTCCATCAGAGAAACACAATTTTAAAAAACAATAAAAATTTCATAAATTAAAAAAAAAGGTCATGGTTCCCTAGAGAAGCCCAGACCACACTGATATCCACTGCTATAAAGAAGCGACATATTACACAACAACAACATAACACAGAACAAATTCATCAAAACAGACTGGATTAGAGAGAGAAGAGCACCTCTTCAATGCCGGAGATGTTATTGACGCCCAACTTTTTCAGAGAAAACTGAAGTTTCTTGTCATCTGCGGTAGCGGTTCTGTGTACAACCTTCTTCTTTCTGCGTGCAGTGCCCTATGTAACAACAAAACACACAACCAAAACAAGCTCATATAACCAGAACCTATTCATTAAAAATCTAATTCAGTTCTAATTCTAATTGTCTTACCTTTCCACCGATGCGGACTTGCGCCTGCAGTTTGGCTAATTTCTCCTGGTTCATTATTGTCTCTTTCATCTGCAAGACAAAGCATTGATGCGTTTACACAGTGCTAGGGTTCGCAAACTTTCTGTAACCAGCAAGCCTTTTAACTGTAAAATACATTCCCTGAACCCCCTCCAGTCTCCAACTGAGACTCCATCCATAAATGTTAAACAAATGCCTCCTCTAAAACACTTCATCCATGGTTATACATTTTACTTTGTTGAACACCACATTCTTTTAAAATCTGTTTATTATTCATAGATTATGTGGAGTGTCTTCCATACAAGTCCCTGCGTATGAGCTGTTACTATAGAAACACTAACGTACTAAAATGAGCACATTAACATACCTGTCGTTCATGCTGTTATATGAAAATTCACACCTTCTGACCAAACAGATTGATACGGAGCCCCTAAGGGAACATGGCGATGGAAAAAATATGAGACGGGGGAAAATTTACATTGCAATGCCTTTGCGTTCGCAAAACGTTTGCGTTCTCTTGCGAAAGTTTCGTGAAAGAACGCAAACGTTTCTCGGCGGAAGGCAAAGGTTTCGCAAAAGAACGCAAAGTTTCTAAATATTAATTTTCCTCCTGTCTCGTATTTTTTCCATCACCATGTCCGCTCAGGGTCTTTGCAGATCTGCGAATTCAGCTGCGCTGTGGTATAAAGCTGCTATAAAGTATGTGATAACAGGAACTTACTTGTCTCACAGACCTCGCATTAGCATTAATTTAAAAAAAAAAAAAAAGCGACATTCATTAATACATTTTTTAAAAAAGTCACTGTTGTCAAATTCCTGTGGTATAAGAGGAATAAAACAGCGCTGTTAGCGGAAAGTAAGCCACTTTAGAGGGCCACTCTGCCTCATCACGTCCTGTTGTTTTATTCCTAGCTTATTTGCTAGTCCGCTGAACATCTGACGTCACCTGGCGACTTTTTAGCACGCACTAGTTACTTCCCCCTGAACAGACTTAGCACCACTGATATCAGCTAGGCTAAGTGGAGCTCCATGTGCCAGCGTGCTAACAAACCACGCTAGCTTGGGAAAGAGTGAGACGGCTCCGGCTTGCCGAGTTATTAAAGGGGTGCGGTCTAAAAAAAAAGCCCCAAATTAACCAGCTAACGCCTTTTAACTGAAGTGTCGTGTTAAGACACAAGAATACTTCTAGCGACAAAATATTGCTGGATAAATAACCAGAGACTGACTTTTATTTACAAAAAAAAAAAAAAAAGGCAGTAGAAGTGTAGAGGCCCAATCGCACAACTAAGGCTAACTCACGGCTTTGTCGCGTGTAGAACAAGCTAAACAACTCAAGCTAAACAATAATTTCTTTGAAAGAATTCCCAGAAATCACGAAAGCGCTGGTTTCATTCAGAAAGCGTGGACATGTCAGGAAAGGCACTGTTATGTTAGCATCCTAGCTAAACTATCTTACAAAGCTTGAAGCCAAATGCTCGTTATAATCAACTTCCTCATGTCTGATCGCTATTTTTCCTGTTTCCTGATAATTCACGACTGAATGAACTCGACTAACAGCCTTCAGAGTACACTGATAACTAGTACCTGATAAATACTCGCTATAAATACAAGCCATCAAATACATTTCTAGCCATCAGTGCGGTTTTTCGGGCCTGTCACTCCGCCAGACTCCTGTCCCAGAAATCCGGAGCCACTGGGAATGTTTCCACGGAAGCTCCGTATGAAATTACTGCCGCTCTGGTCAATCGGATACTTAATTTACCTTGAGCCTTGGAGCTGGAAGTGTCTGTGCAGGAAAGAGAGTATTTTAGATCTCCTCACTGACCTGCACGCTAGCAGCAAACACACGCGGAGAGCAAGATGGAAGCGAGAGAGAGAGGGACGGAAGTGACGTCAGGCTTGAAATGCATCACAGCAGGTTGAAAAAAAAAAAAGGCTAAGAATAGTTTGTGTGGAAATGATGATTTACAAAGGTTATGCTCTGTATAGCAATAATTTACAAATTCTGTTAACAGATATCTCGTATGGTTTATTCTTCTGTCACGACAGAGAGTTGGTTGAATAAAGACAACTAAAAAGTTGGGGTTTTTTAAGATGACACGGTGTCCTGCACTAGCACAAGCACGCTTATGTTTGTCTGATTTCCTTTCTTCACCAGGCCAAGGTCTCACTTCACTTCAGGTCTCAGACTCACTTCACATGCTTTTTTAAATTTTTTACACTGAAAGAGAAAGTTTTAGGTAGTCAGTTGAGTTACAAGTCTGCTTTTGTGTTATTTAATTTAAATTTTATTTAAATTGTTTTGAGGAAACTTTAGTATGTTCAGTATGTTCCCTTAAAATATGACTTACCCCCTGGATTTTACTCTTTATATACAATAAAAGGCAATGTTATTTATTTTCATCCATCCGTCCATCCATTCTCTGTACCGTTTATCCTACATAAGGTCTCACTGAGCCTGGAGCCTATCCCAGGGGACTCGGGTAACAGGGCAGAGGACACGCTGGACAGGGTGCCAACCCATCGCAGGGCACAACCACACACACATTCACACACTACGGACAATTTAGAGATGCCAGTCAGGCTACAACACGTCTTTGGACTGGGGGAGGAAACCGGAGTACCTGGAGGAAACCCCCGAAGCACGGGGAGAACATGCAAACTCCACGCACACAAGGCGGAGACGGAAATCACCCCCCTAATCCTGGAGGTGCGAGGCAACAGTGCTAACCATCCATCAGTCCATCACAGGACATAATCATGCAATCATACAAATTTCAGACTAAAAAATTGTAAGTAGTTTTTGTTTAATCAGTTCTCTTGTTTAATCAAGAAAATGGAGCACAATTGGGATGAGGTGTAAAAAGGGCTGTTCACAGTAAGATTGTTTTCAGCAGTTGGCCACTTTATTAGACATATTGTATTAGGCAATTTTCCATCTTGTAAGTGTACAGTTAGATGCTAGGACCTATATCTTCCAATGCTCAATTAATGTAAGTCATTGTCCAACCATTAATTAGTGGTCAGATTATGAACACAGAAAATGTTTAGCTGGATGTTCTGCCTTAGGACTACAATTGCTAAAAATAGTTTGCACTCAAGTTTCCATCACTGAACAGTTAATAACTTCAGTTTGATATAGTAGACTTAAAGTTAAAACTATAATGAATTCAGAAATGACTCATACTTATGTTCCTGTTAACACAATTACCACTTTTTGACTATATAGTATACAGTCATAGAAGAGAAATTATTTATTATCGCACTACCCGGGGTCACCCAGATGAGGATGGATTCCCTTATGAGTCTGGTTCCTCTCAAGGTTTCTTCCTCATGTCATCTCAGGGAGTTTTTCCTTGCCCCCATTGCCTTTAGAGATAAATGTATAAATTTAGAATTTATATCCAGATTTCTGTAAAGCTGCTTTGTGACAATGTCCATTGTTAAAACCAATATACAAATGAATAAAACTGAACTGAATTTGTTATAAGAAGAAATTCTGCATTTATAAAGTATTCATAAATTATATATATAAATTATACATTGACTACAAAGCCTTACTTATGACATTTTAGTGCAAAGATTATTACATTAAGATACAGTGCATGTACAATAATGAGAAAATTGCAGCTTGTTGTTTTTAAAGTAGCTTGTTAGTAAGTAGCATTAATTAAGGTGCAACTTAATTGCCAATAATATACAGTCCTGTAAAATCTACAGGA
Organism: Pangasius sanitwongsei; assembly: GCA_037576675.1. NCBI lineage: Eukaryota > Metazoa > Chordata > Actinopteri > Siluriformes > Pangasiidae > Pangasius > Pangasius sanitwongsei. The sequence goes on along the minus strand of CM075029.1, from coordinate 11,027,667 downwards.
ATTTTAACCATGTAATGCAAATAAGACTAATATTAGACCTCAGCAAGTGAAGTGCTCGGGATTGGCTATACTGTTTCATGAGATTAGCAAGATAGACCTGAGCTAAACCATTCAAATTGTTAAATGTCATAAGTAAGGCTTTGTAGATGTGGAACTAAATAGGTTATATTCTCAGACTTTCTTTTTTCTGGTAAATATGCAAGCTGATGCATTCTAGCTGAAGCTTCTTGAAAAGGCAATAGGGCAGCCAGCCCTGCTGCTGAAGCTGGAACTGAAAAATATAGTTGTGTTTCATCAGAATAGAAGTAAAAGCCTTTAAGAATGACATGTCCAAGGGGCTGGATACAAAGGTAGAATAACAGCGGACACAAAACAGTGGGTAACTGTATTGTACTTGTTGAAGGCTCTGATAAATCTTCATTTATGCTAGCAAACTGGTAAGGGTCTGTCAAATAAGGTCTGAACCAGACAAGACCTGCCTAACATTAAAATATTATGGTCAATAGTGTCAAATGCACTCAACCAAAACAGAATCACATCCATGGTCTGAAGCAAGTAGTAGGTCACTGACCATTTAAACCAGCGCTAATTCTGAGATTATTTTTTGGCAAAATTGCTTAAGATCTGCCAGAGTGGATGGAGACAGTCTTGCCACAGATTCTCAATCAGATTGAGGTCTAGGTTTTAACAGGTCTATTCTAACACATTCAGGTTCATAGTTGTAAACCACTCCACTGTAGTTTTGTCTTGTTTTGTGAAGAGCTTCTCCCATCTAAACCACAGATCTCTCTAACGCCTTCAGAGTTACCTTTGGCCTCCTGGTTGCTTCTCTGATTAATGCCCTCCTTACTCATTCGACGTTTGGTGGATGGTCTCCTCAAGGCGAAGTCACAGGCTACGTTTACATGCACATCAATATTCCAATATTAATCGGAATTTGGCAATATTTAATTAATATTGAGTCATGTGAATGCTGCAATCTGATTGCCCGATTCAGATTAAGACAATATTCTTATTCCCCAAATTCTGATTCCACCCCTGGAATATGCCTGTTTTAATCGGAAATTTGTTGCACGTAAACATCTTATTCAGAAAAATCCACCGAAAGGAGATATATATGCGCGTGCTCAGTCCACAAGGAATTGTGGGTGCTAACAGATGCTTAGCTGTAGGATAGGTATTTAGGAATGGAAACTCAGGCATACTTACAACAACCATGTATACAGGAATATTCCGATGCCTGTACACATATAAACATATAAATCCGAATATAGACCTTAAATGGAATTTGATATGCATGTAAACATAGTCACAGTTGTGCCATATTCTTTCTATTTTATAATAATGGATTTAATGATGCTCTGTGGGATGTGCAAATTTTGGGATGTTTTTAGCACTTTAATTGCACATAGACAAACTCCAATCAATTAAATCAATTCAATTCAATTTTATTTGTATAGCCCTTTTAACAATGGACATTGTCACAAAGCAGCTTTACAGAAATAAAGCTGACGTCTATGACCTCTGATGCCAAATATTTGCGGAAGAACAGGGTTTCACATCAAATATAAAAGAATATGATATACTGTATATAAAATATAAAAATGCCTGTTGGTACAATTTGTTTTGCCAAAATTTTGGTCTGACGTTTTCCTTTATTGGGTGCAATCAATTCTTGATTACTTTTGCAATGAATGGGACATTTTGAATTCTGTGAACAAAGATTAGTCTAGGATAGAAAGTTGTGTGCATGTTTTTTTGCCTCATGATTTGCATGAGAAAAGACAACTGTAGCTTACAGAATCTGCTAGCCTTGGCCAGGCAGTGAATTTAGGTAAGTAAGTAAGTAAGTAACTTATTTATAAAGCACATTTAAAACAACCAAAGTTGGCCAAAATGCTGTACATAGTTAAGATCATATACAAGCAAGCAAAGAGTGTAAAAATAGGTATAGATGACAATAAAAGAACGAAATATAAAAGAGAGGAAAAAAGGAACTATTCATCACAACCAAAACAGATGATTTGTTTGATAAAAATGATCATTTGTAAAGTGTATTTTTGGTCTTGATTTAAAAATGAACAGAGGGACTAGATTCCTTACTAGAATGAGAAGATATGACCACATCACCCCTATCTTATCCACACTGCATTGGCTCCCAGTCAAATTTCGTATTGATTATAAAAT
>CM075029.1:10988981-11018071 GCA_037576675.1 Pangasius sanitwongsei | reverse complement strand
ATATATATATATATATATATATATATATATATATATATATATATATATATATATATATATATATACACACACACACTTTATTTAAAATATTATTAGAAATTATTAGTATTAGAAATATCGAAGATCGAATATTATTATATTATTATTATATATAATAAAATATTATTCTATTATTATAAATGTAATAATATTTATTATATTACTATAAATATTATTACATTTGGGTCCCATAAAGTTTATGAACAGCTATGACATAAGAATTAGTCTTATAATAAACAGAAGGTGAATGTCTTTATTCACGCGCACGCGCTCGCGCGCTTCCGTGATCATATGCAATTTAACGCTGAGTGTTTTTGCTCGTGATAAGCTATGATCTAGATGATCAGATGCGCTCCGACCAACATCTGAAATGTACTCTCAGGGCTATTAGCATGGCACATGCCCGTTCTGTAGCCCGCGCTGCACTGAAGGGAAACACAACAATGGTATGGGAGGGTCCTACAGCAGCCATGTGTTTACTTCTCTGCTCTTTCCCAGAGCTCAAAGCAGCGAGTAGGATTTTATTCTTAAGAAAACAACCTGACTAAAATGTTTCCTGAAACCATACGAATTCGCCTTTATTCAATTATTGGCATCTTCTTTCCCCCTTAACAACATTGCCGTGTTGTTTTTCTCGTTCAGTAGCCACGGTGACGCTTGGCGATCATGTGATCAGGGAGCTGGTATATAGCGCGCGGGAAGGTCCGCCCTATTTGGAATCCTGCTTTGCCCTATTTGAAGTGGCTCCCGTTCGCCTGAATTAGCGCATGGATGCTGGGCTTTAAGGTTAACTTTGGATCGACAGCTTTATGAATGTTTATGGCGGCTTACGGCCACGCTGTGCGCTTGTCTTCATCAGGCCGCTGATTATGAGTCTCTTCACAATACCGCAGCAGTAGCAGCAGCGCGCGCACCGTCTCACCGAGAGCCATGACTCTGAGCTCCGAGATGTCGGACGCGTGTGCGCTCTCGGAAGAGCCGGACATCGATGTGGTGGGCGAAGGAGACGACGACGACGTGGATGCGGCCGCGCGCTCGCGCCCCTACGACGACGACGGATTTCCGCGCGCTCGTGACGAGCTGTTCCTCGCCGCCTCGCCGCCGTGCGTGGACCCTGTTCACGGCGCCGCCGGCTCGGGCGCGCGCGACGCGTACAAACCGGCGAGCAAGAACGCTCTGGTGAAGCCGCCATACTCGTACATCGCGCTCATCACCATGGCCATCCTTCAGAGCCCCAAGAAGCGGCTGACGCTCAGCGAGATCTGCGACTTCATCAGCAACCGCTTTCCGTACTACCGCGAGAAGTTTCCCGCGTGGCAGAACTCCATCCGCCACAACCTGTCACTCAACGACTGTTTCGTCAAGATCCCGCGCGAGCCCGGCAACCCGGGCAAGGGCAACTACTGGACGCTGGACCCGGAGTCGGCCGACATGTTCGACAACGGCAGCTTCCTGCGCCGGCGAAAGCGCTTCAAGCGCCAGCAGGCACCCGAGCTGCTACGGGAACACGGCGCTTTCGTCCCTGCGTACGGCTACGGAGCTTACGGTTGCGGTTACGGCCTTCAGCTGCACGCGGCATATCACGCACATTCCGCGCTCTTTACGTTCCAGCAGCAACAGCAGCAACAACAAGCGCCTCCGTCTTCAAGACACACCGGAACTCTGATCCCCGCGCCTTCCCTCATGCCAAACACAGCCGAACTCGCGCGCTCCCGCTTCTATCCTCCGCTGAGTCCCGGGGTTTCGTCCCCGGTACAGACTGCGACCAAATCCCCGGTACACCGCTCACCTTTCTCCATAGAAAGCCTCATAGGGAGCGCGGGGAACCCGGCGCATGCGCACTGTGCCTCACGGACTCCGCCGGCGCCTTTCGGACCGAATGGAGCAGCAGCCGAAAAGTTTCCCACACGGATGGTCAGTGGCACAAGCGGCTGTTAATTTCTTAACTGAAGTTCACATTAAAAAAAAAAAAAAATAGTAATAATAATAAGCGATACACACAAACGCTCCTGTTTTTAAGGTAGGATTGTTTTTTTTCTTTGATTTTTTTTGTTAAACGCACCTGGAAGGTAGATTAAATTAAAGAAAATGCCCCTTGTGCCTATATATATATATATATATATATATATATATATATATATATATATATATATATATAAAACATCTAGTCAATTACATTTAATGACATTTCATTAAAGTGATTAGCAGACATGGCGTAGGGCCTCTCAGGATAATAACATGTTTATTTTTAACAAAATCTAACAAACTGTCAGTTCATCTTAAGCAGTGTATTTAGTGTCGAGACCCATTCAATGACACCTTTTAAATTTGAGTTTTAATTTGTTCTTTTTCATGAAAATTCACAAGGACTTTGATACAATGTGTGCTTATATCAGTAATATGTACATTATTTTAGTTGTATGCTCGGAGTGTAATATTTTTTACACGATTTGTTTTACTATAAGAATAAATATTGTTTTACAGAAAAGATGAGTGGAAATTAACTTCTTAATATCTACGCAACATCTCCAAAAATTGGCAAACAGTTTGCAATCAACTGCTTCCTAGTTTGAACTCTGTGTAAAAGACAAAGTAAGAAGGAAAAAGCTGGGGAAAATAAATCTAGCTAAATAAAAAAAAAATACCTCCAGGTTATCTGTAGGGAAAAATGAGCATTTTATTTTATTGATTTAAATGTTGAGGAAATGTTTTTCCTCCAGGAGCATTTATGAAGACCCAGTTATTTAAATGATGTCACGCATCATTTAAAGTGCGTGTTTGTGTGTTTCTTTCTCTCTTTTTTCTTCAAAAAAAAAAAAATATAGCAATCAAAGATGTTCAATTGTTAAGATCTTTCTGAGATCTGATTCTGATTCTGAGTTTCACAGAGAATGAGGACAAAAAAAAACCTAACTAACTAACTAATGTTTACACTGTGTTTATTTTCCCACTGTGAAAGGCATTCCAGAAATTTCTCTGGTGTGAATTTAATGTAATAGTAGTCGTGCATTTGTTTAAAAATCCTACAAAAAAAGACAGACAGACAGAAGACAAATTAAAAGAAAAAAAAAATGAAACCCAGTGGCTCTCCTATGCTGTTGGAGGTATTTTGCTGGCGTGGTTTGGAACCACTTATCCACTTAGAGGGAAGGGTATATCAAATACAAAATGATTCCGAATGATCACCTTCGTCCTATGATAAAACCTTTATCCTAATGGGAGTGCTCTTGTCCAGGATGATGATGATGATGATGATGTCGATGATGATGATGTCGATGATGATGATGATGATGATGTCAGCACACAGGGCACCAGGCTCACTGAATGCTTTGATGAGGGTGAAATTGGTGTAAATCACAAGCTTTCGTCTTTGCACTCAGTAGATCTTATGGTGTTAAATAGCACTCTGCATCACTATCACAACACCAACTGAGGGAATATCTTTTGGAAGAACGATCCAGTGCAGTTCCAGAGAGTTGTACAGTCTGTGCCAAGGCGCATTAAGGCTGTTTTGGCGGATTATGGTGTGGCCCAACACCTTACTAATACGCTTTATGTTTTTTTTTTCTTTCCTTTGTCAGCTGTCTGTATATGTACAATATATTTGGTAAATTACTACATTGAACACTGCTGTTTGATACAGAGAATAATCTAAATTGAGAAAAATACATTTATACACTTTTTTTTTTTAAAAGATACTAAACTGTACCTTTTCTTCTCACTGGGGCGGTAACCTTCAGATACACCATTTGTACCTTTAACCCATATCTTTAACCTAGAAACAAAAGGTGCATGTAGTGCCCTAAAACTACAGGCCATGCACCTTAAATCATTTTAAAAGGTATATTATATTTTTATATCCATGATAACAGTAAATGCATTAAATAAATAAATAAATAAATAAGTAAATAAATACATAAATAAATAAATAAATAAATAAATAAATAAATAAGATGTGCCCTCGAGGTCACCACCCAGCCACAAGGAAAGGCACAGCTTTTTTCCTGTAGGATATCCTGTACAGGTAAATACACAGCTTCAGAAACCTGTCAAACCTTTTCTAAACGATTCCCTTCGAGTAAGAGCGCTTATTAAAAACAAAAAGATCTAATCTTCTTAGAACCTTATAAGAAAGCATAAAAGCAGCAGAGTGAAATCCTCACTTTCCGATTCAATCACGCAAAAATATACAGCAGTAGATTTGAATAGAATTTATTGTGAATTGATATTTTAGTAAAAGAAACAATAAACAAACAAACAAACACAAACAAATCCCTTTGTTCACTTAATATCCTGACAGACAAGGAAAGACAGTCGGACACACACACACACACATACACACACACACTACCAAATAAACACTAGTATGACCTGTATTACACTTTTCTGTGGCTTTTCTCACGTTCATTTTCATATTTAGTGTTCCGAGCCAGCCGATGGCCTGGTGATAATAATCTCCCTGAGTCATCGGGGTTTCCTTCATTTCCACTCATTTGCCATCTTCCACAGCACCAGTTCTGCCCTCCAGACACCTCAGAGACTATCACTATCCAGGAACCCAGAGGAAATAGCAGTGCAAGTTATAATAAAGAGATCAAATCGCCTGGTCACCTGCTACAGGGATTTAATAATGCCTAATGGACTCTTGCATTTATAGACGATGTGAAAGAGCAGATCTCAAGAGAGAGGAGTGACTGTAGCCAACCAGATATTTTTACACGAACAGTTACAGCACAGCATTTAGATACTATGCTGCATTTATAGCATTATTTATAGCATTTATTGCATTATTTAGATGCCACGCTGCATTACAGCATTATAGCATTATAGCATTTAGATGCTTTTGTCCAGAACAGAAGTGCAAATCCTGTAAGTCCAGCAAAAAAGTATTTCTTTACAGAACTTGCTCAATGACTTCCTATTATTCGGATTTGTCGTCTGTAAATATGTAAAAATATTAAAATATACATTAATAATATTATGATGCTGAACTTATGGCACACCCTATAGTATAACCAGGCCATGGTCTAAACAGCATAATGTGAGAGATTTTTTTTTTTTTTTTTTTTTTTTAAGTTAGTGAGTTAGTAAGATTTTTAGATAGGGTTATTTTGGTTTATATTTTTGAAATTTTCTTCCTTGCATGCCCTCTGAGAGATCAGTGTTTATACCTGCTGAGCAGTTTCTGTGTGCTGCAGCCCAAACCCACACCACTGATTCATCTGATTGAACAAGTTCAGTCATTTTTCAATAATCTAAAGTGACACATTAAGGTTCTTAAAGACTGAAACGAAGTATATAATTTTTAGCTTTTTTTTTTTTTTTTGCCTTGTCATCTGGAAGCAGCTTTTAATAAAGCAACAAACAAATAAATAAGACAAAGCGCCAAAATCTTAAGGTAAACACAGCATGCATTAATAATTATATCTTCAGAAGGATAGTAAGACGTTGTGTGTGTGTGTGCGTGCGTGTGTGTGCGTGCGTGCGTCTGTGTGTGTGTGTGTGTGTGTGTCTGTCTGTCTGTCTATGCGCAGCCGCAGTAGCTTGTACCTCGCGTGCCTCCTTGGACGCGGAGAAAATGCGGAGAGTAGTGGAGACAGTTCAGTAGGCCACACACACACGCACAAACACACACACACACACACACATACACACACACAATGATGATGTAACTGTGCTACTACTAGTGACAGAGAAATGGGTCAAAGTCGGACACAAGCGCGCGCGCGCATACAGAAAAGCGGAAACCCCTTTGTACCCATGCAGTGCATGAATTACAAAAATGAAATGAACTGCATTAATTTAATAGAGTTTTCAAATTCTGAATTTTTGACCCTTTTTGTCTCCTTGGTTAGATCGCTGGAAACTCATCCGTGCATTTAATGAAACGGGATTGTGGCTTCACTGCGCACAAGTGCACACTGCTGTAGCCTGGCGCTAGCGTCCTGCTCGGGCCATCAATAATACATGATTACTGAGACAGTGTGTGGACTTGCACGGCGTGGCGTGTCCTTCTGAACACACTTCTCTCACTACTGGTCCTTTTAAACCAAGTCTCCCAAAGGCTGAGACACATGCAGGTTTTAATCTGGCTGAGCTGTGAAGCCCTGCAGAACGCGCGCGCGCGCACACCAAGTTTGACTTAATGTTCGATTTTCTCAGATCACATTCATCTAAACTCAACTCATCACAGTGCACAGTCAGACCTCACAGGCTTTTTAAAATATATATAATTACAGTAACTTACTCCTAATATTTACCGTTAGTTATTGTGATCAATTCCTAAAAATGTTGTTACCGCAATTAAAAAGTGACGTCACAGGAATGACCCATGATGCAACGCATATTACAGTTAAATACTGTATGATTATATTATAGTAATTCACTGGCCACTTTTGCACATATTTACCCTATCAACTACAGTGAGGGTTACCAGGGTATGTTTTAGTCGTTTAATAACCGAGCTATGAAATAAGAGTAAAGTGTAATGATGCATAGTGATATTACTGTGGGACAAATATTAACTAGACTGTACCATACACGAACGGGATTGGCTTTTCGATTCAACTTTTAATTTTTAATTTTTATCAGACCTTACTTATTTATTTTTTATGCAATTACAAAGTAGCCTAAATTAAAAAAAAAAAAAAAATCTGCAGCAATTTAATACTATTTCTTAATAAGAAGCTGATTATATGATAACACGAGGCTCATTAAAGAAATGTTCCTCAATACACTTGTGATGCGTTTTGAGAACTGAATAGCTTTAAAAGTTTATTTATTTATTTATTTTTTAAATAATCTGTAACTCTGCTTACTGAGTGCACGAATAGCGACCAAAACAATGTATCCAGCTGGCTAGAAGAATGAGAGCTGTGGAGAAATGAATTTAAAATAAAATAAAATAAAATAAATACATTTGCAGACACAGGGATAGATATGAACATTTTAGACTGAATTTATTCAATATTTGCAGAGGCAAAATTCCAACCGTGATAAGATAAGACTGTTTTATTATTATTATTATTATTATTATTATTATTATTCCTGTAAAGTATAGTGAAAGTCTTGGAAGAAATGCTTGTGTGATTTACATGGTGATCATGACGATTTCATGTGGAGGAACTAAAGACATTTCTAGTTAGTAATATTAGTTAGTGAACTGATAGATCAAATTGCTTCATAATTCTGGTGAGGATGATTTTCAAAAATGTTATTTTATACATTATTTATTCCAAATTTATTTTATTTTCTTGAATTTGACATTTGGGAATGAGTGGCAGTGGTTTTTGCTGAGCTAGGTCAATTTTTAGCCTTTGTTGTCCGATGGAATTTCTTACTTTGCAAGTTCTCACGGATGCTACAGTTGATGTTGAATAAAGGATAAATGATAACAAATAGAAAATCATTTAAAAATAATATTAAAAAGTTGTCATGATCACATTTAACATAATCATGCACAGAGATTGTAGGCATTATTATTATTATTATTATTATTATTATTATTATTATTATTTTTATTGTTGTTGTTGTTGTTGATGATAATAATAATAATAATAATAATAATAATAATGAATAAGATAATTTATTAATTTCAGTTACTAACAATAATTAAAATAAATAATGGTTGCATGAATTCGTTTTGAAAACTTTTTTTTTTTTAAACACAAACTTCCCATTAAAAGCTTATACACTTTATATGTAAGTCTCCATATTTTGTCAGAGCATTGCAGATCTAACATGCCACATGTCAGAAAGCAACTTCCTAATGAAAATACACAAATGAGGGATCAACAGTGCCCCGCATGCCCCGTGCGCCCTGCTGGAAGTGGAGGAAGGAGACGTTGTGCGCAGTGAGTGATGGGCACCGAGGCAACCAGCACACCAAAGAATAACAGTCCACCAGCAGCAGTCATCATTCACCCTGTTAGCTTACTTTCATGATGTCTGAGCAATCTGAAGAGAAAGTTGGGTGGCAAGCTGCTCTCATTTACCCCGAGGCTGTACGTGTGATTGGGGGTTGATCTAAAATGTTTAAAAAAAAAAAAAAAAAAAAAAAAGCAGCTTTCTTCTTGGCTTTGAGCTCAGTGTTTCATGCTTCGTTAGTTTATCCAGTGGGATTGTGGGTCAGAGATCACGAGGATCAGGGCTAAATCCACAAGACTGTTCCTAAAGCAAATGGTAGAGCAGGTACAAGCATGGTTTATATCGCGTGACACACAGCAAGAACATTTACCAAGTGCTTCGTGACAATATTAAAGACAAAATAAGCTAATGCAATTAGAAGCTGGTAGTGTGTAGTCCATATGCGTGTATAATAAATCCCAGCAGATCCACTACTACATTATTGATGGAAAAAGATATAAAACATAATCAAGCACAATCTGCAGAATTAGCAGTGGTCGCGCATATGCAGTTATATCAGCTTTATGGAATATGTAGGCTATGCTGGAAGAAATTGCTTAAAGTGACAAATAATGCAACTGCATTAACAAAAAGCTGTCAGTGAATAGTTATGCTCAGTGTATGGTTACATCACAAATTATGTATACATCATGAATACACACAATAAAACCCTGATAAAACACAAAAGTGCAAAACTTTTTTGAAATTGCATTTTAATTTTCTACATTCAATTATATTTCAAATTCCTAATTGAAACAACAGTAATTATTGCTATTGTATTTACAACAACCACATTATTATTATTATTATTATTATTATTATTATTATTATTATTATTATTATTAATGATAATAATAATAGTTCTAAAATTCTTAACATCATTGTAATATGTGCAATGAAAAGAACTGCTCTAGCTTTTCCATACATATTTTCTAAAATAACAAATCTGTTTCCACCTCACATGATTATTGTTTTTTTTTCCCCTCACACATTACTTTCCCCTTTTAAGCAAACGCATCAAAGGAAAGTGCACTGCATAGATGCATAGATGGTGTATGCACATGATTGCCTATAAGTGCATTACTGACTGATTATACGTAGATGTAAAATGTTCACAAATCAGTAAAATAAACATGTGGATTTCATTCTCATAACACACACACATGCACACACACCCACACACACCCACACACACCACCATTCAATGGCATTCAAAAAGCAGCTCCAGGCTCCCAGGTTCGAACCTGAGGTCGGGTTACTGTCTGTGTGGAGTTTGGTACAGTATGTTCTTCTTGCTCTTCTGTTTCCCCTCACATGCCAGTAAGTGCACTGACTCCTCTAACATGCCCCTAGATGTCAATGAGTGTGAGAATGTGTGCATGCATGGCACACCCTGCGTGTATCCAGGGTGTATCCAGGGTGTATCCTGCCACCACGGCCCTGACTGGGATAAAGCTCTTACTGAAGATGAATGAATGAAAGAACTGCCCAAGACACCATTCAGCTAACAGGTGTATTGAGAGCACCATTCACAATGCTGATACTGATACTGTAAACATGTAAAATGTGGCTAATATAATTACCCAGTGTATACACACACACACACACACACACAATAACTAATACTTTGATTACATTTTCCATTTAGTGTTCTTACACAAAATGCTTTGACCCTTACATGTGTGGATGTGTGTAAGAGAGAGAATGATAAAAGTATGACAAGAAGGAGAGAAAAAAAACATGTGAATGCTCTCCATGGGGGGCATTCAATCCCTTTTCACATTGTAGCCCAGCAACACTTATCCTCTATCCTCTGTGTAGCTAGCTGTATAGTGAAAAATTCTCTCTCTCTCTCTCTCTCTCTCTCTGTGTGTGTGTGTGTTACGCTCCATTAGTACATTTCAGAACTAAAGGCAGGTCTGAATGCAGCACCAATTAGAGAGAGTTAGAGAGCCCACTAGCACACCAGTCTTTACCACCCAACTTCAGTCAATTACTTCTCTCTCCTTTCATGCGCTGTCTATTCTCACTTTCTTTCAATCTTTTATCCTTTTTTACATTCTTTTTTTTTCTTTGTCTCCTTTCTGTTCCTCTGTCGGCCTTATCTTTGCCTCCTTTCTGTCTCTTTTGTGTTTGCTTCATTTGCTGAACGCATGCTGAACATTATATCTTTTATTGTTTTGCCTTGTCCTTCTGTCTAAAGCTTTGTGTCATAGTGTCTTTGGGAGAGCGGCTGTTCCTCTGGAGAGGTTACGAAAATATGACACATGGGTTTGCTCTGGGACGCCTTACTTTCAGAAAGTTTCCAGTACTATTAAATCATTCAAAAGCATCAGTAAAGGGGTGGAATTTAGTTATTTTTTTAGCGAGACATTTAATCACCCTATAGCCTCCACCAGGTGTTCTGAAAACAGAGAGGGAAATTAGTCTTTCTGCAGTATAGAATTTCTTTATCTTTAGATACATGTAACACACACACACACACACACACAGAATCCTTATGAGGACCTTCTATCAACATAGCTATTAATGCAGCCAATTAATGACACATTACATCCCACAGTGTAGGTCTAAATCTGATCTTTAAGTATTCTTTTTAAGTTTCTGAACAGAAAAAGGCAGCTTTCCTCATTGGGGCCAGCCAAATGTCCCCATAGGAAAACCATTTAACCACAAGGAAACCTTTATTTAAGTTTTTAAGTAAAACCTACAGTTAAAAAAAAAAAAAAAAAAAAAGACAGTTTTCCTCATTAGGGCCAGCCAAATGTCCTCACACACACAGAGTCACCCTTTTTCTCTATTGTTTTTGTTCTTTTTTTTTTTCAAAGTTTCAAAGTTGTCACACCTAACTGAAATGACTATATTAAATGTAGTGGATATTATTTGAATATTTATAATGGATAAAAAAAAAAATCATTTCATAGGTTTGCATACCATCATTCTGAAGGTATAAATGCATTATATTATATTATATTATATTATATTATATTATATTATATTATATTATATTATATTATATTATATTATATTATATCAATCGAATAAAGAAAACAGTAGAACGCAACTTTTTTTCTGTCTTTGTATGATCTTAGAAAGCCATTCGTCATTCGTGTATGTGTGTGTGTGTGTGTGTGTGTTTTGTGGTGGTGGTGGTGGGGAGCAGGAGGGGAGGTGGGGGCCAGTTTAATGGCCAGTTTAGCCTGGCTCTCGAGTGACTGCTACCAGGAGCGAGAGAGTCTCCGGTTTCTCCAAACAGCCTGATTGTGGACGCCAGTTACACGCAATAACGCCACCGGCGCGTAAACATTTCATCGCGCGCGCGCTCGGCCCGTTCATCAAGCTGACGCGCGGGGAACAGCAGCGCGCACGAGACGAGAAGCAGAGCCTGAGCACTGCACAACACGGCTAATGCACCCAAGCAGAGTCTGTCGCCTGTCTTCAAGCTTTCCTCTGATTTGTGGCAAGAGTTTTGTCAGCTTCTTATGAGTCATGAAGTTTTATTAACAACAACAACAACAACAACAACAACTCCGTACTGCAGTGTGTCAAATATATCAAATATACAGTGTGAAGCTACAAAACACACCAGATATATATGAATGTACTCTTTCTTAAAAGTGCTTTGGAAGAATACTTGTTTTTGTTTTTTTTTGTTTTTTTTGGGAGGAGGAGGTTGGGGGGGGGATTGGGGAGATTGCGCGTGCATGCGTGTGTGTGTTTGCATGCACGTGGGTGGCCATGGAAGGCAGCCATTTAGAGTTCATGTCTAAACTCTCAGAACTCCCGCATTTGCATGACGCCCCTGTTATTCAGTCAGCAAAACCAAGCAAGAACAAAGCCAATCTCTCTCTCTCTCTCTCTCTCTCTCTCTCTCTTTTCACCTACACTGTGATTGACCATGACCTTCTGATTTTAACCTCACAGTCATTTGGAAAAAAAAAAAAAAGGTGTGAAAGGTGATGTGTATCCAGAAGCCGAACTCTTCCTCTTTCTACCCATCTTTTCCTCCTGAAATCCCATCCCTTCTTCAAGCGGACATCCTGGTATCCACAATCAGCATCCATTCTCACAAGCACCATCTGCTCTGCACTTCTCTCCATTCAGCTCCATTCGCTCAAGACCTCCTCCCTCCATAAGAAAAAGAGCCACATCTAAGGAAACCTCTACCAGGCTCTGGAACACATCTCACTGGGCTTTGATAGTGTGCAAGAAAGTGATAAAAAAAAGCCAAAATTAAAAAAAAAAATGTGTGTGTGTGTGTGTGTGAGTGGAACTCCAGCATTGAGGGAGGAGTACTTTCAGGGGGTCATGCAGTCTGGGGAAGATTCCACAAGTGAAGGGGAAACACTCAGGGCCTTATGACCCATGGTAAATTCAGTCTGATTAAATTTTATTTCTCCAGTGCTTTTAACAATATACATTGTCACAAAATAGCTTTACAGAAACCAGGACTTAGATTTCGATACCTAAAGAGCCAGAGGAGTCAGAGGCAAGAAAACCCTCCCAAAGAAACCATGAGGAAGAAATCATGAGAGGAAGCAAGCAGTGTAGCAGGACAGAAATATCACAACCATGGATGCTTCAGGGCACACTAGTACCTTAAAATGAACAAAAGCAATGTAAAATCCTCTATTATAATGTAGTATTCACATTCCAGATCTACAGTTGTCAAACTCAATATATATTAAGACTTCTAACTTTTGGAAAAAAATAATTTCATGATGGACCAGTTATGTTGCAAAGAGGAAGTAGGAAATTGGATTTAACACCTGATTTAAAATGCTCTTAACTTATTTTCAAAATATAAATTCCACTAAACTGTATTGTCATGTTCAGTCTATGGCTCCACATACTGTAATTTGACAATTGCACGTTCAAACTGAAACAGAAGGATGCTTTATTCAGCAATAGAGAGGAATTGTCATAAGTTTACTCACTTGCTGCAAGCATGGTAATGTAGTGCATGTGTGTGTGTGTGTGTGTGTGTTGAGATATTCATCGTGTGTGGCTGTGTCTCGACTTATCTGGCTGATCCAATCAGTTCTCACATAGCATTTGTGACCCTGTTCGATTCCCAAATGTCCTCCTCATCTATTATTTCTCAGCAAATGAAAAAAGAATGAATGAAACAAAGCTGGAATAAAAGCTCTTACTTGTTATGCACAATGCCATCACTCATTTGGAAATGAACACAGTCTGTCTGACTGTTTATCTCTCTTTCTCTCTGACTTATTTCCGAGGTGAGGATGACGTTGATGCAATAACATTGTGTTTCTTCATGTAGGCCAGATGAATGCAGGCTATTGTTTTCTAAGGCACTGTGTAACCCTCCTTCTGACAGGCTCATTTTAAACGTCAGCGAAAAGCCCCTCTGACCGGAGAGGAATCTCCCTCAAAGTAGAAAAAGATGGCTTTTGATTTGATACTTCCTCCCAAGCCAGCGAGCGTTTCCTGTGTCCTGTCACAACATGGCTGAAACTTGGCCGGTAGTTCGGGGTCTCTGAGGAGGTTGCTGCTTTGGGGTGGCCATTCGTGTGTGTATGTGTGTGAAGAGTGTAGATTTTAAACAGGTCACAGTAGGAGGCAGGACTTGGAAGTACATGTAACTGGATCTACATGAGAGGAACTGAGTGGTTATTGGTCTTTAGGGTTTTTGTACTTTCTTTACTTCTGTACTGTACAGACTGTCAGAGCTGTGTCAGTCTGTTCCTCTTACACAACCAAGCAGTAAGATCTGATGTCTTAGTGTCGAGATTAATCAGTGGCATATGTGCAATTATTCACACATACGCAAAGCACATGCACACACACACACGCGCGCACGCACGCACACAAAGGGAAAAAAAAAAACCAGTTTACCTAGTGGGGACCCGCCAAAAGACACCACAAGACAAAAACTGTCAGATATTCCTTTCCTTGTGGGGACATTTGGTCCCCACCAAGATATAAAAACATAACCCCGCCTCCCAAACACACACAAGTGCAAACACACTGACCGTTATTAAACCACCGCTTCACCAGCAACCTTGCTCAAACCAGCAAAATCAGCATTGTCATTCGGATGCCCCACTGCACTCCTGAGCATTTAACACTTTTCTATTGTTGTATTCAGGCAAGTTGCCAAGCAGGCTTTTAGAAATTGTACAAACGTGTGTTTATATGTGAGTGAACATGAAAGAGAATGAATGAATGAATTAAAAAAATACATTGCCTGCAATAATATATTAGAGGACCCAGCAATATATATAGGCAGCAGAGTCACTATAATTAATAATTATAATTCACAAAAACAAAAAATCGCATTCTCATTTGTAAAAATGCTTTTAACAGCGTTGTCTAATAATAATAATAATAATAATAATAACAATAAATATTGAAAGTGAATTCTAAGAGAATATGAATACACAGGTATATCAAATTATAATAAGAACTTTTTAAAATTAACTGCTAATAAAATGAACAATGACAATAATAAAAGATAAAATTGATAAAATAAACTTTTTGTTTTAATCCTTCATGAGGAAATTATAGTGCTCTAGCACCATGACGGTAGCTATGGAACAGTGAAATAGAAAAATAAATATAAACACGAATATGACAACAGCAGTGTTTTAATATGATAAGTATACACATTGAAAGATAAATGGGTCACAATCAAGACAAATAAAATAAGCTACACTATATGGCCAAAAGTTTGTGGACACCTAATAATCACACCCATATGTGGTTCTTCCCCAAACTGTTGCCACAAAGTTTGAAGCACACCGTTGTCTAGAATGTCTTTGTATGCTGTAGCGTTAAGAATTCGTTGGAACTAAGAGGCCCAAACATGTTCCAGCATGACAATGCACAAATAAAGACATGGAAGAATTCGAGTGGCTTGCACAGGGCCCTGACCTCAACCCGACTGAACACTTTTGGGATGAATTAATACGCAGACTGCACCCCAGGTCTCCTCACTGACAACGTTACCTGACCTCACTAATGTTCTTGTGGCTGAATGGACACATTCCAACAGCCACGCTCCAAAATCTAGTGGAAAGCCTTCCTAGAAGAGTTGGAGGTTATTATAACAGCAAAGGGGGACTAAATCTGGAATGGGATGTTCAACAAGCACATATGGGTGTGATTGGTCAGGTGTCCACATACTTTTGGCCATATAGTATATGTGGTGTATCTGTTTAATATATCAAGTTACCTAGCCAACTTTAGCTACCTAGCCATAGGATTAGCCAGTGTTGCCTAACTACCTCAGGTTTACTTATGTACCACTTACCACTCTGTTTTGATAAAATAATTGAAGTTATGCTTTTTTAAATTACAAAATTAGGATGACAAAATAATGGAAGAAAAAAAAAAAGACAAAAAGAGCCAAACAAGGCTCCTTTGCTGCTTCAAATAAATATTTTGGCATGCTATTTACAGTTAATGATACTGTATGTTTTACTGTGTTATTATTGCAGTACAATATAGTAGCTATAAAATAAAGTCTGTTGACACAGTATAATTTGCGGTGTAAAAATTTCCCAGAATTCTATGCTGGCTACCTTATTGAACTGTAAGGTATCATATTGTTTGAACACAGTATTTGATTGTATAAATTACAGAAGTTCTTTAAAAGTTAGTTTTTATTAAAAAAAAAAACCCTAGTCTTGGATTTCTATTCTGTCATTAGATCTCTTATTTTTAAGTCCTTAAAAACAGTCGAGGAAAATGATCAGGAATTTACACCAGCTCTTTAGCCAGCCACGACTTCACTCATAGAGTGCCAGTTGGAAACGTGGCTGCTTTCTGCCATCAACCCATCATCCAGTGTGATGCTGATCCTAAAGTGTGGGTAACCAAAAAATGAAAACATTTTCTCTGCAAAAGAAGCAAAGTAATGTGTTACTTCACCACATTTGGTCATACTTTATTAAAATCTAAAACAGTAATGAGTTGAATGTAAAAAAAAAAAAAAAAAAAAAAAAAGTACAACACTTTTTAGCTTCAAATCCATGATAATTGCCTCATGCTTCATAATGTCATAATAAATTAAAAGTAAAGTATATTAACATCAACATTACTTTCTAGAGATGTATTTTTTCTTAGATGTGTGTGTGACTGTGAATGAAGAGGAGACACAGTTGTGCCTCTATTCACTTCAAACTAAAATTTTTCCCAAGTGTTTGTGAAAGGTTTGACCAAATTGACATTGGTTCTGTTTTAATGAAACTGCAACCTAGAGCCCAAGATAACATTCCGAGCTTTGTTTCAGCCATGTGTTTGTTGTTTCATCCCAGAAATCAGCTATGCAGGAAAAGGGCCAAAAAAATCCTTCACTGGACAAGACACACACAGAACACACACACACACAACACACACACACTCTTTAGCCAAAGCAAACTGGGTAGACTAACAATTTTGAGCAGATTAAATAACACTCCAAGGGAATTCCATTTAGTCAAGTTTTTCTTTTATTGATATACAAATTAAAGTTATCTATGTTTAACATATTTATCTTGGATTACGGGAATCGAATGACACGCTTATTTAACCACAGACACAAACACATAATGAAAAATCTCTCACACATTCACATACACATGCACACATTTCAAGAAACTGTGCCTCTGACACATTTCTTAAAACTACATGAGCATTTTGCAAATTGTACTGTATCTTGAACAAAATTGTAAGAACGCAGGTGTCATTGTTGTGTATGTCAGCTAGAGGTGAAGAAGGTAAAATTGGGTATTGCAACATCATATTTAAGTATATTAGAATGGGGTTTTTTCTGCTCAGTTTGAAGTGCCTCTATAGAAAAAAAATTGAATAAAGTGTTTAGATGTCCTCAGATTTATTTAAAAAAAAAAAAAAAAAAGTCTGAAAACTGCTTAATTGATAAGTATTCACGCCCTTTCTTTTAGCAATCTAAATTAGAACTAGTATTTAATTTTAAAGAGCTCACACTAAATATGTTAAATAGAGTACTTCTGTGTTAATTTTAAATCTACCTGTGTCCAATTCTGCGCTTGCACAATAAATATCTCTGACGTTGGGAGGTCTCACAGCTAAAATGGCAGATCAGATCCGTCCTGCTGTCATAAAGACAAAGGAACTGCCTGTGAAGGCTTGAGACGAAATTGTTAGGAGGAAAAAAGATGGAAAAGGCAAAGCTTCGAACGTTCTTAGAAGCACTGTGAAATCCATTATAACAAAGTGGAAAAAATGTGGCACAACCCAGACACTAGCAAGACTGAGTGCTCAAGCAAGAAGGGCAAATGTCAGAGAAGTGTCCAAGAGTCCAGATACAAGACTAATAAGGTTACAGATTCACTGGCTGAAATACCTGAACCTGTGCAGACCTCAATGATATCATCAGCTCTCGACAGATCCAGGCTCTATGGGACAGTGGCCAGAAGGAATCTACTTCTGAGAATGTTGAACATCTGAGAGTCTGTGGGAAAAGATTTTGTGGACTGATAAGCCATTGGGCTAATGTTTGCCACAAACCACATACAGTCCAGCAAGCAGGTAACCCATCCATTCAAGCACCTTGGTGGTAGCATCATGCTCTAGCATTGCTTTTCAGCAGGTGGAATTGGAAATCTTGTTGAAACAGGAGTCAAATATAAGCAAATTGTTGAGGAGAACCCATTCCAGTCAGCCAGACATCTACATTTAGGGCAAAAATATATGTTCCAACAGGACATTGAGCCAAAGGACATGGCAAACACTACAAAGGAATGACTTGAAAAAAAAAAAAGTTTGTGTTTGGGAATGGCTGAGACAAAGCCCTGATTTAAACCCTATTGAAAATCTGTGACCTGAAAATTGCTGTCCACCAACATTCTCCATCTTCTTTGGCAGAGTTGGCGAAAATTTGAATTTAGGAAAGAATGGAAGAAAATGCCAAAATCGAAATGTGCAAATTCAAGAAAACTCAAATCTGTAACTGCTGCAAAAGAACAATTCATACTGAGCAGGGAATGCTTAACAATTAAGCAGTTAAGCAGAAGCAAAATAAGTTAAACAATACAGCACAAAGAGAAATAATTGATGATGAGTACTACATGATATTTATATATCTTCATACTCATATGTGGATTACTATGTTAACTGGATTGGATTGTTGTTAATTTTACAAAATCCTGGATTTGTCAACTCTCCTAAGCTGTTGTTAAGTCCTTAAGTTCAAACCTGCTTAGGAGGAAAGCTTATTCAACATAAAAACAAGATTAGATTGCATACCGAGACGCATAATATAATCAGCGGAATTATGCATTATACTGACCACTTTATTAGCAGCACCTGTACATCTGCTCATTCCGGCAATTATCCAATCAGCCAATCATGTGGCAGCAATGCAATACAAAAAATCATGTATGTCAATAGCTTCAGTTAATGTTTACATCAAACAGCAGAATGGGGAAAAAATTTTAATCTCAGTGGCTTTGACAATGGCATGATTGTTGCTGATCTCCTGGGATTTTCATGCACAGCAGTATCTAGAGATCACATAGAATGGTCCGAAAAACAAAAACCATCCAGTGAGCAGCAAAAATGCCTTGTTGATGAAAGAGGCCAGAGTCGAATGGCCAGACTGGTTTGAGCTGAGAGGAAGGCTATGGTAACCTAAATATCCGCTCTTTACCACCGTGGTGACTTTGCTACAGATACTAACTTCCTTCCTTTCACTCCTCCTTATAGGTTTGGGATCATACTTTCCAAATGGAGAGAAAAATCTGTCTCTCACACATGAAGGAACTGGAGTGAAATCAAGCACTGAAATGCCACAGAGCACTGAAATGTCATAGCGCTGTAAATCCACACAATACAACCATAACTCGCCTAAACACAGATCGTGGAGAAATAAAGTTCCTGCCTGCAAATCATTTTTACTTTAAGTGTCATGGAAAATATTGCAGTTTGATTTAACTCTCACAGATTCAGCAATAAGTTTTAGAATGCATGCATTTTTAATTGACAATTCTAAGCTGAGTTTACAATGTACAATCCTGGCCTGATTTTGCTGTCACGGACAAAAACTGCACATCATAAAATAATTATTTGGTCACGAGTTGAGAGCCACGGTCTTGGAAGGTACGTGACATGCTCATCAGCAGCCAGTTATTGCCATTGCGACACAGGACAGTGGACGACTGAAGTTCTGGCAGTGTCAGATGTTCATCTAAAAGCCAGGACGGAGGAGGACGGAACAGGATGACGCAAACCTCATGGGAGAGTTACAATTATGCTAGTGATAGTGGTGAAAGGAAAAAGAATTATGCTAATGGAAAAAAAATATCCTTATTACCTCAAGACCTCATTTTCTACATGAGTCTGGATTATGCTGATTGATGACATAATAACATAGTCATTTATTTCGTTAGAGGATCTTCATTGCATATTCTTACATGGAAAACATGTTATCATACAGTCTGTTCTAGATTTCAGCCAATATTTTTTGTGATCATTTCACACTGTGTGACAAGAAATAATTTTAAAAGAGCGCTGTAATTGCACAGTCTGAAACCAGCTTAAGTATATTAAGTGCCTTTTCATTAAACGATAATAGTCATCTGTAAAGTGGAGATTTCCTGGTCTGAGAAAACCTTCTCCTGATGAAGTATCTTTTTTTTTTTTTTTGATCTTTCCTTTTCTCCTCCAGTTTGGTCAACTGCCAATTCCCACCCAAAAGCCAGGTCTTCCCAGTCATACGACAGCTACCAACTGGGAAGGGTGAAGACTAACATGTGCTTCCTCCAAGACATGTGAAGACAGCCAAACGCACCTTTTCTAAGTGCTGCTCATGTTGCGTGACAGGGCAACGAAACACACTCTGAAAAAAGTGCTATCTACCCCCTTCCGCACACATCTTAGTAATCTTAGTAATAGCTTTCTGGTCTGAACTGCTGTCTGCGCGTTCAGAAATATACATCATTTTTGTATCCTTTATTGGGAAATAGTGAAACATTTAGCTTTCAGGACACTTTTACATTGCATGCTGCAATGCAATTCTTTGCAATTGCAATGCAATTGTCATTTTTATTTAAGACAAATATTTCTTCTTCTTCTCCCTCACCACCTCATATATCCCAACAAATCCTGTTTCCTGTGATAGAACTGACAAGTAGTACTTATGTATTTGCAAGCAGTATGTCACTACTCTTTGGTAGTTTCCAGTGAGGATTTCCATAGTGTATGTTGGGAACTGCAGTGATTGGACATTGACAGATGTAAACAGAACAACAATTTAAAAAAAAATCTGCCAAATACTAGGATTGTGAGATGCAATACTGTGCTATTAAAGTAATGAATAATAGGAAAACTACATTTATGCCAAATCTATGCTTTTAATATTTGAAAACCTTAAACAAATCATCTCCATGGTCAAGTCCATTCTTACTCCATAATGACTTTATGAAGTGTTTTTCATTACAAGCAAAAAAAAAAGGCTTGCAGTCAGAAGAAAAAACACATGCGCAGACATCCACACACACTTGACTCAAATCAATGTGAACCATTCATACTTTGTTTTTCCAAAGCATTCTCTGCTGGGACGAATTACAACCCGCCGCAGCTTTATGGACCTGCCGAGAGAGAGAGAAAGTGAGAGAGAAAGATTTCCACAGTGGCAGATTACATGCACATTCTCCACAGTCAGCAGCAGATCACTAGCTTTCTCTGACCCTCAAACACTTCCATCTTTTCCACTCAGGGTCACGGGTCCACCAGTTCCCTTGTGTGCACTCTCGTAAAACTTTAGGGTGTACAAAATGAGTTCAAGTCCACTCTGTGGGGCAAAGTGTGCGCAACCGCACATCATCCAACACAAGCTATGAAGTCGGCTAATGTCCAATAAAGCTTATAAAGTGAGACAGAGGAAACTGAATCTGGTTTCCGTGATATGCACAAACACACGAGTACAGGCACAAATACACAGTCAGTTGTTGTAGTGGTGTATGTTCATTGACATTTAACCTTCTGAACTCAAAGGTTGTACAACTTCCTTAAACCCGCTCTAACGTCTGCAAACATCTGAGCGACTTACACCTCAGTGTTCCCCTGAGACTAAACCCCCCTCCCACCACCACCACCACCACCCTACCACCCCTCTACCCCCCACATACACACAGCCACACACACACACATACAGATGGAGAGGATGGAAAGAGGGAGAAGAACTAGGGAACCTCTTTTCTAACATTTAAACATTCAACAGGGAGAAGATAAAAAGAAGAAAAATAAGTTTTGCTTAGCTCTCTTTCATCCAGATGCTCCTCTGATGACAACCTCATGTAATCAACAATCTGTAATCATACTCTATGTCAATATTATAATGAAACTTCAAACTTAGATGATGCTGTGATTTAACCTTCTCTCACATGAAACGACACAAAAAAAAGACAGCTGAACTCCCTAGCCCTTGGAAGGAGTAACTGGATGAAAAGATTTTTTTTGTAAAAAAAAATTAATAATTAAAAGCTAACAGAGACCAATTAGCAGAGCTAGCTTCATTGTTAGCAAAATTACTTCTTAGCTCTCAAAATTAGGCTCAGTTAAGACGTCATTTCGCTCTTGACACAGGTCTGTTAAACATGATCTATACTGTATGATCAATGGGATAAAATGTGTAAAAATCATGTGAGAAGAAAACCGTATGTCGTATATGTGAAAATTTAACATGTGAAATAAAGGATACATGAAAAAAATCATTTGTGAAAATAAAAACATGCACTAAGTGAGGAGAAGTAAGGAGAATTTTTTTGAAAACAAAAATTGTGAATAAGGTGGGATTTTGGACATAATCTTAGGGTTAGTGCAGCATAAGTGACAATATATCTTTTTTTATTTTTTTTTATTTCTGTAACTGTATACTCTTTAGCCAGCAAAAAAAAAACAAAAAAAACATGTATATTGTCACTTATGCTGTGTATATATTTGGCTTTATTTCCTCATCCATCATTAGTATCTCTGTAATTTTTATTTCTAACTTCTTACTTTTTTATCATACATATTTCACAGCATATGGGTATCATGCCCTAAATATCTAACAGACTTTACATAACACTTTAGACTTTTTTTTTTTTTTAATTAGTACTAGAGGGTATGGACTGAGTTGTTGAGAATGTCAGATGGCTGTGTGTATAGGTATATATGTGTGCATGTAACCTGTATCCTTTCCCACATCTGTTTAAGGCAACAGGAGGACAAGCAGCTCAATCCCTCTTCTTATCTCATCTGTTCTGACAGTTAGAATGTGTTTGTACAAAGACGAATGGAACTGATGGTTTGTGAGTCAGCTGTGGGAAATAACACTGGCTGTTATTATTGTCCAATTGTGTACATTTAACAATCACATTTAACTGTCAAAGAACTGTCTTGAAGCAATAACAGTTCAATGTATGTTAATTTGTAGATTTCCTTAAAAATACTGTTGGCCTCTAATTGCAGGAATATGTGCGTGCAGATAGCTCTGCACATTCCAATTCCCCTGTAGCGTAAAAAGCATTCTCATAGGGCCAGTTTACAAATGGATTAAGAATGAATCCTTCATGAAATTTTCCAAGAGTTTGGCCAAAATCTGATGAAAAAAATGTGTTCTCCATTCCATTAGATAATGGTAGTGGTAAACTATATGGCTTGCTACACTTTTATGTGCTGTTTATAAAATCATAATGTTCTAGCGTGCACTCATCCTCTCCTCGGTACTCTCCAAAGTGCCATGGCTAACAGCATATTCTTTTTATCTCACAATATAGGTAAAGAATTTACATTAGTAACGTAAATATCACTGATTTTTAGTGGCATTCATTTTTAGCGGTATTTTATTGGCATTTCCAATCAAATGCCTATAGTTCTTGCTTACTGAAGTTAGAATGAATTGTATTAGCCCTGTACGTATATTAGGGATGCACCCGGACATGAATAAATTATTCAGAATCAACCGTTAATGTATTCCAAATGGGGCACTTTTTTTCTTTGTTTTTTTTTTAGAAAGCTTGCAAAAAAGGTTCACAGGGCATTGGGTTGAGACTAGAGGAGTGCATTGGGACTGAGATTCCATGGGACACAACAAAAAAGGCACATGAGTGGGAGTTTTTTTTTTTTTTTTTTTTTACGTGGGTGCGAGCGAACAGTCAGATATGATGCTTGCGGGAAAAGTCCACAGTCATTCATTAATCCTTTGCAAATGCTTATTCCAGTGGCTTAAATTAGGTTACTTCTTTGTATATATTTTGGGAAATATAACCAACAAAATTCCTTAGAAAATATCATGGGCTGGTATAAACAAAAATAAGAAGTGTTCAAAAAAAAAAAAAAAAAAAAAAGAACAGTTCTGTGCACAGCTCTCATGTCTCACATCTCACATCTTTTCCTCATTTTTCTCCCCAGTTTAGTCACCTGCCAATTCCCACCCACCAGTCAGCGCTCCTCTATCATATAACAGCTACCAGTCATGGAGGGTGAAGGCTAACACATGCTTCCTCTGAGACACATGAAGCTAGTCTACCACATCTTTTCTAACTGCTGCGTCACAGAGCAGCATAAAACACTCAGAGGAAAGCACTATCTGCCCTCTTCCACATACATGAGCTCACAGACACCCATGATTGACTAGTATCACTCTGATTGACAGGGGGGAGAGGTTAATGCCATCCCTCCCACCCACAGAGCACACTTTAGTAACAATACTCAATAATTACCCAACTATGCCACTTGGAGAATGTCACTCCAGGAAATAGTGAGAATGTAAAACACTGATAAGGACACGGCCTACTACAGGTAAGTTGCAGGTATGTTGTCTGTATAGAAATGCGCCTGCTGTTAACATACCCAATCCATTGTGCACGTAAAGCAACAATAAAATGGGCATTGTATCTCCAAAAACATACCTTAAAGTTTCTGACACACAACACACAGCAAGGGAGGTGTTGTAACCAGGCATCTAATCGCAGACCATTCTGCTAGCATTACAAACATACATCATGCGTGTAAAGCAACCCAACTGCAGTCAGATACGGTGGCGTCAGGGTCACTAGGGTTGTAATACACATGCAATGTGTAAGGCCTTCCGGTTACACTGGCATTGCTACATCTGGGCTGTTTTTGCTAGTGTCTTCCCTTGCTTTTGGGGGTGTAGTGGTAGGGTTCATGTTTGAGATTTTAAAAACATTAAAAAAAAAACAAACAAAAAAAACACTGGCCACACACAGTTCGGGTTTAATTCCGAATGCAGATTCAGTTATGGATATTTGGTGTAGTAAACAAATGTAATTAAGGAGCAAGGTTTTATTATTTCCACACAGGTTTGACGATTCCGACACATTCTCACAAGTTCAGCCAGAATGACAATGTGGATCAAATACTGAAAATTTGCAATAGATTGTTAAGTCATGAATCAATACTGAAGTATGATGTCACACATAAGATGAACACACTAGTGTGCAAAACATTGGCTATAAGTTAGCAAACATAAAGCAAGTACAATGGCATTTTACCTCACAAAATCACATGGCAAACCTAATATCTTCCACTGTCAGATAGATCAGTTGTAAAGCAATTTATTTAAAATATTTCTAAAATGCATCCACATCTGTAAACAAAGGGTGGTGGGGTTCCTCTCCCATTTTTATGTCAAACTTTGGTTAGTGGTTGTGCAAAAGATTTCAGTAATTTTCTAATCTACTGCAAATGTAATATATTTGTATATGAAACATATAGGCAAATTGAAGATATGTATGAAGTATAAAGATACATACGACGTATGAAGCATATAGACTTGTTTAATCACCAAATTATTAACTTTTCTTTAACTCCACGCAGACTGCTTTATTTTCAGTTGTCAGAGTGTTAAACCATAATCTACATATCCATATATTCCAATAGAATACATAATCATAAAAGATGCAGATTGATTACTGGTTAAATTACAAACAAATCTTAATCCTTGAGAGGAAGTGAAAGTAATAAGCAAATAACACAGAGAGGAAACAAATGGTGAAAAATAGAAGACAGACATGAAAAACAGCCAGAAAGAGATCGAAAAAGGGAGAACAGGCAACTTGAAAGAAAGTAGCGTGAGAAAGTGAGACTTGAAAAACTTCACTGAGAGACAGGGACATAGAGGCATGGAGGTGAATGGCTGAGAGAATAAAGCCCCTGTGGTGCTGTTGCTCTCTCCTTCTTTAAAAGTTTGCATGAGGCAAGCCAACGGCAGCCTGCGCTCATTGGCACGCTCGACCTGAACTGTAAACCCGAGATGACATTCCCTCATTAGCCCTGTCGCCCTGCCAGCCACATGGCTATTTAGTGTACCAAGAATGCCATTGTTGAATTGCCAGGGTCAGGTCAAAGGCCACCCAAAATATTGATGAACTTTTCCAAGAGGCACCAAGGTTTGGAACAACAGGGGGTATGGGGCACACACACACACACACACACACACGCACAACACAGCGGTATGTGGACAAACACAGAGAGGTTGGTGGAGTCACACTGCTGCACACTCTGTTATGAGGTTTTATTCACTCTTTACTGCTCACATACATTTTGTGTATATATTAGAGGTAAAGTTTGAATAACAGCATAAACAGCACTTCACACACACACATACACATACACTACTATTACAATCAGTCTTATACAATCTTTTTTTTAATCGCACGCTCACACACAGACACTACCACAGACACCAGCACACACACACACACACCAGAGAGTGTGTCAGACAGCATTGTGCTTGGTGAGTGACTTGGGTGAGGATTGCATTTAGAAAACTCTGCTCAGTCACTGCTCATCTGTCAATACACACACCCATCAGACCATGAAATTCTGAAGGATTCTCAACACATCCAAAGTGTGCAAGCACCAGTAAAGAGGCTGGAGGCAAGAAAACCCAATGCAGGATTCAGTAAATAAATAACCGTACACTGAGTAGAATACAAAACCTCAGGGAAATAGCTTCAAGAACAGAAATGCAGTAGTTCACTTAAATCTTAACAGCTGAACTTCTGTGGCATGATAAAGCTTTGAACCTGGTCCTTGACAGAAGAACAAAATTCACTGGGAAGCAATTATATTCTTGGTAAGTTAAAAAAAAAAAAAAAAAGCTCATACAGCTAATAATGCATATTATGAGGCTCTTTTTTAAAAATATATATATTTTATGTACATTATGGTTTATGGGGATATTATTATTATTATTATTATTATTATTATTATTGATTGGTATTGATCATAATACTTTCATGCAATAAATCTTCAATTCCTCAAAACTGTAACTGTAGAAGAAAAAGGAGTATTACAAAGTGATTCGTCATAGTGCTTAGTGAAGATTTATAGATCAGATATGAGTGAGTCTCTCTCTCTCTCTCTCTCTCTCTCTCTTTGAGTGTGTGTGTGTGTGTGTGTTTTACGCGGATTAACTTGATTTCTTTTGCATTTTCACAGCGCATTCACCTCACTATCGCGCTTTATTTATTTATGCGTTTAATTTTTAATAGTTTTAATGACAGCACAGCAGTGTTCACAGCTACTTTTGGCGCTGAGTGATCAGCCTGTTGAATTCGTGCTCGGACTTAACGCTCGGTTTAATCGCGTCTTTTCTCACGGATTTTAACTCCCATTAAAGCGCTCTTTACGCTTTAGTCTGCAGAGATAGACAGACAAAATGCACGTGAACAAACTTCAATAGAAATTAACGTCAAAGTAAATAAACCATGAAGTTGCATTAAATTGCCAGGAATGCATCCAGATGTTAGGGAACTCTCTCTCTCTCTCTCTCTCTCTCTCTCTCTCTCTCTCTCTCTCTCTCTGGAGTTCACTTCAGATGTGATATAAAGGCTAATGTAATAGCTGGTACAAGTCTTTTTGCAGAGAAAATGAACATGTTATACCCCACATTTAACCTGCTGACGCAAGGAAACGAGCAACCAAATGCAAATGATCAATAAGGGAGACACTTTAACAGCAGTGGATACTTCATTAAAGGCCTCGGAGCAAAGCTGAAGTGAGAATAATAGAATAAATATTCTGCTTTAAACACCTGATAGTTTTGAATACAGAACGGCGTTGCATGACCTGACCTCTGAAATGTCCTGTGAAAGGATAATAGGCCATGCCCTGAGATTAGTTTCAGAGTAAAACATAAGCAGTATTTTTTTTTTTGTTTAAATTCTCGCCTGTGCTCTTATGGGAAACTGAGACACCCCGACATGCTGAAAAACACAGCTTCTGGCCTGCGGCCGCTTCGGTGATATTGCGCAGCGTGCAAAGCTATTTCCTTCACTATTCAAAGCTATAATTGGTGTGGAAGTCTGTAGCGGTTTGGGAAAATGTTTGGACTGCACCATGCACGCGTCCTCCTTCTTGTGGCCTCATGTTTGCCAAGCTGAAAGGTAAACTGGTTTATTCGTTCATGACGCTGAACTATTCCCCTGCACTGCTATTCTCTGTAGCCAGTAATGACGATTCATTTTTCATCCATTACGGCTGTCACGAGAAGTTTACGTTGTCATTAAAATCGACTGTTCACAGAAACAAACTTTTCGCCAACTGCGCCTTATCTCCACGCCTAAGCGTAAAGATGTGCTATTACTGAGCTTCATCTGATAATGGCGCGGCGGCCATCTGTGTTAGTTAAAGCGGCAGTGAGCGCCCAATTTCGCTGATAGGAATCTCGGGAATTTTTCCCTCGCTCAAATAGGAAATCTGTCCCAGTGGAGAGATCTGGAATTTCCTCTCGGTTTATCGCGCATTCATCCCGCGGCTCGGTGCGTCAGGATTCCCGCGATTCCCTGTATCCAGGAACCTGTTTATATCCAATACCCTGTTTATATCCAGTAACCCGTTTATATCCAGTAACCTGTTTATATCCAATAACCCGTTTATATCCAGGAACCTGTTTATATCCAATACCCTGTTTATATCCAATAACCCGTTTATATCCAGGAACCTGTTTATATCCAGGAACCTGTTTATATCCAATACCCTGTTTATATCCAGGAACCTCTTTATATCCAATACCCTGTTTATATCCAGGAACCTGTTTATATCCAGGAACCTGTTTATATCCAATATCCTGTTTATATCCAATACCCTGTTTATATCCAGGAACCTGTTTATATCCAATACCCTGTTTATATCCAGGAACCTGTTTATATCCAATACCCTGTTTATATCCAATGCCCTGTTTATATCCAATACCCCGTTTATATCCAGTAACCTGTTTATATCCAATACCCTGTTTATGTCCAGGATCCTGTTTATATCCAATACCCTGTTTATATCCAATAACCCGTTTATATCCAGTAACCTGTTTATATCCAGGAACCTGTTTATATCCAATATCCTGTTTATATCCAGGAACTTGTTTATATCCAATACCCTGTTTATATCCAGGAACCTGTTTATATCCAATACCCTGTTTATATCCAATACCCCATTTATATCCAATACCCTGTTTATATCCAATAACCTGTTTATATCCAGGAACCCGTTTATATCCAATACCCTGTTTATATCCAATAACCTGTTTATATCCAATATGCTGTTTATATCCAGGAACCTGTTTATATCCAATACCCTGTTTATATCCAGGAACCTGTTTATATCCAATACCCTTTTTATATCCAATACCCTGTTTATATCCAATAACTGGTTTATATCCAATACCCTGTTTATATCCAATACCCTGTTTATATCCAGGAACCTGTTTATATCCAATATGCTGTTTATATTCAGGAACCTGTTTATATCCAATACCCTGTTTATATCCAATAACCCGTTTATATACAATACCCCGTTTATATACAATAACCCGTTTATATCCAATACCCTGTTTATATCCAATACGCTGTTTATATCCAGTAACCTGTTTATATTCAAGATTCAAGATTCAAGATTCAAAGAACTTTATTAATCCCAGGGGGAAATTGCTTAAATACCCTGTTTATATCCAATACGCTGTTTATATCCAGGAACCGGTTTATATCCAATACCCTGTTTATATCCAATAACCCATTTATATCCAATACCCTGTTTATATCCAGTAACCTGTTTATATTCAAGATTCAAGATTCAAAGAACTTTATTAATCCCAGGGGGAAATTGCTTAAATACCCTGTTTATATCCAATACGCTGTTTATATCCAGGAACC
>CM075029.1:10958886-10988086 GCA_037576675.1 Pangasius sanitwongsei | reverse complement strand
AACAACAACAACAACAACAACAATAATAATAATAATAATAATAATAATAATAATAATAATAATAATAATAATAATAACAATAAGGGATCGAATATTAAAAGAGGAACAGAATATTAAAATAAATAAGTAATAATTCAATACATAAATAAGTAATAGGCTAATTCATTATTCAGTATCTGAATATAAGTATTTTGGCCAGCATTCCCACCAGTAAAACGAAAGCCCTGGGTGATTTAAGACAGCGATGCCAGCTCGTTTTAATTTTTCAAAAGCCACGAACCCAAATCCTTCCAAACTTCCTCATTAACAATAGACTAATGGCCAAACAGCTCCTTTTTCAATTCCCTTATTTTCTGTCATAATTACCCCTCTCAGTCACTGAAGCTGCAAGCGCGAGCGGGCTGATTAACCCTCCAAAATCGTCACTCTTTGTTCAGCAGATGTTTCAGGGCAAATGTGATCTGCACATGGTTTGGCGAATACGTATCTGAAACCAATTATATGCGACGACATAAATAACCCCCGTAAATTCCCAGGTCGTCTAATTATAGTTGTAAACCCTAACTAGATAATGTTAATAGCAGATGGCAACGTAGCGCATATTAACAGCATAGCGCTGTGCGTCTTCACTGCAAGGGTCGCAGCGGAAAAGCCGAACACGCTGCCAAAGAGTTAGGGGGAAATGAAAAAGAGCAGAAACCTTTTAAAACCGTATGTGTTTCAAAAGTATACAGCCTACGGGTCCTAAGAAACGCAAGAATAAAGAAAAAAGAAAAAGAAAACGAGAGAGAGAGATTTTATTTTTTTATTGTTATTAGTATTATTATATTATTGCGTTGCTGTTAATCTATATATTAACAGTTATAGCAAAGCCATCATGTATATGTAATGACTTTATTTATTTACCCATCAGTGGTGAAAATGAATTAATCCATTCAAACCTCACCAGTAATCATTAATCTCTAAAATAATTGCTCAGGACCTTCAGCAGAGTTATCTGACAACATTTAAATTTAGGCAGAGTTGGCTAAACTAAACTCTTTGTTAGTTTCTAAACTTTAGAAACCTCTGGCCTGGCTTTAAGAAGAATTTGGAAGACTCTGAGCCCTGCATCCTTACTCCCATAAATGTCATACCAGCACTTCATGGGTGACAAAAGCCTGTTTTCTGAACAAACATATGGCTTTGCCTTATGTAGCCCCAGCAATGTGCATTATGATGAAGGACACAGTGCATGAGTGTGACCCAAAAGGCCAGGCGACCCCGCCAGCGGAAAATTCTTCAAATGTCCACCAAGGCCAGGTCCCCCTTAACAATGTTTCTCACAATGGAGTTATCATAATATTTTTCTTGCAGATTTCCAGGCGCTCATGCTCCTCACAGACCCCAAGTATTTGCATGCTCAATTCCCAGAGTGGTGCTTTGAATGATGACTGGTTTATTTTTCAACACGATTACCATGCAGGAAGAGATGTTGCTGCTCAACAAATCCCTCTTTAAAAATCACTTAGATGGAAATTCTCCAATCTAAATGGTTCTTCCCATATTTCACTGTCTTTCTAATTGAATAACCAAATCTATACTGTCATGCTTCACAAAATGTAATAGCTCTAGTTCCTGAGAGCTATTCTACATTGTCTTTTTTAGTATTCAAATATCTCTTATGGTCAGTACTTGATCCTTTAGAATTCTGGTCCCAAATAATCATGCTACAACCTATATCAATATTTGTAGTAGTCTGGAAGTTCACACTTGGATTTGTCACCTCCTGAGAGAGATTACTACCTCCCAACCTTTGCTTACTCAAATTCTACAAATTCTTTTTTCCAGCATACAGCCCATCTGTTAGAATTATTTATTGCCTCTTGAGATGGTAACTGGAGCAAACCAAGCAAAGACACTTGCTTCCACTTGAGCTTCTTGTCAGAGAATGGGGCTCCTGGGGATGTGACATCATGCGTTCTCTCTGTGAACGCTTAACCTTGCTTATGCACTCTCTAAAGGCCGCCATGGCGCTTTGATTAGCCAGCTATCATCAGATCAGCTCCACAGGCTTTGCCTTCGGTCCTTCAAACAAGAGCTCCTGTTCACATACTCATTCTTTTAGAGCAGCATATCGCCAATTAACACCTAGGCCATCGTTAATGAGACCGTGGAAGCTTTCTACTCAAGAACTCAAGAACCTTTCAAACAGCGAAGCTCAGAGAGGCCATTCTCGAGCAGGCATTCTCTCAGAGTTTCATTGCTCCTATTGACGCGCCTTCATCCAAAACACTTGTGATAAAATTGTGAAGATGCTTGAGTTGTCAGAATAGGCTTATATTCAGTGCTGGGCTAAGTAGCCATTAAACTGGTCTCAATAAAACCCATAGTAAGCTACTCGTCCTTAGTCAGCCATAGTAATCTTAGATATTTAACATGGCCTCAGTAAGAATTTGTACAAATCAACTTATATA
This sequence comes from Pangasius sanitwongsei, assembly GCA_037576675.1. Classification (NCBI taxonomy): domain Eukaryota; kingdom Metazoa; phylum Chordata; class Actinopteri; order Siluriformes; family Pangasiidae; genus Pangasius; species Pangasius sanitwongsei. The sequence continues at coordinate 10,985,630 of CM075029.1, read as the reverse complement.
AAAATTATGAAAGTTACTTTGCTTATAACTTATCCATACAAAAAAGAAATGATCAATATTGCTATTATATATGCTCATATAATATTTTCTACTATTAATAGATATTAATGGAGACACTATTTAGATATATGTAATTATGCAGTGAGTAGTGAAAAAATTAAACCAAATTAAATTCTTAACAATAATTCTGTTTTGGACACAGCTTTGCACACTCTTGGGAACTGTGGGGGCACCCCCCCCCCCCCTTCCTTTGAAATAATAATTACCTCTCTTGAGTAAACAATGATTAAGAATATTGCTATTAGACAGATATAAGCAGATGCTCCACTGTTTTCCTTGCCTTTCTAGACATTGCACTATGCCATTTAGTTCCATATAGTTGTTATTGCACCTAGTGGTAATGGGAACTGCAACAATGCCCCATGCTCAGGGAAGGATCAGAGGACAGGATGGTTAATAAAGTGCTTGTCGGAAAGCCACAAAGATCTTGTTTTAGAGCAAATAATCTTAATTAAATTGAATCTATTTCCACAAATAAAGGCAATGTGAAAGTGCAGACAGTGTGTCTATGATGTATAGAACATTTCTATTGTAAGATACATTGCAAAAATGAGGGAGAGGGAAAGGGGGATTATGGAGTGCATAATGTACATACATCAGAAATGTGTGTGCACCACAGTGACCTTGTTTCCCACAGAAAGACAGAGAAAAAGAAAAATGTATCTCCCTAATTCCTTTGTGCAGTTTTTGAGATGTAGTCAGGAATTTTGATGAAACCTGTCAATCCTGGTTCATGGATTAACACAGCTGAAAAAAAGGTACTTGTAAAAACACTCAAAACAAGCTGTTAGACTGTATGCTGGATGACTGTATATTATTAACCCTCAACTTCCAATTATGGAGTTACTCTTAAAATTCACTAAATATAGCATACGTCAAGTCTGATGGCCTCAATTTATGGAAGCTACTTCCATAAATGTTAAATAAAGGTTTTTTTGTTAAATAACGCATTTTAACCCATTTATTATTTGCCTTAAAAATCTGAATTACGGCCAGTGGTGCTGTCAGAGCTGCTGTTATAGAAAATTAATTAACAGCTTCTGACCAAACATAATTGAGAATTCAGCTGTGTTATGATAGGTGTTAAAGCATTAGGTTCATAAAATTGTCATGTAATTGTCACTGAGAATTTATATCCATATTGTGATTAGTTGTGTGTACAAATTGAATAAATGACAGAAATGCAATAACAGATCTATAGGAGAGACAGAGAGAGCAAGCATATGGATTATGTACACACACACACACACACACACACACACACACGGTTTTTAATTTTACTTACCACAGAGAGGCGAAAGAAGCATGCTATGCAGAGTGGTCAGATAGCAAGTGTGTGTGTGTGTGCGTGTGTGTGTTTGTTTACATCTCCACACACACACACACTGCACAGAGCCAGATAAACAACAACACCAGGCTTTTCTCTTCTCACGCAACACCTAGTATGATACAGGCCCTGGCAATCTGCAATCAATCTACCCAGTAATGAAGAAGAGATACTGTTGATGTTCTAGAGAGACAGTATTTCTGTGAAGGATAAAATGTGTGCAAATTTTTCACAAGGCAACAGGAAATTCATAATTGAACCAATGAGGCAAACAATAATAAACATTATATGCATAAATGTAATGCTAAATGTAATAATGTCATATGCATCTTTGTGCTTTATTTGCCAATTTATTCATGTCACAATAACTGCATGAAAATATTCAGATAAATTCAATTTTATTTGTATAGAGTTTTTAATAATGGACATTGTCACAAAGCAGCTTCACTAAAATATATAAATTCCAGATATAAATTTTAGATTTAGAAATGTATCCCTAATGAGCAAGCCAGAGGAGATGGTGGCAAGGAAAAACTCCCTGAGATGATATGAGGAAGAAACCTTGAGAGGAGTTGCAGTCCTAAGCCATCGTAGCAAAACTGTTCATAGCAATTGCAGTCCTAAGCCATCTTTATGGTTTCTAAGTGGTACCATCCACAGTAATCTCATTGATCTTTAGGCTGTCCATGTGGGCCCATCCTCAGCAGCAGCAAGTGGTTTTCAGGTGAGGAGAAATCCAACCAGAAGTAGGGCATCAGGATGGATCAGGCAGGTCTGGAGAGCAGAAGGGGTCAGGATCATTGGTATCTCAGGAGTAGCATGTGTAGCTCAACAGAGAGAGAAAGAGAGAGAAAGAGAGAGAAAGAGAGAGAGAGAAACACTGATTATTAGGTATGCTCATTGTTATGTAATGGTTAAAGAAAATGTACACTGTGTGCAGAATGCAAACAGGGAAACTCTGGCAAGACTATCTATGACAGCATAACTAAAAGGGAGAGCCAGAAGGTAACACAGACATGAGGGTGCCCTGGTACCTAAAGCGTCCAGCCACTCCACCATCAACAGATCTGAGTGAACGCATGAGAGTTGGGAGGTAACAGCATCTAAACATCCCAGTTCACTAAAACACTTATCTGCTCCTTTACCTAAGAAAAAAACTATTCACAAAAGGCTTGATTAAACTAATATGTTTTCAGCCTACACTGAAATTCTGAGACTATGTTTGAGTCCAAAACACTAATTGGAAGGCTGTTCCATAACTGATGGAACATCCAGACAGTAAGGCATTACAATAATCCAACCTAGAGGTAACAAAAGCATGAACTAGTTTTCTGCTTCATGTAGTGACATTAAATTTCTTATCTTAGCAATATCTTTGAGATGAAAGAAGGCTAACCTAGTAATATTATCTACATGGGCTTCAAATGAAAACCAATAATCACTCCAAGGACTTTCACTGCTGCACATGATGTAAATGAAAGGGCATCCAGAGTTCCTCTGTAATCAGAAAGCTTATTTCTACCTGCATGTGGTCTTGTCTGAATTAAGTAGAATGAAGTTAATAAGCATCCAGTGTCCTTTATACATTTCTCAATTTTATTAAGTTGGTGTCTCTCATCTGGCTTTGCTGACACGAACATCTGGGTGTCATCATCATAAAAGTGGAATCTAATACCATGTTTATTAATAAATATATATATATATATATATATATATATATATATATATATATATATATATATGTATAAAGGCAAAATTACAAAAACGCTGTCATTGTCCAATTGACCTGACTGTATATATATATATACCATAATATGCATAGAGAAGTCACCATTTTTGTCTAAAAACTAATAAAAATCCATCAAATTAAACCTGAGCCACAAGAGGGCTGTTCTCAAAAAAGGAGATCAGAGGCCAGTAGTAGGTCATTTACAACTTTAATCAGCACTGCCTCTGCACTATGATGAGGCATAAATCCTAACTGATAGTCTTTATGGAGTTCACTTTGTGCACAGGGGCATTGTCATGATGGAACAAGATCGGGCCCCTTAGTTCCAGTGAAGGGAAAGACAGCTACAGGAAAGGCATTCTAGACAATGAGCTTCCAACTATATGGCAGCAGTTTGGGGAAGGCCCATGTGTATGATGGTCTGGTGTCCACATACTTTTGGCCATATAATGTATACTGGACTGATGCCATGTTAAGTGCAATTCTTTGCAATATAACTGCACTGAAGGAGCCATTTCTATTAAAAAAAAAAAAAAAAAACCGGGTCAGATTCAAAAACCATATCTGTATAACACTGCCTATAGTGGAGTAATGCAAACTTGTAAATTTTGTAGTGGTCTTGGGCATGTTCTTCATTACTTCTGTGCCAGATTTATACTCATATTACTGGGAAATTAAGTTTCTGGTCCAAACTGTCTATTACAGAATTGAACATTTTAATTTACCTTACTTTAATCACAGAATGACCAATAAGCAGACTACTTTTAAGGTCATTATAAACACATAACATTGTGTGTGTGTGTGTGTGTGTGGGAGAGGGACAGTGAGGAAGTGGCAAAGCATGGAAGAAAACGTTTAAGAGAATTAGAAAAAAGTTTGTTTTAAGTGTGTTTTATATGTTTTTTTTAATCTTATATATTTCCCAATGAGATTATATGAATATTTTCCAACCAAGATGTTTACATTTAACATTCAATTGCTCTTATATCTCATATAATCATAACAAGACATGCCTGCAACTCGTCCACTGTAGGGACCAAGGTACAAAATAATCACCAAGTAATATAAGATTGTTTCAGCTTTGTATTTTCCAGCAACCACTGCCTTATTTACCTGGGAGATTTAAATAATTCAAATTCAAATATGAGATGGAAATCACGCCTGAGTGTTTCTGCTTGTTATGAAATATTATTATAATCTTCATGACTTTCAGGTAGCTGCTCAATAAAAATAAAATAGATTTTACTCTTCACAATTTTATCAATTTTTGGAAAAAGTAAGTTTTTTAAAGCTTTAAAAGTTTCCATCCCATTTCTACTTCTTCCAGCCATGTCTAGCGAGAAAACATCCAAATATACCAGCACACATTAGACAGTGCCCTTTTGATTTCAGTTCACTGTTGCATGGATAGTTTTGAGAAAGGTTAGTGGAGAAGAATGTGCTTATAAACACATATACACACAGACATACAACACACACACAAGCATAAACACATAATTTGTCCATCTGCAGGAAGGTCTGGACTTCACAAAGGCCTGTGCCTCATTATTGGGTGTTTGAGCCCCTTCCTCTTGCAGTATCCCCCCTCCCCTTTTATTTTCTGGTTTGTCACCAGGTTGTGACCTCCGCTTTTACTTTGGCTTTTCCCTATGACAGTTCCCTGCTTCCCTACACTTTCCATTAGAGTAGCATGCACACGCATACACAGGCACGCACACCACCACCACCACCACAAAAATGTAATGGACTGGGCTTGGAACTTTTTATAGTTTATCCTATACTTCCTTCCAAGGGCCAAATTACCCTGAAATGTTTTTACCGCTTTCAAAACTTGGAAAAAGGCCAGGTTATGTTTTTCTGACAAATAAAAATTAATTAATAAAAATTCACCTTCATCAACTACTTAAAGATGATGACACTATCATTACTGTGATTCTGAATTTTTCAAATGCAACACTGTACTTGCAGCAAAGTGCTTTCTATGGACATTGCATCTATTAAGCCTCAGTTAAATTGTAATAGCTGGCATTTGCACACAAGTTCTTTATCTCCTGTGGCCATTTTCCATCTATGCTGTGTTTTTCTTTTAAATTACCATTCTCTGTTCCTCTCTTTGAACCAATTTGATGTGGGATTGATAAATGTCCTGTTTCTTAAACTTGTATTATTGTTCCCAGTTATACTATGAAGGCCAAAGCTGTTCTTGAAAATTAGTTTATGTTATGGTCAAATAACAGACACCACAATACTGGTGTACATTTCCCCAATCAGACACATGTTCAAGAGAATGCCAGTGAGTCTTGAGTCCTGAACACATTACAGACCTCAACAATTTTCTCATTGATTTGCTAACTTGAGAATGCCGGGTCCATTTGAATGATGGAGGTCACAGTCATGGCGACACGGTGATCATGTTATTGTAGGGAATTGAATGTGCAGCAAATGGGGGAGCTAGTGGGGGCTTAAGTGAAAATCAGTTGGGAGAACATTACAAACCACACACACACACACACACAGAGAGAGAGAGAGAGAGAGAGAGAGAGAGAGAGAGAGAGAGAGAGAGAGAGAAACTTTCTTAAAGCTTTAATAACATATTAATCATTGGGGATTGCTTGATATTTCCCTTTGAAAATTAGACTCCATGGGGATCAGGGCAATTTCTCTAACGTATACACACACAGAAAAATAAGCAGGCATGTGTAGTTTATAACATGGAAGTAATTTTACTGCTAATCTGGATGAAGAGAAAAATTACCTGGAGTTTGTATACATAGTTGTAATTTCCATCCCCATCCTTCTGTTACTGTTCCATATCATATCAACATACAGAATTAATCATGTAAAATATTAGAAAACATAGAAATTTTTTTATAGTACAAATACCAATGTGTACCAGAAGAGCATTTCAGACATCTATTTATTATTTATAGAGTCTGGGATGATCCATCTCATAATGGAAACTTTTTTTCTAGAAGGGGGATTGCCTGTGTACTGATTTATTTCACAAGTTTCTGAAGCTTCAAAACCAAAATAATTGTAAATATTTGATATGAGCATGCATAGTGTGATGGTCTCGGCATCAGAGTGGTGGTCACAGTATCAGGGTGACTGTTACTGTATCTCTGCAATGTGGCTAACAATGTGTCCGTTGTCTCTCTCTTGTTCTCCATTTATTCTGTACATACACACAAAATATCTTTTTTTTTTTTTTTGTTTGAGAAATGAGTTTGGTAACTGAACACAAATTCTCCAATATGGTAGCTAAAACTTTGCTGAGGTATTGAAACTGCATCTGTACACATACTGTACACATACAGGAGCTTTTCTACATGCAGCTTACCACCAGCAAGTTAGCCAAAACTTTGCTGAGGCATGGAAAGCACAAAACAACAAAAAATGGAAGCACAGAAAGCAGGATATCAAAAAACAAATGGCAGCTGCGCATTTCACAGCAAGCCACTGCAGACACACCTTCAGTGCAAACAGAACAATAATTGTAAGAATTTAATTGTTATCTAAACATAACAAAAATAATAATTTTGAAGGAATTGACATACTTTAAATAAGGCCATTTTAACATTGTTACAATATGAATACAGAAAGCTCATGGATTTTCAGCAGTTGCCAAAAGTATACAAAACACATTTTTGTTGAAGGGACACTCCATCCAAAATGCATGTTCCACTTTAACTTGGTAAGGGTCACTGTGGACTTGTGGTATGGCCTCTCCATTTCTGCTCTCAAAGTCTTCTTCAAACAGTGGATTGTGATACCTTCACCCCTGCCCTGTGGAGGTTGTTGGTGATGTCGCTGACTGTTGTTTTGGGCTTTTTCTTTACAGCTGTCCCAATGTCATCAGTTGCTGTTGTTGTCCATGGCCGACCTGTTTGATGTCTGGTTGTTAGTACACCAGTGGTTTCTTTCTTTTTCAGGACATTTCAAATTGTTGCACTGGCTATGCCCAATGCTTGTGCAATGGCTCTGTTCCAGTTTCCCTCTTTTCTCAGCTGGCTGGAGGGAAAATGGCTTTCTTTTCTCCCGTAGGCAGCTTTCTGGTCTTCATGTTGGTTTATCTTATTTTTAACAACCAATGCAGTCTTCACAGGCAAACCTAGGGCTCAAACCAAGAGTAGACATTCAGAGCTATTAATTGTTTAAATAATCAATCTAACAGGGCACACCTGGGCAACAAGAAACACCCATCAGTCACATGTTCTAATATTTTTGATTGCTTGAAAAATGGGTTGGTTCAAACAAAAAGTGCAATGTTCTAAGTTGTTTAACACATCTAGATATAAATATCAGGAAATGAAAGCTGAAATTCTGATCTCATATTCATCTTGATCTCAAACACAAAAGTATTCAGTGTATAGTGAAAACAAAAGAATTGGCCTTGCCATTCCAGTACTTTCAGAGGGGACTGTATATGCTTGTGTTGTCACCTGCAGGCTGTAGAATGATGTAATATGAGGAGTTCGTTTTTTTGTTCAAAACCTCTTTTAAGTTTGATGGGCTTATAGGAACCTACCATGGTATTCTTAACTACAAACAGTAAGACTTGTCCTGTGTCATCAACCACCCAACTAATGCACTGAATACAGTTCAGTATTAATTGAGTTCAGTTCGGTATTAATTGACACAAAGCGTTTCTGAAATTCCTCTCTTTTTCCTTTAATTTCAGTGAACTCAAGGAAAACATTATAGTTAGATTATAGATCTTTGTTGAATCCAGACAGAATCCAGATTGATCCTCATTACATTGTTATGGATCATAGTTCATGAAAAGTACAAGTTCACAATAACAATATATTGATTTTTCTTGCTAACTGATGGCAATTCTGAGTACTTTTATTATAATTAAATTAAAAGGTAGTAAATTGTAAAGACACTGCAAAATAGATGCAGGGGCATAGCCAGACTATCCACAATGAGGTGGCCAGGTGAGAGGTGACCCAATGACTTTATTAGGGTGGCAATCTAAGCTGGGGCAAAATACTAATCTGCTTAATGACATAATGTAGCTACACCTACCTGTGTATGGCCACACAGCTACAAAATACTTTTTGTCTACAAAAAATGTCATAGCCAACATAACATTAAGTTACATCTTACAAAGTATGCTAAGCATTAAGAATTAAATATAAAGAAGAAACCCAATGTTATGCCTCCAAATAATCAATATTTTAATGTTAATGTAAAAAAAAATATGACCAATGTTTGCTCACCTCATTGTTTTTTGTGGTCAGTAGGGCTAATGATGTGTGTGTGTGTGTGTGTGTGTGTGTGTGTGTGTGTGTGTGTGTGTGTGAGAGAGAGAGAGAGAGAGAGAGAGAGAGAGAGATTTGAAAGCACATATAAATTAATTAAAACATTACATCATAAAAAATTGGGGGGGGGGGGGTCATTACAAATATAAAATCAGATCTTCATTTTCCACAGCACATAAATCCCCACCCTGTCCCTAAACATACAAAAGTTCTATAAATTGTGTCTCATTTTTATATAAAGGCAAATTCAGCTCATAGTCTAATTTGCATGATGGTTTTTATTGGTTCCACTGCCCTGTACTTTATTTCTCATTGTTTGCCTGATTTCTAGCATTGTTTGACCTATTATAAAATTATACAAGCAAACTTTGTCTCTGTGAATTGAAATATATTTTGGTCCAAGGACAAAAAGTGTGTCTGTTAATATCACATTAAATTTTCCAAACAAAGTTTTTTGTTTTTTTTTTAAAGTGAAGATATTTGTTAATCTAGTGCATATAAGAAATAAGTGTTCTACAGTCTCTTTTACCTCACAGAAAGGGCAGGTTGTAGAAACAGTGGAGTCTATGTGCACCAAGTGTCTGTTTGTATCTGTATCATCCTCCACTGTAGATCAGCTGTGTGCTTCTCCACAGGGGGCTTATACAGAGATGTCCAGCGTCCTTGTGGGGAAGAGTCTGGACCCAACAACACTAACCAGATTGATTCCTTCAAACCACTCAGTGAATTCTTATAAGTGACTTTGACGGTTGTAGCATACAAAGCCTTCTTCGAGATGTTTAAGAAGTCGGTCATCTGTGGTGTTCTGAATGAAAGTAGTGACCCCTCATCCTCCTGGTATTCTCTCTAGGAGAAGGAGAGAGAGCAAACCACTCTTCTTTTTTTTTTTTTAAGGAAAAGAAGGGAAGAGTTAACGATCCTAAAGAAAACATTCCAGATATCTTTCCTGTGATCCTCAGAAAATTTAACCTTTGTGTAATCAAAGTCTCTAGTATTGAGTGCCACCCTCACCTAAAACAATAAACTTCACAGCCATGCACACACACACACACACACACACAAACACATCAAAGAAAGCATGGCCAAGCTTCACCTTAAGCTACAATAATAAAACACTCCACTACTGAGACTAGGCCTGGCTTACTTATATTTTCCTATTTGATTATGTCTATATATCATTTTGCACAAGAAGTCTCCAAATACATGAGCACACGCACGCACGCACACACACACACACAGACTTCTCAAATAAATCCTAATCAGAGTCCTATGTTTTTCTCCCAACACACTTATTTCACTACATGCTAAGTATCCTAGAAACAGAATAAAGCAAGACATTTAAAAAAATCCTCATATATTATTATCTTAATGAAATATGGTTTGAAAACCACAAACATTCAAAATTAAATATTCCTACAAAAATATCACACACACACACACATCATATGAATTTATACAACAACCTATGTTTTTCACATTTTCAGTACTCAGTTCTCTCTTTTTTAATTTCTTTCCACACAAAATTCTATTTGAACCAAACAATGAACAATTTTTTTTCTTGCACACAATAAACAGTCTATAGCAAAACTCAAATTGCAAATGCTTGCATTTACAAAATGGTTACACTTAACTCCTACATCTAACATGAAAATAAACTGAATGTCAGTTTTCTAAGTCATGAATACTATACAATGTATGCTGAATTATTATTATTATTATTATTATTATTATTATTATTGTGTAATTCAATTTGAGACTTGTTTGTTCAACTTAAAAATATTTCTAATCATTATTTAACGCTTATAGACAAAAAAAGGTTTTCTCAATTGTTATAACACATTTCTCCAAAGTACGTCAATGTTTTCAAAACTATTAAATTGGCTATCTGAACCACCAAAAATTTTGCAAAACACCTGATTTAACACAAATTACAAATTAACTACATAGAAGGCTATTTCTCAAAAATTATACACACCTGTATACTATCCATAGATAGATAGCCACCTCTGGCTTGCTCATTAGGAATCAAAATCTACATCTGGATTTCTATAAAGCTGAACACCTAAAACCAGGTGTCTGCATTTTCAAAATAGTTACACTAAAGCCCTTAATATAGTTATCAAACTCTAGAGTAACTTGATGCATGTGCAATTTCTCAAGCAAAACAAATAAAAGTCTGCTTAAAGTTCCCATTTTGCTTTAACTCATTTACATTTACACCAAAGTTGGGTTAGCTATTAGCTGGGTTAGTAAAACACACAACACAGAAGTGCAATTTGCTAATTTTCACACAATTTAGAGTGGTGAGGAGAAATGTAAATGAGATAAGATGAGGTAGATTAGTTGGCAGAGGAAAAGGACAGAGGAAAAGAAAGAGGAATAGGATAAGGAGTAGAGGAAGTGAGAGGAAGAGTGGGAGAGGTAGAAAGAGATGGAGAAAGATGGGGAGGGCTAGCACTAGCAAGAACAGTGCAGAGACAAAGGAAAAACAGAGGAAAAGAGTGGAAGAAAAGGGATAGAGAGGAAGGAAGAGATAAAGGTCAGCATAATTCACCATGTCCACAACCATAGTATCTCCCTGAGAGAAGCACAACAAAGCCAATGCTGTGTTGGGACCATACAATACAGCAAGACCCATCATTTTTTCTAAACTCATCATCCTCACTCCACAAGAGCACGAACACCTGGAATTGGAACTGGTGTGCAAGTAGATTGAAACCGATCTACATTTTCTAAAGGTGCTTCTTCTACCATATTCTTTCTTTCTTCTGTTCTTCCTTTCTTCTTGTAGAAGACATAAACTCCATCTAATTTGAAAAAGCATTTTTAGGTAAGCTGACATCATGCTTCATTAATTTGCTAACATTTCCTATATTTAAGTAAGTTATTTATTTTCTTTTCTAGTGCCAGGTTAGACTAGCATCAATTCCAGTACCTAACATAATTGGCTAGGTAGCAAGTCAAATTGTAGCTAATGTAGGACATGGATAACTGTAGGCTAAGTAATAAATACTGCATTGAACTACAGTCAAAAGTCATAGAGATCAAAAGGGCAGGAGTAAATATTCTGAGACAGAGGGATGCCAACATGACTGTGAAGGAAATACATCATCAAATGGACTGCTATTACACAATTACAAAATTAGGCTATATAATACAACTATCTTATTTCATTTTTGGATGACTTAAAAGTGAAAGCCCAAAGCCTGAGGTAAGTTCTATTGCAGACCACAAGTCTAAAAAAGCACAATACAGTGACCCACAAAGTTCTGATTTAGGTCCCTTGTTATTCTTCCTTTATACCCAGTCCCTTGGTAATTCGCAAACATGATGTTGACTTTCTATGCTGATGATACTCAATTATATTTGTCAGTTCAGCCAAGATCAGCAGGACAGCTATGCAAAATGGAAGAATGTGTAAAAGATAAAAACTTGGATGATCAGAAACTACCTTTTTAATTTTGAAAAAACAGAAATATTTACGTTAAGTACTTAGTCTGCCCAAAATAGAGATTTCACCACTTGAGGAAAACCAAAACCCTAGATGCTGCTAAGTGTCGTCTCTAAAATTGTTTGTTGTCAACTGAGAAATATGGTAAGGAATAAGAAATATACTTAACCACCATGAAGCTGATAAACTTGTGCATGATTTCATAACTTCTATATTAGTCTATTGTAACATGTTGTTGGCTGACTACCAGTTCAGGACACAGCACCTCATGTCTTTACCAGCAAAAGAAAGTCAGAGCATACTGTCATTCATTCATCATCAGTAACTGCTATATCTTGAGCAGGGTCACAGAGAATCTGGAGTATATCCTGCCAAATACTGAGTGCATGGTGGGAGATTTCACCCCCGATGTGATACCCATCCATCACAGGGCACCATGCACACACGTATTTATGTATCCATTCACACCTAGGGTAGTCAATACACTTTTCTGCACGTAGACCTGGAAGAAATGAGTCCAGTCTTATTCAAGCTACATGGCTACCTCTTAAGTTTTGACTACAATGCACTAAGCATTGCACAATTGCACATTGCACAGTGCACTAAGCAAGTTTTGCCATGCCACTTCAACATAACTTCACCCAGCTATTACATAACAAATAACTCAGTTGTTTCTACTAAATATGAATTAGCAACACCCAAAACATTCTATAATTAATGTAATCAACAGAATGTTGAATAAAACTAATTAAATACCATACTTGCCAAATGTATTCCTATCATAGAGATGAGGAAACAGCTAATATACTGTACATGCTCCTATCGTGCACACAAATTTGAGTGAAAACACAAAAAGTGTACAAGACAGCCAAAAACGCTTTTGTGTCAACTAAGTTGCATTTATTTTTCTGCCAGAGACTCATATCAGCGAATCCTGTTGTAAATAAAACTATGGTTTCAGTATATTATCAGTTAATTTTAGTAAGTTTTAGCCCCATAAACCGATCAGTGATAACATTTTCATGCCAGTCAGGCCACAATATGAGTACGTATGCATAAGGGGAACTGCTTTATTTATTTGTGTGTGTGTATGTGTGTGTGTGTCCCTTCAGAGTGTTTTTTTAAGTGTATGTGTGTGTCCCTTCAGAGTGCAGGTGTCAGTGTGGGTGGGCCACAGTGGTTTGAGAAGCATACTGGTTGGGGTTAATATCTATTTCCCATCTCTCCCCTGGGCCCCTCCACATGCTGCGGCTTTACCCACATTTTAAAGCCCTTGCACAGTGTGGCAACCTCACTTATGAAATAACAAGCACTCAAAGAGATCTAATGTGTTTTTAATTGTGTCTCACCAGTCACCGGAAACAGGGAAGAGGAGGAGACGAAGAGAGGCAACGGGCTGGGGGGTGGGGGGGTTCTAGTGTGTTTCACATTACAATAGGAAACAAATGCCCTTGCCTCACAAAACAAATGTATGCACAGTAACCGTATTGACACCAGGAGGACTGGAAAGGGAGAGTAGTGGGGGTTGTTGAATTGAACACACACACACACACACACTTCAAAAGCCCTCTGGCTTCGAAAACCTAAGTGATGGAGTCTTGAGTTTGCTGCTTTTCCATTTTCTGTTTCTTTTCAATTTTATAAAAGGATGCTCTGGGAAACATCAGTAAGAGCCATTGTTAATTGCTGTATTACTGCCTGAATGAAACATCACTGCAATCTTAAAAACTTAAAACACTAATGCTGAATGATAAAACTATCAATACATGGAGCAGTTTTATGATGTTTGAATTACATTATAATCAAAGTTAGCCTGTAGATGGCATTCAGTTAATCGCATGGGTACTCACTGGTAATTGGAGTTCAATCATCCAATTGCAGCATTGACTCTGAGGTTAAATACATACATTTGTTTACTTAGCTATGGCCCTTTGGTGGCAAAGGGATTTATTTTTATGTCCCATTGAAGGAAAATAAGCACACAGAGATTCAGCAAATCTGTATTGAGGAAAATAGTTAGGGATATCTGAAGACGTTATATGTCTGGCATCCAACAAAGCATTACACAATACATGAGATTTATTTTTAAACCTTTTAAACCAGTTGTACAACAGCTAGCAACACTAGTGAATCATGACTACCCCTCAACCCCCCCAACAATGAACAATAGTATTTTATGTTTGATTTATTTACTGTTTTGTATTTTTCTTTCTTTCTTTTTTTTTTTATTTTCTTTGCGTGGAACTAAGAGAAGCCACAAGAAACGTTGAAATAACTAGAGACATCATCAGTCTAATATTTTTTAATTAGAAGAATATGCCTGAACATGAGTCAGATTTATATCAGACTGATCTATATGATACTCAATGTAATTTTTAGACATATATTTACAATACTTTAAAGGTTAATCAGTGAATATTAAAATATCGGTCTATATTAAAATATGCAGTACTTAGTGAATTTCCTTGTGAACAAACTTGCACAATTTATTGTCCTTTGCTGTAATTTTCCCCAATTAAAATTTATACTTATAATATTTAAACAGATGGGATAGCAGTAAAGGTTTTATATGAAAAAAAATGTGAATAATATAATTTAGACAGTTTGAATTAAATTTATTCAAAGCTACACTCGCCCACCACTTTATTGTGAATACCTGTACCTGTACACTTGTACATTCATGCAATCATGTGGCAGCAGTGCAATTCATAAAATCATGCAGATACAGGTCAAGAGCTTCAGTGGATTCCATTCCTATCAGCCAGGAACAAGAATATAACAAGATATTCTTCTTCAAGTAGCTTGCAAAAGCATTTTCCTACCAAAGAGGAGAAAACTACAAATCAATAGCATCTGTAACAACTTTGTTTTGTTTAACCCAGCTGCCATGACTTGAGCCAGTTTGTCTTTTGAGAGATTTCCATATAATGAAAAAATATGTTTTAACTTGTGCACAGTATTTTGTGGCATAATTTGCAACTACTATTATTTAGTAGGCAGCACAAAGCCTGAGCCAGAGGGCAAACAACATGCATCAGCCAGTGCAAGTTCTGTGCACGTGGTGCACCCATGTAGTTGGCAACATTTGTGTAACAAGATGTAAAATAAGATCTAAGCAAAGTTGGGTGGAACATAAATATGACACAAATGTGCCCTGAAGTGTCTGTGTGGGAAAGCCAGGGCAAACTTTGGGTTAGCTGAATACTCTGTAGCAGAGTTTGCCTGTGCTTCTGAGTGTTCTTTCACTAACACAAAGAACAGCATGCTTGACCAACAGATAAGTAACTACTTCAGAATTAGTATTTGTACTAGTCTTTCCCATGGCCCACTTAAAACCTGTGTCTCTTGGATAAGAGTAAACTTATTGGGTTGACAAGAAGGGTGAGCATTTAACCACAAACCTTTTGTCATCCTTTTTTTAAATACCTATGAGATAATCCTTCTATTCACAGCCAATCAGAATTCAAACTTACCAACCGTGTATTCTCTCTCAATCCCTCTGTCTCCCTGTATTGAACCAGATACTCCTCATTAACACTTGCACAATCACCCAATATAGTCAGCCTTGTGGCAAGTGCACTGACCTTGCAGAATTCATAAAGAGATCCAACCAACAAGGCCTGAAAAACATGGACAGAGTAAACAGGTGGGGTAGACCACCAGCTCACTTTTTATTTGGAGCCAGTGGCCCACAGTATGTCATTTTGTTGACTTAAGGCAATCATTAAAGAGATAGACAGGCATTGAGGTGGAGCACACATGATACAGAGGACTGTATATGTTTCAAGAAGTCAGTGACATGCTTGCAGGACAGGAGCTTGTACATTAGAATGTATTCAAAGGAGCAGCAGTTCTGCAGGCAGAAATGCCTTGTTGATAAGAGAGGTCAGATGAGAATGGACAGACTGGTTTGAGCTGATAACAGGGCTGTAGTCAAGACCACCACTGTCGAGTCCAAAACAAGTCCAAGACCAGGACTAATGATTCGAGACCAAGTAAAGGTTGAGTCTTAAGGGGGTGAAGACCAAGTCAAAACCTAGTCAAGATCAAGACCAGTGGGGATAGGATTTCGGGAGCACCTGGGTTTGCATCAATATTAGTTTGCCCCAGCACCAACACCATGACATGAATTTGCAACTGCTCCAACCAGAAAAAAGCAAGGCTGCTATAATAAAAAAAAAAACATGCTGATAGAAGTAAAGTTGGCAACAGTGATATGTCTTTCTCTCTCACTCTTCCTTCTCAACTTTTACTTAACACACTGTGTCCGCCTCCACACACATGCTTGGGACATACCCATGCATTTTTCAAATTTGCAGTAAGGGGGGGACTCAACAGAAGTGTTAAAACAACAGAAGTGTTAAATCCCTTGTCAACTCCTGAGGCGTGGCCAGATTTTTTTTTTTTACAGTGTGGTGGCCAGGCTAGAGCCAAAAACTTGGGGTAGCAATCTACGGTGGGACAAAATACAAATCTGCATCCAAAGAAAATTCAATTCAGTTTTATTTGTAGTGTTTTTAACAATGGACAATGTCACAAAGCAGCTTTACAGAAACCATGAATTCAGGATATAAATTTTAAATCTATGAATGTAAAAACTCAAGGAAAAACTCCTTGAGACGATATGAGAAACCTTGACAGGAACCAGACTCAAAAGGGAATCCATCCTCATCTGGGTGACACCTCAAGTTTCCTGTTTCAAGTTTCAAGTTTAATGTCATGTGTATAAGGAGTATATAATGAAATTCTGGTGCTAAATTTGCACACCCCTACCCAGACACAGTGCAAAAACGATAATGAACTCTTACATAGTACAAAATAGCAACCTGTAAACATTGAACACAGACAAAAGACTGTGCAAGATTATTAATGTACTCTACTCTAAGCAAGTGAAAATAATAATAAACTGTAAACATTGTAAACATTGTATGCAGTCAGTAATTGACTTAGTGGGAGATATTGCACATACAGTACTCTAAATTATTAATGTACCCTAAGCAATTAAAAATATTAATAACTGTAAACATGGAAAACATTGTAAGCAGTCAAAAAGTGACATGGTGGGAGATATTGCACATACAATACAAGGACAGTCAGAGTCTGATATCAGTCTGTCCATCAGTCAGAGTCCAGTGTAAATGTAAATGTAAGTATAAATGATAAATTGCAATGCATGGAAGATGGAGTGGGTTGTGCTTGTGGTGATGTTATTGTTTCACATTCCACAGTCTGATGGGCTGCTAGAAGAAGCTGTCCCACAACCTGCTGGTGCACGATCTGATACTGTGATAACGTCTGCCTGATGGTAGCAGCAAGAGCAGTCCATGGCTCGGGTTGCTGGAGTCTCTAATGATCCTCCATGCTTTCCTCACACACTGCCTGGTGTAGATATCTGGGAGGGAAGGAAGCTCACCTCCAGCGATGTGCTGGGCTGTTGTTGTAGCCAGTAATGAAGATCAAAGATCACTCCGGAGAGCAGAGGTTCAAGGCCATAGACTTTATTCTTTCAAAAAATAAAGCCGAGTGGTTCTCTGCAGAGAAAGCTCCCCAACTCTTCAGAAGGCCATTCTTATATACATTTACATGAAAAAAAACTTCCACATCCAGTTTTTCACAAGACCCAACATTCCCATATATGCTTATGTTAGTGTTTAAGGCAGCCTTTCTCACTTGTTCCTGCTCTCCCCACTTAGCAGGATACCAATGCCTATGTAATGTCATATAGATCACATTCAGGCCTAGGATACCAATGCCTATGTTAGGTCATAAAGATCACTTTCAGGCCTCCGTGTCACCTTGTGCACTATACCGGTTCCATATATCTACAACATTGAGGATTAGATGTTATCAAATATGATTACACATTTCGTGGTTAACATTTTATAGTTACAATATTCCTGTACTGTCCGCACCACAATCTGTTGAGGACGGTGCTGTTCCCATACTAGGCGGTGGTGCAGCCAGTCAGAATGCGCTCCATGGTGCAGGTGTAGAATGATTTGAGGATGTTGGGGCTCACGCCAAACGTCCTCAGCCATCTGAGGAAGAAGAGGCGCTGCTGAGCTTTATTCACCATTGCCTCAGGGTGAGTGGACCATGTGAGGTCCTCAGTGATATGAACACAGAGGAACTTGAAGCTGTTGACCCGCTTAACTGGCATCCCATTGATGGTGATTGGGGTGTGCTCCCTGTTGGGGGGACTGTCTCCTAAAGTCCACTACAAGCTCCTTTGTCTTTTTGATGTTGAGCAAGAGGTGGTTTCCTTGGTGCCAGTGTGTCAGAGTTTGCATATCTTCTCTGTACACTGTCTCATCATTGTCGGTGATCAGACCTACTACTGTTGTGTTATCCGCAAATTTGACAATGATATTGCAGCTGTGTATGTCCACACAGAAGTAGGTGTATAAGGAGTACTGTGGGGCTCCAGTGTTGAGGGTAGGCTGGGAGGAGATGTTGCTGCCAATTCTGACCACCTGGCATCTGCCTGACAGGAAGTCCAGGATCCAGCTGCACAGGGAGCTGTTCAGGCCCATAGCCCTGAGTTTCAGTCAAGCTTGGAGGGCACAGTAGTATTGAATGCTGAGCTGTAGTTCACAAACAGCATTCTCACATATGTGTTCTATTTGTCCAGGGGGGAGAGAGCAGTGTGTAGAGTGAAGGCAATGGCATCATCAATGGAGCAGTTGTTATGATAAGCAAACTGCAGTGGTTGAGCAAGACAGGGAGCACAGAGCAGGTATAGTCTCTGATGAGCCTCTCAAAGCATTTGGTGACAGCTGTGGTCAGAGCAACAGGGCTCCAGTCATTCAAGCAGGTTACCATAGATTGGGCACAATGGTGGACATTTTAAAACATGTGGGGACTACAGACAGGCAGAGGAAGAGGTTGAAAGTGTCAGAGAAAACACCAGCTAATTGGCCTGTGCATACTTTAAGGAAGCAGCCGGAGATGCTGCCTGGACCCATGGCCTTGCGGATATTAACCCGTATATATACTCTTCAATATGAGATGGTGAATGTGAACCTGTTGATGAACAGAGCCCAGTGTGCCTGGCATGAGTTTAATCTCTTGGTTGATTTGATATACTCAAGGTTTATATGGTCCGTAAAATTGGTGAATGGGTGAATCACCCCCCTCCAACTAGTGTTGCCATTCTTCGAGCGCCAGTTTGACTGTGAGTTCCTGGTTGTTGATGTCATAATTGGGTTCTGCTGGGGACAGCTTCAGGGGGGAAGGCCACTGGATGGAGCATGGGCTTTTCCCCAAACCTTTGTGATAGGATCCCTGGCTCAGAGGTGTCTACCCCCCATTATGAAAGGCTTGGAGGGATTGAGATGCTTCAGAATGGGGGCCGAGGCGAATGCTGCCTTGAGGCATTCGAAAGCTTGGTCCACTGCAGAATTCCACTGCAGCTTCTTGGTTCCCTTCTTCAGCAGAGCTGAAGGGGTGATGCTATGATGCTGAAACCTCAGATGAACCTCCTATAAAAGTTTGTAAGAAATTCCAAGAAAGCTCAAGTTCTTGACAGTCTTTGGTGGGGGCCAGTTAGTGATGGCTGAAACCTTGTCTATTTCCATGAGCACCTCCTCTCAGCCAATGATGTAACCAAGGAAAGCGATCCTAGCCACATGGAACTTACATTATTCCCCTTTGACATAGAGTTGGTTGGCGAGGAGTTCGGGCAGCACCTGTTTGACACTGGCGACGTGTGTCTCCTTGTCTGGGGAACAGATAAGCATGTTGTCAATGTAGGCGACAATGAATTTTCCCAGCATATCCCCTAGGATATCATTAATCAAACACTGGAACACTGCTGATGCTGAAGATATGGCATGACACAGTATTCAAAGTGGTCAGAGGTGGTGCTAATGGCTGTCTCCCACTTGTCCCCTTCATGGATCTGCACCAGATTGTATGTGCCCCTCAGATCCAAATTTGTGAAGATTTTGGCCTCCCGTAGCACCGAGGGGACTAGTGGTAGAGGATAGCAATATTTTACGGTCACTTGGGTGAGGGTCGTAGTCCACCCCTTTTTTCTCCATAAAAAAGAAGCAGATGGTGGTGATGTTGAGGAGTGAATGTACCCATCTTTCAGAGCCTCCTTGATGTATGCATTCATGGCTTGAGTTTCTTTGGCGGACAAGGGGTAAATGCGGTTACGAGGTGGTGTGGCTCTGGCCAGGAGCTTGATGCCACAATCATAGGGGCGCTGAAGACTCCCTTGAATTTGTGGTACCTGGGGGGACTGAGTTTCAGGGCTTTCAATGGTTGTTCATGCGATGCACACCGAAGGAACCCGGAGACACTTCTCATGACAATACGGTGACCAGCATGTGATCATCTTCTCCTTGCAGGAAATTTGTGGATCGTGTGTCAGCATTCAGGGGAACCCGAGCACCATGGGGAACTTGGTAGTGATTGTGACAAGGAGGGATATCCGTTCCTGGTGCATGGAGCTGACATGGAGGGTTATGGGTTCAGTGCAGTGGGTGACATGGAGACATGCTTGGACATGGAGAGGGTGTTGCTGTGGCTGAAGGAGTAGTTGGAGCTTCTCGGCGAGGGTGCCGTCTATGAAATTTCCAGCGGCGCAGGAGTCAATCAGAGCTGTAACATGACAGACATTTCCTGGGGTTTGATCTGAATGGGGAGTACAAAATTTCAATGACAGAAGAATTTGGAGTGACTCACCATGTGGGAGCGAAAGGCAGAGGGTGCTCACTCAGCATTCAGCTGTAGATCCCTGGTCGATGGCCTAGAGAAGCAGTGTGCTACTACATGCTGAGGGCTGCAGTAATAGTGCAATTTCTTCTTCTGACGCCTTTTCCATTCCACAGGGGTTAGCTTGGCCTGGCCAAATCACATGGGTTCTGTGGAGTGGATTTCAGGAGCCAGGTTGGTTAAAGTTTTGACCCCTCCTTGACTCCGAAGCATGATGTTGAGATGAACAGACATGTTGATAAGGGAGTCGAGGGTGGCTTGGTCATTCTGGCAGGCCAGTTCTGTGAGGATATCAGCGTTGAGCCCCTGATCATATGCTGCCTTGAGTGCCAGCTCATTCCAGCTGCTTCCAGTGGCTTCATGTGAGGAAGTTCAGAGCAAATTCAGCAGCGCTTAGGCTCCCCTACTTCAGGCTTAGGAGTCTCTCTCCAATGCAAGGGTTTTGTTGGTCAGTAGGTTGATGAACTGGACACTCTTGGATGCTCGGGAACTCCTTTCTGGCCTGAGAAGTAGAGTGGACATTGGAGTAGGAAGCCTTTGTATCCTGCGGGATCACCAGCATACTTTTCTAGGAGTGCAATGAGTGCGGAAGCAGAGGGTGGTTTGCAAAGGGCTAGCGGAGCTGACACAGTGGTGCTGAGCTGTGGTAGTTGTGCATTAAGCAAAGCTATCTGCTGTTGCTGCTCTCCAATGAGGTGGCCCTATTCTGCCTTGCATTCTTCTTAATGCAAGAGAGCCTCAGGTTAACCAGCAACACCCAAGGCCCACTGGTATACACAAGAGAACACTGGTGTTACTCCAGAGCTGAGCCAGAGCTTTAAGCTTGAAATGCCAGGCAACTGTTTGAACCTGATCAAGCACATGAAGCGAAGAGCAGAGGCTAAGGTAAAGAAACGAAGCTCTAGAAGAGGACTACATGTTAAGCAAACATGGTTCTTGGTTTCCCCTACCCCAAATTTCACTCTCAAATATATGCTCTCTTAAAAATAAAATGGAAGAGGTCATCATGAGAATGGGACACGAAGCGGACTTGAAGTATTTTGTTGTGCCTAGTTGAAACCTAGCTCAAAAAAGTCAACAATTTTTCTTTAAATGGCAATGCAACAATAAGGGCTGACAGAGATGAAGCACAGTCCTAGAACTTTACTGAGGGAGGTTTGTGCATGTTTACTTATATGTTATAATAATATATAATATTGTGCATATTTATATTGGACTGGATTTATATTAAATTGCAACTTTAATGCCTGTAAGCTTTCCAATCACCTTCCAACACTGCAGCAGTATATTGACTGTTCAACGTGCCTGTCACGAGTCCTTTGCATAATAAAGTACTGTGTTGTCCATTGCTGGGGAAAACACACCATATAGACCTGCTCCAAAAATATAAGGCAAAAGTAAGAGAAGTCAGTTATTAAAACGATTAGAATCTGGAATAAAAGCTGCAGGGAACACATGCAAAACTGTATTGAATATACTGACTGGCAAACTATTCTTTGTGACAATACTTCAACTGACAATACGTCAGTTATTATAAAACAATTTCATCAATGTCTGCTTGATGAACATACGTTTCTCGAGTTATGGAATTTATCCACAATTAATCTAAAAATTTAGGAGCATCACAATTATTTTAAAATTATTTTAGACCAGCTTCTTTGACTAGTATTTTGTGTAAGTGTATGGAGAGAATTATAGTTAATCATTTAATGTCATGTACTCAGTTCAGCCTATGAAAACACATTTCTTATTGCAAATGTTATCTGATCTTAGTGTTGGCTTACATGGCTGGATCATTTTATGGATAAGTGACTGTATTTCTGAAAGGAAAGAGTCATTTAACAGCAACATGTCTAACAAACTTATCTTAAATGCAGGTACACCCCAGGGGTGTGTTTTATCACCTATACTGTTAGCCATTTATACTAATGAGATGCAGATTCAAGATTCCATAGCTCATTCATATAAATATGCTAATGATATGGCTCTGAGCTGATCTTGAGAGATCCTTCAAATCCTTTGTTCAGTGAATTTGACAAGCTTCTGTATGGGAGGCAATATATACCTATAGCTGCAGAATATTTTTAGGAATTCTTTTATTCCACAAGCTGTTGCCTTGATGAATTCTCAATACAGATTTTTAAACAATGTATGTACTTCTACCTAACTGCTCACCACATTTTGTAACAAGAGATTAAAGCACCTTTATTTATTTATTGGTTCTGTGTGGGTGTATGTAAGCGAAAGGCAATTTTCCAGAAATGTTATCAGTGTGTTATCAATTAACACACACATACACACACCATTGAGTTAACAAACAGCCTTACTGACAGTTAGACTCCATAGCCTGACAATACACTGTGTGATTTCTGAGCATGACTCCAACTTCTTTTCTCCCACACCCTGACTGTCCTTGGCTGGTGGTATACTACTGTGCAAAAGTCTTAGGTACATGCAAAGAAATGCTGTAGAATATGCTTAGAGATGCCTTCAAACATGAACAGTAATAAATGAAACAAAGTCAATATTTGGTGTGACGACCCTTTGCTTTAAAAAAAAAAAATAGTAGTCTCAGGTACAATTTGTGCAGTTTAATAAGGAAATTAGTTGGTAGGTTTTACTGAGCATCTTGTAGAACCAACCACAGTTCTTCTAGAGACTTTGATTGTCGCACTTGCTTCTTACATTTGCGTGCAAACCCAGCAGCCTTCATTATGTATTTTTTTCTGACAAGTGGATTCTTAGGCGGTCGGTTCGAGAGTTGGACTTGTAACCTGAAGGTGAACCCGAAGGTTGTGGGTTCGAGTCTCGGGTCCAGCAGGGATTGTAGGTGGGGGGAGTGAATGAGCAGTGCTCTCTGCCACCCTCAATACCACGACTGAGGTGAGACCCTTGAGCAAGGCACCGATCCCCCAACTGCTCCCTGGGCGCCGCAGCTAAAAAAAAAGGCTGCCCACTGCTCCGGGTGTGTGTGTTCACGGGTGTGTGTGTGTGTGTTCACTACTGTGTGTGTGCACTTGGATGGGTTAAACGCAGAGCACAAATTCCGAGTATGGGTCACCATACTTGGCCACAAGTCACTTCACTTCTTCTTCTTACATACTATGCTGCTTTCTTTACTGACATACAAACATTTTTTTTGTAACATTTAATTTTGTGCTGGAAAATGCTAATAAAAATCTATAACAAAGTTTGCATTAAAAAAAATAGGGTGCCTAAGACTTTTGCACAGTACTGTACATACACTAAATAACATATATTAAAGAACATGAATAAAAAACTAAGCACATATTTACTGCTACATACTGTCTTATGACATATATGTATATAAATTATTTTCTAGTTTGTTAAATGCAAACTTATTTTAAAAATCACTGGTGATGTCTGCATATCAATAAATTAATTCTCTTAATTTGTTTTTTTCCCCCACTCTCTGGATCATTTCCTTTTCTTATTTACTTTCTGTTTCTTACTGCATGATTCGGAAAAGAAAATGAATAATTTAAAAGAATAATTCACACACAACTTCACATCTACAGACAAAATAAAAATAAATATATTGGATTACATTAATTGCATTTAAGTTGTACTGCACCCAGTTCCAATGCAAAGTTAAGAACTTTTTTACAGTGGTTAATGTGAATTTTGTTATTCTGTTCCATTGGTCTTCCACTCACTCTTTTTTTTTTTTTTAATATTTGCAGGCCACTGTTAAGTAAGCTGCGGCACAGCCAGGTTTGTTTGGAGAGGAGAAAGCAGAAAAGCAAACACCATTCATCCCCCAAACACAATCATTTACAAAAATCCATCAATCTATCTTCCAAAAGGAAGAGAATATCCTGTCATAACAGTATCATCACAGCATATTAACTAGAGATGGGCTGGTGCTTTGGTGTCCTATCAAAACTAGCAGTGTAAAGTGAATTTCAAATGAAATAAGACATAAATGGATAGGATGTTAAACACTTAGTGTGTCACAATATTCACTATTACTATTTCTCACAAAAACTATTCTACACAATTACTCTACACAGCACAATTAATCTACGTGAATGAGACAGGAAAATTCTGTAGAGGTATACACAATCATTCTCCAGAAACTTTGCGTAATACTCCATAATATTTCCACACCCTTTTTTATGCGATTTGAAAATCGAATAGGCCTACTGGTGTACTGTCTGATTATATAATTTTTTTTAACATGTGGTCATGGCTTTAATGAACCGCTTGATGAGGTTCATTAACCTCAGAAGAGGTAAATATTCTGATTTGAATATAATGAGGTTCAGGCCTGCGCCTCTCTGCGCGGTTGCCTGCTCTTTGGAATCTCGTCACAAAGCAGACGAATGAACGCTCTCACCGTTATATTTGGAGCGGAATGGGTTGACTTGGAAACAGACGGTCCGTGGTTTATTGAGAAATGTATGGATCTGCCAGCGGACTTCTAAGAGCGTACCAAGAGAAACGTTTTCCTTCTTGTTGAGCTCATCGGATTTGGTTTGTGTTCACGCGCCGGAGACGGACTTTCACAGAGCGCTAATTAGCGCATGAGAGGCCCATAAGCGCGCACAGTCATTTATCACGCGAGCCGACAGCAGCCAACACTAACGACCCCGACAACAAGAGAGAAAAGAGAAATGGGGCAAATTAACTCATCTCCATGCATGTGTTGCCCACCCCCAAGAAACAACAACAGCAACCTAAGGTACGACCAACTTTCTTGGCCCTCTTCAGTGCTTCATGCTTAATCAGCACCGTTTCTAGTGCAAATACTATTTTAAATGTTTTTATTCACTATGTCAAGTACGTCAAATGAGATAGGACCTTGTTTTCGGTAGACGTAGCTCGCCGTTGATGTAATAATTTCCCGACGATATTTAAAATAAACACATTAAGGTCCTCGGAATTTAAAACCTGTCTCCGTGTATAACGAGTGCGCATTGTGATCTGGTGCGAATGACGAAAGCCACGAAGCGGCTGCTGTGCTTAAAAAAAAAAAAAAAAAAAGGCGCAAAAAAGACCCAAAGACGCTTTCTGCGCTCCCACGCTGTGTAAATTATAGGATAATAGGGTGCAGGCGATGGCGGTCATTGTTTATTCAATCTCTTCACACGGTTTCTCTAATTTCTCTCTCTCTCTCTCTCTCTCTCTCTCTCTGTGTGTGTGTGTGTGTGTGTGTGTTTGTGTGTGGAGCTTTGGTGGTCTCTGCGATCCGCCTGACCTCGGCCATGTGTTTTCACTTTCTCCTCTGATCTCGCCTCCATGACCAGCGGGGAACGAAATACAAATTGAATAGTAACTATTCGCAGACGCGGCCTTCTACACGGCCATTCAGCTCGCTTTGTCTTTCTCCTAGGGAGTGGGGGATAAAAGATAGGATTGTGTGTTTTCCTAAATCCATCCCTTTTTCTGCCTATCTCAAGAAATTTTATCCAGTCTAACTGGGCATTAATCATTCATAGGCAGGGACCACTTGGTGACCTAAAACCAGTGCTTTGTATGCATATTTTGTATGACTATAGATGGCTCCTGTTAATAACACAAGATTAAGAGAAATTTAAAATTAGGCTTAAAAAAGAAAAAAAGAAAAGAAAAACCCATGTTTGACCTATGACCTGCTTTGCATTAAAGTTTCACACATTTTTACACACTTTTTTCCTGCACTTCTTAAATGATTCTTAGAAACTGTGTTTAATTAACTTAGCATGGATTTCATTTTACACTGTTTACCTCAGTTTGGGTTATTAGGATATAGGGTTACCTAACTTAAATACTGAAACAGGAATACTTTGCTTTAGGTTTGAGGGATACCTGCTAAACTCTTAAATGATGGGCTTTATGGACAGCAAACAAAAATTACAGGCAGTACATCTTACAAATCAATCAATGAAGCACATCTGAAGAATTTTATCTCCTGAACACTATTTCCTTAAGTAACATAAGGACATATGTTTAAATCTTCTATGCCCAAAATTAACCCCAAAACTAATCCCAAAACAAAGCCATATTTTGTCCATAATAATTTATTTCCTAATATTTTAGTCAGAAAAAAAGCATTTAGATACACTGCTCAAAAAATTAAAAGAACACTTTGAAAACTGATTTGATCTCAGTGGGGAAAAATATCATGCTGGATATCTATACTGATATGGACTGGGTAATGTGTTAGGAATGAAAGGATGCCACATC
>CM075029.1:10869478-10889227 GCA_037576675.1 Pangasius sanitwongsei | reverse complement strand
GAGGTGGAGGTTTGCGCTGGAGAGAAGAGGAATGAAAGTCAGTCGTAGTAAGACTGAGTACATGTGTGTGAATGAAAAGGAGGGAAGTGGAACAGTAAGATTACAGGGTGAAGAGGTGAAGAAGGTACAGGAGTTTAAGGGTGGAGAAGGTGTCGGGAGTTCTGGGTGATAGAAAAATATCAGCGAGAATCAAGGGGAAGGTGTACAAGACAGTGGTGAGACCGGCCATGCTGTATGTTTTAGAGACAGTGGCATGCTTAGCACTGAGAAATTTAGAATGCTAAGCACTGAGAAATTGTACAAAATCAATACAGGCAAGGTTGCAGGCACTGTATTAGAAAACATTCTGTATTAGATAACTTGGATGCTTTTTCCCAGAATTGAGTGACAGGAGAGCAGTCCAAAATCATAAAGAAAGGTACATGGTACCTCGTTTTACACAGTTTGCAAAAGGGATGTAATTTTTTAAACGGGTTTCAGAGAGCATGTGCATCACCTATTGGGATGGGTTTTGGTTTTCAAATATGGCTTGGATAGAAGCATGCATTTAAAACTTGAATAACAAAGTTAAAAATAAATGGTAAACATGATGTACTTCGATTCTAATTTAAAACCTGATTAATTTGAAGATCTCGGTTCATTCCTTTTGTTCACTAGTCAAAATAATCATATATCTAGACGCAGAGTATAGCACTTTTGATATTAAAACTACTTGCTACAAATCATCTGCTCATTAATTCATACACTTTCTTTCTCTGAATAACAGAAAGAATTCAGCTATAATATACACAAACTATCACATTTCAGAGTTAAGTTCCTCTGAAAGGTTTTGATATTCTGGTCAGATGAAGTTAGCAGGTAAATATATTATCAGAGGATAACTGCACTGTCATGGCTCACGCTAACAAGGTCAGCTGTTTGCCTATGCTTGATGATTCTTCTTGAAGTACAAACAAAATTCAGAAATACAGAACAAATTTCTGAATGGGCTGGTAATATTAGGACATGGAAGAAACGCAGATTAAGTCAAACTCAAATTTTAAACTCAAACAGTTTTCTGTTTATAAATTAGCTTGCATAAGTAAATTGCTTTTGCGAAATCTGCTTTGCTTTGTGCATCACCAAGAAAGCATAAAGCAACTTATATTTAAACTCGATCATAATAATCCATGTTCTAATTCTAATTATGAAAAGTAGAAAATAAATCCAACAAATGACTACATACAGAGTTATGTAATAGTTCTTATATTTGTATAGATTTATATATTACACATTTATTACAGACATTGAAATCATGAGAAAACAAAGTGGTAAATTTGTAAAAATTGAAAAAAATCATTTTCACAGATCATTTAACACATCCATGAACATGAGACCAAAAGGAGCAAGAGACAAAATTTGAAAAGCTCTAAAATGCCTTCACACATTTATCTGATGGTTGTAGAGGCAGCAAGAACCAGCTTGCTAAAATACACAATCAGACATTTATGTCATGTAGTTATACTGGACAGAAAAAGTGTCACACAGTTCAGTTTTGACCCTAATGTCCACTGGTTAATATCTGCCTCCACACTAAACGCCCAATGCCAATTTATTATTTTTTTAATACAGTTACATACATCTTAAACATTTCCAATAAAACAGTAAAGATTAGGAATTTAAAAACTCTGCCTAGTTACGTCATAAAAATGATCCTGTGGAAAAAGATACTGTTGTTAAAAAACCTAAAACTTTCCTAGAATGTTACACATTTACACATTACAAATTTACACATTTAAATTTTTAGTACAAATCAAACATTCCTTTGTATTATTTAGGGTATATCTATCTCCTTCTTCCCACTGGTTAAAGTAGCCCTTAAGACAATTGACCCTTAAAAGAATGATATAAGGCACAGAGCCATTATTTTAAAAAAAAGAAAAACAAAACAAACCCTGTGTTTAGCCCATTAAAGCACTTTGGATCTGTTTAGCAGTTCTGAGTGATTAGCTACTTAGACATGCAACAGGCATGCCCTGTGTCTATAGGAAACAAGTAGGAAGTCCAAGTCTGAAGCAATCTTAAATTGCTAAGTTTTGGTAGAAAATAATGAAATTGCTGAAATTTTGGTACTATATTAATATACAATTTAATGTTACAGTAGAATATTACTGTAATATTTTTTTAAAAAATAATAAATTAATACCAAAAATTAGTAATAGAGGAATTCATTCTCATTTCCACTATAATTTCTCAGTGCCTTTGTGTGTATTGGGTCATAGGTCATATTTGGGTCATTTAGGTCCGAGTCATTTAGTAATTCATTGCAAGTAGGATTACACAACTACAGCGAATATCCAAAGATAAAGATTAGCAAGAACATGTTCAGCTGGTTAAAGGGGCATCAGACCATCAGTTCTGTAATTTGAGGGCAAGACAGCATATACTGTATATTATAAAATATTAAAACACAAAGACCAGGAAGGAGATAGGAATTCAAAAATCAAAAATCAAAGTGTGTGGGGAGATTGAAATCAGTCTTAAAATGTACAAAGTTGTCTGTTTAGATCTGTCACCATTAAGGCTGGACTACGACACCATTAATGTAAGGGACTACATATTCAGAACACACCACACCATATTACTTTGATTATGTTTTTTTATATATATAGAATTACCAATCATTTTTTTTTTTAGAAAGGCATTAATTTACAGTTGTCATATATGAGTATTTTCCCTTCAGCATCCAAGTACAAAAAAAAGTATAAAATAGAACTGGCACTTAGAGCAACAAAGATAAACTTGTAGAGAAAGAAATCAACAAGTTTGATTAGAAAATAGGCACTAAAGTCAGTTTTCCAAGTTTTTGGTGTTCTTCTTTTTGTTGAAAATTATCACAAAACTGACCAGAATTCTTTACACTAAAATTAAAAACTAAACAGAAATCACGTAAATGATCCATTTAATAGCTTATACCTTCATTGCACTTGTACTGTGAGAAATAGTAACAATTGAGAGATATATTAAATTTTAGCCACTGTATGGGTAATACCTAAGGGCTTGTTTGTGAACAGAACACCAATAGTTGTGAAGTCTAGATTAGGCAGAATCCAGAGAACAATTAATAATGCTACAAGAATTTTCTCCAAAGTAAGAACTCAGGCCTGTCCTGGAGGTGTAGCTTTTTGGACAAAACGTGACGTTCACATTGCCTGAGGCATTTTTTCCCTCATTGACCCTCAATTTTGTTGGTTAATTAATTAATTATTATTTATTATTATTATTATTATTATTTTGTTTATTTATGATCAGTACTTAAAGATAAATATACAAATAAGAGGTTAATGTCTATCCAAATCGCCTGGAAGATTGTTAGTGCAGATATTTTTTCTTTTTCCTTTTGTTTTACACTGCATATTTTCTGTATGTCATATTGTTATATTAAAATTTATCATGAAAACAACCACTATATAAAAGTCAAAAATTAATAAAAAATATCAGGTTATTACTTTTCATTTTCTCATTCTTCAGTATTCTGACATTCCTTATTGGTTTTCTTTATTAGTTTTTTTTAGACAGTGTTTGATTCTCAGTGCTACATGAGTAAAAAGTGTAGTAAAAAGTTCTTTCATTCCCAAAAAGATACACGTAGTTGGATGGAAGGATAGTTCAAAATGATAAGAATATTTAAAGGCATAAGAGGAGTCACTGGGGTGACAGCCCTTTTGTTTCACCTTCCAATAACCTCTGCCTTGATGAGAGAAGATGCAATAAAATGATAATGAGAAGTAATCCTTTAATTTTTCAATAGTTTGATAGAATGTGCCTCTGGTTTGACATCTCAGCAGTCTGCCATATATCGCCCTGTAACATACCCACACACAAAAAAATCTTGTCATTTAACTTGCTAAAACTTAAACAGTTTATACACAGAAAAACTAAAGCAGAAAATCATATTTTTACTAATACTACATGCATAATACACATGGCTTCAAATACAGTTAATGTGTTCACATAGCATGCCACTGTGGAGGGTAAAGGGAGTGGCAGAGCAATAAAAACTGCCTTAAACCATTTTAAATGAAGATTTGGTCTTAAAAACATATAGCTTTACCAGAGACTAATCTCTTCTTATTGAGGGAGAGTCGATATCCAGATCCAACCAGTTCCATTTCTACTCCAGAGAGAGTACTACCCTCATTAAAGAACTGAACAGCCAGAGTGGCTGGGATTGAGGGGCCATCCGAGAGCTCAAACTTTGCTCTCAGAGAGCCAGAACCTGACACACACACACACCAAACAAATTATTATCTAATACATTAAGAGGTGACCCCTAAATCGTTTTAATTAATGTTAGGGTTTATATTATAACCATTTTAAACAGTAATTTTATTGCTTAACTTTATGGTGCATGTATAAAGTAAGCAAATGATTTCTAAGTTATATAAACACTAAAAATTGTCTTTCAAATAGAATAGGTATTGGTGATTTTACTTTAATTCCTATGTTCATACCTTCATTTTCAGACTTCTCAGAGATGTCATTCAGCTTCCATAATGACTTATTTTGGTCTGGATTCCTGGTACCAAAAAATTTAATTTTTAGTAGGAAATCAATTTGGCTAGATTTATATAATCTCAAAGGTGTTTCCTCACATAAAAGCCTTTAACTGTCAGAATGGAAATGAAATGCCTCAGATGGGAGATGAAGAAATTATAACACATGACCAGTCACTCTGACTTGGTACTACTAGACATATCAATGACAGAGACTAAAAATCTTCATATATATTTTGTTTTTCTTCTATAACTCCACTCTATATTAGGCAGTGAGTGATTAATAGAAAAAAATGAAAGATGATATTATTAATTGAGATGTAAGATTTGTGAGATTTGGTGTATTCCTGTGGCTCACCAGATGGCACTGGGGAGTGAGTGCATGTTGGTGACACCACCGCTGACAGGTACAAGGACCTGCACACTACAGAGTGGTCCGGGTGGTTGCATGGCCTCAGGGTTGTAGTGGTAATCCACCCGCAGGTCTGTAATGCTCTGTGCACACTTCCAGTACACTGCCAGGTTTAGCGGCGTTGACTGAATCCCATTAGAACACACCTAAGGGAGATAAATGACCAACAGATTTTCACTAGTGATAATGGATGGATACCTTTTAAGTTACAATACATTACAGAGAATCTTGGAAACAAAGTTTTGGAAACCGCTTTGAAGAGCAGTATGAAGTAAAACTTTTCATTTCACTTCCGTCAGGAACGATCGGGCAGTTGGCTGCCATGGGTAGTACTGCTTCAAAGTGCACTGTGTAGGCTTCATCATTTCAGAATGGACAACAGTGTTTAATTTATTAACTTTTTGACCAGAAGATGGATGGATGGATGGATGGATGGATACACAAGCAGACAGACACATTTTTAATCTAATGCACAATGCAGGACTCTGTACATACCTGGTACTTGAGGATGTCCACATTGTAGTAAGAGGATGTTGGATTCTGTTCTGAGGCCTTCCTGAGATATGCGGTCAGCGCAGGCATATTCATCCAGAAATCTTTACTGTTAGTGTCATTCTGAGAGGAGTCACTACATGAAACACATACACAACACACATTTGTCTTCCTATTATTTTGAGGACCTTCCATTAACCTAATTATTATTCTACACCTAAATCTAACCCTAACCTCGATAACAAAAAGGAAACTTTTTGGCTCCTTTATTATTTTTTATAATTAAAAGTTCCAGTTTTTGTAAAATACACAAACATTAAACTCAATAATTTATTAGTTCACTGTTGGTTGTGTGTTACTGCTACAGCATGAAACAAAGCACCCTCCTCATAGCACCTGTCTATTAAATTCCAGCCTAATTCCTGGACTCATCTACACACCGAACTCATTTAAAGAAAAAAAAAAAAAAAAAGAAAAAAAAAAACAGTGAGCATGTCTAAGAGAGATAAATATATATGGATCTGACCTTCTTTGACATTAACAAAGTTATTGTCAGTTCAGCTGCCTAGCACAGTATATCAGGAATTAAATAATAAATATAAGTTCAAAGTGCAGGCTTTGAGCCTTTATTTAAAGGTATTTACATCCAAAATGGGACAAACTAACAATCAGATTAAATTGTCATTTTTAATACTTGGTTGCAAATCCTGTGCAGTCAATAACTGCCTGAAGTCTTGAACCCACAGACATCACCAGACACTGGGTTTTTCCAGGGTGATGCTCTGCCAAGCCTTTAATGCAGCTGTGTTCAGTTCCTGCTTGTTCTTGGAGCATTTTGCCTCATACCAAGTGAAAAAGTGCTCAACTGCATTTAGACCAGGTAACTAACTTAGCCATTTTAGAATATTTCACTTTTTTGCCTTAAAAAGTCTTGGGTTTCTATCGAAATATGCTTTGGGTCATTGTCCATCTGCAGTGTGAAGTACTGTCCAATGAGTCCAATGAGCATTTGGCTGAATCAATGCAGATAATATTGCCCTATACACTTTTTGTCAGCAGTCACAGCATCAATAAATACAAGAGAACCAGTTCCACTGGCAGCCATACATGCCTGCACCTTAAGATGAGGTGATATGCTTCAGATCAACATTTCCCTCCCTTCTCCATATTCTTTTCTTCTCATCAAGTTGACCTTTGTCTCATCTGTTCATAGGATTTTGTTCCAGAACTGCACAGACTGTTTTAGATGTTCTTGGCAAATTCCAATTTGGTCTTCTGGTTTTGAGGCTTACCAATAGTTTTCATTGTGTGGTAAGCCCTCTGTGATTTCTGTAAGTCTTCTCTTGATTGTTGACTTTGGCACAGGTACACCTACTGGAGGATGTTCTTGATATGGCCGAATATTGCAAAGGGGTTTTTTTCTTCACCAGAGAAATAATTCTTCTGTCATTCACCACAGTTGTTTTCCATGGCCTTCTGGGCCTTTTGGTGTTTCTGAAATCAGCAATGCTCTCTTTCTTTTTAAAAATGTGTCAAATGGATCAAACATTTGATTTGGCGACACCTAATGTTGTTGCTATCTCTGTTATGGGTTTGTTTTGATTTTTCAGCTTTATGATGGCTTGCTTCACTTGGTGTACTATGCTGTAAATCCTATGCAGCACTTTTTTAATTCTTAAAAAATGCTGTAATTCCTACACTGTTCACCTGATTTGGATGCAAATATCCTCAAACTGAAAAAGGTCTGCGTTGAGGTCATATACAGCTCAAATAAATACAACTTATTTATGTCCATATTTATGACCTGACTGTAGGTAAGTGAGAAGCTGTCCAAAAAACTGTTCACACACATATTGTTTTGGAAAATCCTATAAAAATTCTATTATTATTCATTTTCTTTTATAGGCACTAGTCACAAACAGCCCAGTATTTTCCAAATGTTGCTTGCCATATTCACATTTTTCAAAACAAGAGGACGTTCCTATGACAATGTTCCCAGGCCTTTACATTATGATGTATGATTATGAGTAAAACTCATTCTGGCTCCCAAGTGTTGCAATACAAATGCGTTTGCCCTATCATCAGGACATCAGGAGTTCAAATCCCGACAATGCCACAGCCATCCAAAATCGTCTGTGCCCCTGTCAATCAGAGCAACACTAGCCAAACTTGAATGTCTGTAAGCTCATACGCACCCAAATTGGGGAGAAAATGGAGGAAAAAATTATTCTGGTGTCCATTACTCGAGCACAAGAGCACATGCACACG
This sequence comes from Pangasius sanitwongsei, assembly GCA_037576675.1. Taxonomy (NCBI): domain Eukaryota; kingdom Metazoa; phylum Chordata; class Actinopteri; order Siluriformes; family Pangasiidae; genus Pangasius; species Pangasius sanitwongsei. The sequence continues at coordinate 10,881,520 of CM075029.1, read as the reverse complement.
CACCTGTGTAGAAGATGCTGGTTTGGTAGTATCTGCTCCAGTTTGCTAGTGTTTCTGAGTCTGAAGCTGAGTGTAGCTGGTGAGAGACTGGATGTGAAGATCTTAATGATGCCACTGGGAAAGGAAAGTGTCATGTCTCCCGTGATCTTCACTATGCACCTAAAAGACAGTACACTGCTCAGTCCTGTATTAACTTCTGACAAACTGTATTAAATGCCATTTAGGCTTTAATTTAGGCTGTTATGATTCTTAATTATGTGTACAGTGTACTGGTATACAGTGTACTGGTATACCTCATTTTTTAGGTATACAGGTGCCTTTTCACGTAAAGGTATAAATTTTGCAATACCTTCATCAATGATATTTTCCATCACATATTAAAAATGCTCATTGCAAAAATATGAAAGAATTTGTGACATGCACGTAATACAACTAACAATTTCATAGGCCACTTTGGCAGCACCTGCGGTGACGGACCAAATTAGTGTTATATCACAGCAACAAAGAACTTCTGGGTTGATAATGCCAGTAGCACTGCACTGGGATAAGCGTATTTTCAGAGTTACGCAACCAAGACATTGGGGAAAAAAAACATAATGCTGCCTGTGATTAAATAACAAGATGCCCATTATGTCATTTTTGTTGATATTAGCAAACACAGATTCTACTACAATAAACTGTTTACCCCACACTGATCACTTCATGATTAACAGGTCCATGTACTATATGTTTAGCATTACCTCTTTAAAACTTATTTTAAGTTATTAAAAACAGCTGATCTTGTATTGTAGATTAGCAGTAGTGATTTAAAAAAGTTAAACTTGACAGAATGTTGGTGTGTGCAAGAAGGAAAAGAAAACAGAATGAACTTAAACCTAATCATTTGTGTACTGGGGTCCATTTGACATTGCAACCCCAAATACAACAAGATTTCACAATGTTTTGGTCCATGTTCATATTTACGACTAAATAGAACAAGCTTCCTCTGGTAGTCTATAATGTGGGCATGCGTTTTTTTGTATGTTTGCTTTTTAAAAAAATAAAAAATAAATAAAACATTACACTGAAGAGCATAATATTCAAGCTGTGTAGACAACGTGTTGCAAAGGGTGGAAACGCAAGTTATCTTTTTGCTCATTTAAGAGAAAAGCAAACCTTGGCAACCTTAGCCCACAGAAATAGCCAAGGTTGCTTTCCTCATATTTATTTTTCACTAATGTGAAAAATATTGTAATATTTTGGTCATATTGCCCAGCTCTAATATATGAGTATATTTTATTTAATAGCCAAAAAAAGTATAATGATTCAATGGGATTTAAATATGGTTAATTCAAGACTCTTCTGCAAATATGTCCCTTTGTTAGATCAGACAATACAGGGTGGCCCAAAAGTCTCCATACATAGGGAAAATTAACAGTTTTTAGCAAAATGTCTTGCTCTGTATTTTCATTATCTATACTGCATTCAATAAATTCTGACTTTTTTGACTTGATAAATAAATACAGAGGAATGATGTAATATTTAAGCCGCAGATCCAGACTCTCATAACCACCCCGTCACACACACGCTCTTATGTATCACCAGCCTTTTGTTATGAGCAGAGTACGGATTACATCTCAAACACATGAACTCACTTGCTGGGATCAGCTCCTTTGAAGTAGGCATTAACTGACTCTGTGAAAGCAACAGCTATGGGAAGTGAATCCTGGGATGCTAATGTGATTGGGCTGGGGCCACGAGATGTCCCTAGGAGCAAGGAAGGTAGAGGGGAAATGAGGGGGGGAGGAAAAAAAAAAAAGAGAGAAAGACAACAGGGAAAAACCATAATAAAATACATATACAGGGGGAAAAAAAAATCATATACATTGTATGGCAATCAATATCATGCTCAAACCCAAGAAACATGTTAAACACAGCACAGACAAACAATGAAAAGAAGTGGAATTTAGTAGTTATGATGACGACCATTTAATTTAGTACAGATCACATTTAATGCCTGACCAGTGAGGAGTCGATAGAGTTAGTCTGTAAGTTAAAACAAAACAAAACAAAACAACTTTTCCAGTTTGCAGCATAAGGCATGTTACCTGCTGGAGTCTCACACCTCTTCTCAAACGTGGGCAGTTTCGCCACAAACACATCATCCTCTTACAGCATCAATGAAAAAGATGAAATCCAAACCAGAAATCAAAAGAAAAGCAATGACGAAACCCACAGATGAGTGAGAATGTAGTGAAAGGATCTATAGCCAAATTAATGGGTAAAAGAATTTGATGATGAACAATATGTGTTTTATTCCTGAGAATTTCTCCTCCAGTGAGATTTTATGATAGATGCATATTATCAGAGCATGAGTGGGTATGGGTTTCTCACCGATGGTGGGTGTGTTACTCGCGCTCAGTGAGGTGTTAGAGCTCAGAGAGGAGGAGCTTTCAGCCCGTGCTAGAGGTGCAGTAGGCAGAGGACTAGAGTTGGTTGCCATAGAAGGGCTGAATGGCCGTGCCTTTAGTATGAAATAAAACAACAGGTAAACAAATTAATGATCTAGATATACAGTAAATATAATACTTAACATCAGTTCTTTGAACACCATATATGACCCATTAATCCACCAAAATATCTAATAACTCATTTGTAATGAACACAGTGGGGTATCTTCATGCAGTTTTTTCAGGGGGCTGTAAAATAATTCTGTTACCGTTCAAATATCTGATGAAGACTGTGTATTTAAAGTTTAGCTATTTTTTCATAGCTGATATTTAAAGATGGTAAAATAACAGTACATAATCAAATAAAACTAGAAAAGTACTCACAATCTCATTGATGCCAGTCAGTTTGCCGGCAGGCAGTTTGGGCCGTGATGAGGGTCGAGGAGGAGGAACTATTGCTGCTGTGCCCAGAGGGGTTGTGGGTCTGTTAGAGTGAGGAACTGTGTGGAACAAATAGACACAATAGAGGTTTTTTAAAAAAAAAAAAAAAAAAAAAAGAGTCTCACTGTTGGAGTGAGCTAGAAAACAGGCATTACTTCTAAACACACTTGAAAACTTTACACAAGCATGCAGCAAAGTATCTGAGTCACAACCAATGGCTGTATATATGAGTGGACAACATGGTGCCATTTACTCCCAATGGGCCTCATTTATCAATCATTTTAGTGAAGTTGTGTGTAAAAGTTTCGGAAATGCTGATTTTCTTTGTATTCACGTACATATGTTGATGAATGCCAATCAACCGTAAATTACCGGGCATGTGCACAGCACAGCTGACTGCATTTAGTGACGCCCACAAAACTCGAAAGCGCAAAATGATTAAGCTGCAGAAAAAGAAGAATTTATCAGCGGCAGCTATGGAAGTACTTTCGACTCACATTTAAGAGAATAGAAAAAATAAATATTTTGCAGAGTCACAGTGCCTGAAAACGCCAACATATAGAGAGAAACCAAAACATCTCAGTGATGCTGTCTTGGAAAAGCAAGATCCTATGCCCAGAGAGGTGGAAGACAATTGCAGCAATTCTAAGAGACATGAGTTCAAATTTAAAGCACATATGCCAATCACTGCAAAAAGGTGAAAATAAAGCTTGTTATGTAAGTTAAATGGATGGCTTAATTTCTCCTGTTTATGCCTGAAACCTTTGTTTTACAGACGCATGGTGAGGCTCTGACATGCCCACTGTATCAGATTAGCGCTAGAGGAGGAATGCGCTCTGAGGTATTTGGGAACACACTGGATTAAGGCACGCAGCACACTAGGGAATATACGGCTCATTGCAGGTTGAGACATACCAGACTGGTCACATATCTTTCTTTGAAACATGCCAGTAGAAAGAAATCCAAGCATGAATAAAAACTGGACATGCACAGGAATGGCACAGGATTATTTTGTAAGTGGAATTAGTGCGGGATCTAGAGTGTTGCACAGCATTAAAAGAAGATGCCATGGCAAATGGAACTGATTTAAAAGCCAGCTTTCATGGTCTGGGAAGGGGATAAAACAGTCTCTTGCCATTTGCACCGGCTTGCTTTACGACTACCATATGCACACACTAGCCTGCTATTCTTTTATAAGGCAGCATTTCTTCTTAATTGAAGGACTAGTCTTATTTGTCTTAAAATGGATTTGGATTGGCTTGCTATCTTTATTTTTTATATTTAATATTTCTTTAATGCCAATAATATTAAACAACAGGATTAAAAATATATATTAAATTTGTTTGTGCAATTGAAATAAATAAGTGATTTTAACTTGACAGTGTAATCCATATATAACCGCAAATTAAAATCTCAAATTATAAAATCTCACATGTTATATGAGACTATCGATCAATGTTTAAATCAGCTAGTCTTTATATGCATAGATTTACACACAAAGGAGTATGAGTAGGGTGGAAACGTTTTTCCGGATTTTCTTGTGTAAATACTTGTACAAATGATTTATGAATAAATCCATTCATATCCAGCTTGATAAATGAGCCGCTGTGTGGCTTTGATGGTTTTTTCGGTCGAACTGAAAGTCGCCATCTTTGACTGAGTTTGTGCAGTAGGTAAAAATTGGAATCGGAGTCAGCGCAGTAGAGACCTTGGTGTCAGAGCATGCACAGGAGATACAGTTGGTGGAACAGTGCATCCGCAACTTGCCTGCCCATATTGATCGTGGATAACCGCTGCTTGAAGCCAGTAGCGTGCATGTTAAGAGCTAGTACCTGAAGTTCAACTTAAGATGGCGCATCAAATACTATCTCAAAGTGGTTTATATAAAAAGTTTTTTTTTTTTTAAAAATCGTAAAAATCGTAGTCGTATAATTTGTACATGTAGATTAATTTTACTGTTGTCAGGAAAACATTTTAGCGCTTTGAGTCATGTCTGACTGATCTACTATTTGCTAGCTATCTGACATTGGCGATAAATTATCTGTATGGAGAAGTGTGGTCTTTCAAAATGAGCAACATACCAGAAAAATTGCAAAGAACTCCCAGCTGAGGGTCTGATAGAACAGGTTATAGCAGAACAAAACATGGCTTTACTACAGAACTGTCAAGCACTTCAGGTGCATGTTGAAGTGTGCCTGCGTATTCCTGAGACTTGATTGTCATGTCCCAAACTGTCCATCACCTCATTAACCATGCCCTTTTAATTATCATCAAATAACTCCTATAAAATGCATTTTTCATAAAAAAAATAATACTGATATCAAGGTCAACTGAACTTGGAAAAATAATAGAATACTATTTCCAAAAAATTATTTGTGGGGATGCAACTTAAATTTGTAATTTTGTATGTTTCATTCAGTAAGAAAAGAACGGGCAAGGTTAAAACTGTACTACAGCCAGCCACTAGAGGGCCTCAGACATTTTGAGTTCAGTTTTAACCACTGTTAGAAGTACACACATATCCAGTCATAGTTCACAACCAACCAGTGGAACTTGGCAAATAGGATTAACCAGAACATGCAACATTACAAGCCAACAATTTTTAAAGTTAAGTTTAAGTTAACTGGAGAGAAAAAATACAGAACTAAATGTAAAAAGAAATAAAACCAATTACAGTATGAAAAAACATAACATGATTTAAAAAAAAACCAAATAATTAATCAAATTAGCAGGACTGTATTTTTGGTCCTATAAAATCATCAGCCAGTAAAAGTTAATACCCAAAACTGGCAATAGCAGCAGTCAATAATCTAATCTTAACAGAAGCAACAATAAATGCCTCTTGCTAATCTCTGTAAAATCATTTCCAAATTTATTTATTTATTTATTAATAGCAAGTTCTGTTAATCTTTCTTTTCATCCTACTTTCTTTCTATGGACAGCCTGAATAATCAGGTTCAGGCGTTACAGCCAAACTCAACAGAAAACGAGTGTTACTGATGAGAGCCAATGATTAAAAACTTCTGAACATAAAATAATAAACAATTGCGACATATACAAACAATTTTTAATGCATTAAAAATTATGTAAACACATTATGTTATAAACTATACAGTTTTATGAAATCATGTTAATTGCATCACTCATTCATACAAAGCATTACTTTGTGCTCTGAAATGATGGCATGCTTGGCATAATTATTCTTCAGCATTACCATCCTGCATATGGCCAGTTGCGGGTGACATGGTATGGTCCGCCATCCAAGAGAGGGCGCTTTCGTTCTTCTAGCCCATGCTAATAAAGGAATCTGCAGCTTTGCTGGGTGGGGGTTTGGCGTGCTGGGAAATAGGCACTGACTGAGGTTTCCTGGTTAGCCCAGGTTAGCCCATCAATAGGCATAAAAGCCACCAACTAGTTCTGATTCCAGGAAGAAAGCAGATTGATACCGGTGCTGGGAGCGTTGAGTGGAGCATTGTGAGTAGCAGCATCCCCTGGGTTTTTGAGAAGGGTTGGAGGAGTGCTCATGGCTCTGGATGGAGATGGGGGGATGGGAATGAAAAGCTCATCTGTGATTATAGAGAAGGGAGGAACAAGCAGTGGAGAAAGCAGATTGGAAGGTAAAGACTGGAAGGAAGGACTTTTATTCACAGTGCCTGTCACACAGGCTCCTCAAACCGCCATAGATGGCAATTAACTGTGGATTATGGTTTTCAAGCCATAAACCAGACTGGAATAGTAAGACTGCTCAGCTCTAACTTAGGAATTGCCCTGGATGGATGATTCTCGAGATGTGTGTGCTCACTTACACTGCCCTCTGAAACCATGTCGGTCATGTTAACAATCTAACTAGCACTTCTATTTTGTCTAAAACAAGTCATGAATAAATGTATGTGCGGTAATTGGAAGCGACATATTTAACAATTAATAACGTATACGGTATACACACAAAGCAATTGGTTACGTCCTTGTACTATCCACAGTTGACCAGAAATGAGAGCTTGCAATTACAAGATGGTGGAATTCTGCTTAATCTCTACCATCAAAGTCAACTGCTTGGACTGTTCTACATTTTGTGTGAAATGCAGGGATGAATAGGTTGAGAGAGTGAGTGGAATATGGACAGAGAGACTACTGTAACAATGAGAAATACAACAAGCCAATAAACATGCAAAACATGCTGTGCTTCATCAATCACCAAGCTTTTCTCTTAATTTTTATTCAATCTGGACATATAAATTCCATTTATATGTGAATTATTAATTTCCTCTATGCAGCCAAATATAAAACAAAATATACAGTACAAATATAAAAAATGGGTGGTCTGCCACCAGTGGTACCACTAAGTTGTTTAACACATTTAGATGTAAATATCAGGAAATAACAGCTGACAAACTCAAATGTCTTCAGTGTATAGCAAAAACAAAAGAATTGCGACTGTATATGAAATAAACAAAAGAAAAACTAATACCCACAAATAAAATTAGAACACTTGATAACTGTAACTCAGGGTCTATGGGATGGTGAAAGTATTTTGACAAAATTCAGCTGTAAAGGCAGTGCTACTTGGTGGGTTTTGTGACCATAGTAGCCTGAGCAAACTCTCTAGAGGTAACTGCTGGGAACGGGAAAAGCCAAGACATTTTCACCAGTATGGACGCAGTATCAATAATGCATAAGGTTAGCATTAAGACATATTTCCTAGAGGCTGCAGGATGGAGGAGAGTGAATGAGTTACCATATGGGCAATAGGGTTAAAAGCCTGTGTGCTCTTGAAGTGAGGGCAAAAACGGCATATTCCTGACTTTGCAGGGACCTGTGGCAATTCTGTTTTTATTTGAAAAAACAAATAATTTCTTTCTGTAGGTAACAGTCAGGTTCAGGGTATAGCTGTAATTATAGCAATATTTAAGTACAAATATTAAATATTTCAATAGAAAACCGGCAAGTATTATTTTATCCTATCTCTCCCATCTGTTAACACCTGACTGCATCTTGCTTTAAGCTACATCTAGAACCTATTGCATGAGTACAAAGCTAAAAGAAGCACAACCCCTTGGAGCTTCACAATCCTCTACACTCACAATCACTAATACTTGACATTTAGGAGATGGTCCTTAGTCCGACATGTTAACCTTGTCCTGTCAATCCAGAGATTGACTGACACTCTTAGAATCTCAAGACACACTTATTCAATATTGCATTTGATAATTCTAAATTTATTTATTTTTATCACATTTTATATATTTTTTTTTATTCTTAAGTAAAATTTTATTTGCACATTGGTTAATTTTATTCTTTTTTCTCATACTATTATTCTTCCAGCAAAAATATTGTCACCTTAAATAGGAAGGCTCACTTGCACAGTGGGGAACCCTTCGTAAGGAAAACAGTTGGCATGAATACACTATATTTAAATTGGGGCATCTCACTGGTTGGCTCACAGTGGGAAGCCTAGTGTACGTGATGCACAAGAGATGTGAGGACACTCACTCCTGTTAACCCATATGAGGATGGGTTCTCTGTTGAGTCTGGTTCCTCTCAAGGTTTCTTCCTATCTCCATCTCCATCTGCCACCGTCGCCTCGGCTTGCTCATCAGACACACTCTCACACTTCATCTTACTTTTTTGTTTGTGTAAAGCGGCTTTGAGACAATGACATTGTAAAAAGCGCTATACAAATAAACTGAATTGAATTGAATTGTTCTTGATCTCTATACCATCTTTTTATTGTCTTTGGCATCTTAATTTTTTCTGTTTATTACATCTGTTTATATTTTATTATTGTTTTATTCAGTCTGTATAGAGCTTTGTAAACCTAATTTAAAAGTCCTGCATATTTAATTTCATATTATTATTATTACTATTATCAGAAAATGAGTATAGTGTTACCTGCAGAGGAGGACACACAGGAAGTAGAACCAGAGAGATTGGGGCCAAATGGATCCAGAGACAGCAGGTCATTGCTGGTCAGTCTACTAATAAATAGAAAAAGTTGGTGATTAAAAATACTGGAACTACTGGAATTTCTTCCTCTAACTATGCTCATAATAGATGATTACATGCTGTAAAAATAACAATAAAAAAAATAACCTCAATTCAATGAGTGTTAATGTCCCTTCCTGTTAGCTTACATTATTGTGGTAAACTGGTTTAAGTGTGAATAAAACAAAATAAGACAACAAAGCCTGTTTCTGTCCATTTTAAATGTGACATATCCTTACTCTGTATATGATGCTTGCTGTGTTCTGGACCTTCCCAACTCATCACCTGAGGGAGAGAATGCATTCTAGTTAATGGGAGCACCAAAATTGTTTTTTCCTCCCACTTCAAGCCCTTTAAGCCCCATCCAATTTAATCAAAATATGAGACAAAAAAAACAATTGTTTCATTAAGTAAATTCTGTCTTTTTAACTGTACAAAATGTTTTCGGGGCCTACTGCAAACAAAGTGTGGTATAAAGTACGAATCTGTAACACTCCATTCACTCCATGAAACATTTATTGCCCACACATCTAACACCATAAACCCAAAACCACTTGTGGTTTTGTTTTGCTTTTTAACCCACCTACAGTGGATATATCAAGTCTACACACCCTTGTTAAAATGGCAAGTTTTTGTGATAAAAAAAATAAACCAATATAAATCATGTGAGAACCTGTCCCACCCTCAATGTGAAATTATGATGTATAAAATTTAAGTGAAAAACAATCAGAAACATTTTAGGGAAAAATAGGGGAACAAAGTTACAATAACTATGTTGCATAAGTGTGCACACCCTTTTATAATTGGGGATGTGACTATGTTCAGAATGAACCAATCACATTCAATCTCATGTTCAAAAGTAATTATCATACAGCTGTCATCAATGAAATTATTCTGATTAACCCCAAATAAAGAGCAGCTGTTTCTGTAGGATTTTCTTGACATCTTCTTGGTTTCATGTGACTGCTGAAGCCATGGTCTGCAAAGAGCTGACAAAGCCTGTACAGCAGGGGTGCTCATTACGTCGATCGCGATCGCCTGGTTGATCGCAAGACAACAACTGGTCGAGCTTCTTAATAAGTCAGTGTAGAACCCTGGTGTGTTAGAGTGTGGAGGAAGATTTGGGATACAGGCAGAATTTTTGCTGAGCTCTGGTTTATTCAGTCTGCACTTTTCAGTGCACTTTCAAAAAACCCAAAACAGCTCAACAGAACCGGGTCCATCCCAGACACCTCAAGTTTTTGCGAAGTGTGGGTGTGCATGCATGCATGCCCCACAAGCTCCACCAACTATATCACACTCTCTCTGTCTGGTTATGGCAGTTACTGAACACACAAAGAGACAGAAATAAGTAGACTGGCGGTAATAAGACACAGGTGAGAAACATTATGCGTTACCTGCTGGTTCAACTCGCCACCTCTCAGTCACTGTATATTACATTTTGCCATTTCTTTGAATAAAAATTCATTGTTGTTCTTTCGGCTGCTCAGATCATTGGTCCACATGTTTTGATTTGGCACAGGTTTTATGCTGGAAGCCCTTCCTGATGCAACCCTCGCATTTTATCCGGGCATGGGACCAGTACCAAGAGTACACCCCCCAGCGGCTAGTTGGGTTCCCTGCCTGGGAATCGAACCCAGGCCATGGTGGTGAGAGCGCGGGATCCTTATGAATGAAAACTGATTGCATAATATTATTTTAATAAAAACTAATCTCTCAAAATAATTTCTCAAACCCCATTTTTATAGTGTACATGCATATTTTACATGGTGGATCTTACCATAATAATAATAATATGAAAAAGTAGATCTCTTGTCATAGAAGTGTGAGCACCCCTGCCATGTAAAATATGCACATACTAACGGCAACATTAAATGAGCTGCAGGAATATTTGACAAGTACTGATTACTATCTGCATGTGACAACAATATTCTTCACATGTCTGGGCTATGGGGTAGGGGTAGGTTTTGTGGGAAAGGGTAGAAGCCCTTTCTCACAAAAAACATCCAAGCCCAACTAAATCACCCCAAACCATGTGGCAAAATGTGTTCCAGTTCCAAAAGGTATAATAATTCCATAATGTTTGGTGCAAAAAAAAGCATATCACCAAAAGAACACCATACCCATGGTGCAGCATGGTGGCGGCAGCATCATGCTTTTGGGCTGCTTTTCTTCGGCCAGAACTGGGGCTTTTATCAAGGTGGAGGGAATAATAAATAGCTACAAATACCAGTCAATTTTAGTGCAAAACCTTCAGGTGTCTGCTAGTAAGCTGAAGATGAAAAGGAAAATCACCTTTCACCATGACAATGACCCAGTGCATACATCCAGATCAACAAAGGAATGGCTTAAACAAAAGATGATCAATGTTTTTGAATGACCTAGCCAGAGCCGAGACCTGAATCCAGCTAAAAATCTGTGGGGTGACCTGAAGCAGGCTGTGCACAGGAGATGCCCTTATAGTTTGATGGATCTACAATGTTTTTGCAAGAAAGAGTGGGAAAATATTGCCAAGTCAAAATGTGCTATGCTGATAGATGCTCACCCAAAAATACTGAGTGGTTTAATAAAATCGAAAAGGTGCTTCACCATGGTATTAGTTTAGGGGTGTGCATACTTAAGCTTCTAAGTTATTGCAAATCTTTTTATTTTCTTTTTTCCCCCTAAAGAGTTTCTGATTTTTTTCATTTTATTTGTATACTTGGCAATTGCACATTAAAGGTGGGAAAAGGTGTAGTTCTTTTACTCCACAAAAACCTGCCATTTTATCAGGAGTGTGTAGACTTTTTATATCCATTGTACATAAGTACATGGATAGATAATACAGAACATGAAATTATCATTATTATTATGAATTATTAAGGAGTTTCCCAGGCACCAATTATGCTTAGTTATGGATGAAAGTTATCAGTTCTGATCAAGTTCACCCAAAATGCTATAAGTGTGTAAAATGAATTTAAATTATATATATACATATTATATATGATTTTAATACTTCAAAATGTTACGAAAAGTCAAAGTTTTAGGGTGAAGCAGATGGCAGAGAATGCTTTCTTTTCCTCAAAAGAACATGAAACATGTATGTTGGTTATGTCATATATATATATATATATATATATATATATATATATATATACACACACACTATATTACCAAAAGTATTCGGTCACCTGCCTTGACTCACATATGA
>CM075029.1:10855632-10869378 GCA_037576675.1 Pangasius sanitwongsei | reverse complement strand
GAAAAGAAAGCATTCTCTGCCATCTGCTTCACCCTAAAACTTTGACTTTTCGTAACATTTTGAAGTATTAAAATCATTCAGTTATCGCAAGCCCTTGCAATATGCATATTGCGATATTTACATTTGCGATATTTCTATGATTTCGATATATTGTGCCCTAGCTTTGAGTGATTGAACTCCTCAGACAATGAGGTGTTTCTGGAGGTGTCATAGGATAGTGATGGAGGTGGATGTAAGTGCAGGTAATTTACTGTGTAAAGTACAAGTAAAACAAAATAAACCGTGAAAACAAAAACCATAAATATAAACTTTGGATATGAGGCAAGAGACATACAGACTATAAGCACTACTAAAGCACACAGGACAACAAACGACAACTATAACAAAAGTGACATCCTCAGCCAAACAAGGAGGCTGAGTGACGTCCTCAATGGAGCAAGGAGGCAGAGCAACGTCCTCAATGGAGCAAGGAGGCAGAGCAACGTCCTCAGTGGAGTAAGAAGTAGGAGCGATGTCCGAAGTGGAGCTGGGTGGCGTAGTGATGTCTGAGGTGGAGCAGGGAGAAGGAGTGACGCCCATGGTGAGGCCGTGCGCCGTAGTGGCATCCTCTCCACGACAAAGGGGTAGAGGGATGTCCTCAGCTGAGCAACGATGCGGAATGATGTCTTCAGTGGGGCAGGGAGGGTGGGATGGTTCTAGCATGGTCTGTAGCCCCCTCCTCAAAAAACTTCCTGAGGGAGCACATAGCTTTGAACCATTCCAGTGTGGCGTTTATCCATTCTCTCCATCCCTGCTGCTCCTACATCAGGTGGTTCTTCTCTAGGAGTCCCTGCTGGAACCCAAAAAAATCTGCTGCATCCATTTGTCGGTCAAGCTTTCTGTCACGAGATGGAGATGGAGGCGGGTGCAAGTACAGATAATTTGTGTAAAGTAAAACCAAAACAAAAGAAACCATGAAAACAAGAACATAAACATGAACTGTGGATAGAAGGCAAGAGCCATACAGACAATAACCGATAGTGAAGCACACATGACTACAAATAACAACTATAACAAAAGCTTGACGGTGAGACACTGAAAAACTAGAACTTAAATAGTGGTGCTAAACAAGGCATAGCGAGACACAGTTGAGAGTGATTAGCTTAGCTTGTATTGTCACAATGGCAGCGCTAACAGCACTATAACTTACTATTAAAAATAATAATAATAAAGCAAGTAAACAGCACTGAATTGAGAAGTGCAAAGCTACTGCATCTGCACGCACCGCCATCTTACTCTCAGTCTGTCTATCTATCTATCCATCTACCTATCTATCTTGTTTGTCTGTCCGTGTCTGTCTGTCTACCTACCTATCTATCTTTTACCAGCCATTTTAAGGAACATGCCTGTTTGTAAATGCAATTTTCCAAATCAACCAATCATGTGGCAGTACTGCAATAAATAAATTATGCAGATACAGGTCAAGGTCAAATAATGTTCACATCAAACATTAGAATGGGGAAAATGTGATCTCAATAACTTTGTCCATGGCATGATTGTTGATGCCAGACTGGCTGGTTTGAGTATTTCGCATACATGAGTTCACACAGAATGGTGTTAAAAACAAAAGAACATGTAGCAAGTGGCACTTCTGTGGGAGGAAAAACCTTGAGAGAGAGGTCAGAGGAGAATGGCCAGACTGGTTTAACTCAGAAAATGGATACTTTTGGTAAGGACTACTATAGTTCTATAGTATGAGAGGAGAACTTCACTGGCAAGGGAGCTGTATGGGACAGACTTGCTAAGGCACAGTTGGAACTCTGCACCAATGCCAAGTCAATGCACTATGGTTCTCCCTGGTGAAGTCATCTACCATGAGCCTAGCATGGGATCTCCACCAACTGCTGGTGTCTCTTAAGGCCCTGAACTGAAATGGGTGTCTGTAAAAATGAACTTTTTGCTAACATGCACATCAGCAAAAAGAGTGGGAAAACTGCATGCTTTGGTAATAAGCTCACCTTGTTTGTGTTGAGACCAAATGACTCATGGGTGACCCTGTGGCTAAACCTGAGTTTTCTACCCAAAGTCATATCACACAATTTTGTATACCAATCAGCTGACCTTGTAGCATTCCATGAACACATTGTTTGTTATGCCAATTACTCAACCTACAGTATTATTTAGACAGAATGGCATCGTCCGATTCTCAGACCAACTGTTCATCTATCATGGAGGAAAGATGGACAATAATTGGAAGTGTGCTGCTCCAGGTTTTTTGCTGCTGCTACCCAAGCTGGGCAAGTTTAACATCCCAGTTGTTTCAGTATGCTGATTATTTAGGACACCTTTACAGTTAGTCCAGTTATCCAGGTGATTCTCATCACCCCTGGCAGTTAGGAGGGGTGAAATAGAATGCTAGTTACATATGTTTCTATAAACCCTGTATAACCACCAGAATTCCTTTTCATTCATAACCAGTGCCTAAAGTACTTAAGTTAGCACTTGCAAAAAATAAATAAATAAATAAAACAAAAAGTGTATTGTCTGAGCACTTGTTTATTACTTCTCCAACAGAATTTTGGACTAATGGTATTCCTAGTTTGTGACCTACTGAGCCAGTATCAGAATGTATTTCTGATAGACTTTTGAAGCACTTTCGTAAGTCGCTCTGGATAAGGGCATCTGCCAAATGCCATAAATGTAATGCAGTGCCAAAACAGCAAGAACTCAGCAAGAAGTTCCAGGGAAAAACAGCCTGTATGACAGGGGCATTTATTGCAAATAATGTGTCAAATAACACTTTCTGACTTTGTTGGAAGGTGTCATGCATGTGGACAAAAAAGTATCCAGATCATTCTCACGACCCGTGGCAGTTATCTTTGGTCCACAGAGCCACAGTTACACACTTAACTAGTGTGTACTACAAGAAATGTAACAAAGGTATAATTACGCAATTCATCTTGTTCATCTGTCTTGTTCAATGGGTTCATTGGGTGGACTTTATTTTCTCATGGGATGAGCTAGCTCTGGAAGGCTTGCAAGAGAAACGAAAGAGAGCCCAAGAAAAATGAAAGAGAACTCAAAACAACATGTGCTTTCCAGAGCCAAACCTTTAGAGTAATGATAGTGGAATAATGGGAGGAGGGAAAGAAGAATACTTACTGGACTGGTTCCTCCTAATGTGGACCTGGAAATGAAAAGACATTAATTAATGAGAGAACAAAAGTTATAACTCCTTTAACAGTGGACACGAAGTATTGTGTCCCCACATTCATTTAGTGAAAACAACCCTCCCAGGGCACACACACACACACGTTTGTTTTACTATGTTTGTGAGGGCCTTCCATTTACATAATATTTAATGCAGCTATGTTACACCTTAACATAATCCTAACCTTAACCTCAGTCAGCAAAAAGGAACCTTTTCACTCTTATTTTTAAATAAAGATTTTGTTTTGTGAAGTTTTTTTTGCTGTTGCTGTAAAAGTCAAATGCCCCCACAAAGTAAAAAATATCTGATATTCCTACACTTGGGGTGACATTTGGTATGTAAGAATGGAAATATTGCGATATATCTAAACCTAGTCGTAATAATACCAAAAACTGAATAAAATATAACTATAACATTCTGATACAAACAAATCCAAGTATATTCTGTTAATCAGTGGAATCAATTGCAAAGAAAAGAAAAAAAAAAAAAAAGGCCGTAAAGGTCAACAAAATAAGGGAGAGAGGGAGAGAGAGGGAAATGAAGAATGGAAAGAAAAAATTCCCAATAATTCAAAACAGCTCTGGAACAGTTAACACGAAACATGAATGGAATAAATAAATAACCATACAAAAAAAAAAGAGGTTGAAGGCTGCAATGTATCTGAGGATATCGAAAGCTCAGAGACAAACAGAACACAACAGTGAGTACAGATCTTTTGGCAGACACAAATATTTCATAAGTTAATCCTAGCTTTTATTTAGTAGTGTGGAATTCTTTGATTTTCCTTTACTTTCTCTTAAAATGCTTAAAATCTGTTTTATTCTCTTTATTCTTATTATTTGTGAGTGTATTCTGTACCAGGGTGTCCTGACCTGATATGTCATGCCATAAGATAAGTGATTGGAATGTACATAAGGAGATAAATAAGTGGTACACATTGTCATGTGAAGACCCTTTTATCATACAATGAGGTAAACCTCTCTGAACATGTTATTGCATAATGACCTAAATACTTGTTATATATTGGGTAGCCTTTCACACATTCAGTTAAACAGGAAGGGAGACAAGTTGTGTGACAAGGCTGAAACCAAAATCTGACTACACTCCTGTATTTCTCCATCTGAAGAATTTTCTGCAAATAAAATTCATCTACTCTGAAGATCCTGTCTCCAGATTTGTCCTTACAAGACAGATTTATGCTGACTGTGACCCTGGATCAATCTGGATGACCTGCTGGATGGAATGAACCATAACCACACCTGTGCCAGAAAACAGCCTGGAAAGCGTAAATGCAAACTCTGTCAGTGTGCAGTATGTAAGAGATGTGACAAGTTTGACATTAAAACAGAGAAGGGTGGTATTCGGGGTAAATCTGATCTGCAGAATACTTTGGGGGGGCACTAGGTTAAAGGACTCTAAAGCCTGTGAGTGGATTAATGTGCTTCTGTTTAAGACCCAACTCACACTGCAGAAAGACAAATTGGACCATCTTCAAGGTAACAAGGAGCTGCTCAAACTCAGAACGAGTACAATGAACTTTCAAGTCTGTCTGTCTGCAGAAGCAGCTGAGAAGGGGAAGTACTGAATCCCGCTAGTATCTGCCATGCAGGCATGAGGTGAAGATGAAGGAAAACAGCAATGTAAAGAGGGGAAAAAAAGCATAAGAGAACTAGAACCTGCCATTACTGCAACAAAGCCTGGGCAATGGGCCAGAAAATGCAGAAAGAAGAAAGGGGATGAAACCTGTGTTGCAGCCAGTGCGCCTCCTGCTGACAACATGGTGGAACAGTTCCACTCTCTTCCTGAAGACAGTCAGCACCACCTACTGGACTGTGGGCCAACTTCTCGACAGACAAATTTTCAACAAACACCATTTGACTTTCTTGTGCACACGGGAGCACAGATAACCACTGTGGACAAGACATATGCATTTCCTCTGACTGAAGAAACAATTCTAGCCACAGAAGCTGATGGCAAATGATTTTCAATCACAAAGACTGATGCACTTCCCCTGACCATTGGTCCCAGCACTATGCATACCCATGTGTGGCAAGGCAAAGTCACTGGTAATCTTTTGGGAATGGACATTATAATTGGCACTGCTGAATCCATTGATTTCCCAAAGAACAAACAACCCTCACTGTAGCTCAGAAGTGTGGAAACAGAAGCTACTATGTTCCATGATCATCCAATCTGGCCTAAATCCAAGAATGAAACAAGACTTGGGTGGAATGGAAACAGTTAAGCAGTGCACCTCCATTTTCAAGACAGTACCCCATCAGCTGAGAAACCTTAGAAAAAGGGGTGCTGGCCATCATCAATGAGCTTAAAGAGAATGGCATTCTGAAAAAGCCATTTCAGCTATTTGGCCTGTTCTCAAAGCATCCTCATCTGCTGAACAGAAAGACTTTCGTTTGACTGTAGATTATTGGGAAGCTAACAAGGCTATAAAGACTAACAGCCCCAGCCACCATCCTGAACTCTTTACCTCAAACATCATTTTCAGTCCTTGATATGGGTAATGGCTTCTGGTCAGTCCCACTACACCAAGACAGTCAACCATAGTTGGCTTTCACAGTCAGAGATCACCAATATGTCTGGACACACCTGCCACAAGGGCTACACAACTCTCCAACTCTGTACCATCAGGCATTGAGGAAACATTTAATGGAGATAGCAACCTGTCTCAGCTCCAATACCTTGCAATATGTTGATGACATTTTGACTGCTTCAGAAACAGAGGAACAAAACAAAAAGGATGATCAAACACTTTTGGATTTCCTAGCAAAAAAGGGACACAAGGCAGCAGGAGAAAAGCTGAATGGTCAAACAGGAAGTGATTTATCTGGGACAAAAGCTGGCACCAAGACACAGAGAGATGCTACATGACCAAAGCACTGCTATTCAAAACACTGTGCTCCATACTAAGGTGAAAGCTCTCTTTTCTGGGTTCAACCAACACTGGGTGTCAGCTCCAGCCCAGAACAAAGAAAACATTTCACTGTTTTTATACACAAGGAAAATGAAAAGTATACTCTGTCAAGAATGGGGAGATCAACACAAGCCTGTGGGCTATTATTCAGCATGGCTGGATCCGGTAGCCCTAGGATGGGGGTCATGTTTAAGAGCCGCCCAAGCCACATACCTGGTGGTTCAGCAAATTCTCCCCATCACAATGGACCAAAAGGTTCACACTAAATGTCCACATGCGATCCACACACTCCTGTCAATGGAACAAGCTCATCCTGTGACAGCAGCAAGATATGGTAAATGGATAGCATTGTTGTCTGATTACATCAACTCTGCTCATTGAGAAAGCACCTGCAAGCAAAATTGCCACTAAACTCTCTGACTCTGAACTTACAGATCATGACAAGCATGACTGCTCCAAATTAGTGCAGGGCCTAGGGGAGGAAAATGAGAGAGTGAGATGTACTGCCCTCTATTTGCACTACAGTCAGTGGAAAATGGAGGGACATAGAGATAATGAGGGAAAGTGTGTGTGAGAGAGAGAGGGTGGAGTGGGGCTGAACAGCCAATAACAGGAGTGTGCATGTGTGTATGTCTTACCGTAGCAGAGGGGGAAAGGGTTATGTTTCCAATAGAAGCCTTCAGCTCATCGATGGTGGCTTTGTGCTGCTGTGTGCCACTGTTGGGCTGCACAGGTTTGATTTCCACATGAAATTTTCTGCGCTCATCTTCTTCATCTGAATCACTGGATGAGGAGTTGTTGTCTTTGGTATGTAGATGGAATCATTAAGGAATCGTGCTGGACATAGACATATGTATGTTTGTGTATATAGTGCCAGCTTATTAGGTACAAATAGCTTGGTTGGACAGATATTATTTGGGTGGTGAACCATTCTCAGCACACCAGTGACGCCAACATTGTAGTGGCATTTTAGTGAGTTCAAGTTTACTAGAAAGAGCAGCATTGCTGTAAGCACACAGGCCACTTTATTAGACACGTCTACCTTGTTAGTCCAGCTTGTATGTGTACAGTTAGAAACCTTAACTCTTTTTCACATGCACTATAGATCTGTGTTAATCATCTTCTAGCCATTCATCAGAATTTCAACAGAACAGCTGATTATATTTTTTTGGTGAACAAACACTGAGGTCTTTAAAAATCCCAGCAAAACTGCTGCATCACAACACCCACAAAGCATGCCACTACCATATGTCAGTGTTTCTGTTGTCATGTCAATGATCCACCACCCATATTATCTGGTCAGTGATGGTCCCTGTCCACTGATACAAGGTGTAGAAGAGGGCTGACAAATTGTGTACAGCAACAAATTAGTAACTGTATAACCACAAGGTGACCTAGGTTTACCTGATAACAGACAACAAACCTTGAGGGGATGGTCTACAACCTCAGAAGACCACGTCGGGGTCCACTTCTGGCAGCCAAGAACAGAAAGCTGAGGCTGCATTGGGCACAGGCTCACCAAAACTGTACAGCTGCAGAATGGAAAAACATAGTCTGGTCTGATGAATCTCGCTTTCTCCTGAGTCACACAGTTGGTAGAATCAGAATTTGGCACGAACAGCATGAATCCATGGACCCACAGCCTATTTGAGTATTGTTGCTGTCTATTTGCATCCCTTCATGGCCACAATTTACCCATCTTCTAATGGCTAATTCCAGCATGACAATGCACCATGTCACAAAGCAAAAATTGTTTTAATCTGGTTTCATGAACATGACAATGAGTTGAATATTCTTCAGTGGCCTTCTCAGTCACCAGATCCGAATCTAATAAAACACCTTTGGGGTGTGGTAGAATGAGAGATTTGCAGCATTAATGTGCACCTGAAAAATCTGCAGGAATCTCAAAGGAATGTTTCCAACATCTTGTGGAATCCATGCATTATATTTTTCATTTATGGCATTTGGCAGACGCCCTTATCCACAGCGACTTACAGAAGTGCTTTGAAGTCTCCATCAATAAATACAACTTGATACTGGTTCACTAGGTCATGGACTAAGAATACTATCAGCTGAAAACTCTAATGGGGAGATAGTATAGTAAGAAAAGCATACAGACAACATAATTTTTAAAATTAAAGTGCTAATTTAAGTACTTCCTGAAGAGGTAGGTCTTTAGATGCAGTTTGATGACTGCCAGTGACTCAGCTGTTTGGACACCTAGGTGCCAGAACAGAGGAGAGTCTTGATGCATGCCTTTCTTGTACACAGAGATGGTGGGACCAGTCAAGCAGTGCTAGAGGATCAGAGGGAGTGTAGTGCAGTGCGAGATGTGATAAGTGCTTTGAGGTAAGCGGGTCCTGGACCATTTTTGCCTTTGTAGGCATCTAGCAAAGGTAAAATCTGATGCGGGGTACTACATGGAGGCCAGTGAAGGGAGCATAGCAATGGAGTGGTATGGGAGAACTTAGGAAGGTTGAAAACAAGTCATGCAGCTGCATTCAGGATCAGTTGCAGAGGTCAAATAGTGCTCAGAGGTAGATCTGCCAGAAGCGAGTTGCAGTAGTCCAGTCTCAAAATGACAAGGGACTGAACAAGCACGTGAGTGGCCTGTGTGGATAGAAATGGACAAATCCTTCTGATGGTGTAAAGGAGAAATCGACATGAGTGTGGCAGATGAACAATTTGTGAGGAAAAGGACAGTTGATTGTCCATGGTTACCCCAAGGTTATGTGCAGTGACCGAAGGTGAGATCAGGGAGTTGTCCAGGGAGATCACAAGATCCTGATGTGGGGATAAATCATCTGAGATGAACAGCAGTTCAGTTTTGCAGTTTTGCTTTGTTAAGTTTCAGCTGATGAGCTGCCATCCATGATGAGATGTCTGCAAGACATGCAGAGATCAGAGCAGAAACAAGAGTGTGTGAGGGAGGGAAGGAGTTGAGTGTCATCCGCATAGCAGTGGTATGAAAACCAATGTGAGGATATGACCTCACCAAGAGATCAAGTGTAGAGGGAGAACAAAAGTACTGAGCCTTGTGGGACATCAGTGGAGAGTCTGTGTGGAGCAGATGTGGATCCCCTCCATGTCACCTTATATAATTGACCTTCCAGGTAGGAAGCAAACCACTGCCATGCTGTGCCACTAATTCCAAGACTCATGAGGATGTGGTTGACTGTGTCTTGTGGTTGACTGTGTCAAACACTGCTGAAAGGTTGAGGAGGATGAGGACAGATGACAGTTTGGCAGATCTAGCAGCATGTAGCTTCTCAGTGACAGTTAAAAAGTTTAAAAAGGAAGTCTATGCGGAATGTACCGCTTTACAGTCAGACTGGTTAGGATCTTGGAGGTTGTTCTGTGAGAGATATAGAGACATTTGATTGTAGACAGTTCATTCAAGGATTTTAAAAAGAAAAGAGAGAAGTGATACTGATCAGAAGTTGCTGATGTCTGAGGGATCCAGAGTGGTTTTCTTCAGGATGGGAATAACCCTTGCTCTTGAATGCAGCTGATATAACACGATATTTAATGGAGCCATTGAGTACTGATAGTACTGATGAAGGGAAAGAGGTCTTGTGAGATGGTCTGGAGCATTGTAGAAAGGATTGGATCCAATGGACAGGTGGTAGGATTGCAGGACAAGATGACTTGCAGGATCTCTCCTCTTGCTAGATTAGAAAAAAGTGCCAGTGAAAGAGAAGGGGAACCCTGAGTGTGTAGTGTAGGAGTTGAAGGTCTGGCAGATTTTTTCAATCTTCCCATCATAAAAGGTGGCAAAGTTGTCAGCAGGGAGGATGGAGCAGGAGGACCCAGCGGGTTAAGTAGTGAAGAAAAGATGTTGTGGAGCTTGCGAGGATCTTGTGCATAAGTTTCTAGGGCTTCCTTGTAGAAATCAATCTTAGCGGAAGTTCAGTTCAGTTCAGAAGAGACGGTCTATGGATGAGGAAAGTGAGGAGAGGAAAGTGGCTAACACCAATGGAAGGGAGGAAAAAGAGGGTGCAGGAAGCTATGGAGGAAGGGGAAATAGAGTAGAGGTTTCTGCGAGTGGGAGAGAAATATTGATAGCTGATTTTAGGCAGGATAGGGAGGGTGATGGTGAAGGATACCAAGTGACGATCGGAGATGTGAAGTGGGGTAGCATTTATGTCTGTAGCTGGAGAGGGGTGGCTGAAGACCAAGTCCAGGGCAGCTGGACTTCCTCCCTTGTGAGTGGAACGGCAGCTGTTAAATGTCAGGGAGAAGAAATGCTGAAGAGGGAGAATGTAAGATGACTTGAGCTTGTTGGAGATGAGGCTGAAGTCTCCGAGGACAGTGAGAGGGGTGTTGTCAGTAGAGAAGAGACTGAGGATTGTGTCCATTTCTCCATCTCCGAGACGGCAGCAAACCAACATGGAGTGTGAGAGAAAGCATAAGTAGAGGATAGAGCTGAGATGAAATCAGCTTTCTTTACAGCAGACTGGCAGTTCCAGAGCCCACCTACCACCGCTGTTTGAGACTGAGACAACAGTGGAGGGTTGATGAGGTTACTGGTAATTCAGCCTCTGGTTTGTGGATTAGAGCTTCTGGGTCTGTGCGATGCAATGACAGAAACAGACTTGAGGCACATGTCCAGAGCCTAGTCAAGCGTGAGGTCAAGTTTTAGTAGTGAGGAGTGAGGTGAGTTTAAGTAGGTCTGAGAGGGAACTGGTAACACTAACTGAACAAGAAGAGGTAACGAACACTATTAAACTTAACACTTTCTATCTAAATTTATGCTTCTAACCATTGCAGAATATGCTTCTGACCACTATAGACAGTGTCTGGAGCGGATAACCTTAGTAAGCTGTGCCCACAATTCATATCTTAAGGGAGACTGAAACTACTTGATTAGCAATTCAATTCAAAAGACAATTCCAAACAACACTACAGAATCAACAATACTAGTGGCAGGAATATATATCCAACTGAGTCAAGTAAATAGTACACAAAATTCAGAATCCTACCTTACCAGTAGAGAATAAATTCAAGATAGAACAACTTAAAGCACATTAAGTGTCATGCCGTGAAGAACTGAGGGCAAAGAGAGGCCCTACCCAGTATTATTATAGTGTTCTCAATAAAGTGTTTCATGAATGTATGGAGACACAGAACAGATCATTACATATTAAGTGACACATACAGTACACTTTTTAGAAGGCATGGTGCTGTAGCTTGTTTATGTTGCTAAAAGTAGCAGAATCATGCATGTTTCCTAGATAAAGCTCCATACTGACTGAATATATTGAAAATATTCCACAAAACTGAATATTTTTGAGGCCATAACATATTTTGAACTACTCCTATATAGTCCTATATATCAGCTAATGGCAACGTCACAATAACTATAAACACATATACCCATAAGTAATCAGTATGACCGAATCAGTATGACTTTAAAACTGAGTAGACAGGCTAATTTGGCCGATAGCCATGGATAAAGGATATCATTTTCACTGAATTCCGGTCTGATACAGAAACCCTCTTCATCCACCTGAGGCACATTCTAGGAAAAAAACAGTGCAGAATAAACAATACATTAATACTATTTTACTCCCACAAATATTCATTCATTATTATATAGTCAAGCGCATAAGTATTTGGACGGTGACACAATTTTTATAATTTTGCCTCTGTACACCACCACAATGGATTTGAAATGAAGCAATCAAGATGTGATTAAAGTGTAGATTCATTTTACTTTAATTCACTTTAATTCAAAGGGTTTAACAAAAGTATTGCATTAACCGTTTAGGAATTACAGCCATGTTTATAGAGTCTCTCCATTTTCACAGGCTCAAAAGTAATTGGACAAACTAACAATCATAAATATTAGGCTTGTTATTTAGGATTTAATAAATCCCTGAAGTCTGGAACCCATGGACATCACCAAATGCTGAGTTTCCTCCCTTGAGATACTTTGCCAGGCCTTTACTGCAGCTGCCTTGATTTGCTGCTTGTTGTGGGTCTTTCTGCCTTTAGTATTGTCTTCAGTAAGTGAAAAGCATGCTCAATTGTGTTGAGGTCATCAGACATTTCCTTAAGAAGCTCTTGGGTTGCTTTCACTTTTATTTTATTTTATTTTTTAAAGCAAAGTCTAATCTGTCCTTTCTGTTCTTGAGTGTTACCAGTGGTTTGCATCTTGAGGTAAACCGTCTGTATTTACATTCATGAAGGCATCTCTTGTTTGTAGGCTTTGACAATGATACGCCTACCTCCGCCAGAGTGTGCTTGACTTAATGCAAATTCAACGCATGGAATCAACTCCAGACCTTTTATCTCCTTAATCTGTCATGAAACAACAAGGAAACAGGCCACGTCTGGCCATGAAACTGCTGATCAGTCAATTGGCCACCTTAGGGGCCTTGCTAGATTGCTTCATTTCAAATCCATTGTGGTGGTGTACAGAAGCAAAATTACAAAAATTGTGTCATTGTCCAAATACTCATGGACCTGACTGTATAGACAGTTTGGCAACATTTGGCCACAACTCACAGCATTTTGAAAATCTATGGGTCCATAGATATCTGCGGGACCTCCGTTGGCAGTGTTCTGTGCAAAAGATAAAATTAAAAAATTCTGTTTAAATTCATGCAGTCATACATTACAAGAATTAATCAGCTTAATATATGAAAAAAGTGAGCTGATAGACATTTTTAATCAAAAGTCTACTGCCTGCACCAATCCTGTAGATTGGTAATGTAATATTTTATTTTTCTTTTCTCTGTATTTATTCATTTTATATTACTCATAGCCCAACATTTACACATTTTATCTTATTTAAGTCTTAAATTCAATGTAGATATTAATACAAAATGGCAAAGAAAAGCACTCAACACAATCAGTGTAATATAGGCATTGCTT
The DNA here is from genome assembly GCA_037576675.1 of Pangasius sanitwongsei. Lineage (NCBI taxonomy): Eukaryota > Metazoa > Chordata > Actinopteri > Siluriformes > Pangasiidae > Pangasius > Pangasius sanitwongsei. The sequence continues at coordinate 10,856,377 of CM075029.1, read as the reverse complement.
AAAGGCAAGTGTCTAAAAAAGAAAAATTCAAAAGGAATACTCACAGTAGTTTCAACTTCTGTAGATTCACTGAGTTAAAAGAAAAAGAAAACCTAATTACAAATTACTTAAGAAATAAATGAATGCTAGTATTACATAAAACATGTCTAGTTAATTCATACAGCCAAAGTATTAAATTACTAAATGCAATAAATTATTTAGAGAGGTAACTGACCACAATACAGAGCATATAAAAAAGATAGTTCTCATTTACGTGGAATCTGTATCCTTGTCTCTTCTTCGCCCTGGAATTGCAAAGGCCTTCCTCTTTCTAGGTTTAGCACCTAGATACACAAATGTTAGTGATGTCATGCAGTGTAATTTCAAGACACTTTCTGACAAGCAACAATATACACAAACAGACAGGTGATAAATGAAAGGAAAACAGGCGGATCTGTTATGCTGTATGAGGTGTTTTGTTGGTGTGGTTTGTCTCCACATGTCCCCTTAGAGGTAAGGATTACTGCAAATCAATGCAAAATTATTCTAACTGATCACCTTTGTCCTATGATGAAACATATGTATCCAGATGGGAAAATGTCAATGCTCCATTCCACAGGGCACAAGAGCTCACTGAATGGTTTCATGAGTATGCTATATGAATATGCTATTACCATATATATATATATATATATATATATATATATATATACAGACAGGTCCATAAATATTGTGACCTAGACACAAATCTCACATTTTTGGCTCT
>CM075029.1:10836777-10848044 GCA_037576675.1 Pangasius sanitwongsei | reverse complement strand
CCACCCTCAATACCACGACTGAGGTGAGACCCTTGAGCAAGGCACCGAACCCCCAACTGCTCCCCGGGCGCCACAGCCCGCTGCCCCGGGTGTGCATGCACGGGGTGTGTGTGTTCACTACTGTGTGTGTGCGCACTTGGATGGGTTAAATGCAGAGCACAAATTCTGAGTATGGATCACCATACTTGGCTACACCTCACTTCAAAATCAAGGTTTTGTAATGGCCAGCTCATTCCCACATATTTTTAGTTCTGAATTGAAGAGGGCACCTGATATGCACAAATTTAAGAATATACAAAAAGCTTTAAATGGTCCTCTACAGGTGTCTACAACTGTGTTAGGCATTACATGAAGATAGGTGATATTCTCTTCAGTATATATGTGACTAGTTAATTGATTAATTGTTTAAAATGCGTGTTTTTCATTTTAAAAAATGCTTCCAAAATCCTTTAATGTTTGAAACAATATTGTACTAGATCATCTCCATATGTTTAAGCTTACAATATACTACTAATTACACGGAAAAAGTGAACCCTAAATGTAGAAAAAAAGCAGATAAATCTCTTGTTGTATTGACTCTTTGAACCTATGTCTGTATGAATACATGTCTGTGTGTGTGTGTGTGTGTGTGTGTGTGTGTGTGTGTGTTACCTGGCCTTTCTCTGCCGGTCCCTTTGCTCTCGGCCAATTTCTGTAATAGACTTTCCACAGACGTGTTCTCCATGTTATTCACAAACTCTTTCTGCACCTTCACAATGAAGTAAATGGAGCTTATAGTTAGACAATAAATTGGTACATAGTAAATATTCATTTATTCATCCATTTACTTTATTATGGGACAAACATGTGAAACACCACACAAAACCGTAACTCAGGCTCAGGATTAAAATGGGGCCCCTGTAGCTATGAGATGGCAAACACTACCTGCTGTACCACTGTGCCAGCCTCTATATCAGGAATGACAACCTCAAATTCTGCCTAGGCCACATCAGCTTTTTTGTGAGCACATGACGGAACATAACTTAAGGCTACTCTTTTTTAGATACGGTAGATCTAGTTTTGTATCACTTTCCCCTATGTTCAGTGGAACTGGAACTGCACATAACACTTCTCAATTTAATTGTACAGATCCCAGAGTTATATTCTCATCCCCCTGAAATGATACCCTGGCTATGCCACTGCCAACTAAGGGAGACAAAATTAACTCCATATTAATGTCCATGGGTTTGGAATGGGATGTCCACTAAGTGTGGTGTGGTGGTCAGGTGTCCACAGCAAGCCAAACAGGAAATATCTTATGAACATTGATATACACATTCCCCTCTGAAAGTATTGGAATGGCAAGGCCAATTTCACCTTTCCTTTCCTGGTATTTACATTTAGATGTGTTAAAACAACATGGCACCTTTTATTTAGGTGAGCAAAAGTACTGGAACAGATAGTCTTAGGGTGATTTCAGACCTATAGATCTGTGCTTTTTTATGAAATGGAGACTTAAATTGTTACAATGTTACATTTTCTCCTTGGCTCAGTTTGGCATCATTTCAAAGCATCATCCACTCTAGCTTTTCTCCATTAAAATGAATGGGGAAAGAATGAAAGATGGATAGAAAGAGAAGAATGCGTGCAATCTGCCTGTAATTGGAGATGGATCCTGGTCTGGCCAGGCTTGACCATTTGAATTTTGATGGGAATAGCTTGAGAACTGACTGAATAAGAGAACTAAAAGAGCAGTTTAAAAAAAAAAAAGTGAATGGAGAAAAATAAATAACGCCATTTTCTGGATATTTCCGGTGAAAATTCCGAAACGCAATGTATATATGCCTGGTCTACTCCCTAATACGTACGAGAGGATATGTGATATGAGCATTTCTGCTGAACGATGTCCAAGCTATGACACCCATAGTTTTATTCCCCATTCATTCTCTATGGGCTGAAAAGATGCATTTTTGGCCATGTACGCAAAAAGCAATAGCACACCTGTCCCAGTGAGGCCGCATGTTTTGAAACTTCGTTTCGACCACGTTCTCTGGTCTTCATGTTGGTCTACCCTTTTTCAACAACAAATGCAGTCTTCACAAGCGAAATCCAAAGCATACCACCTCATCTTATGTTGTGGGCATGTACTGCTGCCAATGGAACTGGTTCCCTTGTATTTATTGATGACTGCTGATAAAAGAGGCTTGATGAATTCTGACGATTATAGGCCTATCCTATCTGCTCAGATTTACTTTCAACTGCTTCAAAACTCCTTGGACATCAGTTCACACTGCTCGCAGACAATGACCTGAAACATACTTTGAGAGCAACCCAAGACATTTTAAGGCAAAGAAGTAGAATGTTCTGCAATGGCCAAGTCAGTCCCCTGACCTGACTCCAACGGAGCATTCATGTCACTAGCTGAAGCCAAAACTAAAGGAAAAATGCCCCACTGAAGGGAACTGAAGGCACCTGCAATAAAGACCTGGCAGAAAAATACCAGGATGCTGTGTACTCATTCAATTAACTGCTGTGTACTCACTCAATTAATTGATATCTATGGATTCTAGACTTCAAGCAGTCACTGACTGTAAAGGATTTGTAACGAAGTATTAAAAATGACAATTAATTGAATGAGTACACTCAGCATCCACTTTAATAGGAATACCTGTACATCTGCTCATTTATCCTGTGGCAGCAGCACAGTGCATAAAATCATGCAGATGCAGTTCAAGAGCTTCAGTTAATGTTCACATCAAACATCAGAATGAAAAAAAAAGTTTGATCTCTGTGACTAACAGTGGCAGTTGGTGGCAGATGGGCTGGCTTAAGTATTTCAGAAACTGCTGATCTCCTGGGATTTTTAAAAAAATTAAATTTAATTGGTTTTCCTTATACATGATATAACACTCAATACAAACAGAAGTAAACACAACAGGCACAATACAAAAAGAGAGATGTAATGCACAGCAAGATGGATAAGTTGGAAGACAATACAAACATGGGTCTAATATCATACCTCCTTTGAAGTGAATCTTAAGTTCTCCCAAATGTCTATATGTGTGTGATTTACATTCAGTTTTGCTAACATTTTTCATATGAGGTGCTCTCAATTATTCTGAATCATCATTCAAACCACAATATAAGTGTAGGAGATTGGGTATCTTTCCAACATCTAAGTATCAGTTGCACTGCTGTGACTATACCTACAGTAACAAGAGAGAAGTCATTGTTTTTAATCAGAGAAATCTCATCTGACCCCGGGTTGTTAACAAGCTGGGATATGCGTAGAAAAGAATTTCACTCTACTGTACTGTAATGTATATGTTATTCTCTATTCCATGTATCCTCATTTGTGTCACTATTAAGGACTCTTTGCCAAATCAGTCTCAGTTTTTCACAGTCCCAGTTATCAATCCTTATTCATCTTTATAAACCATACTGTAGAGTAGTGTTGATAAATCTGAGAAATCGGACACTTTTTTTGATGGCTTTCCACACCTCCACCATAATTGGTCATATTATGTTGTGGTTCTCCCTCCAGTTTTTGGCAGACAGAGTCTCTACTGGTCGAAAAGGGAATGCAAGTTGTTATTTTATTAATACCCAGTCTAGAGCCAAATCATTTTCACCTCAGTGTCTAGCAACTTTGACATTTCAAATGCTATTTTATAGAGTTATATATTTGGTCATGCTAAACAACCTTTATTTCTAGGTAAACGTAATTTATTTACTCCAATCCTTTTACCTTCCCATGAGAAGGCCTTAATCATAACATTTTATTGTTTAAATATCACCAAAAGCTGAGTATCTCTTGAGATGCTTTGCCAGGCCTTTAATGCGGTTGTTTTCAGACAATAAGAAAGTCTGAAAGACAATAAGTACAGTACATCTACGCTCGTTTCACAGAACATAGATTAGCATAACATAAGCATAACATTATGGATAATTAAGTCATAGTAGATTTTTATTAAATCACATAAATAAGATTATGAACAATGAAAGATAATGAAAAGATTAATGAAGAGGATTTAAGGTACTCACCACCTGACTTACTCACTGAATAATTCAGTTCTATATGTTCAGTTACATAATTTTATATTTCCATATTATTATTATTATTATTATTATTATTATTATTATTATTATCAATAATAATAATAATAATAATAATAAAACTGGCTGTTGATGCAGGATGCAAAAAAAAGCAAAGTGGGGCTCATGGGGAAAGGGTTTGAATAACTCTGGTGTACAGCAGTGTTACCAGCAGTAATCAAACAGACTACAATACCACTGTGTCTGAGTCTGTGTGCACTAACCTCTCCGATCTGTTTGTGTGTCTCCTCAATCAAGTGAGAATATGACTGGATAATCTCCTTCATTTGCACAATATGGCTTTCTTCAATGTCCTGAAACTTCTGTTTTCACACACACACACACACACACACAATTAACAGGTGGTGTGAGAAGAGAAGAGAAGCACATGTTGTATACATATCAGTGCATGTGCGTCTGATTTTCATATCAAATCATCTTAGATGGTTCCAATCCAAAAGATCACATTGATCCCATTACTGAGGAAAAACACAAAAACCACAATCATTACATAAACATACATACCTGTGCCGTCTCTGCCATTTTTTGCTCGAATTCAGTCTTTGTGCTGGCATATTTCTCCACATAGGACTTGTATACTTCTCTGGCTTTCTTAACCTTCAGCCCAGCCTGACCACACACAACAAACATTTTATTTGTTCTCATTATTTTCAAGACTGGTATGTGGGAAGATGCTAATTTTGCCATTTTCATTTTCTGTTAAGTGTGTATAGGAGAAGTGTGTTTCCATGTGTCTTTATATCCAAGTGTATGTTATCATTTATAAAAAGTTTATAACCTGTCATATGGTAGCTACTTACATATGTCACTTGAGTGTGTGTGTATACCTTCTCAAGGTCTCTCTGTGTGGAACTCTCTTTGCGCATGCGTTCCTGCTCCAGAGTCTTGCTGTTGTAGTTTTCTTTACTTTTTTGCAATGCCTGAGACACACTCTGGATGTTTTGCACAGCCTCCAGCGTGGGTGCCACTTCCTCCTTAGTCTGATATAGAGGTTATGAGAACATGATTTCTTTTAAGAGATTACCCCAGTTCAATACTTACAACTGATTTCTCTTTGACTTGGGCCAAAATGGTACAATAGTTAATGTACCTTCATTTCAGCTACTATGAACAGTACTTACGAAAACAGACACACAAAGTGCCACCACCTGCTTGAGGATTTTCTTGGCTTGATCTACAGAAAGGGATCATCTGACATGAACTAAAATTCCTGATTTTCTTTAATATTTTCATAAACCAGTATTTAACACTTCTTTGTGTTACATTAATAAGACAATGTTTCATGTTGAAAAACATTTTAGTATTATTTTTAATTTTTATAAAATATATATATATATATATTTTGACACATTTTGACTGTACATGAAAAAAATGAAAATAAAAATGAAATTGAAAATGAGTGGAAAATTGTTTTGACAACAGTACTATGAATATGTTCATCTAAATGCAAATTTTAAGCTAATTTCATACAGGCTTGGGACGACTGACATAGCATCTGGAATTGCAGACAGATTCCAATTATTGCGTTATCTATCAAATCGGATGATTTAAATGTCTGTCAGAAAATGTGGTGTCTGCAGCTTTAAACTGGGCAAAAATAAGACACAGTGTGTTGTGTCTCATAATGTCTGTTTCCCTTCTGCCTAAGAGAGAAAATAAGAAGTGGCTTTACGATGGTTTTGTGTACTTATTCTCGCATACTGCGGGTATGTCCGGGGAAACTAATCCAGTTAAGCACACTCATTGGTCTTTAATAGCTCATTACTGCCTGCCTCACTTTCTTTAGCGGCAGGACAGTAGATGGTTCTCTACTCATAATACATGTGGTTCCCGAGTTGCAAAAGCAAGTACTGCTATGTCATTCAGGTCAGTTAACAGCATTGTATCCTAGTTTTATTATTATTATCGGGAAATGTACATCCAAATCTGGGACCAGTAAATTATATAAATACACCTGAGGATTTTAAATCTAGGTCTGGATTAGGTTTTATGCACCTAAATGTTTGTAGCTTGCTACCTAAACTGGACGCAGTCCGAACCTGGGCTCATTCAACGGATGCTGATTTTCTTATACTTTTTGAGACTTGGTTAAAGAAATCTATTTCTGATAAGTACATTGCTATTAAGGGCTACACTGTCTTTAGATGTGATCGCACTAGGAAGGGTGGTGGCATTGCAATTTACATAAGCAATAAATTTCATTCCAGAGTGATAGCTACATCACTCAGTAAACAGTTTGAATTCTTAGCTTTGAATGTTTAGATCTCAAAGGAAGCAATTTTGACAGTGATTAGTTGTTACAGACCCCCTTCAGCAAGTCCTGAATCTTTAATTTCATTAACTTGACAATTATCATGACTGAATTTTAAGGAAGTTCTTTTAGTGGGTGATCTTAACTGGGATTGGCTGTCTACTGTCTCTGATTCTTTTATATTTGTATGTGATTCTTTTAATTTAACTCAGTTAATTGATAGTCCTACACGTTTAAATTCAAAATGCGATGAAAGGTCAACATTACTGTGTCACTCCTGCTGTGAGGAATACCAAGCCTAAGTCTCGACCACAAATTCTTTTAAAACGAGACAGAATACTTTGTAGAACAAGCCTTCCATCATGATCTGCATCAGTACGACTGGAACCGAATTACTCTTATAGATGATACAGAAATAGCTTGGAATTTTTTCCACAGTGGTTTTATCAGTTTAGTAAATAAACATGCCCCAGTTCGTAGATATAGAGTTAAGGCTTGAAACAACCCATGCGACACTGCAGGGTTGGCCGAACTACTGCAAGAAAGAAATGCAGCCTGGGCGAAAGCCAGAAAGACCAAGGCAGAGAGGGTTCTTTTTAGGAAGCTACGAAATCGTTGTACGTCTGAAATTAAAAAATCTAAAGCAGATTTCTTTCTGTCGGAAATATCAAGACACTTAAATAATCTGGCAAAATTTTGGATAGTTATTAAGTCATCGTCTTCTGTTGAGAATGGAACAGAAATTCCGAATTTTATTACTAAAGAAAATCATATCTTGACTGAGAAGTCTGTTATTTTAGATAGTTTAAATGAGCATTTTATTTCTGCTAGTTCTCTCTTCGACTCCCAGTCTACTCTCTGTGGAAATCTGCAAGTGCCATTAGAAACACTAGATGATGTGGTTTCTGATTTTACTGCTCCTTCATTTAATTTTGTCCCATTTACAGTGTCTTATGTCAAGACAGCTCTGAATCAACTCGATCAAAAAAAGTCTGCAGGCCCAGATAACCTTGAGCCTTACTATTTAAAAATTGCAGCTGAATTTATTGCTGAACCTGTGGCTTATTTTTTTTAAACTTACTCTCACTAATAATACTATCCCCACAATTTGGAAATCCACCTATGTGCTCCCACTCTTTAAAGGTGGGGATTCTTCTATTATGAATAACTATAGGCCTATATCAAGACTATGTGCTTTATCCAAAATTTTAGAAAAACTTATAAATGAACAACTGAAGCGATTTCTGGATTCAGAAAACAACACATTACTATCACTGCTATTACTATTACTATTACTAGTACAGATCGAGGGTTTAAAGTCATCTGTGTTACCAGTTATCAAGGGAGTTCCTCAAGGGTCAAGTTTAGGTCCAATTTTATTCTCACTATATATAAATGATATTTGTGACAATATTCCTAATGATCAGTATTATCTCTATGCTGATGATTTAATTATTTATTGTACTGCATCTTCTGCCTCACAGGCATTACAATATTTAAGTCTTCTTTTGACCTGGTCCAGTTACGGTTACAAAAACTTAAATTGGTTTTAAATGCAGATAAAACCAAACTAATGCTCTTTACAAATATAAGTGTTTTGTCACCAAATCCTACTGATATAGTAACTTTTAAAGGCACTAAAATTGAATTGGTTACAACCTATAAGTATGTGGGAATTGTCCTTGATAACCAGTTGACATTCAAGCCACATATTGATCATATTGTTCTTAAACTTAAATTAAAATTCATTCTTCAACATTCTTACCTATACTTAACTATGGTGATATAATATATATGCATGCCCCAGTGCAATACTTGAGAAAATTAGACACCCTTTATCACAGCGCTTTACATTTTGTTACTGGATGTGATTATAAAACCCATCACTGTTCTCTTTATGCTAAGGCTGAACTGCCACCTCTGGACTTACGATGGCGAACACACTGGTACTGTTTTATTTATAAATCCATATGTGGTTTGTTACCTAATTATTTGCCATCCATCATTTCTGTAAAAACTGGACATTACGATCATCGCACAGAGGACATTTTCGACTTGCTGTTATCCGTGTTAGAACTGAGCTGGGGAAAAAAAGGTTTTAAATTTAATGCCCCTACAACATGGAACAGCTTACAGGAATGTAGCGTGTTGCTAGGTGGTTTCTAGGCTAACCCAGCTGGTAGCTAAGATTGCTGCTAGGTGGATGCTATGCAAAACCAGTTGGTTGCTAAGTGGTTGCTATGCTAACCCAGTTGGTTGCTAGGTGTTGTAAGATTCCCCATGTACTACATAATGATAATAACACTACAACTAGATAGGGAAAGGTCATCACGACAAACTTTGATGTTGGCATGACAAAGCTAGTCTGGAAGTTTGAAACTGTTTCATAAGCTTGAAGATGAAAGACAGAAATAAAGAAAGGGTTACAGACAGACCGAAAGACAGCTACTGGTAGAAAAACAGATGACAAATAGTGATACAAGTAGATAGATGGAGTGTTATTAGGGGGAATCACATGACGCTTTTATGGGGCCAGACGCACATTAGCAGAGCTACGTGCACTTACCCCTCTTTTTAAAAAAATTTTTTTTAACTATTTTCTGAACTTATTTTTGACATCTGGGGGAAGCTTTTCGTTTGGCACCGGTTTGCTAAAAGTGATCAACGAACACGCTAGGCATGTAGATGCCCTCGAACAACAGGTGATCTCCAACTGCTAGGGTTACCTGAAGGGGCCAGGAAAGATGATCCAATCGGCTTTCTAAAGCAATCATTACCGATCTGGATATCCTTGTTAGCGGGCAAAGATATAGAAGTTGAACGAGCACACCGTGTTTACTCCAGAGCTTCAATTGATCACTCCATACCGCAAGTATTTCTCTTCAAACTCCTACGTTACAATGACAGAAATTTGATTCTACATGAAGCCAGACATCACAACCTGATAAGAACAAGTGATGGTGTAACACTGAGCTTTTTCCCGGACTTCTCCCACGTAAGGGGGAAAGAAACGGAGCTCCTTTGCATCAATAAGGAAAGAAATGAGAGAGGCAGGAATGCAGAACTTTCTCCTCTACCCTGCTACACTGAAGACTGTCATGAAACATGGCGAGACCAAGCTAATGTACTCCCCAGAGGAACGGTGACAAATCCTAAGCTCGACTGCCGGACCCCATCTTTCAAGTATCAACATGGTAGAAGAAGCTGTTATAATTAATTAACTTGGAAAATTTGAACAGTATGTGATGGTCAACTACTAGTAGCATTTTCATTTAGGCAAACAGGTATCTACTAACTTACAGACTTAAAGGCATAAGTTATACGTTTATTTGTATTTGTTTCCTATAATTCACTCAGCAGAACACTTGATCTCTCCGTGTGCAATATTGTCCTTAGATGCAATGAAAGCATGCAACCATCTGGAGTGGAACTATTTGTGGGCAGTGCTGGACCACCAAGGTTTTGGTTCTGGTTTTATAAATATGATTAAAGTCTTATATGCCAATCCCACAGCCATCATTCTCACAGGTCAGATATGGTCACAACTTTTCTGTATTGGAAGAGGCACTCGTCAGAGTCTTTTCACCATTACTGTTTGCTTTATCCTTAGAGCCGCTTGCTCAAGCTGTATGTCAGTCAGAACTCCCAGCTCCCTCTCAATTTTGGCACCGGATCTCATGGTATGTTCCTTCAAATACTTGTCCTTCTTTACAGGACATTGTCACTAAAAATCTAAATAACAATTTAGTGAGAGTCACTTCAGACTTCTTCTTGTTACATCTGGAACGATAAATGTAAGTTACTCACTTTACAGCACAGTAGAACAGACGGGGGTTGGTCCTTCACAAATTTTACATTATATGCTGACTCTTTTACTGTTTTTTTTTTACTTTTATTTTTTATTTCTTTTAACATAATTAAAAAATACAAAAAAGAAAAGGAAAAGAAAGAAAACAAATAAATAAATAAAGAACTGAACAGGTCACCAGAGGCATCACATACAGTTCTTACATCCTTGTTACACAGTTATTTTCATGATAGGGGTTACTCTCCCAATAGCCCCCCCATACACACACAAATGAAAAGAGGGGGAAGGAAGGAAGGAAAAAAAAGAAAAAAAAGTGTTAATTCAAGTCTGTAATGCTCAGTCATTTAAGTCCATAAAGTTCAGTCCATTCAGTGTATTTTTAAGTAAATACTTCACATATATAGAGGGAGAGGGGGGGGGGGGGGGCACATTCACTGCAAAGCGCTTCATATCTACTTACGTATTATCTATTTTCCTATGTTCTTATAAAATTTGTCCATACTTAGGTCTTAGAGAGAAGGTCATTTTCTCCATATCAGACATATCCTTTACAAATGCTATCCACTCTTCTTTTGTCGGTGGATTCTCATCCAGCCATTTCTTGGTTATTGCTTTTTTACTAGCAACCAATAACAATCTGAGAAGGTACTTGTCTTGAGCATTAAAATCAGTTGGTATATTTCCTAAATATATAGTACCAAAGCTATCTCAAAACCCAGTATTAATTCTATTTCTGTGACTACCAATAACCAGTAAGATTGGATTGCTGGACAGTTCCAGAATATATGAAAATAATCAGCCATCGAGTTGTTACATCGTCTCCAGCAAAGTGCAGATTCTGGATTACCATTCTGTAAATATTTTCTTTTTAAGAGTAATAAAAAAAATCTAATGATATTTTTCCATGAGAATTCTCTCCACTGACCAGAAGTGGAGGTAGCATGCTGTGATTTACTTATGTTTCTTCTGTGATGTTATATGTTTATCTTCTTCTGTTAAAATTATATTCAGCTTCTTCTCCCATTTTTCTTTAACATACAGTTGTGTTCAAAATAATAGCAGTCCAACATCACTAACCAGATCAATCACTGGTTTTGGTAGAAATTATATTTC
>CM075029.1:10815437-10825706 GCA_037576675.1 Pangasius sanitwongsei | reverse complement strand
CCCTGTCATAGTACCAACATTCAGAGTTCCTATTCTCAGTCCTACACTCTTACCTTTCCTCTTCTCTCTCTGTCTACACACTCTCCTCCCTCCTCTACTTCTTCGACCAACAGTAGCCCAATTTCCACCGGCGCCCTTTAGGTCAACGGCGCCGATGGCGGTCATTGTTAACCCGGGCCTCAACCGATCCGGTATGAAATTCCAAAACACAGAAGTATAATGGCAGGTTTTTGATTTACAAAAATTAGTTTGTTGGTATACTGCTAATGAAATTAGGGCAACAGCTGGACCTTGGAGAAGCAGCAACAGTACCTTCTTATGGGCTTTGGTCTGTTCCTCTGCATATTTCTGCACGTCCTTGATGAGGTCTTGCAATTTCCGCACCAGGTCCATGTGACAGACAGCCAGCTTTTCTGTTGACACCTTAAACACATCCCATACTGGAGCAAATGTCCTGTGGGAGAAGCAGCTTTTTAAAGTCATGACATTTAAAACCTACTCACAAACAATCCATATACAACAAACAAACATAGTACAGGGCAAACCATGAGAATTTATAGGAATTATATAAGCTCTTAATGCTCATATTTAATTTGCTTTGTGGGTGAAACTGTTGGTTTTCCTATGCTAATCCTAATTTAACATAAAGAAATGTGTTGTATCTCGTTCACCAGAGCACCACCACCCCCTGCACTACAGTATACCTGTCCTCACTTGATGCAATAGTTTCTGCAATTGTGTGGTTCTAAAGCATATCATGCAAACACTGGAAACCGAGCCAGTTTATATTTGTTCGACAGAGAAACAGAGCAACAAAATACAGGGTAAAAAATGACCAGGTCCTGCTTTCGCCTTACATCCAGCAGACAACTAGGCTTGAAAAAGAATAAAATCAGCCAAATAAACAAACACACTGTTAACAAATTAGCCAGAAATGTTAGCTAGCATTGACAAAGTTATTGTTATTTTTGTTGTGTACTGAAGTTGAAGTTAAATAATGAAAGCGAGTATGTATGTATGTATGTATGTATGTATGTACGTGTATGTACTCTTAAAATAAAGCTAAAAGTCTACACTTTGATCACATCTTGACTGTTTTATTTCAAATCCATTGTGGTGGTGTATAAAGGCAAAATCTCACACACACACACACACACACACACACACAGAAAGGTCTTCCAGGCCTTTCGATGTTGTTGAGCTTACCAGGGCTTCCTTTCTTTTTAAGAATGTACCCAACTGTTGATTTGGCCACACCTAAGGTTTTTGCCATCTCTCTTATAGATTTAGGTTGTTTTTTCAGCCTAATGATGGCCTCCTTCACTTGTATTGAGACCTCCTTGGACTTCATATTGGTAGCTCCAGTCGAACAGCTGCCAAGTTCCAACTCAATACCTGATATCAACTCCAGACCTTTTATCTGCTTCATTTGTCTTGAAGTAATGAGGGAATGGCCGCAAATAGTCAATTAATTTCTTGTCAGTCAATTGTCCATATACCTTTGTGCCCCTGAAAATGGCTGTAATTCCTAAATGGTAAATAACATATTTTTGTGGAACCTCTTAAAATGATGTTGAAAGTCTACACTTCGATCACATCTTTGATTGTTTTATTTAAAATCCATTGTGGTGGTGTATAAAGGCAAAATCACAAAAACTCTGTCACTGTCCAAATACTTCTGGACCTAACTGTATATATACATAAACACACATAGTCCCCTCCAAAAATATTGGAACAGAAAGGCCAGTTCTTTTGTTTTTGCTATACACTGAAGACATTTGGGTTCGAGATTTACGTCTAGATGTGTTAAACAACATGGCATGTTTGCCAGCAGACCAACCAATTTTACGTGAGCAAAACTATAGGAACAGATAGTCTTAAAGTAATTTAAAGTGAATAACACAATGTTTAGTTTCATATTCCTTGCTTGCAATAACTGCAGCAAGCCGGTGACCCAATGACATTACCAAACTGTTGCAGCTCCTTCCGCTGTTTGTTTTGGGCAGGGTATCTGTTCATTCTCCTCCTCAGGAGGTGAAATGCATGCTCATCTGAGTTAAGGTCTGGTGATTGACTTGAGCAGTCTAAAACCTTCCACTTTTTTCCCTCTGATGAAGTCCTTTGCTGTGTTGGCAGTGTGTTTTGTGTTATTCTCTTGAATAACGAAGTTCCTCCCAATTAGATTGGATGCATTTCTCTGTAGATTGTCAGACAGTATGTTTCTGTAGACTTCTGAATTCATTCTGCAGCTACCATCATGGGTTACATCATCAAAAAATGTTAGTGAGGCTGTTCTAGAAAAATGCATGCAAGCCTAAGCCATGATACTTTTACCTTGTATGTTTTCGATCATGAGAAGATCCTTTCTATCACTTTGGTAGAGTATAACACTCATCAGCAATAAGAATTGGAAGGCCAGACTAGAATTAGCAAAGAAATACAGAGGTGAGTCACAAAAGTTCTGGAATCAAGATTATCCTCTACCAAAGTGATAGAAAGGATCTTCTCATGATCGAAAACATACGAGGTTAAAGTATTGATCTTGATTCCAGAACTTTTGTGACTCATCTCTGTATTTCTTTGCTAATTCTAGTCTGGCCTTCCAATTCTTATTGCTGATGAGTGTTTGTATCTTGTGGTATGGCCTCTATTTTTCTGCTCTCAAAGTCTTCTTCGAATGGTGGATTGTCATACCTACACCTCTGCCCTGTGGAGGTTGTTAGTGATGTCAACACGACTGTTGTTTCTGGGTTTTTCTTCACAGATTTCACACCTGCTGCTGTTTCCTTGGCTGACCTGCTTGATGTCTGGTTGTTAGTACACCAGTGGTCTCTATCTTTCTTTTTTCAGGACATTCCAAATTGTTATATTGGCTATGCCCAATACTTGTGCAATGGCTCTGATAGTTTTTCCCTCTTTTCTCAGCTTCAAAATGGCTTGCTTTTCCCTCAGACAGCTTTCTGGTCTTCATGTTGGTTCATTCTTTTAACAAGAAATGTAGTGTTCACAGGTGAAACCCAGGGCTCAAACCAAGAGTAGACATTCAGAGCTATTACTTCTTTAAACAATCAGAAAGTCCCAGGAGATCAGAAACTGCTCAAACCAGCCCTTCTGGTACCCATGCCACGATCAAAGTCACAGAGATTCTGATGTCCATTCATTCTGATGTTTGATGTGAACATTACCTGAAGCTCTTGACCTGTATCTGCATGATTTTTTTGCATTGTGCTCCTGCCACATGATTGGCTGATTAGATAACTGCATGAATGTGCAGGTATACAGGTGTTTCTAATAAAGTGGAATGCTGAGTGTACATTGCACATGTTTTTCATCCTTCTTAAATAATAATTCTCTATCATTATTAAAAGAAAACATTCTAGGAAAATTATATGGGCATTATAATGTAATGCCGCTTAAAGAATCCGATTCTGACTTGCAGAAACACTGAGAGTGCATTCCAGTTATATAGTAGATTCTGACAGTGTGTCTAGTCAGCCTTTCTGATCTTTCTGGAATGTAACAAACCCAAGAAAATGATAGCTATTGTCAAATGTAGCCTAAATAAGAGCTTCTCACTTTGAGAAAGACATCACTGCTTTGACAAAGTTAGCTTCCATACTCAGTAACACTGGATAGAAAATAGAAAGCTTGCCAGAAAGTTCCACAGGGTGTCTGGTTGAGGAGTTAAAGTAATAAAGTAATGTTCTGCAAATTACTATTTGTTGTTATAATTTGTGAATGAAAATGTCTTCTTTTTCCAGTATCCCTGTTTTTATAATGTTTTCTAGTGTTTCCAGTGGCAGGGTTAACCTTGAAAAAAGCACACACACAAAAAAACCTACGCTCACTTCTGCATTAAATCAAATACAACAACAGATATAAATATTTTGAGCACCAGACAGACACACATACAGATAATGGAATTGTGTTACACATTTGAATATGTGCGATAATGGAATTGCGTTACACATTTGAATATGTGCTTTAGAAATGAACAATATTAAGTAACCTGTAAGGAATTTGTTTATTAATGAAACATATACACATTCTCCCTCCCTCACACACGTGCACACACATGCACACGCACACGTACATACATACATACATACATACATACATACATACACATACCCCAACTGAGAGAAGTTGCTAGCAGACTTGGCCAGTTTGGTTATTGCTCTGGAGTACGTCTCCTCAATTGTAGCCCTGCAGACACATCATATTCACAGTCACTCCTGGCTGAATGTATACCACATTGATTTCAAAGTAAACAACTATCTGTGGGGAAATATGTTAGTTTCATAATACACCTGAAAATTCATCTGAAATCACAATTTTGAGCCCTTGCTCCAGTTGCAGTATCAACACAATTGTTTACACCTGGACTTTATTTCCTGAACAGGGTACAAATGTTGGCGTAGCAGTTTAGAGAATTAATCATTCAGCTCTTGTTTTTCCCGAAATAGGCTGAACACCTACTGCGCTGAGAGGCTAATAGATACACAGAAGGGACACAATGTAGGACCACACATGGGGGGATACATAGGAAGGGAGTCCTGTCACAGACAACCAATTCTAACTTCTTATTTATGGATTTGTATTTTTTTGCATAAAAAAAAGTGTGAAACAAATCAAAATTTTATATTTTAAAAAGAAACACTGAATTTTGTGTATTTGGGGGGAGGGGGGGGGGGGGGGATATGTTGGGCTATCAAAATGTCCAACAATGTAATATCTGCATTTTGATAGAACATGTCCTGTGTCTGACTGTCCATTAGGTGGTGCCAGAAAGCTTAATTGTTTAAAGACAAACAAAAAGAGAATTGCGATGTCTAAAAAGTTCCTGTCTGGTTTGTCACTTTAAGATGCAGCTGATTAATACATAAAACCTGGCTCAATTCAAGAATACATTTAAAATATTTTCCCTCAAATAAAACACAAATCTTATTTTTTGAGTTATAGATTTAAAATGGAGTAGCTGAAATTCCTGCAGTGATCAAATATATTACTTTAAAAGTGGATCCATTAAATAATTTAAAACCAACAGAAGGATTTTCCCAAAAGTGAACAAATGTGTTAACATTCAAATAGCTAACGAGTAGATGTTGATTATAAACAAATTGGTCATAGACATGCATATTTGTATAAAATGCCTATTTTAAGTCTAGTTAGCAAAGATTATAGT
This sequence comes from Pangasius sanitwongsei, assembly GCA_037576675.1. NCBI lineage: Eukaryota > Metazoa > Chordata > Actinopteri > Siluriformes > Pangasiidae > Pangasius > Pangasius sanitwongsei. The sequence goes on along the minus strand of CM075029.1, from coordinate 10,820,521 downwards.
GATATCTTAGAATTAGCTGAGATAAATCATAGATTCTTTATTATCAAAGAACTTGCCACAGTTCTGGACAAGGGCTGGCACAGAGTGGGTTCAGAAAATATTCATACCCCTTCAGTTATTGTCATTACCCTACACATACACTCAATGATATATATATATAATATTTTTCACTATATATACATTGTATATATACATTGTCAGATCACTACTGCTCAACGAGCACAAAGCAGACGGTGTGTGATCACCCAACAAACCCAGAGAAATGAGTAAGGCCTTGGACTGTTCACTGGCCACTCTGGCCATGGGTGGAGACAAAAGTAAGGATTTCTTCACTGGTCCATGCCATGAATCCCCCAAATACCAAGGTCCAGGCTGCGCTGTGGAGGGGTCAGCCTGGGTATGCCATGCCACAGGACAAGCTTATGCCCACCAAACCTGACCCACAGGATCCCCCACGGTCCAACAAATCTTGGCTAGCAGGGTGCACAGCCCACACACTCCTTCTCCCCTGAGCACCCACTACCACCCTTAGTCTGGAAGGCACACCCATCCCGACCTTACTAGATTCAGGGAGCATAGTCACCTTGGCCCACCCTGTGGTCCTGCCCCAGGCTATTCTGACATGCAGGAGCCTCACAGTCTCATGTGTGTACAGGGACATCCGGGAGGTCCCCGCTGCTTAAGTCCAGGTGGGAAACTGTAAAGGAGAGTAGCCATTGCTGACTGGATTAGTGCCTGAACTACCTGTGCATCTACTTGTTCTGTAGGAAGAAACTGTCCAGGGTTTCCCACAGACCTACCCAGAGTTCCTAAGACCCCAGAAAACCCGAAGATGGATGGGCCGACCCAAAAAAACCCTCAATCTGCCATTAATTCTAACCCACTCTTTTCTGTGCTCCAGCAGTCAGCCCTTGAAGGCAACTTCGGCTGGGAGCAAAATTAGGATGACTGCCTTAAACACTGTTGGTGGCAAGTGCTCCAAATAGAGGGAGAAAACCAATAACCTGGCCAAACCATACCCCCCACCTACTTCCTGATCAAAAACAGCCTACTCTACTACCACTCCAAGCATCACAGAGAATTCTGCAATCTCCTTGTAGTCCCCAGGTCCAGATTTGACCTCCTAATGTACCTGCCGCACTCCAACTCACTAGGAGGACTTTTGGGGCCCTGCAGTCCAGAGGTATAGATTTCTGCCAGAGCTGTTCCCAGTGGTCCTCCTCCAAAAAGCCTGCACCTGACCCCTCATCCCACTCCCCATCATTGGCGTACTCTTCGAAAGGGTAGGATACATCCAAAAATCAAAATCAGCCCAGGGACATTCACATATTTTGAAAATCTGTTGGGAAGGAGACTCTGGGGACTGTTAGACATGGCAAAAGAAGCCTGAGAAAAACAACCCTCCCCCTTCTTCTCGGCCATCAAATATGGTCAACATGTGCAAGACCATATTGACCGTATAAGCCCCCATCACAAGACAACACATGGAGGAAGCACAAGCTGAGCAACAACGAATATATAATTGGCCAGCCCAACCCTGTGAGATTCAGCCTGGTGACCAGGTAAGAGACACTCAGACACCCAGCTATAACATGTCAACTTAATTAAGAAATCGATTGAATCTGTCCCTGTGCTCTCTGCAATTACTGATTTTTCCTCAGAAACACCCAGGCGTGCCTTGCTCCAAAAAAGGGAAGACCTTACCCCCTCCCAGTGGCAAGAACTGGGGGAATTGTTGGATCAGTTTGCAAATGTGTTCTCGAAGGAGCCAGTGCTCACAAACTGAACCAAGTATTGTACTACAACACCTACCCCATTCCCCAAGTGGACAACCTGGTGGACCGTCTGGGGAGAGCCCGCTTCATCTCCACCCTTGACCTCACAAAGGGATATTGGCAGGTGGCCCTGACCCCAGAAACAATGCTCAAAACTGCATTCAGCACCACCAGTGGTGACTGACAGCTCAGTCCTCACATGACCACAGCACTGCCACCTCCAATAAAGACCCCACAGCCCAGCGCTCACCAAACCAACTTCCCTATAGTTTCTTCCTCACTCCCATGTTTTTCCTACAGTGGAGTTGGTGAGCTTGTATTTACTGATGGCATCATGAACTTAGAAGTGTACAGAGGCATTCTGGATGCAAACTTGCAAAAATCAACAAAGAAATTATTCAAGTGACAGAAGTGGATTTTTCAGCAGAAGACAAGTGGATTTTTTCAATAGAATGATCCAAAGCATACCAGTGACCTTCTGAAAGAATACTTCCCAGAAACCTGACCTAAGCCTAGAGTATCTATTGGATGCAATGGAGAAGAAATTGTCAATTGTCAATGCTCCAGTGTGGACGAACTCACAACCCTGTTAAAACATCAGGTTTTTCTGAAGTAAAAGAATGACACTAAGATAACTCAAGTCAGATCTTTAATATGCAACTGCAAAGTATATTAACAAAGTGAAAAACAATCAGAAACTTTTTTAGGAGAAAAAAGAAAAATAAAATATAGCTGCAAGCAGCAATGACGGACCCAAGCACTATGGAGCCATCGCCACCCAGTGGATGTATGAAAACTAATAGTGAAGCGAGCGCTGTAGAGTAACTTGTTTTGTGTTGATCTGTTAGGTTAAGCTGAGTTTTAAGGCTTTACAGCAGCTTCCATGTCCAAACATACAGATCATATTTGGTGATATAATGCATGAAGAAAATAAGAGATACATGTTATCCTTATTAGCCATTAATAAATTGTAGTGAAGTAATGTGTAGTGGGCACATGCATTTAAGGGGGTGCAAAATACCCCCATGACCAAATATACAACACCAATTTGATCTAAAACAGACAATGCATGCAGAAGATATGAGACACTTCCTGTTTCCCTTTTTTTCGTCAAAAATCTAAGAGCCTAAGAGCCTCAAAAAAACACCTGGAAAGAGTATTAATGTTTGATGTGTTACCACGGCAAGATATTTGATACTTAAGATATCAAAAAACTTTACATCAGCCATGTCTTGACATTATTATGACCAAGTCTGAGGCAATTCGGGTAAAAATAAGAGAACTATTGCAAAGGTTGTCCTAAGTCACATTTCCTGCTGCCAGTTGGTGGTGGTATGACTGTGACTCACAATAGCCACATCCATTTGATCAGCCCTCAGTACCAAACATACTCAAGTTTCATCTAAATCACTCAAATCACTCAATGCACTCAGAAGATGAGAGTCACTTCCTGCTTTCCCTTTTTTGCCATAAATTTATTGCCTCCTCATGGCAAAACCACTCGAGATATCAAAAATCCCTTCACAATTTAGCATCCTCAATGTCTTCCTCAATGTCAATGTCAATGTCAATCCCCTAGTAGGAGTATTTAAAATTCACCACATGAACTTTTCACAAAATCCAAATGAACTTTTCACAAAATCAGGCCAACTTCCTGATGGGCGGAGCTAAGGTTTGCCAGTGCGAAAGTTGTTCGGGTCGATGAGAACAATATGTGTACTGAGTTTCGTACATATACCTACAAGTATGTATGATATATGCACCAAGTTTATGTACCGTGTAAAAGGGGACACTGCAGAGCCTTCCCCACCATGCCCATTTGCTACCCTTTGCCTGGGTCTAACGGCTGATGAATCTGATGTGTGTGCCAACTTTCATGAGTTTTTGAGCATGTTAAGGGCCCCAAAGGCCCCTGAAACATTGAGGGGAAAAAAAATAAAATAAAAATCATTCAAAAAATAATAATCATCCTTAGGAAAACAATAGGGTCCTGCGCACTTTCAGTGCTTGTGACTTAAAAACTTACAATAACCTAGTTTTGTAAGTGTGCAAACCCCTAAACTACTGTTGAAGCGCCTTTGATTTTATTACACCACTCAGTCTTTTTGGGTAAAAGTCTATCAGCATAGCACATCTTGACTTGGCAATATTTTCCCACTCTTTCTTGAAAAAACATTCTAGATCCATCACATTGCTAAAAAATTATGCTGCCACCAATATTCTTTATTGTGAGTATGGTGTTCTTCTGTTGATGTTCTTTTTTTTCCAAACATATCTTTCGGAATTATGGGGACAATTTAGTTGGGCTTGAATGTTTTTGTGAGCAAGGGCTTCCATCTAGCCACCCTACGCCATAGCCCAGATAAGTGAAGAATACGAGAGATTGTTGTCACATGCAGATAGTAAACAGTACTTTAGATATTCAGATATTCCTGCAGCTCCTTTATTGTTGCCATTGGTCTCTTGGCATCCTCCCTGGTAAGGTTTTTTCTTGTCCATTTGTAAATTGTAGAGGAAAGTCATGTTCTTGGTAATGTCACTTTGGTGCTCCATTTTCTCCACTTGTTGCTGATGGCCTTCACAGTGTTCCATGGTACATATAATGTTCTAAAAATTCTTTTGTACCCCTCTCCTGATTGACTCCTTTCAACAGTGAAACCCTGTACAGCCTTTGTCAGCTCTTTGCAGCTATGGCTTCAGCAGTCAGATGAAACTAAGATGATGTCAAGAAAATCCTACAGAAACAGCTTTATTTGGTCTTTATTTGAGGTGAATCAGAATAATTTCATTGATGACAGTATATGGATAATTACATTTGAACACGAGATAGAATGTGACTAGTTCCTTCTGAACACAGCACCATCCCCAATTATAAATGGGTGTGCACAATTAGCAACAAGGTTATGGTAACTTTTTTTCCCCCCTATTTTTTCCTAAAATGTTTCTGATTGTTTTTCATTTAATTTTTATCAGTTGTAATTTCACATTCAGGGTGGGAAAAGTTCTAACATAATTTATCTTTTTTTTTTTCCCCATCACAAAAACTTGCCATGATATATACACACACCAATCAGCCATAACATTAAAACCACTGACAGGTTACGTGAATAACGTTGATTATCTCATTATAATCAAGTTCAAGTTCAGGTGGAGTTTATTGTCATTTCAGCCATATACAAGTACATAGTGAAACGAAACGTTTTTCCAGGACCAAGGTGCTACATAAGATGAGACAGAACAACACAGAACTACAGGGACTACATAATTTATACATAAAGTGCACAAGTGCAAACATGTGCAGACAGCACA
>CM075029.1:10801165-10815337 GCA_037576675.1 Pangasius sanitwongsei | reverse complement strand
CTTGCATTGAGATCTCCTTGGACTTCATATTGGTAGCTCCAGTCGAACAGCTGCCAAATGCCAACTCAATACCTGAGATCAACGAGGAAGGGAATGGACCGCACCTGGTCAGTTAAATTCTTGTCAGTCAAATGTCCAAATACCTTTGAGCCCCTGAAAATGGAGGTACTTTGCTGAAAATGGCTGTAATTCCTAAATGGTATATGCCATATTTTTGTGGAACCTGTTAAAATAAAGCTGAAAGTCTACACTTCGATCACATCTTGATTATTTTATTTCAAATCCATTGTGGTGATGTATAAAGGCAAAATTACAGAAACTCTGTCATTGTCCAAATACTTTCCGGACCTGACTGTATATATATATAAATGTAGTACACAAAGTTCCCAGTGAAACACAGCATTTCTGTTTCGGACAAAAGTCCTTCATCTGTTTTGGTCAAAACTCCTTCAGCTGTGTACGCAGAGCACTTCTGAGGCTATAGTGAAACTGATATTACATTTTTTTAATGATTTCACTACAAGCTCAGAAGCACTGTGCTTACACAGCTGATTAAGGACCTTTTGTCCTAAATATTCTGCTTCACTGGAAATAAGTGATCATTCACAAATAGTCACTTGATCACTGGCAATATAAATATGCATTATATATATATATATATATATATATATATATATAAAAAAATTACCTTTCTCTAATGAAGTCTGCAAGTTCCTTGCTGGATATCTGGCCATGTTTCATGTTATGGTAGAGGACATCAAACCCATTATTTCTGTCACCCTGCAAAATCAATAGTAAATAAATAAATAAATAAATAGGTCAGCCAATGAACAACAACAGTATTGGTATACCATCAAACCTCAATCACTGAGTTTTGTGAACTTACCCTTGATGAAAAATCTGGTTCTAAGCAAACAATCTATAACATTGTCTCATTCATCAAGCCAATTATCATTCAACAGTGTTCAAATTATTTATTTTGTTAAATTAACAACTGAGAAAAATTCTGGAAGTATAATTTTGGAAAAAATAACAGCAAATATCATAGGGGTTGTGACCAGAGTTACAATGTTTGTAGTGCCCTTATCAGAATTTTAAGAAAGCCAGCCATTAAGCCTCTAATTATTGGATAAGTATCTGACACCCAGTAACCCAATTAACACATGAAGACATGAAATAAATCAACACTTCATTTATTTATTCATGAAAAAGTAAATGCATTATTATTCTCCACTAATATGTAATGTATCAACTGTATGTAATATGTAATGTAATGTATATATGTAATGTATCAACTCTTGGAAATAATTTGCAGTGTTTCAGTTTGTAGCTATAGAACACTCGCTATTGCCATTTACTCTCTGCAGATTTTGCATGAAACTCTGCTTTGTAGGTTCTGCAAGTGTAAGTTAACACAGAGAAATAAAACTGCAGCAACTGCAGTATGTGAATTCTGCTGGAGGGAGACGGTCTTAATTGCATGAGACAACATACAAAAGCAGAACTGTGGTGCAGCAAATAATGCTGCCACCTCACAGCTCCAGGGCCCCGATTCAATCCTGAGTTTAAGTAATCTGTCTGTGTGGAGATTCACCTGTTCTTCCCATGTTCATTTTCCTCCAGCTTCCACCAACCTCCCAAAAAAAACATGCTGGTAGATGGATTGGCTATGCTAAATTGTCCCAGGCGAAACCGAGTGGGGGAATATGTGTGCATCTTTCCCGTCTTCCATTGTTTCGGGATAGGCTCCAGATCCACATGACCCTGACCAGGATAAAGCCTAGAGCTAAACAAAAAAAAATGCTGAAAATGTCCAAGTTTGTTTTAGTTAACCCTGCACTTGATCTGCCAGATCTTAAATTATGTTCCACTTCAAAGGTGGCTCAATCTTTATCATTTTTTATAGCTCAGTCTTTATTTTATGGCTCAATCTTTATCACTTTTTATGGAAGAAGTCCCTAGGAGAGAGCTTAATCCTCATTTTGGTCACTCATTTTCTTCATAAGTCTCATTCCCATATTAATTACTTTTTTATTAACAGGGAGTTTTTAGATTTTGTTACCTGTCTTGATACTGAGTAACTGATACTCCGTAACTTTTATTAGCCATCAGCTAAGGGATAACTCCACTATCCTGATCACAAACCCAAAAAATGTGAATATCCAGCTGATTTTAGTATTGAACTCTTTACAGATGGATTACCCTTCAAGAATTGGTGGGCAAAAGCTTTGGAAAGAATAAATTCTTCCTCCTCTTGCACTGGCCTCAACTTAATCAAAGTTAAACTAGTTCATAGAACTTACATGTACAATACCAAATTAATGAATACTTATTTGTTTGTTATTAATTCGTTAATAACATTAGCCCCACATGTCCTTGCTGTAGTGCAGAAACAGCAGATCTCTTTCAAAAAAATTTTTTTCATTTAGTAATGCCCTTCAGAAGCTACATAAGAAGAACTGTGGGCAGTTTAACAAACAAAGGACTCATGAACAACTATCACTAAACATAAAAACAGCCATTGATCATCCAGGTAACAACACAGTATTAAGAATCCCTCTTTTTTTTTTTATTTATTAACATTCTGCAGATTCTGCAAGGTGCATGTAAACTTATGGCCCCAAATGTAAATTGGCAGTACTCGAGATATAATTATATATATATATATATATATAGTATAACAGCATATCTATCTACCCTGCAAGGCAACACAAATAATGCAGTCTTCTTTTTTCAGATTAATTTCCTGATATTTACATCTAGAGCTTAGATCTTAAACAGCTTAGAACATAGCACCTTTAGTGTCAGAACACCCAATTTTTAGGTGAGCAGAAGACTGGAACAGATAAAAGTAAAGTAAATTTGGTTGCATATCCCTTGCTTGCAATAACTGCATCAAGCCGGCAACCCACTGACATCACCAAACTGTTGCATTCTTCTTTTGTGATGATTTTCCAGGCTTGTACCTCAGCTTCTTTCAGTTGTTGTTTGTTTTGGGGGGTTTAATCCCTTCAGTCACCTCTTCAGAAGGTGAAATACATGCTCATTTGGGTTAAGGTCTGGTTATTGCCTAGGCCACTCTAAAACCTTCCACTTCTTTCCCCTGATGAAGTCATCTTGGCAGTGGATTTTGGGTCATTATCTTGCTGCATGATGAAGTTCCTCCCAATTAGATTGGATACATTTCTTTGTAAACTGGCAGAAAGGATGTCTCTGTAGACTTCTGAATTTATTACCGTCATGAGTTACATCATCAGTAAAAATTTGTGAGCCCGTTCCATAAGCACCCATGCAAGCCCAAGCCATGACACAACCTCAGCCATGAGCCATGAACTATAATCTATTCAATTCATGTTCTATGTTGTTTAACACATCTAGTAAATAACAGGAAATGGATTGCTCTTGGGTTGCTTTCACATTATGTTTTGGGTCATTAGCTATCTGTACTATGAAGCACACTCCTATCAGTTTTGCAGCATTTGAATCTGAGCACAAAGTATAACTATATACACTTCAGAATTCATCCTGCTACTTCTATCAGCAGTTACATCATCAGTAAACTCCAGTGACCCAGTTCCATTGCCCATGCCATAATACTTCCTCCAACATGTTTGACAGATGATGTGGCATGCTTTGGATCATGAGCTCTTCCTTTCCTTCTCCATACTCTTCTCTTCCCATCATTCTGTTACATTCTTCCCATCATTCTGGTTTCATCTGTCCAAAGAATCTTGTTTCAGAACTGGGCAGACCTTTTATTAGATGTTTTCTAACAAAGTCAAATCTGGTCTTTCTGTTCTTGAGTGTTAACTAGTGGTTTGCATCTTGAGGTAAAACCTCTGTATTTACATTTATGAAGGAGTCTCTTGATTTTAGACTTTGATAATGATACCTCCTTGAGAGTGTTCTTGACTTGGCTGATGTTGTGGAAGCGTTTTTCTTTAACACATCAGTTGTCTTCCGTGGTCTTGCAGGCTTGTTTGAGCTCACCAGTGCATTCCTTCTTTTACGAATGTACCAAATTGTTGATTTGGCCACTCCTAAAGTTTCTGCTATCTCTCTGATAGAACAAAATAGACCTTTTTTCAGCCTAATGATGGCTTCCTTCACTTTTATGGACACCTCTTTGGCCCGAATATTGAGAGTTCCCATGAACAGCTACCAAATGCAAATTCAACACTTAGAATCAAATCCCCACCTTTTATCACCTTAACTTGCCATGAAATAAGGAGGAAACAGGCCACACCTGGCCATGAAACTGCTTATCAGTCAATTGTCCAATTACTTTTGAGCCTGTGAAAATGAAGAGACTATGTAAAAAGCCTTTTTTTTTTTTACAAACTAAAATTGAAAGTCTACACTTCAATCACATCTTGATTGCTTCATTTCAAATCCATAGTGATGGTGTACAGAGTGTACTATCCAAATATGTATGGACCCAACTGTTCACTTGTAAAAATGGTGTTAGCATCCACTACTATACTGACAACAGTGGCCCCACGAAGTATTTGGAAACTTAAGACACTTACAAATGTATGGATTTCATTACATTAGAAAAATGTCAAGCCAGGAGGCATTTATTTTAAACAAAGATTCCACAAGCATACTTTTGAAGCAAAACATTTCCCGCATTTACAGTGTGTGGCAGTGGGGGCGTGGTTGAGTGTCAGCTGCAAAAGGAGAGGAGGTGGGTTTAACCAGCAGGTAACATGCAGTGATTCTCACCTGTGTCTTATTACCATCAGTCTACTTATGTGTATTTCTGTGTAATTTCAGTAACTGCCATAACCTAAGACAGAGTGGCATAGCTGGCGGAGCTAGCAAGACACACACACGCAGCATGAACTTGAACCTTGATCTTGAAAGGGGTGAAAACAACGAGCTAGTGACGGCCTTTGTTCTGTTGGTTTGTTCCTTTGGGTTGAGTTTGAGAAGCACCGTACTGAAAAGCATTGTGAAAATAAATGTGAGCCCTAAGCTCTGCTGACATTCTACCTACCTCCCAAGTCTTCCTCTGCACTCATACACACCAGCTTCTACAGTGGTTCCAAAACCAGACCAGGGCCCTCCAGACGCTGCTACAGCCCACCACATCTCCAGCTATGGCCCCTGCCACCGTTCCACACAGTCCACTCACCAAGATGGCCTCCACTGATGATTCGGAGGCCTTCATTGAGATTTGCAAGTGTGCGGCAGCTGTGTGGAAGCAGCTGGAGTATAAATGGACTCTGCAACTTCTCCCCTCTTTCACAACCTGCGGTCAGTTAACGACCAATGCCTGGTAGTTCCTACACAGCAAGGCTAGAGGACCCTTTCCAGAACTTGCAAACTGACTGTTCCTTAGTGGTGGAATGAATTTCCAACCTCAATCCAGACAGCAGAATCTGTCACTATCTTCAAAAAAAGGCTGAAGACCCACATCTTCCATGAACACTTACCTAACCCCTAACTTGTCCCCATTCAAAAAAAATCTGCACTTACACTGGCTGTGTAAGACAGGGTACACCCTAACCCTACTCTGTACCCTTTGCTCTTTCAGCACTCAAGTAAAAATCTCTTTACTTCTATTTTTCTCTGCTTGATATATCGCTTTGCTTGTATTTCCTCATTTGTAAGTCGCTTTGGATAAAAGCATCAAATGAATACATGTAAAATGTAATGTAAATGCGATGAGTCTATTCACCATGCCTTTGACCAAGTGAGAATAACTGATGGTTAAAAAATCCAGCCAGATTACAAATTCTCATATTTTTCAGTTATTAAAAATAGGCTATATTGAGTGACTCGGAACACTCAACCAAGGAAAAGATGACCCGATTATTGGTACCGAAAAGCCATAGGGAACTGCTGTTCCATGGGGCTCATTATAATCCAATGGCTGCACATATAGGACAGGATAACGCAGGAATACTCAACCGTCTAATGGCTCATTTCTATTGGCCAGGCATTCGCAGTGATGTATGCAAGTGGTGTGAAATATGTTGTGAATGTCAGCTGGTGAATCCCCCCGCCACCCCAAAAGTGCCATTGCGCCCACTATCCTTAATTGAGGTCTCTTTCAAAAGAATTGGCATGGACCTCGTCAGGCCTTTAGAGAGGTGCATGAGGTTATTGGTTTTTGTCAGTAATAGGGGATTATGCAATGCGATATCTGGAAGCAGTGCCTCTGCACAACATCTTAGCATGCATTGTTTGTGTACAGACTCTTCTCAGTAATCCTGCATCCTGAGTTGGTATCCTGAAAGAGATTCTAACTAAAAAGGGCACTATATTTGTCACAAACACTATGCAAGCTATACAAATTATGAGGTATTAAATCCTTCACACCAGTGTTTAGCATCCGCTAACAGATGGCTTAGTAGAGTCGTTTAATCAAATGCTGAAAAACATGATCAGTAAGTTTGTTCACAAGGACAAGCGTAATTGGGAACAGTGGCTCGAACCCCTGTTATTTGCAGGTCCTGCAAGCCTCCACATGGTTCTCCCCATTTACATTACTGTATGGGCAAAGCCCTGCGGTATCTTAGATGTCATTAGAGAAAATTGGGAGAAAGGACCTTCACTATTAAATGCAATATGTTTTGGACCTGATAGCAAAACTCTGCACCTTAGGAAACCAAGATCAGGCCCAAGAACAGCAGTCCTGACTGTCTATTGGGACCTCGCCTATGGGAATTCATACCAGGAGATAAAGTGCTCATATTACTTCCCAAGTCGAGCTCCAAACTACTCACAAAGTGGCAAGGGTTCCTATGTGGTCACAGGGCTAGTTGGGGAAGTCAACTATGAGGTCAGGCAAATGGACAGAGGTGATGCACTGAAAATATACCACCTCAATCTCCTTAAACCATGGAGACAGATGGTTCCTGTGGCTCTGCTGATGGTGGTTCCAGACAGAGAGAGAGAGAGAGAGAGGCATAGCTGGTGACAGCTTGCAAGACACACACGTGTGCAGTTTCTGTAATAGTTTCCTCCAAGTTTTAAGCAACAAAACCATCATTCACAGCTCATCCACAGCTCATCCACACTACAATATCGACAATCTGCTAATTACTTCTCCATTGCATCCCATAGAAGCTCAATAGGGTTTAAGTCAGGGCTCTGGGAGGGTCAACCTAAGACTTCTTGTTTTTTTGGCAAAGTATTTTTTTTAAAAGGTGGCTGCTATACTTTGGATCATTACCCTGCTAAAATATCCACTTCTGTCACATGAATAATTTCTTTGCTGATTTTTGCAAGTTTGCATCCAAAAATGCTACTGTACACTTCTGAGTTCATGATATCATCAACTCACCAACACCACTGCAGTTGGCAAAGTTCCATCTACCCCAGGCTATACTGGTACAATTCTGTGCCACTAAAGAAAGGATCCTTACATCTGCCATTACTATCTGGTTTGGTGCAGCCTCCTCCAGAGAAAAGAGGAAGCTGCAATGCACCATCAAGACCGTGGAGAAAATCATTGGCAGCAGTCTGCCATCACTTCAAGACCTGTAGTGAAGATGGTAGTTTTTACAGGCAATTTGGAGTGATAATTCTAGTCCGAGTAGCTCCGTCTTTGCAGCGCCCATTGCATCTTAGATAAACAACTAACTAAAAATGTAGTTAAACTTTTAAATTAAGTTAAATGTAGTAAAACTGGCATGCTAAGAATTTAACATGCTTAATTTGCTAGGTAACTAACATGCCTAGTTTATATTGCTTCAACAATCCTGCGTAGCTCTACAGCAATCACGGTCTTATTTCAGAGTTGCATATCATGGACACTGTGGCAGTGTGGGCATGGTCAAGCAGCAGAATGTGTGGTTTGGTTAAGCGGCAACTTATGGATAGACTAATAAGCATGTTCTGTTCTGTGTTGCAAGTGTTTTGCGTTGCAGGGAGCAGCAGCGGAGGAGATAGAAGGAGGGCATGCCACAGACACGGGCAGCGAAAGTGGAGCCGAACTGTACTCTGTATGTGTTTGTATTTCAGATTAAAAACATGCTAAAAAGCACTCCCAGGAAGAAGAAACAAAGAGCCCTTTTGAGTTGTCCTAAGCCTGCCTCCGTTTCCTCATTCCCATTCGAACACGCAATCTGTCTATAATATTTGAAACTAACATTAGCCTGGAATTTGTAAGGGGCAGGATCCTGTTTCATTTCTCCTTTGTTGTTTTATTAGTTGTTTATGTTAAAGAAAATCTGTGTGACCTATTTTCCTAACAGGTAAGTTAGATCGTCCCTGGAGAGACTGCTTCTTTAAAAATAAAGTACTGACTAATACTTTTGCTTACGTCTCATGTTTTGGGTCTGGCGGTTGGTGAACCAGGAGATTGGGGGAGCCACCCTTGTTTATGTTGCAGCCTACCTAGGGTCATAACAGCCTTACTTGCAGAAGACCAGGGTAATCCAAAAGAATACCTGGGTCTGGTGTGGATAGTCTTTAAGACACTCTGGCTGTGCCGGTCACACCCTAATTAGTGCCCTGTAAAACACCCACAGTGGCATGAATTCAGTGCTATCTTTTGATTGGACCATGTCCCAGAGCAGTCTCAAGGTGGACAGATAGTCGCTTCACTCAGAGAACAAAGGTTAGATCATAACCAAACGTTCTCTATGGTATTGAGACCATCTCTCCACTCCGTTACGTATTCCATATGTATGGGGAAACTCTGTAAGACACATCACGAAGGGAAGGTGCAAATAACAGACAAACCAAGTACAATATTTACAGTCTCAAGCCAGGCCCCAGATGCAACCAACAGCCCACCTCCCTTGCAAGATGCCAGAATGGAGGAGAAGGAAAGAGGCCTTACCCATCACCCTACCCGATGCAAGGCTGGACCTGAAGTCCAGTCTAGACAACATATTCATTCCTGATTGCTCCCAGCACCAGCTCTCCAAAAGAGGGACTGGCTGCGACATTCAGTTAGTAAAACTTAGCAAAGGAAAACGGTGATGACCAGGAGGTTGCCCCACAAATCTCCTTTAGAGAGGCACCCTGCCAAAAGACCCATGAGGCGGCAACCCTTCATGCTGAGTATAACCCTCAGTCCTAGCAGTGATGGCCTATCTGTTTCCTTATAGGTCAGCTGGATTGTCTTGACAACCCCATGCAATAGCCTCACCTTAGATAGTGGCTTGCCCCAACATTCTGATTTGAAGCATACAAAACAGCTGATCAGTTTGTCTGAACACCTTTGTGCTCTCTAGATACAATGATAGTGTACTCCCAGGAAATTTAATGACTGTTTTCCTTTCACCTCCTCACTCTCTTATGAAAGGAGAAATGGATGAAGCTCAACTGGCTGATTTAGGTGTAGCTCAGACAGCATTTTTGGAAAAAAAAAAAGCTGGGTTTAGGGCACAGTATAAACCCTGGACCCTTTGGCATGAACCTATAGCAGCTTTGATGGATCGAGAGAGCCTGGAGTTCCCCAATCCTCTTGGCGAAAGTTACTGCCAGCCATTTCAGGTCCACAGATTCAACGGGCTCAGGGGGTTATGTAGTGCTGTCAGGACTCAATCCAAGTCCCACTGAGGCATGGTAGGTCTTATTTTGCGTGCTGCACATCTTTGCGCCCCCTTAAGGAATTGAGAAATCAGGCCACAGCAACGCACTGATAGTTCATGATACCCCCACTCGAGCAGCCTTAACTGCCGCCACCATGCTCCTGAGGGTGACAGGAGATTTCCCTGCATCCAGTCGCTCCTGCAGGAACTGTAGGATATCATAGGCTGCAGATGTGAGGGGATTCATCTTGTGCCCCGCACACCAAGACTGAAACACCCTCCACCTAAAAGAATAGGCTGCCCTTGTTGAAGGAGCTCAAGCTCCTTCCAGGGCTCTAAACACTCTATCTGGTAGTCCCATAGCTATTAGCCGAGCCCTTTCAGGGGCCAGGCCCAGAGTATGAGACCCTGAGGCCACTGATGTGTCAAGGCATCTATTTGAAAAGGGGGGTTGTACCACTCCTGGAAGAAGAACAGGGGACAATGTGACAAACAGGTCTGCTATTGCCAGCCAAAATCTGTGCCAGATCTCCACGACCACTTCAGGGTCCCCTGGTGTCGGGCCGCCCCTGAACAGCTGATCCGCTTCCATGTTTGTGGACTCAGGCACATGAACTGCCCTTAATGATAGGAACTGTTTCTGTGCCCATATCCACAGTTTATGTGCAACTAGACACATGTTCAGAGAGCCGAGGCCCCCCTGCTGGTTGATATATGCTGCAGGTATGCTACCTTTGTTGACCGAGCTGTCTGAGGATGGAGCCGTAAGCGGATGAGGCATCGCAGCACAGGTCGCAGGTGTACAAGGATAAGTAACACACTGTACTGTGGCTGCCATAAGTCCCATTAGGCAGAGGCACAACCCCCAGCTGACTTTTGCCCCAACTCGAAAGGGAGAGAGGCAAGCTTTGATTGCCTCTTGTCTCTCTGAGGTCAGAGTCACAACTGCATTTCTGAAGTCCTGAATCAGACCCAGAAACTGAGTGACTAGAGATAGCTCCAACTTGCTCTTCTTAATATTGAGATGAACACCCAAGTGTTGGATATGCTCCACAAGCACAGACATATGCTGCTGGCACATTTTCTGTCTGGGCACAGACAAACAAATCATCTAGCTAATTCAGGACCCTGATACCCAGACAGCAAAGAGGTGCAAGGACTGCGTCCATACACCTTGTGAATGTCTGAGGGGCCAAGATGATGACAAAGGGGAGAACTCCGAATTCACAGGTCCTGCCCTCACACTGAAACTTCAGTAAGCACTGATGACCTTCCTAGATAGGTACCTGGAAATAGGTGTCTTTGAGATCGACAGTGGCAAATCAGTCACATATGTTTATTACCTGTCATACTCTTGGAACTGTCAACATCTCGCATTTCAGGGGTCGAAGGTATTTGTTTAGTCCCCTGAGGTCCAAGACTGGGCATTGATCCACCTCTCATATTGGTATGTGGAAAACGAGAAAAAAAAATCCGGCCTGTCGGTCACCTTTTCCCACCTCCTTGATGACCCCTTTTTCAAGGCGTCCAATAATCTTTGCTCCCAACATTACTCTGTGTTGTGCCATATATGTTTCCCCTACTGCTGAATCATCTTCAGCTTGCCCTTCAACAAAATTCCCTTCCTCATCTGAGGTGAACAGAGTTAACACATCTATGTCCTCTTCTGCTGCTCCAGAGGAGAAAGGATCCCCAATCTGAGAACCTCCAAGGGTAGATACTGCATAAGAAGAGCCCTCAATGACAGAGTCTCTTCTCATACGTTTAGGTCATTCCCCCTGAGGAGGAGACTGTGGGGGTTTCCCTCCAAAAAAATGGAAATAATGAAAAGGAAAATAATGAAAAAACTTCATAGCAGCAATCCTGGGAGGCTGCCCAGAGACAGCCGCCCGTACTTAAAGGTAAGTGGATCACATG
Source organism: Pangasius sanitwongsei (assembly GCA_037576675.1). Classification (NCBI taxonomy): domain Eukaryota; kingdom Metazoa; phylum Chordata; class Actinopteri; order Siluriformes; family Pangasiidae; genus Pangasius; species Pangasius sanitwongsei. Next base: position 10,803,926 of record CM075029.1, on the reverse strand, counting down.
CTGAATGAAGTCTGAATTTAGTATAAAGCTTCCATGTCTTGCACCCAAAATGAAGATCTGCTGAATTCACACCACTATGAGTGTTTTACAGGGCACTAATTAGGGCATGACCCAGAGTGTCTTCAAGAGTATCCACATCACCAGACCCAGGGGGTCAATCACTCATACATATGGAGAGATACAGTGGAGAGATAAGGGCCTTTCGCACCGCTTTAGTTCCAGAACTAAATTTACAGTACTAAAGTACTGGGCGATTTTGCGCAAACTATTTCCCAGTACCATTTAAAGGGTTGCATTCGCACTGACAGTGGGCACTAGGAAGTGACGTAAGCCGGTCGACAGCAACGTCATTTGTGCGTGGCGTTCAACAACGGAAACAAAGAAGAACAACGTAAACAACCGGAGGATGGAGGACGCTGTGATCGGAGCTGTGTTGCACTTCAGCGTCCGTCCATCTATCGCTGTTCTCCATACTTGCGAAATAAGTTGACACTACAGTATGTTTACACAGCATTTTAGATCATGGTGGGTGAGGGCGTTTTCGTACGCGTTTGGCCAATCAACGTCTACTTACGTCATGGATAGTACCAGTTGTGCTGATTAGGCCCTGTTCCGGAGTAGGAGCAAATGTGGTTCTCGAAAAAGGTAGTCCGGTACTAAAATCGCACCCAGTTCCAGAGGTGCAAAAATGCCAAAAAGTGGGTAGTTACACAATTAGTTCAGGTACTATGAAAAGGTTCCCGTGGTGCGAAAGGCCTTATAGTCTCAACATGATAGAGAACACCTAGAATTTGGCAAAACATCTTGCTGACAAGCATCCAGACAAGAGCTTAAAAGCCAAAAGTTTAGCTAATTCTCCTGTATAAGGTTATACATAAATCTTTAACAGGTTAGCTCCTATTTGTTAGCCTTTGCTTTTCTAACACTACTCATATGGAGAATTATAGAATTTAAAGAGAGTGCACATTGCTATCACCAAAACTGTCAGTTAACTTCATCTTCATTATAACATTGTACAGAGACTCATTCTTGTTCGACACTTTTAATGGGTTACAAAAGCAGACAATATTGCTCACAGATAAATGTCTGTACTTTTCCATGTAAATTTAAACATGAGTAAAGACCAATGTTGGGCTATTAGCAAACATATGGTTTTGCTACCAGAGTTTTTATTCAAATAAAAATTGACTTTTGGTGCAAGTTGATGCATGAACATGATGCCTCAGTCGTTCCTCCAGGATTTGATTCTGCACATCTTCACTGCACTCTCTTTCAAGTGGATGTTTTGTCTTAAGGGAGAGACACATCTACGGGAAGCCAAACAACCCCAAAATCTGATAACACTACGCTATCCACACAACCAGACACGAGTTTGTTAAAAATCCTGGAGTAAAATTCTTCTTATTGAGAATTTTTCATTTTATTACACCGTATCTCATTCATGATTTTCAAATTTATGAGACTGCTTATGATTGAGGAGATAATGACAAGGAGATAATGTTGCTCTTCTGCTCAACACTTGAAAAGCATCAACAGCAAAAATATCAGCAAGTGGACATTAGATAACCAATGGTTTTACAGAAGTAGAAACATATGAAGACAAGACTACTGGTACATGACATTTGGGGTGCTAATAATAAGAGAACCACTGCCTATGTAGGCTAAAATTCATATGCACTTTGTCAACAGTGAATTGGGATGCTCAGGTGCATCCCATTTCTCTGGATCATCTTTGAGATGTTTCTACACTTTGATTGGAGTCTATCTGTGGAGAATTCAGTTGACTGGATGTGATTTGGAAAGGCACACACCTGTCTATATAAGGTCTAACAGCTGAAAATGCATATCAGAGCAAAAACCAAGCCATGAGGTCAAAGGAACTGCCTGCAGAATTTAGAGACAGGATCGTGTCGAGGCATAGTTTGCACTGAAGGTTCCCAAGAGCACACTGGCCTCCATGATTCTTAAATGGAAGGAGACTGGAACAAACAGGACTCTTCCAAGAGCTTGAGAAAATCATGTCCAATCAATTGAAATTGCCACGAGTGGACTCCAATCAAAGTGTAAAAACATCTCAATGATGATCCAGAGAAATGGGATGCACCTGAGCTAAATATCAAGTGTCATAGCAAAGGGTCTGAATATTTATGTCAATGTGATATTTCAGTTTTTTCTTTTTAATAAACTTGTAAAGTTATCACAAATCTGGTTTTTGCTTCATCTTTATATAGAGTATAGTGTAGACTGATGTGAATTTTTTTTTTTAGCATTTTAGAATAAAGCTGCAAAAAAACAAAACATGAAAAAAATGAAGGATGAATGCAATGTAGCATAGGGAATCTTCTATAATTTTCCAAAATACTAGTTGGAAGTAGTAAAATTGATGATTTCCTTAAATTTGAAACTTTATAATAGTATAAGCAATATCTGCTGTTGACAATGGTGGTAGTGTTGTCAGAACCTACTTCTGTAATAGCTAATCCAGCAAGTTTCGAGTCTCTGTCTACAGTACTGCTGTTTCTATGATGATCTGAAAACTGTTCAAAATTTTGGCCAAATTGCACTTTCGAATTTCCACATTTTGAAGGATATATTTTAGAAAATGAGTCTGATACAGCCTTGCTATTATCTGGACTACCTGAGAAGTACACTAACTCTGGCCAGAAATATTTACAAAAGGACAGCTTTTTAAAAAAGTAACATAGTTTCCTATATATATATATATATATTTATATTACACACACACACACACACACACACA
>CM075029.1:10740793-10756421 GCA_037576675.1 Pangasius sanitwongsei | reverse complement strand
GTAGTGACAGCTGAAAACAATTAACTAATTAACAGTAGTAACAAGAAACGGCCAGAAGGGGCCGGTGATCCATGAACTGTGACAGTTACATGCACCAAGGGCTACACAGAAATGTGGCACGTTACCAGTATGCATGTTGTATAAGCAGGTTGCAAGTCTCATTTCAGAAATTACAGTGCTTTTAAGTGTCATGTTTGCTGTCATCATTGGCAGTCATCTTCTGTGTCACAGTGTGAGCCTCTTCAGGGACCCTTTATAGGGGCCGTTTACATTAGCTATGCTAGCAAGCTGACTCTCCACTCAACAACATTGAGAGGAGAGAGTTGGCTGAATAGCTTAATAGTTTTGTGAACTTCCTAACTGTTAAAAACAGCTGATTGATCTGAAAGATCTTTTGTGTCACCTGAAATCTCACATTTCAAAAAGAGAGTAGGGTACGTTGCCCATTCAAAAACTGTGATAACTCTTTTTCAGTGAAATCGTCTTTCACGTCCCACCTATCTAGAAAGCACAAACACTCTACAGCTCTGCATGTCTAGTGAGTCTCAGTCCTCTGTTGCTGAAAGCCAGTCAGACAAAGGGGCAGTTGATGATGGGCCTGAGGAGGATATACTGGACCCTGCACAAATGAAAAGTTTACATATGAGAAATCTATGTATGTTTTACATGAAGTTCCTGCACAGTACAGAAATTAATAGTCTCAGTGGAGTGTGCCAGCAGTGCACAAAGAATCAACTTAAAGTATCTCTTCAAGAAAAAAAAACCTAAACTGTCTGAGACAGAAATTTAAGATGTTTTGAAGACCCTAGATGACTAGATATTCATGCATCCTGCAGCTCTGCCCTTTCCACAGAGTACAAGAGAAAACAGTATTTTGAGGAAAACTTTCCATCCACAATCCATTTTTTTGGGTTTGATGAAAACAGAATGGATGATGAAAAGATGAAAGGAGCAATATGCTCACTATATTCCCATAAGATACATTACCAGCTCTGCTGAAAGATCCTGCTGCGTGGGAAGAATGTTGCACATCTGGGAATGAGAGTACACCTCTTATTTTAAATGATGTGTGTGATGGATCATTATTCAAATCCAGTCCTCTGTTTTCTGAGCTAGGTGTCACTTTAAAGGTTGTACGTTATCAAGATGCTTTCGAGGTGGTTAATCTCCTTGGCTCTGCAAATAAAAAACACAAGATGCCTGGGGTCTACTTCACTCTAGCAAACTTTGATCCTCTTCATCAATCCACTGTTGACAACTTGCAGTTTTTGCTTTTGTGCCGAGGAGCTGATTTGAAACATTTTGGCCACAAGAAGGTGTTCTCCCCACTGATATCAGATCTTAGAGAACTGGAGACAATCGGACTGAATATACATGGAAACATTATGAAGGCAACAGTCTTTTGCATTGCAGGTGATAATTTGGGTTCGCATAATTTTGGTGGCTTCACAGAAAACTTCAGTACACCTCAGTATTTCTGCTAGTATTGTCATGTAACTAGAGGTGAGGTAGACAATTTGGAACACCATGCTCCATTCCACACAGTACAAGACTACAATCACACTGTTCAAGAGCTCCAGAATGATGATGCAAGTGAAGTCAGAGGTTTAAACTTTGTTTGACGGTGTAGTGGCATCCGACCTTGCCATTTACCTCAACTACTTTTGCCAAGGTGAAGAAATTATTCACATATTTGCAACCTAACTAGGATCAGGCAGTTTAGCTACCATGGATCTGATGGTAATTCTACACCCTCAGAAGTTTCTGAAAAGGTGTAAAACTAGGTGGCTCGGCAACAGAAAACTGGTCTTTGCTGAGGCTTCTCCCTGTTATAATTACTGAAAAGATCACAAATACAGAGAATCCAGTATGGCAACTGACTGTCCAACTGAAAGAGGTAGTGGAATTGATTTGTGCCCCAGAATATCAGTACCTCAGGTTGCTTTGCCCAATGTACAGATCTGAGACTATCTAGAGGCAAGAAAAGAAATGTTTCCTGCACACAAACTGAAACCAAAGCATCATTACCTCACTCACTACCCTGCATTGATACTGAGACTTGGCCTACTAATGTGGTTGTAGACAATGTGGTTTGAAATCATTCATACTTCAAAAGATCTGTGCAAAGAACACAAAATTTCAAAAACATATGTCAAACACTTGCCAGGAATCACCAGCTACTACAAGCATACCTACATTCAGGCTCCTTTTTTGCACCTTTATTGGTGGTGAAGAACTCCACTCTCTTCCATGCTGAACTGTACAGCAATGAAGTACACACACCCAATATTGTGGCAACTACAGAGGTACCATGGAAAGACACTCTGTACAAAAAGGGGTTCTTTCTTTGTCTGAGCCAAGGCAATTCAAATGAATTCGGACAAATTGAGCTCATACTAGTGAAGGAAGAGAAGCATGTGTACTTTTTTTACACCTCATGAGGAGTCATATTTGCCAGAGTTTGGACTATATGAAGAGAAAGAGGCAAGGCAGAGCATGATGTGTTCATGAAGTGCAGAGATCAAAATGGATTATTATCCATTGCCTACGTACAAGCCTTTTGGGACAAGAGTCATTTCACTGAAACATAGCATAGTTGACACAAAGTAAAGATAATGAAAAAAATTATATAAAGATGAATCCAGGCTATACACAAATCTGCCAGAATACTAGTACTGTATTTTACATTTTTGTTTTTGAACAAAACCGCATAGTGTTAAATATACAAGGAGCTACTGAGATTGTACAAAGTTCTGACCTTTTGACTCCATCCCAACATAATGCCAAAAGTGAAGCTGCACTCTGCATATACTTAGTAAGTGTTGTAGTAAACACACCTACGTATGAGCAATGTATAACTCAAGTTAGTTAGTTAAAACAGATAGATAGATAGATAGATAGATAGATAGATAGATAGATAGATAGATAGATAGATAGATAGATAGACAGAAAGATGTGGTGCCAATACTAGTTAAGTTGGATGGATGGATGGATGGATGGATGGATAGATAGATAGATAGATAGATAGGGTGCCAATACTTGTAGAGTTGATTGGATCAATAGATACATAGATAGACAGATGTGTTGCCAATACTTGTAGAGATGGATAATTAGATGGATAGATAGATAGATAGATAGATAGATAGATAGATAGATAGATAGATAGATAGATAGATGAGAGATCACATCCTCAGTAGACCTACTGGGGCAGTAGGCGAACTGGAGTGGGTCGATGGTGTCAGGGATGTAGGAACCAATTAAGTTTTTAATAAGCCTCTCAAAAACCTTCATGACAAGTGATGTAAGGACTACAGGACTATAGTCATTTAGGCAACAAATTTTTGAAAACAAGTGGGGACCACACACTTAGCTAGGGACTCACTGAACAAACCAGTGAACAAACCAGCTAGCTGATCAGCGCAGGATCTCAATACACAGTCAGAAATGCCATCAGGGCTGGCCGCTTTCCTGATGTTCACATGCTTCAGAGCTCTCTGAACCTTGTCTTCTGAAACCGAGATCGTGCTCACATCGCTAACAGAGCTGCTTCCTTCTGTAGCGCTAGTCAGCAGGCTAGTGCTAGTGTGGTTAGCCTTGAAGCGTGTATAGAAAGTATTCAGCTCCTCAACCAGAGAAAAGTCAGCTCTCATCACGACGGTGGATTTGCCTCCGAAGGCGCTGATGATAATAATAATAATAATAATAATAATAAACTTTATTTTATATAGTGCCTTTTTAAAGGCCTCTCAAGGTGCTTTACATAAGAGTATATAAACATGTATCAAAAAACAGTTGCTGGTCTTCAGTCCCTGGCACATATGTCAGAAGTCATTGAGCTGGAAATGAGACTCCACCTGCTCCCTGTACCGGAGTTTAGTGGCTTTCACTGCGCGTCAGAGAGTGTAAAATGTCGCTTTGTCATCATCTTCTTTCGGCTGCTCCTGTTATTTGGCACAGTTTTTACACCGGATGCCCTTCCTGACGCAACCCTCCCCAATTTTATCCGGGCTTGGGACGGGCACTGAGAGCGCACAGTGGCTAGGGTTGGTTCCCTGGCCAGGCCGCAGCGGTGAGAGTGCTGTGGCCTAACCACTAGTCCACCAGGGACCCTGTAGAATGTCGCTTTGTACTCGCTCATATTCCCCATCATGAGCCCTATGTTGTACGTGGCTGTGTGTGCATTCACTGCAGCATGGACAGTTTTATCCACCTATGGTTTCTGGCTCGAGAAGTCTTTATTGTGAAGGTATGTATTGTTTCCTCAATTAGCATGCTAACAAAGCTAACTGCTACATCCGCAAACTTGTTGACATCAGTGGAACTCGACCAGAACATGTCCCAGTCAACGTCGTTGAGTGTGTCCTGTAGCGCAGCTTCTGATTGGGCAGACCAGTGCTTCACCGCCCTCCTCTCTGGAACTTTTTGTAAGAGTCTTTGTTTATATTCTAGCGTGAGGAAAATGGCGGCATGGTCCTATTTACCGAAAGCCGGTAGCGAGTTAGCTTTGTAGCAATTCCTAAACTCAGAATAGCAGTGGTCCAGTGTGTTTGCCCCTCTAGTTGGACAGGAGATGTGTTGATAAATGGTAGGCATGACCTGCCTGAGATTGGCTTTGTTAAAGTCCCCAGCCATGATGAAGGCAGCGTCTGGATATGTTTAGATAAACACTGATCGCATCATGGAGGTTAGATAGAGCATGTGTCCACCTGAGGAGGGATGTACACAGCAGTGGTGATGACTGATGTAAACTCAGGGGCAGGTAGAATGGATGGCACATAATAGGGTGGTAATGTTCCTGGGGTCATACCATTTGTTGTTGACCATGAAACAAACCCCACCACCTCTGGATTTACCGGTTCTGTCCATCTATAGAACGGAGAAGTTATCAGACGGTGTTACAGCTGGGTCCAGTACCGAGGGGGTTAGCCATGTTTCAGACAGACAGAGTATGTTAAAGTCCCTGATGTCCTATTGGAATCTTATCCTGGCTCTAAGATCATCAATCTTGTTCTCAAGTGACTGGGCACTGGCAAGCAGAATACTGGGCAGGGGAGGACTGTGTGCTCTGTTCCTCAGCCTGTTGCAAACCCCAGCACATTTTTGTCAAGCCAACATAATAAGCTTATAAAGCAGAACAGTATGTTGGCTTTGTCAAGTCAACATAATTCATTAATAATTAATTAAATATTAATCACGTTGTATGCATTCGCCTGAACTGATTTGCTGAAATCAAAACGCAGATGAAGAGCATTAGATAATGGGATTACCGCTTGCACATTAGTTTCCGAAGCACCCACCTGGCTTCGATTAGTCAAAAATAAACTTCTTAAAATATATAATTATTATTTCTCTACATGTGAGCGGGACATGCCTCCCCCCAGATATAAAGGTTGGTACACCCCTGGCCATACACCATCGCAGCCTTGCATGAGCGTCAAGGAGCTTTGGAGAAAGGCATTAATAGAATTTTGTGGCTCATTTCCACTCAAAATGACCTTACTATTCTAAAGTTTAAAAAATAATAAAGTTATAAAGTGTGAAGTTTACCTTGTTGAAGTTGCCAATTTAAATAATTAAAACTGCTCCAAAATTTACCTCTGAGTTACCTGCTGCTTTACCACATGTGCAGGCCGTGTGCAACAAGACGATAAATCACAAAATTATGAAGCAGGAACATTCTAAAAGCTTTAAAATATAAAATATTATGACTCTAAAATGATATTTTACATCATACGTGGAAACCATTATATTAAAGCGATGAATAAAACCAAGTTTCGACATAGAACAAACATTATGATTTTGACCAAATAGGTTGGCAGTATGTGTTGTAGAGTCAACCTTGTTTCGATGTTGAATAGATGTTTTATTTTTGACCCTGACAATGATAATGCCCTGAAGAACCGACCAAATAGTGAATGTTGATTCAACATTAATGAAAATTAATTGATGACTGATAATGACCTATACAGCTAAAAAAGTCTCTTTGCTATCTGGGGACATATCAAAATGCTTGGCTGACTGAGGATGCATTAAAAAGCTCAGCTCAGAGAGAAGTAACGCATTATGGGTAATCTAATGATGTCACATGGATGCAAACGAACTGCCATAAAGCCTGTTATATTAAAAACTCAAGTTAAATACAATTGTTAAGACTACTGATATAGGTCAAATTAATTATGCTTCAACAAATGCGTACACACATTTAGCTCTCCCTACTGACTGGCATGTGCAGCTGCATGTCGTTGTCAAATTTTGCACAGGTAAGCACCACCCACATTTTCCTCAGAAAATGTAAATTCCTACACTGATCCAAGCTCAGGCGGAGGTGCCCAAGCTGGACAGTTTGGTTAGGTTTTGTGTGGACATTAGAAAAGTCAACATGGTGTCTAAATTTGACGCATACCCAATGCCTTGCATCAACGAACTGCCCGATTGGTTAGATGCAGCTCGCTTTTAATTCAGCACTGGATTTAACAAAAGGATATTGGCAGATCACCATGACTCCAGTATCTCATGAAAAAAAGGCCTTTTCCACTCCGTTTGGGTTACACCAATTCATGATGTGACGGCGGGCCAGCAGCCCGCACACAAAAAAAGCACAACGCTCCTTACATGACTGCCACCCAGGTGCTGAATGGACAGTGCCGGTTCAGCATCCTTATTGTTTTGGACAGCTTGAGTGTGCGTGGCTGGGAGGCGGAGTGAGGGAATTCGACTCGGCTGGAAGCCAATGAGTGCGGCAGCAATCATCTACACTCCAGCAGAAGACTGGAGAGTATAAAAGGAACCAGCGGCTGCTCTCAAGGTAGATTAAATAAGGTGATGCAGTGCACTAATCTCTATCTCTCTCTTACTTAGAGGCCGACATCAGCGAGGAAGATGAGAGCAAACCTCAGACCAACGACTTTCGCCCCGTTTGAGACCAACCGCTGTGCTCTCTATGTCCCCCTGCCGAGCTGCTGCTGTCTGCTCGCGGTGCTCAGCTCCAGGATGACCACGCCCACACCCCACTTCACCAGCCACTTTCACTTCCGCTTGCTGCTGCACCCACTTAATAGCCTCTTGGTGTCTGTGTTCTGCCTTTATGTGGTCCCATGCCGTCACAGTGACCCTTCCTTTTGAGTTGTTTGTAGCCCCGTCAATGTTCCAGGAAGTCATGGACAGAATCCTCCATCCGCACACTACTTATGCCGCTGCCTAACTAGACAATATCATTATCTGACTCGGGCGGTGGGGTATGTAGAAGTGGAGGAGTGGTCGAGTGCCAGTTTGTGAATTGAGGGCCTGCATCCTGTGTCCTCATTCCTTGAAGCATTGTTCAACAAAATCACCAATGAAGCACCACTCTCCTGGTTAACTAGCACCACGGTCCCAATTTAGAAAGGCAAAGGCGACGTCAATGAATGCTCCATCTACAGGCAAATCCAGCTCCTGTGCCAGACAATGAAGATCTTCGAAGAGGTACTGGACAAGCGGACCTGGGACATTGTTACCATCACATCAAATCAATGTGGCTTTGTAAAGGGATGCAGGACAACCGACACTATCCATGCAGCTCATCTACTGATGGAATGACATCGCGAAAAGAGAAAGAGCATTCACCTGGCCTTCCTAGATCTGGAGAAAGCTTTTGATCGCGTACCAGATGAGTTGATCTGGCAGTCATTGCGAGCCCATGGAGTATCAGAAACATGTCAAAGGGGTCCAACCGCTGTACAAAAACACTAATCTATGCAGATGATGATATGCTGGCAGACAAAACGCGACACGGCTTAAGACAACAAGCTCACAAGTGGAAGATGAGACTGGGTGAATATGGAATGTGGCTCAACATCAAGTAAATAGAGTATCTCGACTGTGGAGACTAGACAGATGGCACCATATGTAGCTGGACAACAACTTAACAAGGTAACATTTTAAATACCTTGGATCCTATGCCACAGTTGATGGTGACACAATGCAAGATGCACAAATGCGAGCGAACACAGCAAAAATGGCACCAAACTACTGGAGTCCTCTGTGACTGCAAGATCCCAACACGTCTGACATCCAAGATCTACAGAACTTCATCAAACCAGTGGCATTTTATGGAGCGGAGTTTTGGCCGATAACCAAGAAACACAAACAGGTCTTCAGCCCCAAGGAAATGTGGATGCTTAGGTGGTCAATTGGGCTGACAAGTCTTGATCAAGTTACAAACATCAATTTACAGATGACCCTTGGTGTGGCACCAATTCAAGAAAAGATGCAAGAAGTATGCCTGAGGTGGCACGGACATGTGCTATAAAGCAGTGAAGACTTAGTAGCCAAAATAGCACTAGCACTCAGCCCAGAAGACAAGCGGCTGCGTGGAAGACCAAAGAAACGATGGCTGGATCAGATAAAGGAAGACATGTATGCAGCCAATGTCACCAAAGAGGATGCAGCAGACCGTGTGAAATGGAGGCAACAATGCAGAAAAGTTGAACCTGCAACCAAGTGGGAAAACACCTAGACTGGTCAAAGAAGAAGATCATTATTATTATTATTCCACCTGATTTTCTGTGCGTATCTTCTCCTACAGACACCAAACCAACTGCATACAGCTTTTGGAAATATTTATCTGTTATCCTTCTACACTTGTTTTTTCATCCCATTTTTCCCCATTCACTTGAATGGGATTTTTTTTTAAGTGCAGGTTTGAACTTGGGAATTTTGGTGGTTGTAGTGTGAGAATTAACTATTCAGTCAATTCTCACACTACAACCACCAAAATTCCCACGTTCAAACCAGGGAACACCAGGACCCATTATGTCAAATTACAGACAGATCTAACTCTTTGTTCTCTTTCTTTCCATCCTTCATCCAACCCTCATCCTGCAGTTGAGGGTTAAGAGCCTTGCTCAAGGTCCCAGCAGTGGCAGCTTCGCAGGATTGGGATTTGAATTCTCAACCTTCTGATCGGTAGGCCAATGTTTTTTAACCACTTTGACACATCCTCTGCCTATTCACTCACGTGCAAAATAGCACGATGCCCGCTAATTGCCAAAAAAAGCACAAAAATACCTCCCCACACCCCCCTGACCTCTAACTGCCCAAAAGCTCAAATATATCTAATCAGCCAATCATGTGGTTGCAGTGCAATGCAAAAAATCATACAGATACAGGTGAAGAGCTTCAGTTAATGTTCACATCAAACATCAGAATGGGGAAAAAAAAGCGATCTCAGTGACTTAACCGTGGCATGCTTGTTGGTACCAGATGGGCTGGTTTGAGTATTTCAGATACTGCTGATCATCTTGGATTTTCATACACAACAGTCTCTAGAGTTTACACAGAATCTATTATCATAAACTATTTTTTGAGTCTGATTCCTCTCAAGGTTTCTTCCTCATGTTGTCTCAGGGAGTTTTTCCTTGCCACCATCTTGTCTGGCTTGCTCATTAGGGATAAATTAAAAAATTTCTATCTGGAATTTATTTACTTCTGTAAAGCTGCTTTGTAACAACATCCATGTGCTATACAAATAAAATTGAACTAAATTGAATTGAATTAAGAGACACCCAGTAAAATTACAAAAAGGACTGTCAGTAAAGTGTTCCGGAATGCCACAAATGCCGCACGGAGCGGGTGTGCAGGCCTGCGCTTTGACACAGATAGGCATTTTTCTTCAAAAATAATCCTCTGTCTATTGACTAACAAGTATAAATACCACTATACCTGCAAATTACTACTATGCTTCATCATTCACTCCTGTACATTCCTGTACAGAACTACAGAAGTATCATTTTAATGCAATGTAACTTTTTCACTTTTTTTGTCTGTCCATCCACCCATAAAAATTTATTCACAAACATACTCATAATCACTATGAAGACCTTCAGTATATACAGTATTATATCATTTTTGTTAACATTTTTAACATGGCAATACATAGCAACCACTTGGAACCCCATAACTGCTACCTAACAACACCCTAGCAATCAGCTGGACCATGCCAGCAACCAGCTAACACCCTGGCAACCAGCTGAGTTTCCTTAGGAACTGACTAACTACAATTTTACAACCAACCAATCATACTGAAACCCCCTAGAAACACCATCTAAACCACCTGGGACCCCATAACAGCCACCTCGCAACACGCTAGCAACCAGCTGAGTTCCTGTAGCTAGCAACTGACTAGCTACAAACTTGCAACCAACTGGGATCATATTGAAACCTCATAGAAACACCATGGCAACATATCTGGGACCCCAGAACAGCCACCTAGCAACACCATAGCAACCAGCTGGGATAGCATAGCAACCACTTAGCAACACTCTACCAACCAAAATGGTTAGTGTAGTAACAGCCTAGCAGCATCCTAGCCACCAACTTGTATCTGCTAGCAACTTTTTAACCTTTACACATTTAACTGTTTATACTGTAGCAACCAAGTAGTAACACCCTAGCAACCAACTGAGTTAGAATAACAACCACCTAGCAACATTTTAGCAACCACATATCATAGCAGCAATTTGGAATTTATAACCTTTTTTTTTTTATTGTTTTAGCATTTTTACCATTCTGCCCTTTACATATTAGAAACTTTGGGCCTTTACACCCATAACTATTAAACATTTAAAAAATTTTAAAATCAATGACAACAAAACAGTGTAATATCATTTTACTCTTCTGTTTAGTGGGCTCTTTCAAGTCAACATCAAAGTCCATTCATGAACTTTAGCCTTCTGGTTATTATTATTATTATTATTCTATTCGAAAAATTTGTCCGTTTTCACAGGTCGTAACTTTTGATGTAAAGTCACGAAATTCAAAGTTTTTAATATTTTAACCTTTACATAGTACAAACTTTTAGAATTTTGACCTTTACATACGAAACTATTAAAAGTTTTAACATCGTAAAATAAAATAAAAAAATCAATAACAACAAAACATACAATATCATTTAACACTTTTAGCATTTGTAGTGGGCTCTGTCAAGCCAACACTAGCCTTCTAGCTCCATTCTGCTATTCAGCAGCTATCAGTATACTCTTAGATTGCTGTTTCGAATTCTTTTTTGAAGTAAAAAAAAAAAAAAAAAAAAAACAGCCGGATGAGCTTGCAGGAACGCGCGCGCGTACACACATAGCCTGATAGTATAAAGGGGTGGTCCTCACCCTCCATTCATTGCTGTTTTCTTACCATCTGCAAGCTACTCGACAGGGAGAGTGAAAGTGTGTTTTACATGTTCGCGTACGTGCGTGGACATGAGTGTCTAAAAAGAATGGCGACGCTCACTGCATCGGCAGAAACCGTCGAATCATTCTGCAGCGACGGCATCACCAGAGGCAGTATCATGGCATCGACCACAGACTTTGCATATTACTTCAACGACGGCAAATTTTATCTGCTCGTTGCCGTTGGAGAGTTAGTCACCACCGAGCATCTTAAATGTGCTATTTCAGACATAGAAAAAGGTAAGGTTGACTAATAATCCACAAATACTGCATTGGCCAAGAGACACTACAGGAGATTACTGTGTACGAATACACGAGTTATCTCCAAATAATTTATCCATGACTGCGCCTGTTTTGACCTTTAAGTGCCCGATGTAACGATGTTTCTGCTTTATTAATTTTTTTTTTTTTTATTTGCCTGTTTAATACAGGTTGTCAAAAGCAACTTTCAGCTGACCAGTTTTCAGTGTGTTATATGCATTTGCAGTTGTAGAGTGTGAGATGATGGAAACTCATACCCGCCCTGTTTAATTTCAGAACCACATACAGGGCGTCCTTTTGTTTTTGTGCAACAGATGCAGGGCGTTCTTTGCGCAATGGTCCTTAATTCGATTATTCGTTCAGTCTTTATTCCTGACACTTTCTCGGGTAAATTTTAGCCCCTCTTTCAGATAGGAGCTACCGTCGCGTACCGTACCGTGCCCTCCACAGTATGGAGGGAAAAAACTCAATAAATAACTTATTCTTTAGAAACTAATAAAATAGCATAATCCCAAAACAGACATATAAGAAAAAAGTTGTGTTTTCAAATGAAACGACGTATTGTCAAAGTTTCTCTGTACAAGACAAATCGCTAAGCTGGATGCTGCTGACACCTTTTGCTTACACAGCCCATCTCTGGCGATTCTCCAGCACCAGCTTGTAGGCGCGGTTTGAGCCGCACTGCGGTCCCTACGGAAGCCCGCAGGGCCTTTTGTTCCGTGAAAAAAGGCGTTTCGTGCCCTAAAAACTGATCTCCAGAAACATCCGTATGTGATTAGGCGTGCGCTGTAATGGCAATAAAGGGAACAAAACACATATGCACCTAACTGAAATCTCTTTGCGCGTACCCACTGTAACATACACTGGGAGAACTAAATAACAAGGCGTTAATATTAATTAGAAGATATCCTCCATTTCCCATCTTTGCTTTTGGCATGTTTATTATTTAATATTGCCTGTCACATTTGCTGACCTGTGTTCTAATTCTCAAGATGCACTATCCTGAAATGCATGCACTGTTAATTTCTGTCTATTCAATGAAACAACAAATAAACTTTACTGGCCCAAACTAGAATACAGATGGAATTCTGATAATAATGATGCATTGAAGCTTATTCAAAATATGTTTACTTGAGGTTTTTCACTAATTTCACAAAATCTATCTATGCTACTTGACACAATTCTCACAATGTAGACACTAGATTTAGATTTACTAATTAGCATACTGATTATTCAACAATATTTTTTTAGTTAATTATTTATCTTTTTTTCTCATTTGTTTTGGCAGTAGAAGCTCAGTTAAGGTTAAGGTTCTTTTCTAGTGACCTGAAGGCAATACCAGAGAGCCTTTTATTGGAGCCTTGAGCAAGACCTTTAACCCTCAGTTGGCCTGCTCTTTGCTAGAACTGTATACTGTCTCACTATGTTGCTTTTGGATGAAAGTGCCTGCCAAGTGAATAAATATAAATATTTCCATTTAGGTTTATATAGATTGGATAATGTCTGTTAAAGATAGCAAAAAATGAATATATATCTTGCTTGTCATTGGGTGGGTCTCTACAAAACATGCTAATAGTTTCATATTTGACCAAAAGCAACACTAAAGAAAATGCTATTACTTAAAAAAAAAAAAAAAAATCAGAATTACATTTTCGAAAGAAAAGTATTTTCTCTAATTGCTTAATAAATTCAAAAATTTTTGTCATTTTATATATACAGAGGTTTGAAAAAGTATTCAAGCCCCTTAAAAGTAATAAGGTTCATCTGGATTACAAATTACACTGACACAGATTGTTCAAGTCAAAATTCATTATTTGTCAGCAGATCTTTAAAAAAAATAAAAACTGAAACAATTCTGCTTGCATAAGTATTCAACCCCTTCAGGATATTACTTGTTAGATAAACCTTTTGCTGCAATAACAGCTTTAAGTATGTTAGGGTAAGTTCCTAACAGCTTTGCACACTGTTTTCACACTGGTAGTGATTTCGGCCCATTTGTCCTGGCAGATTTGCTCCTGTTTGTTCAGGTTGGCTGGATGTCACTTGTTTACTGCAATTTTCAAACAGTGCCACAGAATCTCAGTGGGATTCAGATCTGGACTTTGACTTGGCCACTGTAGAGCATTCACCTTTTTGTTTTTAACTACTGCAGTATTTTGGCCTTGTGTTTGTGACCATTGTCCTGCTGAAAGGTTTTACTGAATGTTTCTACCAAGGTTTTTTTTTTTTTTTTTTTTTTTTAAAGCAGACTGAAGCAGTTTCTCTTATAATAAATATCCCCATGTATTTTGCTCCTTCCATTCTTCCTTCAATTTTGAAAAGAAACTCAGGTTCTGAGGATGAAAAGCAACCACTGAACATGACACTGCCACTCCCCTAATCACTGTAGGGATTTGTTAATTGATGTATGGTGTGTAGGGTTTGCACCACACACATTCAGTTTTATTTATGTAGTGCTTTTAAAAATGAACATTGTAATTGAAATTTGGATGTAAATTTTAAATTTATAAATTATAATGACCAATCCAGTGGTGATGATGGCAAGGAAAAACTCCCTGAGATGACATGAGGATGAAACCTTGACAGGAACTAGACTCAAAAGGAAACCCATCCTCATCTGAGTGACACTGGATTTTGCGATTATAAATAACTTCCCTTCTAAAACTGTATACTATATAGCCAAATGTGCTATTGTGTAAACAGGAACAGGTGTAGCTATTATACAGAGAGCAACTGTTATACTGCTGTACTTCATTTTGTTGTCAGGTGATAGTGCTTTGAGCAGTAATCCAATTAACAAATGAGACAGGGCAACTGTTTCTAACATGACTCAGATGGAGAAATCATGCCTCAGCTCCATTTGAGTGGAGGTGCAACAGCAGTTCATGACTGGAGACCAACTGGAGCACTACTATGCATTAATAAGGTATGTAATGTTTTTATGTTTATGTACAGTTACATTCTGTAGTTTAACAACTGTGAAATATTTTTAAAAAGATGCAGTTAAGTTGTACAGTTTAAGGGTAAGACAGCTAGCTAGCAGCTAACTAATGGTTAGTTTTAAGATTATATCTACCAATAATGAACTAAGCCAATACGTAGAGAATAGATAACACTTTTTGCATAAAATTTAATACATTATAGTTGGCATACAGCTCAAGGTTTACATCTTCCTGTGGACTTTTTTTACACTCATTTCTTGCTAAAATATGTTCACTTTCTAGCTAACATACTACTGAACAGATTAATTCAACTTAGCACAGCCTGAATGAAAAGGATATTTCATCTTGTAGAACCCTGTCATGTGTGGGAGGGAAAGAGGTCTCGGGAGACAGGCGACTTTTCACAAAGCTTTGTGCTCGCGTTTATTCTTTAGGGCACTTTCAAAAATTCAACTAAAAAACCTAACCCAACCGAAGAGGGGCCGTCACTAGCTTTTGGTTCCGCCCTGTTCAAGTTCACTAAAGTTTGTGTTTAAAATTATTTTTTTATTCCACATTTTATCTTAATAAAGACAATGTAATTTGGTGGCAGGAAATTTCATTACCTCTGACTTGGTGGTACTGCCAAACAGTTTAACCAAATGACCAATTGTAGTAATCATTAGTACACTATTGCAATTTATCTCCAATAAGATAAGCTAAAAAAGATGAACATTTGTTTAAAACTCCAAAAATAGCTTTTAAATTGGATAGACATTGATTTCATATTTACATAAAGCAAACCAGTACAATAGTGGTTACTCCTATTGACTGCAGCTGTAATATGTATTAGCAACAGCTATAAACTACATTAATAATAATATTAATAAAGTGATCACTTGGTGTAAGATAGTCCTAATCTAGTTGTGGTGCAGAAGTATTTCATATTTAAAATCTGGATTTTTTTTTTTTTTCCAAAGTGGATAACAAAGACACTTGTTTGTTGTTTTCATATTCACTCACCCATCAGTTAATCAACTTTAAGGATTTCTGTGGAATGCACCACTTTATTCAGTTCTAACCTCAGCTACCACTTCTATGCTGATGATACTCAGATTTATATACATTCTCAACCTGGTTAATTTGTAGATGTCCCTCATCTTTCCAGCTGTATTTCTGAGATTAAGTTGTGGATGTCTAAAAATTTTCTGTGTCTGAATAGCTCTAAAACTGAAGTTATGCTTC
>CM075029.1:10727102-10740693 GCA_037576675.1 Pangasius sanitwongsei | reverse complement strand
TGATTAGTTTTTTATTGTATTGTTTTGTGATTTATTTCTTGTTGAATTTATAGTATATTGTCTTATATTGTTGTTTTTTCCTTTATGTAAGCTTTCATGGAAAGTGCCTTGAGAAAGCAACCTTTAAAGGCACTATATAAAATAAGTGTTGTAGTAGTATTATTATTATTATTATTATTATTATTATTAAACTTAGATGAGCATTTGTGTTTTGTATTTGAGTGTTTCAGACCAAAAATCGTATATTCATGCGAAGCAGGATCTGAGTGGGAAAGAGACAAGAACGCTTCAGAGGCACCACCATCTCCTGTTCCAGAGAGCCTGAGCCATATACAAGTTCTGTTTTTTTTTTTTTTTTTTTTTTTTTTTTAAACATTTACATTATTGTTATTAATATTATTGTTAAATATAAAAATAACATCATTATTTGAAAATGTGTAGAGTATGAGTAAAGAGAGTCTTTACAGAGACTCTCAAATAATTGAATAACACTTAGAGTTAAAATGAATAAACAGTTGCTGTATAGATATTGGTGTCAGTGTGTAGACATTTGTGTATTGCTAACTTTATCGTTGTTGTTGATCTTGTTCTTTGCTGTTAATTTTTAAATAAAATTTTAAAAAAAATCAGTTGTATTATGGATCCTTTATTTTGGGTAATGGTTTTTCTAGTTAAAAACAGCTACTATAAAACAAAGTAGCCCATGCAGCCCAAACAACACCCAGATGGTGCACATGTACAGCCCATGTGGGGGCTACCCTGTTTGCCTAAATAGGCCCCACAAGTGGCCAGTTTGGGCCCCAGCAATAGTCCATATGGGCACCCGCATGTGGGGCCACCATGGAAACTACGGAAAAAAGATGGTGTGTCACAGGTAGGCCTGAACTGGGCCCCAATTTCAAGCCCATTTGGGGCCTTCATGGACATGCTGACTGGTTAGCTGTTTCACATTGTAGCCTATTAGACTACTGTGTAATATTGCCTGGTACAATAGCTTTGGGAGACCACAGGGGGGGATATTACAGATCCTGCAGGTACATTGTGCTCCATCAGAAGAAGAAGAAGAAGAAGAAGAAACAGCCTTTATTTTGTCATATATACATCACGGTACAGTGGAATTCTATTCTTCGCATATTCCAGCTTGTTAGGAAGCTTGGGTCAGAGCACAGGGTCAGCCATGATACAACACCCCTGGAGCAGAGAGGATTAAGGGCCTTGCTCAAGGGCCCAGCAGTGGCAGCTTGGTGGTGTTGGGGTTGAACCACCAACTTCCTGATCAGTAACCCAGAGCCTTAATTGTTGTGCAACCACTCAGATGCATAATATGGCTTCGTCTGTTGGGTCTTCCTGATATGACACTGTCTGTGTGGTTTTAATAGTATACATGTAGTCCTGTAGATTTAAGGATGCTCTGCAGCAGCCCGTGACACCCTCTCTGGAATTTTAAATCACTTGTTTGCTTCCACTTCCCACTTCCTGGTATCATGCATGGGATTTTCAGACTTTGATAAGCCTTACAGTTTACTTGGCAATTGTGATAGTTTTGAGCTGTTTGTAGCCTGGACTGCTATTCTGTGTATGTGTATATTCCTGTATACAGGCAGAAGTCAGGCGATGTGCAAACAGAGTTAACTGGGCATAAGACAAAGGCATAATCAGAATCGTAATTGTAACCATGAACAGTAAAGCTTGGTATTGCAGGTAAAAGACATTAAGCATATACTTCAGGAAGGTGAGTCCTTATATGTTATGGCTGTGATTAGTGTAATGGAGGCTGGATGTGTACAATCAGAATGATGGTGAAAGTGAACATGAGAGAGTTTGTGATGGTTGTTGAGTGCTGTAGCGAATTCTTTATTCCTCTGGGTTGCTTGTTCTAGGTGCCTCCCACACTTGTTAACTCGTCCTGAACCAGTCATCAATAGTAGGAGAGTCGGAGGGGTTGGTGTTCCAAGGGAACAGGGGAGGTTGTTTACCTAGCACACACTGGAATGTGCAATAGATGTGTGACTGAATGATGTAATGATGCAAATCATTCTTGATTTGACCTCTCGACCTGACCATTCGGTGAGTGGTACCCAGATGTTTGGCTGACAGACACACCCAGGTTCTTCATAAAACTGCTCCACACCTGAGATGTGATTTGAGCTCCCCAGTCATTCATGATGACTTCGGCAATCCTGTAGCATCTGAATACCTGGGTGAATATAAGTTCTGCAGTTTCGAAGTCTGAGGGGAGACTGGGAAGGGGAATCAGGTGGAGGGAATTGGAGAACCAGTGGATGACCACCATGATGATTGTGTTACCTTGGGAAGGAGATAAATCTGTGACAGAGTCTATAGCAATGTGAGACCATGTTTGTTGTGGTATTGGCAGTGGAAGGAGTTTACCAGTGGGTAATGTTCTGAGTACCTTGGACTGAGCATAACTGGTACATGACGAGACAAATTTCTGGATTTCGAAGTGCATGTGGGGCCACCCATACTTCCCCTGGAGAAGTTGGTGTTTTTGTGGGTGCCTGGGTGTCCATTAGCAGGTGAGGTGTGTGCCTGGGTGATGAGTTTGCTCCTCAACTGTGGGGGCACATATTTCTTTCCTGCAGGACAATGACTGGGGATTCTCTAGCCTGGGGTGTTCTCAGGCTCCTTGTCAAACTCCCAGGTTAAAGTTTCCACAAAACAGGCTGGTAGCAAGATGTGTTCTTCGGTATTCTCCTTGGGAGGTGTCAGAGGGAGTCAGCTTTCGTGCTCTTAGACCCTGGGCATTAGGAGAGGGTGAACTCACCTTGGCTGTCATGAATTGAGTCTCTTGTCTGTCTTGATGTATTCCAGATTCTTATGGCCGGTGTATCACAAACAGGTATTGGGCTCCCTCCAGCCAGTGACACCACTCCTCCAAGGCTAGTTTGACTGCTAGGAGTTCTTGGTTGCTACTGTTGTAGTTACGTTCAGCTGGGGACAACTTCTTGGAAAAGAATGCCACTGGGTGAAGCTTGGGTTTCCCTCCAAACCTTTATGACTGCACCACCCCCTGCCAGTTTCTGAAGCATCCACTTCCATGATGAAGGGCTTGGAATGCTCGGTCAGCTCAGGAGGTCAGGTCAGGAGTTCCACTGTAGTTTTTTGGGCCCTTTGTTATGCAAGGCTGTGAGGGGCATGGCAATGGAACTGAACCCTCTGATGAATTGGCAGTAGAAGTTGGTGAACCCCAGGAACCCCTGTAGCTCCTTCACTGTGGTGAGGATCAGCCAATTGGTGACAGCAGTCATATGGTTGATGAGGAGGGAGGCCACTTGCCTCGGTCTTGTTAAAGATTTCCTTGAGGTCCTGATACTCTGGAGGTATTTCCTTGTTACAATTGGCTTCAGGACTCTCACCAGAAGTTGATGCCACAAGGAGTATAGGGGCCTGCAGGCAGTGGTCGAAGCAATGTGGGGTCCAATGGAGGATTTCTTTCTGAGACCAGGAGCTCTGTGGGTCATGAGTGTACTTCCAGGGAACCCCAGCACAATGGGAATGTTCTTGGTAACTGTGATGTGGAGGGGGATTTGTTCCTGATGGAGGCCACTGGTGCTGAGAAGGAGAGATGTAGTACAGTGGGTTATGGACCACCCTTTGATGGGTCCTCCATCAAGGGCTTGGACATGCAGGGGATTGCAGAGTGGCTGGGTTGGCAGGGTCAGTTTCCTGATGAGAGGGTGGTCTATGAAGCCAGCTGCTCTGGAATCAGTCAATGCTGAAACAGTAGAAAAACTGTAGTAGTCTATCTGTACAGGTATAGCAAAATTTTGATGAGTGATAATCTGTGGGGCACTCACCATGTTGGAGCGAGAGGGCTGGTCTGGTCACTGAGGTGTTTGGAGAAGGCTTGTACTTGGGGCGGACTGGGCACAATGCTACTGAGTGCTGAGGGCTGCTGCAGTAGAAGCACAGTTTGAGCTTATGTTGCTGTTGACATCCACAGCCGTCTTGTCTGAATTGCATGGTTTCAGACACTGGGATTTCCATCACGAAAGTTAGCTGTTGTTTACTCCTCCAGTTTTTTTAGCAGGTGGTCGAGACAGATGGAGAGGTTGCTTGGACATCGTGGCATGCCAGTTCTGTAAAAATATTTTGGTTCAAACCTTGATACGCCACTTTGAGCACTAGCTTGTTCCAGTCACTGCTAGTGGCTAGGGTGCAGAATATTAACGGGAACTTGGTGGTGCCCTGTTTACCTTGTCTGAGTGCGAGGATTTGCCTACCATTTCCTTTCCCTTGGGAGAATGGTCGAAAACTTGCTAAAAGAGCTCTAGGAAGCGCTCATAGGAGTTGGTGTGCTCTCTTCCATGGGTCCAGATGACAGTAGCCCAGTTGAGTGCCTTATTGGTGAGCAGGGTCACCAGACTATTCTTCGGGTCATGCGAAGAGTGACAGAGCAGAGTGAGAGGGTGCCATTGTTGCCTGCATAGGTGCTAGCATGCTGGAGAGTTGTACTAGCTGGGCATTGATCATAGCAATCTGCTAATGCTGCTCACTGACAATGACAATGACAATTTATTTATATAGCACAATTAACTACAGCTTCCGTTGACCAATGTGCTTTCCAGCAAGTCATCAAAAACAGAAAAAACACACAACAAACAAACAGAAAAGTTATAAAAACATACAAATATCCCATCAGCCATACGCTTCAGAAAATAAAAATGTCTTTAGCCTGGACTTAAAAATATTAAGAGAAGAAGCTTGTCTAATAGATAGTGGCAAGGCGTTCCAAAGCCTGGGGGCCGCAATACAGAAAGCACGATCTCCCCTACACTTAAGCCTCGACTTGGGGGTAAACAATAGATCCTGGTTGGAAGACCGAAGGGATCTAATGGGTTGTTACCCCGTCAATAACTCACAGAGATAAGTAGGGGCCAAACCATTTAGAGATTTGTAGACGAGGAGCAAAATTTTAAAATCCACTCTAAAACGAACAGGCAGCCAGTGTAGTGAGCGTAAAATAGGAGTAATATGCTCCTTCTTTTTAACCCCACTCAAGAGTCGAGCCGCAGCATTTTGAACAAGCTGCAAACGGGATAAAGCTGTCTGGCTAATCCCAAAATAAAGTGAGTTGCAGTAGTCCAGCCTAGATGAAATAAAAACGTGAATTACTTTTTCAAAAACTTTAAAAGAGCGAAAAGGCTTTGCTTTAGAAAACAAACGCAGCTGAAAAAAGCAAGCTTTGGCAACTGAATTTATTTGACGGTCAAACTTTAAGCCATCATCAAAAATAAAACCCAGGTTTTTTACCCATGGTTTCAAGCACAAGGACATCCCACCCAAAGAAAGAGAAAGGGATGAATGGAAGACCGTGTTCAATACCAATTCTCTCCACTACAAGGATCAGGCCTGGTTATTGTTCCCTTGACTTTCCAGGCATTCATCAATCCTTTGCAAATTTCTGAATTCCTGCGTGATAATTTACATAAATGACGTCTTGATCAACTTAAAATCGGAGGCAGAACATGTCCTGCAGGTATGAGCTATCTTAAGAAAACTCCTGGACAATCTGCTATAGGTTAAATTAGAAAGAATAGATTAGTCTCTTAATCCTTAAGTCAAGCTCCTAGAGTATATCCTGTATGAGCACGGAGTGAAGACGGATTTGGGAAAGGTGGATGCGGGTGGATTACTTCGTGGCCCCAACCTGAAACAACCAAAGACCTGCAGTGATTTCATTCATTGCCAAATTTTACAGATGCTTCATTAGAGGCTAGAGCACTAGGTCTCGACAACCTAGGTTGGCCATCTTTTTCACCCATTTCAATTTTACACTCACATACCTTCCGGGATCAAAGAATGGTGCTGATGCACTGTCCCAAATCTTTGAAGGCCCCAAAACCAGACCTAACCCAGAAACTGTCATTCCAGAATCCAGTTTTGCAGCACCAGTGCGTTGGGAATTCATGGGAGACATCCAGCAAGCTCAGCAAAAGGACCCCACACCACTAAAATGTCCACTGTTTAAGGTATACAGTCAGGTCCGGAAGTATTTGGACAGTGACAGTTTTTTTGTGATTTTGCCTTTATACACCACCACAATGGGTTTGAAATAAAACAATCAAGATGTGATCAAAGTGTAGACTTTCAGCTTTATTTTAAGAGTTTCCACAAAAATATGGCATTTACCATGTTCTCAAAACACATATTCTGAGTTTCCTCCCTGGAGATGCTTTGCCAGGCCTTTACTGCAGCCACCTTCCATTGCTGCTTGTTTGTGAGTCTTTCTGCCTTCAGTCTTGTCTTCAGTAAGTGAAAAGCAAAATCACAAAAACTCTGTATAGATTTTTATTTAATGACTACTACATGATCGAGTCAGTACAAAAACATTTTAGAATTCCATACATTAGTTTTCCAGCACAAAATTAAATATTACAGAAAAATGTTTGTATATCAGTAAAGAAAGCAGCATATTATGTAAGAGACCACTTTTCAGACAGAAAAACATTCTGAAAGCTGCTAAGTTTTGCTGCAAAAATAAGAAGCAAGTGTCAAAATCTCCAAAAGAACTGTGGTTGGGTCTGAAAGATGCTCAGTAAAATGTACCAGCTAATTTCCTTATAAAACTGCACAAATTGTACCTGAGATTACTATTTTTTTTTTAATCAAAGGTCGTCACACCGATTGCCATTACGCATAGCTGCTTGTAGACACGTGATAAATTTCAATTTTTTTGTGCATATGGGGAGGTCTTATGCACACATTTACTTGTTTTACATGACCCCAGGTCATCAAACATCCACTTGCAGATAAGCATAGAGGTGCAGTATATCCAGTTCCAGCTCGATCTGACATACGGTTCTTGAGAAGCAGTTATCTGACCCTAGCCCTGCCCCTTATGCATGACTAAGCCCCAATCTTTGCAAATGACCTCAGAATCCTGTCCCTTATAAGTGTTTCAAAATCTCGTTCTCTGGGACGGTGATTGTGCCTTCATTGCTAACAGGGCTGCTTCCTTCTGTAGCCCTAGTTGGCAGGCTAGTGCTAGCATGGTTAGCCTCAAAGCACACATAGAAAGTATTCAGCTTGTTGGCCAGAGAAGAATCAGCTCTCACCGATGCAGAGGATTTGCCTCCAAAGGTGCTGATAGTCCTTAGTCCCTGCCACATGCGTCAGGAGTCATTAAGCTGGAAATGAGGCTCCACCCGCTCCCTGTACCAGAGTTTAGTGGATCTCACTGCATCAGAGAGCGTAGCACGCCACTTTGTACTCACTCATATTTCCTGACATGAGCCCTGCATTACACGCGGCCGTGTGCACATTCACCATGTGTCGGATTGTTTTATCCACTCACGGTTTCTGGTTAGAGAAAGTCCTTACAACGATGATGTGTGTTGTTTCCTCAATTAGCATGCTAACAAAGCTAACTACTACATCTGCAAACTGATTGATGTCCGCAGAACTCGACCGGAACATGTCCCAGTCAACGTCATCAAGCGCGTCCTGTAGCGCAGCTTCTGATTGGGCGGACCAGTGCTTCACCATCCTCCTCTCTGGAGCATCCTTTACGAGTCTTTATGATGATTTGAAGATACCGCACGATTTCAAGATGTCCGATTGTGGTGGCCATATTGTTTATAAATGTCAACATATTTTTGAAAATTATTGAGGGTCACACTATGATGAGTAATTTGACACCAAAATTGTGAAGATAGGACAAAAATCCTAGAAGTTCTCAAAATTAGATTTTGCATATTATGAAAATTAGCTAAAAATCTAAGTGGGCAGAGTGAAATGGTTCTTTTTGATTTATATATTGTTTGGGAGAACCCAAGGAATAAGTAGCAAAAAGAATTACCGTTGTAGGACTTACAGCATTTGAAATTTGAACCAAAAGGTAAAACGCTTTGCTATAGTGCCACCATTAGGCCGATCAGGCTCATCTGTCTTGTCTGAGTACCAGGATGGAGTACTGCATACTGACCAACTTTCATGTCTCTAGGACCTACGGTTTGGTCTGCGTGAACAGTTTCAGTGCAGAAGAAGAAGAAAAAAAATCCTAACATCCAGTTAAAAAACAAAAAAAGCCATAAATGCTTGGCCCACTATTAAGGAGGACAAGAAAAAGAAAGAAAAATTCTAACATTTACAATAGGGTTCCAGCACCTTCATTGCTTGGACCCCTAAATATAGTCAAGTCAAATCAAGTGGCTTTATTGTCATTTCAGCCATATACAGCTAGTTAGTACGCAGTGAAACGAAACATTCCTCCAGGACCATGGGGTTACATAAAACAACACAGAAGTACAAGAGACTACACATTTCTACATAAAGTGCACATGCATGCATGTGCAAACAGGACAAGACAGTACTACCAAAACATGACAATAGGCACAGTAAGAGACAGTGCTGACTAGTACACAGTTCTAGTATGAAAGTGATCCAGATATAACAGTAGTGCAAAAGAGTAACAATATAATAAATTGCTGTAAATGTAAACATAACATACTATGACATAATATTCAGCAGATAAACTTATACTATATATGGGCATAGCAGTTATTGGGGTAGCAGCCAGGCAGAGAGTATAGTAATGACAAAAAAATTATATACAATATTTTATAACAACAGTAGCAGCAAAAATGCAGGTAGTAAATACAGAGATGTGCAAACATTGCAAAGAGAGTAGGATGCTGTTCAGTTGAGTGTGTGTATGTCAAGTCAAGTCAAGTGGAGTTTATTGTCATTTCAACCATATACAGCCAGTTAGTACATAGCGAAATGAAACAACGTTCCTCCAGGACCAAGGTGCTACATAAGACGAACACAGAACAACACAGAACTACAAGGGACTGCATAAATTTAAACATAAAGTGCAAACGTGCAGACAGCACAAGACAGTACAATGACTACTGAGATAGACAATGGGCACAGTAAGTCCCAGTGCAGCGCCAACATTAGAAAGTGAATCCAGTGACAATAGTGCAAAAAGAGTACAATATAAGTTGCTGTAGGTGTAAACAAAAAGTAGCAGCCTATGTACAGTATAATAAATATTTGTAGCAGCATAATGTAATACGGGGATGTACAAAAAAAATTGGATGGAGGATGGGTGTATGTGTGTGTGTGTGTGTGTGTGTGTGTGTTCTTTCAGTCCAGTTTCTGAGTATTGAAGAGTCTGATGGCATGGGGGAAGAAACTGTTGCACAGTCTGGCCGTGAGGGCCTGAATGCTTTGGTACCATTTGCCAGACAGCAGGAGGCTGAAGAATTTGTATGAGGGGTGTGTGGGGTCGTCCACAATGCTGATGGCTTTGCGGATGCAGCATGTGGTGTAAATGTCTGTGATGTAGGGAAGAGAGACACCGATGATCTTCTCAGCTGTCCTCACTATCTGCTGCAGGGTCTTGCGATCCGAGACGGTGCAATTCCCAAACCAGGCAGTGATGCAGCTGCACAGGATGCTCTCGATAGTCCCTCTGTAGAACATGGTGAGGATGGGGGATGGGAGATGTGTTTTCCTCAGTCTTCTCAGAAAGTACAGGTGCTGCTGGGCTTTCTTTGTTAGGGAGCCGGTGTTGAGGGACCAGGTGTGGTTCTCCGTCAGGTGAACACCAAGAAATTTGGGGCTCTTGACGATCTCCACGGAGGAGGATTCTGTGCTCTTCTGAAGTCAACAATCATCTCTTTAGTTTTCTCCTTGTTCAGAGACAGGTTTTTGGCTCTGCACCAGTCCGTTAGCCGCTGTACCTCCTCTCTCTAGGCTGATTCATCGTTCTTGCTGATGAGACCCACCATGGTCGTGTCATCGGCAAACTTGATGATGTGATTCGAGCTGTGCATGGCTACACAGTCGTGAGTCAGCAGAGTGAACAGCAGTGGACTGAGCACATAGCCCTGTCGGGCCCCAGTGCCCAGTGTGGTGGTGTTGGAGATGCTGTTCCCGAAACAAACTGACTGAGGTCTCCTAGTCAGGAAGTCCAGGATCCAGTTGCAGAGGTAGGTGTTCAGGCCCAGCAGGTTCAGCTTAGCAATCAGCTGCTGAGGAATGATTGTGTTGAATGCTGAACTGAAGTCTATGAACAGCATTTGAACATATGTGTCTTTTTTGTCCAGGTGGGTGAGGGCCAGATAAAGGGTGGTGGTGATGGCATCATCTTTGAGCGTTTAGGGCTATACCCGAATTGCAGGGGGTCCAGTGAGGAGGGAGGAATGCTGTCTGGTCCAGTAGCCTTCCATGGGATAACTCTGTGTAGAGTTTCTACATATCAGACACAGCACCTGGTTGTTGGGAGGAGGGGTGGTCGTTCTCTTCGTCACATCATTCTGTGCCTCGAACCAAGCATAGAAGATGTTCAGCGAATCTAGAAGGGAGGCATCACTGTCACAGGCAGGTGATGTTGTCCTGTAGTTGGTGATGGCCTTGATGCCCTGCCACATGCACCACATGTCTCCATTGGCCTTAAAGTGGCTGTGGATTCTCTGTGCATGTGTGTGCGTTGCCTCTCTGATGACCTGGGACAGTTTGGCCCTCGCTGTTCTTAGGGCCGCCTTGTCACCTGCTCTGAAGGCAGAGTCTTGGGTCCTCAGCAGCGCACCTCTGTGGTCATCCACGGCTTCTGGTTGGAGCGTGTGGTGATGATCTTGGAGACAGTAACGTCATTAATGCACTTGCTGATGTAGCTAGTCACTGATGCCGTGTATTCCTCCGAGTTGGTGGAAGTCGCCACCAGTTGCCGCTTCCCTGAACACATGCCAGTCAGTATGCTCAAAACAATCCTGAACAGCAGAGATGGCTCCTGCTGGCCAGGTTTTCACCTGCTTTAGAACCAGTTTGGAGTGTCTGACAAGCGGTCTGTATGCTGGTAGTAGCATAACAGAGATGTGGTCCAAGGTGGGGGCGGGGCTCCGCCCAGTACATGTCAGGGATGTTTGTGTAAACAAGATATAGCTGCAAGCAGTAATCTGCAGGGTTCAAGCAATCCTCACAACTAGCAACCCCAGTGGCCAGCTCTTGCCGAGAATAATTAAGATACCATAAACATACTTATCAAGTTTTGTGAAGATAGCTCAATACTAGCTGTGTGAAATGCCTGCTAAAATGACTGATTGGCTGAAGGCAGCCATGTTTTTGAAGTAGTTCAGTATTATTAAAAATTCAGTTACAGATTGAGTTCAATGTACCAGACCAAATTTCAGCTCAGTTGGACTTTTGGTTCATGAGAAACAGCAGTTAGGCGTTAAATTCAACCCCTATTGATGACCACACCCCAATCTTGATGTCCTCAGAACCTTGTATTGAACATATCCATCACGTTTGGTTCAGATCATGATATCACAGCTATTTGAGTAAACCAGCTCTGCCTCCTTAGAATTTGTTGGTGTGGCAGCCATATTGTTTATAAATCTCACATGCTTCTATGAGATCAGAAAAAAACTAAATCTTCCTTTCTTCACAGTTCGATGTATTGTAAAAATATTCAAAGTGTTTGTGAATGAAAACAGACAATGTTCAGATATAATTGTGAGTGAAGTCAAGAAAAAACGTATACTGTATATACTATATGGCAAAAATTATGTGGACACCTGACCAGAACATCCATATGTGGGTCTTCCCCAAACTGTTGCCACAAAGTTGTAAGCTCACACTTGTATAGAATGTCTTTGCATGCTGCAGCATTAAGATTTCCCTTCATCGGAGCTAAAGGGCCCAAACATGTTTCATCATGACAATGCCCCTGTGCACAAAGCGAGTTCCATAAAGACATGGTTTGCCAAGTTTAGTGTGAAAGAACTCGAGTGGACTGAGCCCTGACCTCAACCCCGTAGAACACTTTTGGGGTGAATTGGAATGCTGACTGCACACCAGGCCTTCTCAATTGACACCAGTGCCCGATTTCACTAATGCTCTTTTGGCTGAATCAGCGCAAATCCCCACAGCCAGATTGCAAAATCTAGTGGAATGCCCAGAAGAGTGGAAACTGTTATAACCTGATTATGCCCATGGTTTTGTAAAGGGTGCATTTGGGGTTGATGGTCAAGTGTCCACATACTTTTGGATATATAGCGCTGGAAGCACTGGAAATGCAAGGTACATACCAGCAACATAGGTGCTTCACTGTTCATTTAACCAATCAGTCTTATGAAATGAGAGAATCCCTTTTTTAAGTTTATAATTTTTAAATAAGTTTGAATAATTTTAAAGATTTCCAATGAAAAAATAAGTTTCAAAGCACAGTAATGTTAATGGGAATAATGCTATTTTTGGATCTTATTTTTCTTATTTCTTATTTTCTTATTTCTTTCCTCGACTTTAAATGGACCTCACTGACTGAGTGAATGTGTTACTAAACACAGAGTGAGATCGCATGCAAAGGTAGAAGAAAGGAGATTCATTGTGGTGTGTGCTATTCCCTTTGTTTAAAGAAATAGTGATTTTTAATGAACAGTTTGCAGCTTTAAATTACTCAACACAGTAAAGCTTTGAAAGCAATTATAGTGAGCACTATCCAAACTGTTGCAGTCTTCTTTTGTGATGCTTTTTCAGTCTTGTACTGCAGCTTCTTTCAGTTGTTTGTTTGGGGGGTTTCTCCCTTCACTCTCCTCTTTAGGAAATGAAATGCATGCTGGGTCAACTAAAGTATGGTGATTGACTTGGCCAGTCTAAAACCTTCCATTCTTTTCCCCTGATGGAGTCCTTTGTTGCGTTGGCAGTGCATTTTGAGTCACTGCTATCTTGCTGCAAGATGAAGTTCCTCCCAATTAGATGCATTTCCCAATTAGACGCATTGGATGCATTTCTCTGTTTCTCTGGCAGACAGAATGTTTCTGTAGATGTCTGAATTCATTATGCTGCCATCATGACGTACATCATCAATAAAGATTAGTGAGCCTGTTCCAGAAGAAGCCATGCAAGTCCAGGTCATGACACCATGATAGTTTTTGTCATCAGTTGCAGTTGTTTTCCTTGGCCGACTGTTCAATGTCTGGGTATTACACAAAAAAAACACACATGGTTTCTTTCTTTTTCAGAACATTCTAAATTGTTGTATTGGCTATACAAAGTTTGTGCAATGGCTCTCATCAAATTTTCCCTCTATTATTGGCTTCAAAATGACTTGATTTTCATCCATAGACATAGACAGCTAGATATCCTTTTTAACAATAAATGTAGTCTTCACAGCTGAAACTCAGGGCTCAAACCAAGAGTAGGCATTCAAAGCTATTAGCTGTTGTTTACAATCAATCAACAGGGCACACCTGGGCAATGAGAAACACCTGTCATGTTTCAGTATTTTTGGTCACTTGAAAAATGGGTGGGTTCAAACAAAAGGTGCCATGTTCTAAGCTGTTTAACACATCTGGATGCAAATATCAGGAGATGAAAACATAAAATTCTGATCTATCGTCTCAACTTCATCTTTTGCTCTCAAACTCAAATGTCTTCAACAAAAGAAAACAAAACAAAAGAACTGGCTTCACCGTTCCGATACTTTCAGAGGAGACTGTGTGTGTGTGATATCTATACAGTGGATATAAAAAGTCTACACTCCCCTGTTAAAATGCCAGGTTTCTGGTGATGTAAAAAAATGAGACCAAGATAAATCATTTCAGAACTTTTTCCACCT
>CM075029.1:10694216-10713599 GCA_037576675.1 Pangasius sanitwongsei | reverse complement strand
CTCGCCTCACTCCTCTGCACTTGAGTCATTCCCCTGGTGGCCTAGTGGGGGTTTGCTGGATTACTACGCCGGCGACCGGGGTTCAATTCCTAGCAAACCCTAACAGATTGAAAATGTATCATATGAAAAAATGTTAGCTAAATTGAATGGAAATTGTAGAGATGTTGACATGTGAGAGAATTTTATTCAGATTATTGCTTCATAGGATGACACCCATGTTTAGATTGTGACTTACTTACCCTATTATGCATTACAGTGATATCTTTGTTTGGTTATTTTTTAATCAGTTATCACCATTATTATTCTTATTATTAAATTCTTATTCTCTCCATTTATTTATTTATTTATTTATTTATTTATTTATTTATTTATTTATTCATTTATGTATACAGTACATTTACTTATTTGTTGTTGGATTTTTGTACTAGTATGTTATGTCTAAAGAAAACCAATAAAAAAAACTTCATTTTCAAAAAAAAAAAAAAAAAAAAAATCGGAGCAGCAATCACAGAAATAGAAGGCTTCATACAGTCAGGTGAATTAAACAAACTGAGAATTTACTTTGCAGTGAATGTGTGTGAGAGAGTCCAATATATAGGCCATAGTGTGTTCTGTAGTGTGTCAGTACACTGACTGGGTTGACCTGACACTTAGCAGCAAGTTAGCTGGCTAACATTACTGATAACTAACATTGATGATCACCTTCTCAAAATAGTGATTATTATGGTCAGTGTTATAGACTTAACCAAGTACTTGTGCCTGTCTGTATATTAATTGGTATACAGCCAATATTGCTATAAACTAATTTAAAAGTAGTAGCTTTTACCAGTCAGGAAATTGCAAAATTGTAACTTTGCCTCAAATCCAGCATTAGTTACAATGTGTCTGCAACATCCTTGCTGCTACACATCTACTTAAATAATGGTGTACTGTTCTCTTTGTGTGTTCTTCCTGTGCTTAAATCATTAATTAGATCTGATAGGCATAATTTTTATATTTAATCCACACCACATGCATGAAACTCAGCTCTGAATAAAGACCTTTAATATTAGTTATATTCTTGATGCTACATGGCAATTTAAACAACAGTGTACTGTTCTCCTTAATTGTGTATGTACACAATTCAATAACACTCCAAATTCCATTAAAATGAATGCATCGGAGAACGGATCTAGCTCCTAAGCTCCAGTGATTTTTTTTGTGATGTAATGAATGACTGAGTGAAAACTATATGAAACGAAAAAAGTTATAAGTAAGTGTGATGGGGTAGGGGGATTAGTGGACTATGCCACTCCAATTTTTAATTTGGGTAGGAGATCCGAAACTAAGCCGGCCAGGCTAACTGTGCAAAACAGGAAAGAAGCCTTCAAGTATATCTTTATTGTCATCACAGCCATATACAGTGTGCAGTACACAGTGATATGAAATACCGTTTCTCCTAGGCTCAAGGTGCAAGATACATGTATGATATACACAGTGCTGACAGGACATAAATAAAGTGGAACAGGAATATGAAGCATGCAGGAAAGTGGTATAGGAAACAGTGGGGATGCACATAAACTTAACATGACAATATGACATTACAGTATACACAGGTTCCAAAGCTGCAACTAGAATGAATTATGAATTTAGCAAAAAGTGTCAGTGCAGTAATGCTTGTAAAAGAAACCTGAGAACCAGTTGGAGCATTAGCAATACACTTCCTAAATAAGGGAAGGTCATTTAAACTCTTTAACATGTGGCTCAACCACATGGTTACACACATCTATCATTGTAATTACAATATACTGTATAGTGTTCATAAATTCAACAACTTTTCCCTTTATCTCAAGGGATTACAATGAGCGTACTTGACATAATATGTTCACAAGGCGACACTTTCAGTTTTTGAAATATAGCTTTGAAATTGGTATGAAAACCAGATGTTGATATCACCAGCACTACTCTTAATTCATCAAGTTACCGAGCTAAAATGTCAAAAGTTTGTAAAAAGATAAAACACATACCTTGTTTTTGACTTTCCACACTTGACATTATGAAGGTATAATATTGCAGTCATGCCCCTGTATTTATGTACGAGTTCTGTTAAAACACGTGTTACCGCACAGTCACTAAGTCACTAAACTGGAATGACTTAGCAGGAGTTCACGTACTGCTATCAGTGAGCTGTGAGCTAAAATTATCAGCATGAGCATAACGTTTTATCAAGATTTTTTACAAGGATTTTCTAACTGAAGATACATCGAAAATATACCAATAAACAAGAAACCCGAACTCATAAGCCGCAGTCCTCAGGGTTTATTTCCCATATTAAACAAAAAGGAAAAGCGACACACTAGACAAGCTCACAAACTGACCAGCTATGTGTTAAACTTCTGTTAGCTTTTTACTAATAACAGACAACCACCAGTGCACCAAAAGATTCAGATGAACGCCACTGTTATCTGGAGAGGAAGCTATGTTTGTACCCAAGTAACACAGATCAGCCTGGCCAAATTAGTACTGGTTAGGCTATATATTGCTTAATACTTGATTCTGTGTATTGTAACATGATACACGCTGCAAATCTTGCTACTAATGCAATATGGCTGATTATAAACTAACAAATCTGTATGCAGTGCTTACTTGAAATTTTATAAATTTTCTGACAGGTTAAAAAAAACATGTTGTCAACATACATTATAAATTTTAGGAAAGAATAAAAAGGTAATACAAGCGAAGCTAGCTAAACTATCCAAGAAAATAACAGTGCTTATCAACACTACAACTCCAAGATTTAAAAAAAACCTGAAGGAAAGGGATGTACAAAAAACTTCTGAAGTATTATTACGAAGCATTATTCTAAAGGAGTGCATATCATTACACTGTGTAATGAATACTTACAGACATTGCATTCAAAGGGATAAACAAAAAGATTGCAGTGGATTTGATTATAAACAGCAAATTACTGTTCTACAAGCTATACCACTTACTTCCAATTTACCTTTGTTGAACGCTATTTGGTTTACTTCCAGTTTGATAGACTGCCAATCTAAATGTCATCAGTAGGAAATACTAAATCTCCAGCTACAGTACATATAAACAACATATTGCTATAATAAGCTGTTGATAGAACAAATAGATTTTTCTTCAGTAACACAGGGAATAGTGCTGAAATTAGGAATAAATCAATATTACCTATTGTAGATGTAGTGGGGGACTTTAATAGGCTGCACATTTCTTTGCTATTAGCAGGTAAGAAAATGAGCAAATGGGAAACCTCTACTAGTTCTGAAGGAAACCACCCTACTGGTCCAGAATGAAAGGAAGTATAACTATAGGTTTGACCTTTGCTAACTGCCCAGAAGAATCAATGGCAGTGAAATGGAAAACAGAGACAGGCTTACCAAAAATAAAACAAAGAAGGAGGACGCAAACTAATGAATTTTCTACAAATAAAATTATTATTTTTTCATTAATTAATGTTGTGTGGATCTGTAGGCCTCAGAGATCTAACCATGTACAAATTATGATAAACACTATTTAAATAAAAATAAAATAAAAAGAACTGCATCTGTTTCCAGGTTCGCTCGTTGATATCGGATACAGCCCGCCACAAGCTACTTGTTCTCGCTGGACAATGTTTTGAAAACACAGGCGAGCTAATTCTTCAGTCGGGTTCCTTCTCTTTTTTCAACTTTATTGACATTTTCACGGACCAAGAGGTAAGAATGAGAATGGAAACATTCATGTGGTGAGGCAAAATGCTTATAAAATGAAGTAAAGGATTTTTTCCTGAACAATGTCATAGCAATGCTTGAATCCAAAGTGTTTTCTCTTTTTTCAGATTGGCGACCTTTTAAGCACCATACATCCAGCCAACAAAGCAAGCCTAACTGTTTCCTGTCCTAAACACGGGGACTGGAAAAATTCCAACCTTGATAAACACAGACTACAGGACTTTATTAATATTAATCTTAACTCTGTAATTATACTTCCAGAAATGGAGGGTCTCTCAGAGTTTACAGAATACCTCTCAGAATCAGTGGAAGTTCCATCTCCTTTTGACATGCTTGAACCCCCCAGCTCTGGTGGGTTCCTAAAGTTATCTAAGCCCTGCTGTTACATTTTTCCTGGAGGCCGAGGTGATTCAGCTCTTTTTGCTGTTAATGGTTTCAACATGCTTGTAAACGGTGGATCTGACAGGAAATCATGTTTTTGGAAGTTGGTGCGCCATTTGGACAGGATAGATTCCATCCTTTTGACACACATTGGAGATGACAGTCTTCCAGGAATCAACAGCATGCTGCAGCGAAAGACTGCTGAACTGGAAGAGGAGCAGTCACAAGGATCCACAGCCAATAGTGAGTGGATGAAGAACATGATCTCCCCTGACCTTGGTGTTGTATTCTTAAACCTGCCTCAGACTCTTCAGAATCCAGAACCAAATTACAGGGTACGAAGAAATATTGAAGAAGCAGCACTCACTCTACAATATCTCAGTAAGCTCTCTTTGAAACCAAAGCCGCTGCAAAGGAATTTAGGGAATACAATTGAACCTATTATACTATTCCAAAAAATGGGTGTTGGAAAGTTGGAAATGTATGTTCTCAATCCAGCAAAAAACAGCAAGGAGCTGCAGTATTTTATGAAGCAATGGACTGACACTGAGAAGGACAAGGCTTCCATTCTATTACCAAATGGAAATGAATCAGAGCTTCCAATCTCATATTTGTCCTCAATCTCTTCACTGATTGTGTGGCATCCTTCAAATCAATCAGAGAAAATAGTACGTGTTCTGTTTCCAGGCAATGCCACACAGTATAGCATACTTGAAGGCCTAGAGAAACTAAAACACTTGGATTTCCTCAAGCATCCTATTGTCACAGAAAAGGAGATGTCATCAAACATGGAACCAGCACTCAAGCAAGCAAAAACAAAGCATAAAATAGAGAGCAAGGGCAGTCTAAAATCACTGTCAAAAGCATCACCAATCAAAGGCATCCTGAAGTCATCCAAAGATGTTTCAGAAAAGGCAAAAAATTATTCTGATGGAACTCTGGAGGCATCACTGAAAACAGAGAAGAAAATAAAAACTCTTGCCAAACATGCAAAAATTATGGAAAAAGAAACAAAAACTGAACAAACATCATTAATTGGCTCCCTATCAAAAAAGAAAGCCAGTATAAAAGCAGAAATTATTCCCAAAACAAGCAAGAAGACAACAAAAGTAGTGAAAAATAATGAGGCTGATAAAAAGGAGGAAAGCACTGAGAAAAGAAAAAGTCACAATTTCACAGCCCAAAGTGATGAAAAGGCCACAAATGAGAAATTAAAGAAAGAGGAGGTTAGGAAACAAGGCAAAAAAAAGGATATTAGGAAAGGTTACCCCTTGAAGGAGCGCAGAAAAGCAGAAAAGAAAGAACTTACAAAGGATGAAAAAGATGTTAAAACAGACTCCAAGAAACCTGCAGATTTAGACAATAATTGTCACATAAGTGATGTGAAAAAGTCTGCCCCAAAACTAAAGGCACCAATACAAGTAAAAACACCAAGCAGCCCTGCAAAATCTAAAGAAAAAAGTATGAGCAAATCTTCTAAAAAAGATGCTGAAAAACCCATGGTAGTTGCTGCATTTGGAACTGTTTCTGTGAAGACAGCCTCTATTGCCAGCACCATAAATAAACAGGCTATGAAGGCTGAAAGATCCATAATGTCCTCTCCAGAAGACCTGACTAAAGACTTTGCAACTCTTAAAGCAGAAAACATAGGTAAATGTGATGAAAGTCTATCTCAGAGCAAAACTGAGACTTCTGAACAAGAAGTAATAATTCAGCATGTAGAAATCATTTGCAAGGAATTAGCAGAATCTCTTGATGAGAGTATAACAACTGTAGAAGCTGATGAGGAATGTGTGGAGGTAGAACCTAAAAAAAAAACAAATGTTCAACAAATCCATAGTGAAAAGTCTGAAGATGATGGCACAGGTCTTGAAGAATCATCTGATGTAGGAGATTATGAAGAAAAGAGACATACAGAAAATGTAGATGAACAGGAACAACATATGAATACTCAGTTTAAAGCAGAAGAAATATTAGTGGAGTATTATAAAAGAGAAACTTGGGAAACAGAGTACAAAAAACATGACAAAGAAAGTGAAAGGCAGAATTTAGTAGTGCACAGTCCCATACAGCCTTCTGGTTCTGTTTCACCAACAGTTTCTATTCATGATGAAACTCTGCCAGGAGGTTTAGAGAGTGAGATGGCCTCAGATGATGATAATCAAGATGAGCCTCCAGAAGAATACACTACATCTGGGCATACACAGTCTACAATTGAGATCTCTAGTATACCAACTCCCATGGATGAAATGTTAACTCCGAGAGATGTTATGAGTGATGAGACGGCAAATGATGAAATAGAGTATCCCCCTGAAGACTCTGAAAAGTATGGTATTTCAGGGGGCTGTGATAAAAAAAAAAACTCACCCTTCAAAGATGCTCCTGAGTTAGATAATTCGAAGAGTGATGACACAGAGTGTCATCATTATCATGCATCTGCCTCTACAATTTCACCACCATCTTCACTGGAAGAGGATAAATCTTGTAAGGCATTCTACAGTAAACATATTGGTGAATTTTTCCTTGACCCAGGGAGTCTGATTTCTGCAACTGCTACTTTGCCCCTTGAACAGTCACCTTCTGAAGTCCAAAATTTCAGAAATGATGACATTAATAAAGATATATCATCACCAGTCAAGCCTGCCACTATACTTACACTGTCATCAGGAATTATGGATTTTTCACACAGTCCAGAAGATAAAACACTAGAGGTAACTTCATCTCCACAGTCCCCAGGGCATACACCTTACTATCAATCCCCAGTTGAAGAGATGATTGAAGATATATCACCTGAACAAGTCACTAACAACCAAAGCCCCATTATTGTTGAAGTAACAAGTGACAAAGAGAATACTATCAGAGACGCTCGTCCCACAGATCAAGCTTTCCCCATATCACTAATAGGAAGGGTTTCAACCCCTGAGTGTAGTCCAGCTGCTTGTGGAAGTACATCAATGAATGAAGGAAAGTCACAGTTTGATGATCGACCTGTTGGTCAGATTAAATGTCATAACAAAAATTCAGTAAGTGCTGATACGTGTATTAGTTCATCTTCACTACCACAAACTAAAACAGAATCTTTGTCTGATACAATTAATTTTACTCCATTCAAGGAGGAGAGTAAAATGTCTATATCTGAGGGAACCACATCAGAAAAGTCAGACACTCCTGATGATGAGGTTGTTGCTGACGATACGCTCTCTCATATTGCATCAGCATCAACGGCATCACTTGCAACAAGCTCTTTACCAGAGCCCACAACAGATGATGTCTCCCCATCATTACATGCTGAGGTGGGTTCCCCACACTCAACAGAGGTAGATGACTCTCTGTCTGTTTCCGTTGTGCAGACTCCAACAACAATGCTAGAAACTGATGTCTCTCCAACTAAAGAAGAAAGTCCCCGACCTATGTCAATCTCTCCAGATGTTTCACCCAAAATGGCTACAGGTAAACCCAGGATTCCTCAGCAGGATACTAATTCCCCTGAACATTCCACAAAGTCTTTAGAGTTTGGACAGGAATCCCCAAATTATTCTTTTGCATTGGACTTCAGTAAGCAATCTCCAGAACATTCAACAGCAGGAGGAGCACAGCATGCAGTCACTGAAAATGGCCCAACAGAGCTTGACTACAGCCCTTCAGATGGTTCAGATCTCAGGTCAGGAGGAGCTGGTAAGAAACCTGTGCTTATTAAAGCGCTTGAGACCTCTCAAACCACCTCTGATTCACCATCTACACCATCCCAGTCAACAGCATCTGTTGCAACACCCTCCCAAATCGGTTCTAGGGAAATGTCCCCTAATGCAGGTACTCATTCAGAATCAGTCACACCAAAAATATCTCCACACAGCCAATCACCTGTGTCCTCTGACTCTTCCCTAGTTTTGGTTGGTACCAGCAACTCATATGGACTAAATAAATGTAAAATAAGTCCCACCTTACTTTGCAATGAGTATAGTATTTTTAAGGCAGAGAACACCAAACACAATGAGACTGGTTCCCTACCAGAGACTGTTTCCCCTTTATCCTCTACAGTATTATCTTATTCTTTTGATCTAGAGAAGACCAATGTAATTACATTCAGAGGAGGATGTATTCCTTTTCCTTCTGAGTCTAATTCATCCTGTCTTCCTGTGTCCTTCTCACATGTTAAAGAAGCAAGGCTGCAGTCTGCAGACTGCAGCACCAGTGGCTCTAAAGATCAAGACTCCTTCAAAAAAAGCCTCTCTCCACAGTCAGTGTCAAATGTAGATTTATGTTTGGTTGCCTCCTGTGAATACAGACATCCAAAGACAGAGTTTTCCCCATCTTTTGTAAATCCCAACCCTCCTGAGTATTTGAATGAGGACAATCCTCTGCAAGAGGAAAAGCCATTCAAATATAGTGGAGAACCACCACCAAGTGGAGGAAAGCAAAAGAGCAAGCAGTGTGAAGAAACGCCTCCAACCTCTATCAGTGAATCTGTTCCCTCACAAACAGATACTGATATTCCTCCTGGAACTGAAGAGTGTCCATCTATAACTGCAGAGGCAAATATTGATTCAGATGATGACTCAGAAACTCTACCAACAGACAGGACACCCACTTCTCATTATCCAGACAGTCCTCCTGTCTCATCAAGGGACTATGCTCCAGCACCACCCTTTCCTGATGTCTGCATGGTGGATCCAGAGGCCGAGAAAGACAATCAACTGAAAGAGTCTAGAAAAGAGAAGCAGGAGAAGCAAAAAAAGAGAACAAATGTTAACAAAATGAACACATCTTCACCAGGCAGAACAAATGATCTATCAAAAAAAAGTGTGGTCAGAGAGTCAAAAAATTATTCTACAGAGGAAAAGGATGCCAAAAATGCAACTAATAAGTCTGCATCAAGGGGTGTGAAAACAACAGGTAGGCCTCATTTTATAGTTTTAGTATGTTAAGAATATTAGCTGAAGGTTCCGAAAATGTGTACATATTTCTAATAAGCGATACTTTGAGGCACTAATTAGCCTGGATGCTACAGCTGTGGTTTTAGGTGGGATCACATTGAGGTCAATCCAATGTGATTTTCACTTGTATATTTTGTGGCAGATATGTTCAAAAAATTTGAATGTTAACAGATGCAGGAGCATGCCCTGCTATAGTAGAGTTACAGGCTGACATTCAGTAAAGCTGCTTCTATTCATTATTCAGCCTGTCTGTGGGTTTATGATTCAGAAAAGTGGCTTTTTTTTTAAACTTTCTTCTGTGTCATTTATGTTTAAAAAACAAAAAAAATTACACCTGACATCATGTTGCACAAACATTATGCTATGCCCAATGTGCCTGGAGAACAGTAAATACTCACTTGTACAGATACAACAATGGAATCAGTGATTTATTTAAAGCAACGTTGTCAAATATAGAGTTAGTGCAGACGTTTCCAATCAGAAGGGATAAGACAACATATATGGCAAGGTTTGGATTAGCTCCATACATTAAAATGGCGCTTACCTCGAAGGTTAATGATGGCACATTTGTAGTGATATTTGACGAGAACCTAAATCAAATGCCAAAAACAAAACCAGTTGTTGTTCATGTGCATTACTGAATGAATGATCAAGTTTGAACACAGTAGTACGGGTTGCAGTTCATGGGCCATTTGATTGCTCAGGACCTACTTCAGCACTTCAGAGTAAGTTTAATTATTTTTTTCCACTCTCTATACAAAATTTCAGTTTGGCCAAGACTGTTGGTTAAAAAAATATAGCCTTATGTTTTGTAGTGATATTATAAATATCTGCATTAATTATTAATTTTTGCTGATTTTCCAAATTTGTTGTAAAATGAAGATTATTACAGTTTTTTTTAAGTTGACATGTGATCAGCATTGGACCTTGGTGTTATTTTCTGATGTGCATTCATTCTCATTCATAGGAGTGTGTTCAACCACTTGATCTCAGAAAAATGCTGTCAATCTCCATGGATGGACCCAGTGTAAACTGGAGGTTCCTAGACCTTCTTCAACAGGAACAGGAAGAACAATTTGGTACAATTTAAGAGCAGGGTTTCTGCTTAGATAAAACAGAGACATTTTTAAACACACAAATAGTGTGTATAAGTAGGCAATATTACATGAGCAGGAGTGCTGTTTTACTGAATATCAGCACAGCTGTGATTTGGTTATAAGCACAAGGTGATCACGCAGGTAATCACGGCTGTGCTGATATTCAGTACACCAACATGATTGTGAGTGTAATATTGCTTTTATACAACAGTTCTATAAACAATAAATTAATATCGAGTAGCTGACATTTCAGACACAGTGTGGCCAAATATTTTAATTGAACACACGGTGATACATACAGTGAAATGTACCGGTACTGTTATACTAAATATTAGCACTCTTGAAATGCTGCTTTCCGATCAAATTAATGGTATGGAACTAAATGTTATATAATGGAATATGTTGTTTTCTACAGATGTTGTAGTTGTTGTATGTTTTCTTGCTGTAAAATAATTACAAGAGAAATAAATAAAATATTTTCCTTATTGTTAATATATGAGTGTTTTTATATGTATATTTTTGTATCATCACTGCAAATTTGGTCTTAAATTAGTATTTAAAAGTGTTAAATTTGACTTGAGGATGTCTGTAGATGGGGGCATGGTGGCTTAGTGGATAGCTCGTTTGCCTCGCACCTCCGGGGTTGGGGGCTTGATTCCTGCCTCCGCCCTTTGTGAGCGGAGCTTCCATTTTCTCCCCATGCTTTTGGGGTTTCCTCCAGGTACTCCGGTTTCCTCCCCCAGTCCATAGACGTGTTATAGGCTGATTGGCATTTCCAAATTGTACGTGGTGTGTGAATGTGTGTGCAATTGTGCCCTGCGTGTGTGCCCATGTGTGTGCTTCAGGCTCCACGTGACACTGTGTAGAATAAGCAGTGCAGAGAATGGATGCATGGATGGATGGATGGATGCCTGTAGACACCCTGTTATTTCTTTATATTACGTGCCATCCATAAACACGGGTGCCACTACCGGCAGGAGGAATGTTTAATTGCAGTGGAAATATTATACTTGATTGTCCCACATTAAAGGCAATGTTCCCCTCTAGTGGTTAACCAAATACACATTCAATAACTCTTACGGCTATTAAATTAGGCAAAATGCACATGCCTAAATTTAGTTTGATCCAATCCTGGATTTTCACTATTTTATGACAGTGGATTACTTTTAGGCCATGGTTTACTGAAGGTTTTTGTT
The DNA here is from genome assembly GCA_037576675.1 of Pangasius sanitwongsei. Lineage (NCBI taxonomy): Eukaryota > Metazoa > Chordata > Actinopteri > Siluriformes > Pangasiidae > Pangasius > Pangasius sanitwongsei. Next base: position 10,702,272 of record CM075029.1, on the reverse strand, counting down.
TATAAAATTATTTGCAAACTTAAAAATCACCCACAAAATGATGCAAGTTGATTTAAAAGCAGGGTCTATGGTAGACTATGTTTTTCAAAATAGGAAAAATAGCATGTACTGTCCATTTTGCATGTTTGCCTCAGTGAAGAATTGGTGCAAAATATAGTACATGTCCATGTCAGTGCAAATGGACTAGCACTCATAAAGTGACCTTAATTTACTACACCTGAAAGTCACTTTGGATATAGCGATTGCATGCTCAAATACAAATTAAAGCCTATTTCCACCATTTAGAATTCCACCAGAATTAAGAACAGTAAAAAGGTTTGGGACCAACCCCCTGTCAGAAAAGTAGTACTTATTTTCTGTCACACTAAAGCTTTTGCAATGGTTATGCCATCCCTTAAAAAATCACTGGATTAATAAGCATTATTTGTAAAAACATGACATTGCAATTGTATTTAAGGATCACCAAAATCCTTTGGCTTTGCTTGCATTAGGACATAGACTAGTTTATACATTGAATCACACTCCATCCAGTGGATGTTACTGTACTTTACTGATATGTCACATATTGCTCACATACTTATATGTATATGTTTTTAAGATGGCAGACAGCTTTTTCTAGATAAGTGTTTTAATTATGCTATCTGGTGTCTTTCTCTTCTTCCATTAGTCCATTCTTCCATCCAGCTCATTGCACTCATTCTGAAAGGTACAGTGGCTATAGTTGCACTTAATTTAAGGTAGGATTACTTCTTGCATATGGATAGAAAAATTATGACAATCAATAGCTAACTAGCTGGTTTATAAGCTGACTTACGTCTCTGGCTAACTGTAAACTGTTACCTCATGCACGCCTATCTTTATATTCAAGAATCAACGTTTATTTGTCACATGGGCATTCCTAGAAGTATGAAGTGAAGTGACGTGTAGCCAAGTATGGTGACCCATACTTGGAATTTGTGCTCTGCATTTAACCCATCCAAGTGCGCACACACACACCCGGAGCAGTGAGCAGCCTTTTCTGCTGCGGCGCCCGGGGAGCAGTTGGGGGTTCGGTGCCTTGCTCAAGGGTCTCACCTCAATCGTGGTATTGAGGGTGGAAGAGAGCGCTGGTCATTCACTCCCCCCTACAATCCCTGCCTGAGGCTTGAACCCATGACCTTCAGGTTCACCTTCGGGTTTACAAGTCAGATTCTCTAACCATTAGGCCACGACTGCCCCCAAGTACAAATAATGAGATGCAGTTACTTCAAACACATATTAAGAACAACAAATACACTGTACATACAGTATAACAATGGGTATAGGGGTAAGGAAGGGACATTTAAAAAAAAAAAAAAGGTCAACTTTAAATAAATAGAGTCAACTTTTAATAAAGAGATGACTAAATAAAAAGTCAACTTTTTGAAAGAAGTCAACTTTAAAAAAAAAAGTCAACTTTTAAAAAAAAAGAAGTCAACTTTAAATAAAAAGAGAAAGAAGAAGAAAACGATGTCAACTTAAAATAAGAAGTCAATTTTAAATAAAGGGAGTCACCTTTTAATAAAAAGAGTCAACTTTAAATAATAGATGGCAAATTTAAATTAAAAAGTAAAGTTTACAAAAGTAAACTTAAAAAAAAAAAAAAAGAAGAAGTCAACATCAAAAAAGTCAACTTTAATGAATGAAGTCAAGGAGGCATTTTAATTCATTCAGTGGGGTTGAGGTCAGGGCTTTTTGCAGGCCACTGGAATTCTTCCACTCCAACCTTGGCACGGCGTGCCTTCAAGGAGCTCACTTTATGCACAGGGGCATTGGCATGCTGTAACATGTTTGAGCCCCTTAGTTCCAGTTAAGAGAAATCTTAATGTTACAGCGTACAAAGACATTATATAGAATTGCTTTAAACTTTGTGGCAACAGTTTGGAGAAGGCCCATATATGGGTGTGACGGTCAGGTGTCCACATACTTTTGGCCATGTAGTGTAAATACAGGAGGTGTTGAAATGAATTACTTGAGAATGTAATGCAAAACATTAGTAGTTGGAAACACTCTATAAAGTCACATGTGACTTAACCATAGTAGACTTATTATTTCATCACGTTTATCACAAGAGGAAATATTTTCCAATACACAAATGCACCAGTTACCTGATTTGTGTATCTACTAAGCCACCAGATAAAACCTTTTTCTGAACCTAATATCAAAATCAATTTATATGAAAGGGCTTCAAAATTATTTTATTCTGCAGTTTTCTAGTACAATGCATTTACTCTTTAAGTTTCAAAAAGCAGCTAAAGTCACAAGCCACAAGTACTACTGCCATGCCCTCCAGATTGTTTTTAAAGGCCAACAAAAAATTTGAGAACATCTGCTTTAACTATTGGACAACTGGTAATCTATTGGTAATATGGTGCTGTCGCTAAAATCACCAAGGCAGCAACTTTCAGTAAGGAAAAAAACAGTAATGATCTTATAAGCCTATACCATTATACAGTGTGCAATAATGTACAATCCTATACTGTATAAGCCCATACTCTTATACAGCATACAATAATGTATAAGCCTATACTGTTACACAGTGTGTAATAATGTATAGTCCTATACTATTTAAGCCTATACCCTTATACAGTGTGCAATATTATATAATCCTATACTCTATAAACTTATTCCCTTATACAATGTGCAATATTGTATAATCCTATACTGTATGAGCCGGTACCCTCATACAGCGTGCAATAAATTACAATCTTATACTATATAAGCCTGTACCCCTATACAGCTTGGAATAGCGTTTAAGCCTATATCCTTATACAGCATGCAATAACATATACTCCTTTACTGTATAAGCCTATAGCCTTATACAGTGTACAGTAGTTTTCACCTATTCTTTGCATGCTTTGTGATTTATTTTATTTAAGTATAAGTCAACTGGAAATAAATACACAATTGCATATTTCATTAAACAATTTATTTACAGATTAATAAAATACATGATTAAGATTTCAATTATGTGGTATACAATTACTGACTGCTACCAATAGGTATCTCTGCACAATTTGCTCCCTTCTACTCCATCCACTAATGGACACATCATGTCCATCAAGAGACATACGTCAGTGTCACTGTTCCCTAAATAAGATCTACTCAGTGGTGTTCCTGAAAAGAGATGTGATTCCTGAAGTTATCACTTACCTTCTTATCAGGATGTAAACCCAGTCATTGAAATCAGGTGATATATGGGGTGTTGATCATTTACATACAGCTTACTGTGAGGAGGAAAACACACAAAAATGTACATATTATAAGCGCTTTGAGCACATTTCTAAATACTCTATAATGCAATTGATATAATTCAAATGACAAAGCCAACATTCTGTTCTACTATTTATCGCTTAGCTTATCAATAGGGGGCCAAACACCAAAGGTTCGTATGCACCCTATGGCTATTCTACCTGTTTAGGGGGCCAACACTGAAGGTGCGTGGGCACCCTATTGTTATTCTACCTATTCTTATTGTTATTAGGAGGCCAAGCACCTAAGGTGCATAGGCACCCTATTGTTATTCTATGTTTTCTTCTTCTTCTTCTTCTGGCTAGCTTGTCTATGGCAGCCCATAGAACCGTCTGGTAAAAAGTTGTGATTTGATCTGATTGGGGAGGGTCTAAGGAACATTTTGACCAAATTTGGGCAAAGTGTTGCCAACGCTGTAGCACCACCATCAGGTCAAATTTGGGCCTAATTTGGAAGTACATTTATGGTCATAACTTTTGACCGTGTGTCCAAAATTTAAAAGCCAGGCATGCCTGAATTCCCTGGGTGGAGAGGAGTTCAGTGTACCCCATGACGTCAATTTCCACCTATTAGATTTTCCGCCATCTTGGATTTTGCCGAAAACCTTTTTTTCCCTACTCCTCCTATAAATTTTTTCCAATCATCACCAAATTTAGCAAACGTCATCTTCAGAGTAAGCCTCACAAAAGTTATCTAAAGAATTTTGAATAGTCCAAAGGGTTTGCCCGTAATGGGCCAACGAATCTGATGGCAAAGCTGCCAAACAGGAAGTGAGGCTGTATCTCAGCAACAACTTTGCACACTGACACAAAACTTGGTAGGCATCTTCAGGAACATGACCTGAATTTTGTGATAGCCCCACCTACTGGTCAAAAGTTACAATAACATGCCAAAAATGCTTACATCTAACTGGCATTTTTGCTACTCCTCTTACAAATTTTGTCCAATTTTCTCCTATCACCTATCTTCACCTATCTAGTTTAAAGTTGCTCTTTTTTTCTTTTTTTGTACATTTTTTAAGTTGCCCATCTTTGTTTTTTTTTTAAAGTTGACATCTTTTTAAAGTTGATCTTTTTTTTTTAAAGTTTACTTCATTTTTTAAAGTTGATTATTTAAAGTTGACTTTTTTTGTAAGTTGGCTTCTTTTTTTAAATGGACTTCTTTTATAGAGTTCTTTTTATTTAAAACTGACTCTTTTAAAAAGTTGACTTCTTTTTATTTACAGTTGACTTTTTATTTAAAGTTGACTTTTTTTAAAGTTGAATTCTTTTTTTTATAAATTTGACTCTTTTTATTTACACTTGACTTCAGTTTTATTTAAAGCTGGCTCTTATTTTAAAGTTAACTTCTTTATTTAAAGTTAACTCTTTTTTTTACAGTTGACTTCTTTTTTAAGAAAGAACCTTAACCTCCTGTTTTCGAATTGTTTTGCCGGGAATTTCTTGTCTGCGTCGGCGTCTTAACTATACTGTTCCTTTCTTTTATAAATCAATATTTTTGCGCTATCGTTTTCATCTGTTGTATTCTTCACTTTCTCTTCTACCGTATTTTCTTTTTTTTTTTCTTGAAGAGCGCTTTTGTATTTTGTCAAGACAGCGAGCAGAGGCCATCTACGCCGTCTAAAATAATATCAACAACTCTTCGACTAAGTTAAACAGCATGGAAAACATTCAGCTTGTTCAGTGTGTTGAGTGCAGGATGTTTAGTCATTGTTCCTCCGTCGATAGTAATAGCTTTATTTGTTATAAATGTATGTTAGATAGGTCTCTGACTGAGAAGATTGCAGCATTAGAGGAGCGCATCCAGACTCTAGAGAGAGTTAGTGAGAGCAGTGTAGTTTTTGTAGGGGAAAGTCCGGGTGCCTTAGGCGGAGAAATCCCCCAACTCCAACATTAGAGCCCTCACAGCGGGGTGAATGGGTGATGACTCGGTGGCATAATTGCAAAGCCAAAGCTAACGCTAAGGCTTGCCCACGGGAGCACCACTCCTCTCCGCTTCACGTGTCTAACAGGTTTGCTCACCTCAGTGAAGCACCTGCTGAGAAACCTGAAAGAGCTCTGGTTATAGGAGACTCTATCCCACAGCACATGAAATTAGCTAGGCCTTTAGGGGCACCGGCAGCTTTAGTTAGGTGTATACCGGGAGCCAGGGCACCTGACATAATCTTAGGGTCTTAAGCAAGTACAGGTTCTCAAAGATAGTTATTCATGTAGGAGCTAATGATATATGCGTTTGTCAGTCTGAGGTTACTAAGAGTAACATTGTAGAGGTATGTCAATTAGCGAAGGTGATGTCCGATGCTGTAGTATGCTCTGGCCCCATCCCAATGCGGCATGCCGATGAAGCTTACAGGAGGTTATGGTCGCTGAACTTCTGGATGTCCAGGTGGTGCTCTGAAAACAATGTGGGCTTTATAGGTAATTGGACTAGTTTTGAGGGCAAGGATGGCCTTTTAGGGTGGGACAGTGTCCATTCCTGCTCTCATTTCTTGCAGCATAGCACATAGTCTCAGAACAGGCCTAGTTAATCGGTGAATATCCAGGGCCAAGGCCAGGGAGCAGACAAGCAGGCTAAACCAACCATCTGCTAGCTGCACTTAGGTTCCCCTGTATTGAGACTGTGTCTGTTCCCCGAGCTAAACAAAAATGTAGAAATACTCAGACAGTTTGTTTTAGTAACCTAATTAACATAAAATTAAATCAAACCGAATGCACAGCCAGCACCTTTGATCTGAAGCTAGGACTGTTGAATATTACATCTCTTATGTCTAAAGTGCTTAATGTTAATGAAACCATTACTGATCAGGAGTTTGATGTACTGTGTTTAACAGAAACGTGGATTAAACCAAACCAGTTTGTAGCATTAAATGAAGCTATTCCTCTCGGGTACAGTTACACACATCAGCCCCGTCTAACTGGCAGAGGAGGAGGCATCGCAGTCATTTATAATGATAATCTAGGCATCACACAAAAACCTAGTCATAAATTCAACACATTTGAAGTTCTTTATACTAACATAACATACATAGCCACTAAAAATAAGTCTACCCAGGTGATTCCACTAATTATTATTTACAGACCCCCAGGGTCATATTCGGAATTCCTATGTGAATTTGCGGATTTCATCTCTAACCTGGTTGTTTCCTTAGACAAAGCATTAATTGTTGGAGACTTTAATATTCATTTTGATAATCCAGATGACCCTCTAAGAACAGCAGTTGCGTCCGTTCTTGATTTAGTAGGGGTTAATCAGAATGTAATAGACCACCCATAGTGGTGGTCACACTCTTGATTTAATACTAACATTCAGATTAAATATAGAAAATAGTCTCATTTCCACAGTCTGAAGCTATCTCAGATCATTACCTCATCTTATTTAAATTGTGTCTTAATCATAATATATGCACCTTGCCACGTCACCGTGTGAAACGTACTTTCACATCAACAACTGCAAAGAGTTTTATCAGTAATCTCCCAGATTTATCAGCCATGATTGGATCACCGTCTGATCCGAAGAACTTGACCAGGCAACTGAATGCTTAGAATCAACGTTCTGCAACTTGCTAGATAAGGTAGCTCCACTTGAAAGAAAAATAATTAGGGAGAAAAAGCTAGCACCCTGGTATAGCGATCACACATGAACTTTAAAACGGACCACTCGAAAACTAGAAAGTAAATGGCGTCCAAATAAATCGGTAGTATTTCAAATAGCATAGAAGGAGAGCCTTTTGAGCTATAGAAAAGCTCTTAGTGCTGCTCGATCAATGTATCTCTCTCTGTATCTCTAATTGAACATAACAAAAATAATCCTAGATTCTTATTTAATACTGTAGCAACATTAACTAGGAATAAGACCACAATAGAAACATGCACACAATCATTATATAGCAGTGATGACTTGCTATATAAATTGGTAAAATTGAAAATATCAGGCAGAAAATTCAGACCATTAATTTAAAACTGGACATTTTTATAACTAACCCTGTAGATAATAATATAATAATATCAGATCAACAATTACAATGTTTTACTCCCCTTCGAGAGACCGAAATAATTTCACTAATTTCATCATCAGAATCATCAACCTGTATACTAGATCCTTTACATACATGTTTCTACAAACAGATAATTCCTGAAACAATCAAACCTCTTTTAAAGATAATCAGTTCTTCCTGTAGCATTGGCTATGTACCTAAATCTTTAAACTAGCAGTTATCAAGCCCTTGATTAAAAACCTGACCATGACCCCTGTCAGCTGTCTAACTATAGGCCAATATCAAATTGGCCAATATCAAACCTCCCTTTTAGCTCCAATATCCTGGAAAAGGTTGTAGCACAGCAGCTATGCTCATACTTCCATAGGAATAACATTCATGAAATGTATCAGTCAGGATGTAGGCCTCATCATAGCACAGAGACAGCGCTGTTTAAAGTCGTAAATGATTTACTACTAGCCTCTGATCAGGGTTGTCTCCTTGCTTGTGCTGCTTGACCTTAATGCAGCTTTTGATACCATTGATCATGCTATTCTCCTCAATAGACTAGAAAATGTAGTTGGCATTGAGGGAAGGGCTCTTTCCTGGTTCAGGTTTTATTTGACTGATCATTATCAGTTTGTAGACATAAATGGTGACTTCTCTACACATACTATGGTAAAGTTTGGTGTCCCGCAAGGCTCTGTTTTAGGCCCACTGCTCTTTTCTTTATATAGGCAAAATTATTTGTAAACATGGTATTAGCTTCCACTGTTACGCTGATGACACACAGTTGTATGTTTCAGCAAAGCC
>CM075029.1:10670690-10688549 GCA_037576675.1 Pangasius sanitwongsei | reverse complement strand
TGAAAAGTGTCTCTTATGGAATCTGCTGCTTTCTTTACTGACACACAAACATTTTTCTGTAACGTTTCATTTTGTGCTGGAAAACTAATGTTTGGAGTCTAAAATGTTTTTGTACTGAATCAATAATGTAGAAGTCAGAAAATACATCTATAACAAAGATTGTACTAAAAAAAAAAAGGGGGGGTGCCAAGAGTTTTGCACAGTACTGTGTATATTGGCAATTTCATTGCAGCTGCCTCAGCCTGATGTTGCACAGCATTATATTGCACAAACAACAGTGTGTCTGCCGTGTACAGAATCATTATTATAGAGATTATGGAGTGGAAAATGTCCAGACTAGGTGATGACAGAAAGCCGTATTGCAAATAATGCAAATCAGAAATGCGTGCGCACCACGGTGAACTTGTTTTCCACTGAGAAAAAGAGACCTGGCAACCCTGATTAACACAAGTTGTTCACAGTTTCATGCAATTTATTATTATTATTATTTTTTAAAAAGAACAAATTTAAATAAATAAGAACACAAATAATTGGTGAAGCAACTGGGGAAGAAAAAAAAACTCAAGGAAATTCATAACATGTATTTTGAAGCTCAAAATGAAATTGTATGGAGTAAAAAAAATCATTTTTTTCTTGTAAGTTTACTGCATTCAGTTTCAATAATACTTGAGTAAAGTACGAAACCAAAATAGCACTGAAGCAAAGTAATGAAGAAGAATTACTCCAGTATTTTCCACCCCTGAGTTTTAGCTTTACGGATATCTCAGGCATTAATGTGAGAATCTTTTCGACAGGATTTTTTTTCTTGATAAGAGTGTCTGCTAAATGCTTGTAAATGTAAATGTCATTCTTAAAAGAGAAATTTGAGGATGCATTTACAGAATAAAATAGGACTTTATTCAAGACCACCATTTTCATGTTCAAGACCAGCACTAGAGATCGAGTCAAAACTTAAGAGTCTTAATGGGATTGAGGTTAAGTGAAGATTGAGTCTAAATGAAAGCAAGTCGAGATTGAGATGAAAACCACCAAATCTCTTTCGAGGCCAAGGCCATTTTACTTCAACTAATTGGCTTTATTTGTGCATTAGCCAATGATTAGCCTGTTTTCTAGAAGAATGTATTACTTCTTGTTCAACTTGTCAAACACAAACATTATTTTTTTTTACAAAATCGCTGTAGAGACTGAGACCATATTTAGCGAGACCAATGCCCAAGACTGAGACATGTCCATGTATCTGAGATAAGTCCAATATAGAAATACGGCTAGAATAAACTGTATAGAAATATAGTTCTATTCAGTCTCATAGCAAAACTAAAGAAGAAAACAAACACGTATTTGCTGATCGACTACATTTAGGGTATGAACACTGCGAACACTGTGTTCCAGGCAGCTCGTGCCAATGGGCCAGTGAGGCTAAGTCCCCTGTCTTTCAAATATTAAAAAATAAATCAATATTAGGTTTCATTTTTGTATCTTATTTGCGATTAACAAATGTTTTAACCCGAGTGCAACAGCACCATCGGTAGTTGTAAGTAAAACACACAGAATGACATGAAGCGAGGATGTGGGCTAACAGTAATGAGTCCAGAGCTGTAGATTCACACAGCCAATCAGTGACGCTCGTGTCACATGATTACACAGAGTGACATGCCCCCTACATTTAGCTCCATTTAGGCTTTCAGGTAGTTTCAGAGACGTTTCCGTTATACGTCATCAGTGGGCGTGGTTATGGCCTGAGTCGCAGGTGTAATGCACCCTAAAGTGTGTTTGAAGAAGAAGCTAAAAGTTGATAGATTGAGCACATGTTGTCTAATTAAAGGAAAAATTACACAAAATGACAGATGACAGGACTGTAAGTTTAGTGTTTTTTTTTTTGGTTTGAATGAAAGAATTACAGCTTTTTTGTTAATTATGTTTACTATTCAGAGGAAAACAGCATGAACTCGGTCGAGCACTACGGGCTTGAATCTCTGAAAAAATTGTGTGTGTGTGTGTTTGTGTGTTTGTGATCATTTGCTCCAATATTATTTACAAGTACAGCATTTAACAAACGCCCTAATCCAGAGCAATTTACTTTACTAATTATTATTATTATTATTATTATTACCAATGAGACCTCGAGATATAATGCGTTGGTTAACTCTACTAGTTTAATTGTTGAGCTATTGATAGATATTAGAATTTCGCACGCCCTTCTAATATCACCACCAGGCTCCACTGACTGTGAGTATTTCATTTCTAACTCTATTTGAAAACCTAACACTTTCTACTATGCTACAGAATCCACATCCTTTAACATGACACCATGAGGAGGTTCTGAAGTTGTTGTACGTATGTTGTACGTCTGACCCAGTTTCATGTCACTGTTGTATACGAGGACTCTTCTCAACTTAAAGAATCAGTGCTGAATGTTTCAACAGTCCTGCTGCTCCAATATAGAGCCAACCACACACACACACACACACACACACACACACACACACACACACACACACACACACTCATTCCTCATGTCTAGAGGCCATGACAGATGTCCTAACAGTTTGAGAGAAAGGAGGCACATTTGGGACAGGAGGTTTTGATTTGAATTTTGAATTCAGCATAAACACACACACACACACACACATGGCACATGCATCCAGTGTTGCCATCTGTTTTCAAGGGAAAGTAGCTAATACATGCATAACAAAGTCACTAAAAGTCATAAGATGATGTCATAGACTAATTTGCGTATTCATTAAAATGTCATGGTCATTTGCATAACAAAACATGTTACGTGAGAAAGGAAGACACTTCTGAAGAAAGTTTAATATGAAGAACAAGGTGGACAAACACCTTGTGGTTGGGCATTGGGAATAACGCTGATCAGTGATTGGTTGCCAGGAACAATGGTGATCAGTGATTGCATATTGGGAACAATGGTAATCAGTGATTGGTCTTTGGGAACAAGGGTGATCAGTGATTGGTCATTGGGAACAATGGTGATCAATCATTGGTCATCAGGAAGGAGGGTGATCAGTAATTGGTTGTTGGGAACCTGCTCTCTGAAGTCATGTGATGTGAGATCGAGCTCTGTATCGAGTGCAGGATAGTCACTAATGTCTGCCAGGGGCGGAGCTAGGGGGTGGCCAGGGGTGGCCATGGCCACTCTGGACTGAAGCCTGGTTACCCGATTGGCCATCCCAGTTGCAATTGCATTTTCAGTCCTTTTTCCCTTAAGAATAATTCATATTTCTTAGTGAGAGATCCGTCTCTTTACTGCCACAACACATAACTTTTCTCCGACATGGATCGTGCATTTCCGATCATATCTATGACAGTAACCGTGCTGCAAAACTCGTGAGAATCATCTTCACTGAAGAGTATACACTTTCGCAAGAGTTTCCCCAGCACACGTTTCAATGAGCCAGCAGAAGGGTCCCGTGCTTTGTGCACGAACACTTCGCTACAGCTGAGCTATCCTCTTTTGGGGAAAACATCATCTTTTAATATAAAGCCATTGTGAAATTGGCGATTAAGACTATGACTTTGCTAACATAGTAGGCTAATCTATATCACGCAGAGCTTGATGTCTATACACTGGCTTGAACATTTAGCACTGCACTGTAAAAACAAATCATAACTCGACTAGTAGGGTAATGCTTCATTCCCCAGTTGTTTTAACATTTGTTTAACTCAAGTTAAAACATCTAGATTAACAGGGAAAAAAACAGAGATAACATCTTTATCTGTATGGTTCTGTAGGCTTGGGAAAAAATAAAGAAGAAAAATTGTGCTAATTTTAATACAGGATGTAATTTAGATACTAAACTGCTGTTACTGCATCACTTCATTGCACACACCCATATGACTTGACATATAGCCTTTGCACTAATCGAGTCAGGCTTCCGTCCACAGTCAGACGCTGAAAGGGTGAACAGCAAAGTTGTTGCACTGATCTTATAGGCTACCGAAGCACTGGATTGTGGTAAAATCACATGGAAGTCGAAAATGTAGGCTCCTTTGGTACATCTAGTATTTTAATTATGAAAAATCTACTTTATGTTTTTAGCATTTAATTCTTTCACATTCGAGATAATAAAAAAAGCAGAAAAAGTAGAATTTAGAAGAATGTATCCAAATTCTGTAAAAAAGTAAGAAAAAGCACAAAGTTAGGCTACATCTGCAGAACAAACTGATGGCAGATTACTGCTGTTAATATTTAATTAATATTTTTAATGCTACAGTAGTATTTCAAATTGTAAGCTTCAGACATCCACTTACAGAGTTGCCAGGCTTTTGTTTTTTTTTGGTCCTTTTTAAATGATGCTTTTGCAGCTTTGGAGATCTTACATTTACTCTGAAAGCAGAAATCATATTAAAGATTTGATTTTCTTTCATGAAACACAAGAGGAAACGTTAGGCAGAATGTTAGTCTCAGGTCAACGTGGTGACAGAAGTTAACATCTCTTTTTGGGTTTCACGTAAGAAAGTCTTACAGGCTTGGAACACTATGAAGGTGAGTAAACGATGACACAATTTTCATTTTCGTGTGAACTCTCTTTATTCACAAACAAGTACAATTCATTACTGATGATTCTGCTGTAGACACCTAACATAGCCCAGTATTTTAAGGTTGAAAACATCAATAATGACATTTTCTCTGCTGGCCCCTGACTGGCCACCCTTGCAAAAAATTTCTGGCTCCGCCCCTGGCGTCTTGAAGGTGAAAACACTTCTTACACTAGATACTGGCTAGCTAGTTATCCACTAACCGTTTTCATTTCAATTACATCAACAAGTGGAAGCAAAAAAGTGGATAAATTGACTAAACCCAATTAATTAGCATTCACTTCTTATTCTGGGTGCGTCTTGCTTTTGGCAAGAAATGGCCCTGAAAACAACTTTATACTGCAGTGATTTATAATCTCACTATCCGATGTCACTTAGAAGAGCTTCCCTCTCGGGTCAACGTTTCTTCCTCATGTCGCCTCGGGAGGTTTTCCTCGCCGCTGTAACCTCTGGCTTGTTCATTCAGGACCTCAATCTTCTGTAAAGCTGCTTTGTGAGAAAAGTCTAGCGTTCAAACTGCTATACAAATAATCAACAAAATAAACTGAAATGTGTTTGAGTAAAATATTTGAGTGTTTGAGTATTCCTCCAAGACTTCCCAATCCATGAACCACACCTCAAACACGACTCAAATCATGAGCTCGTCATGAGGTTACGATGAGTGTATAAGAGCAGGGATACACACTTTTCCCACATCTGCAGAGGGTTTAAAGGAGCAACACTGAGAATCTTCACTCTATTGTCTGTCAGTACTTTGTTCAGATTTTGTATCAGTTCATGTGTTGACCAGCAGATGGCACATGAGTAACATCATAAACACAGACCACTGCACTGAGACGCTACTGAAATACTTTCTCTGCTTTTGATGAAATTATTGATTATCTGTGATGACCATAAATAAAATCTGGCAGCCAGAAAAACAGAAACTTCCACCATGTCTCATGATACAGACCAGAATTTACAGCAGAGCCAAATCCCAAACGCCGTTAGAGCTTTAAATGTTTGTTAAAAACTGTTTGCTTTCGGCTTTTTAACTTAGCGTATACAGCTAAGAACAATTTCTGTGTTCCTCTTACACATGTCACATTTGCTTTAATTTATTTGTTTTAATAAGTTGATTTCTTATCAAGATCAAGCTACAAAAGTCAAACATCAAGTCAGTCACTAAAATGTAAACAAATCTGTACCTTAGATTTTTAGCTTTATATATAGTTTGCTTAACTCCTTAGCTAGTCCTAGCCGTTTCTATGTTAGCTAGCCGAAGCTCTTGTTATGCTAGTTTTTGATATGCTAGCTAGCATTAGGTCATAATATCTTGCTAGTGGTGGGGAAAATCATGTCACGAAGGTGCTCACGCCATGTGACCATCACTCTGAGAATACTAACAAGCTCCTAGTGCTCATTTTGCAGTTTTAAGTTTTTTGTTTTTATGTTTTTATCTTTTTTCGTTTCCTCAGAGTGACCTTTGGATTCAAACTTGTGAAACCTGAATATAGTTGCCAAGCAAACACACCACGCTAATGATAGGAAACTATCACGATAAATTTGAACAGATTATTAGACTTTTGATACATGTATTGACGATATCAGACATAGGTGTGGGAAGTAGGGGGCCGCAGCCACCCCAAATAGCAGGCGTATAGCATCTTAGGCCCTTTCACGCCTGGCATTAACACGCGTCCTGGGTGATCGGATCGTCAGTGACCAGTGCTAAGTACAAGCGTGAACAGGGTCCGATGTGTCTCAAAGACGTTTTGTGATCAATCACTCAAACCACATTCGGAGGTGGTTTGGGTCACAGCAGTGAAGGGCCGCCTAATCCACAGCGTCTTTTCCCTAGCCGTGATAAACGTGAGCGACTGCCTTCCTTCAACTGCGGCGATGCATAAAATCCAATCACAAGTGCTCATTACAGACACATCCATAACACCAGGTATAAACAGCTATGCATTTCGCTGTACACTTGTGATCTGATCACTCAAGATGGATGTTAATACCAGGTGTGAGCAGGGCCTGAGATGCAGCAGTGAGCTATCTTTAAAAAAATTGAAAATGGAAAAAATAAACATAAATTAAGACAGAATTGCTTAAAACAGTTTTGTAACGATGGGCCAAATATATATTTCATTACTTATTGAGTAGCTTAAATACTTGTTGAGAAAAATGCAGGAAACCGGAAGTGCGTGCGCAATGGCCAATCAAGGACACTTGTCAATTAAGGATACTAACCAATCAAGGCCAAGCTCGCGCTAACACCTAAAGCCAACTAGCTAACAGCTAAAGCCAAGACGCCGCCCTTGAACCTGGCAAACAATAATCGCGCAAAAGCAGTGGAAGATATTTTCATATTTATAAAGCAATATATTAAAGAGTCATGCTCTGTAGTTCCAGGTAAGACATGGGATTATTAATAACACTGCCGCCGTGCAGCTAGTGATTATTACCCTTTGTGTTTGTGTGTGTGTGCGCGCGCGCATGGACTAACATATAGAGTAGTCGGAGTGTTTGAAAAAAGACGTCACACTTTTACTTTCACGTGGCAGCCCGCTCGCTTCCAGCATCTTCCCTCGCGCGTGACGTCATCTCAGATGTTCAGACATGGCAGGAGTGAGCCGTGACCTCCTACAGCCAGTTTATATTAATCACGCCAAAAATCATACAGTGGGAGGTCTCGTGCAGTTTGCGTGACGCTGTACTGGTTATTGTAAGCTTCCGTTACTTCATAGCTACTTAAAAGGATCATTAACTTGTAGCTCGAGTGCAGAAGAAGTTCAGGCACCAAACATGTCTTGGTTGATCACCTACAATACATTGGTGGTTGTGTGTGAGGTAGAGTGTGAGGGGATTTTCTTTCTTTCTTTCTTTCTTTCTTTCTTTCTTTAGAATTTAAAATATTTAGCGTTTATAAGAGTGAAGTCCCTCACATAATCACCTCTTTGACTGATGTCTCGTGTTTGTATTGTTGTGAATGTTTTCCTCTTGAGTTAGCCATCTTCTTGTCTTCTGCTCTCTCTCTCTCTTGCGCTCTCTCTCTCTCTCTTGATACATTCCCTTGAAAAAGGGAAAATGTGTGGAATGGCGTGGGTTAGAGAGATCACACGACAACGTGGGTTTCGTTTAACCTCTTTAGCGAAGGTTTTGCTCAGAACCTGCTCACAACTACAGCGTCTCGCTCCAGCACCCGAGCTGGTCTCCTGGGTTCGAATGCTGGGGCCGCAGACGAGTCTCTCAGCTATCTGCTGCGCTGTGTGTGTGTGTGCAGGAACATAAGAACAGCAGCTCGTTTCTGATTGGCTAACCCACCACTATAGGCCTGTGTTTATTGGAAATAGTGTGTATCACCCAAATTTGTTGTATAGCACTATTTATATTAAGTGTAAAATATGTATGTTTAGTTGAATCCAGAACACTGAATTTATAGAGGGAAGTTTTGCTTTTCTTTAAATGCTTTTTTGGATGCAAATGACGAATCAGCGGAGAAGCAAAAATGCTATAACCCATGACCGGGAAATATACTTAGGAATATATGAAATATTATGAATATATGTTATCAGTATACGTGAGGGTGTAAACTTTCCCGGACCAACACGTCAAACCTAGAAATAAAACACAAATCTCTTCGTGTCCTCTCTAACAGCGTTGTAGCTTAGTGGTGTTCTTACATCCTGGACTGTTTGTCCTTGTGTGAAAATGTTTTTGTTGAAAGCACTGCCTAATGCCTTCTACTGAATGCCATAAATGTTAATGTGAACGAAACGGCTGCTTGTTTTTCTGAACTTTGACCCTGGAAGCACTTGTACGCAGCTTCTTGTGATTTCAGAATACGAGTTTTTAAAATCGCCAACACCAATGAAACGAGACACAGGGACGAAGGTTCTCTGAAAATCTGACAAATGGCGAGAAAAAGACAGTAAACTGTCCTCGCTGTAGCAGTTTCATCAAAAATAACCATTCTCCAGACCAACACACGTGTTTAATATAAGACTTTGAGCAATATGCTTTATTGAACATGTAAGGATATTTCATATATGTAGTTCAAAACCTGCAAGAAAAGTCGCTGTTTTATACATTTATATATAACTTCTTTACAAATGCGGCCGAGACGTGGTGAAGTTCTGCAGTTTCAGTGAGGGTTTCGAACAGTGTACAAACTTTAACATGCACATTAAATATACAGTTACCGACGGCAACGACAAGTGTCACCGCGATTCGTTTACAGCTCCGACACAACCTGAAACGACGCCTTGGAATGTGTGTCTGCTTTACATTTTTTAAAATTTCAACTATCTGTACAGGGACGAGCTCTAAACCAAATAACTTATCTGACGGGAAAATAGTTATAAAGACACATCAGTGAAATAATCAAGTAATAAATTAATCACAAACTTCAGAACAAAACAAAACAAAAAAAAGCTCGCCCTGTATGAGCCACGCCCCCGAATAAGACCCCGCCCATCATCAGAGCTCAGATCAGGAAGTGAGTCAGCAGCAATTCCTAATTTTGCCAAAATGAACAAAACAAAAAAAAAAAAGAGAGTGTGAGAAGAAAAAGTAAGGGGTGGAGTCATTCAGTTTTCTCCATTTTCCCATCTTTTGACGGCATCTCGTTCGTTTTGCGTAGCGGCGTCTTTTCAGAGTTGGAGTTGATCTGGCCGCTGTCGGGCGTTCCCGTGCTCTTATTGGCCGAGTGCTTCTCCAGGTAGTTCAGCATTTCGCTGAGGATCGTCTGGAAGGTGCTGAGAGCGGCGCAGATCGCCGGCGTGCCGAAACCGTGTGTGATCAGACTGCAACAGACCAAAAAATGATACTAATTATATAATAATAATAATAATGATCGTTTATAGTGTGTAATCATATCTTTTACAGCTAAAGTGTGCTGTGTGTGTGTGTGTGTGTGTGTGTGTGTGTGTGTTACAGGACTTCTATTAACACCTCGGATTTATTTCATTAACATTATTTAAATGGCATACAATACAATTTTGTCTGTATATCCAAGTCATAGGGTTTGTTTTTGCAGAATTTTCCAAAAACATCAGGTCCAAGCTGACATTATCTGTAGCTTTATTATCAGTCTATATCAATATGTTTTTGAGTTACTGAGGCTTGAATATCGTCACATTTATGGCATATTTCCTCCTATAAGCTTACAATGAACCAAATGTCAATTTGTTAAACCTACTTCTAGACTTTTTTTTAAAACTAATTTCAAGCTTGTTCTATTTAGAAAAAAACATTTCAAGCCTGAAATAAGTAAAAATATCTAGAAATATCTATATAATAATCTTATAGTTTGTTATTATTGTAATATTTTTGCAGGAAATACTAGATCCATTTGACTATATTTTCACTCACTAAGAGGTTATTTTAATGTCATTGCAATGCAAATCACGGTAGCAGTGAAATCAGTTCAGAGCTATAAGAACTTCAGGTGGTGATGTATAAATGGATGTCTAAGAAACTAAATAAAAAAAAAAAAAAAAAACACAGACTCTCGGGCTATTTTTCACAGAATTATTCGAGCTGTTAATAATTTCACTTTAAATAAATGCTCTACTTTTAGTCTCCTAACGCAAGTTTGTCAAAACGTTTTGGCCGAAGTGTCCTCAAATGGTGTTCTATTATTGATATATACTATATATATGTTATATATATTATTCATATATAATATAATCCACAGCGTAGGTTCCAAAATGCCTTTACCCTATGTAGTGAGCATGTACAGTGAATAGGAAGCCATTTTGTTGTTGCGTGAAGATTCTGAGTTAAAATGGCGGATGTTTTTCTGTTGAACCTCCCAGACTAAAGGTCGTGACCCCGTGTGGGGTTAATTTACAGATTCATAATCTCTTCCTTAGTCTTATTCATTTATATTGTTAAGTGATATGATTACGCTCATTCCCGGGATCCACGTTCATTAAAGCGACATTTATGTGAAGAGCGTGCGTGATGTTTCGTAATCCCGACGTACTGCACTAGCGTAGGAGATCAGCAATAAAAAAAAATGGACAGATTTCCATTTTTCCACTTGGGGTCATTTGCACAAAAGGGTTGGGAAACCGTGTTTTAAGCTTCGCTTGAGAAATGTACAATCATGCTAAATATCAGCAACAGGAAAAAATATTACTGTTTTAAGTAAATAAAAAGAAATAGAACATTTATGATAATATTACTTTTAGTGACTGTCATTTTCTTTGCTGTAGAAAGTGACAGGAATTTCACATTCTGTGAATATTATTATTAGTAGTAATAGTGTGTGTGTGTGTGTGTGTGTGTGTGTGTGTTAGTACCTGAAATGCGTTAGATGTCTCTGAATATCTAAATCCAGGATTGGTGTCGGTCTCGAAGAACCCAACGGGGAACGATCCTGACTTAACAAATCTTGAAATTCCTTACAGATCTGCCTACACACACACACACACACACACACAAAGATAATCCTTTAAGAAACACATTCTACAAAAAGTCAGAAAATGTTCTCAGAATTAATGTGTGTGTATTAAAGTATTTAGTTTCTAATAATGCTCCCGGTTACTTACTTGGTGGCCAGCACCATTTTCTTGCGGGCGTTCTGCTCTTTAGGCTCCGTGTGCTGCCGTGCCAGATGTTCGCCCACAGCTTTAGTGGGAAACTCTGTCTCACAGGTGTAGCCAAAATCCCGTGCCAGATGTAGCGCTTCACCTGTACAGAGGAGGAGAAAAAGACGATGAACTCACACTCAGCACACGAAATGTGGAGTTACAAGCTTCAAGCTATCAGTAATAATAACACTAATACTACTACGGCTACTGCTACTACTGATAATAATAAAGAAATGAATGAGAGGCCATGACTGAGTTTTCCGAAAGCATCACTAACTTACAATTTGAACAGAGAGAGAGAGAGAGAGAGAGAGAGAGAGAGTTCACTGTGATGCTCGTTCTACCATAAACTTGGCCCTTCAATAGATTAATAGTTTAAAAGATGAGTGTTGAGTATAAAATCTCCTACATTTTCTATTGGATTTTTGTTTGTTTGTTTGTTTGTTTGTTTGTTTTATGCCACCATTTTAACTCAGTAACATTAATGTCTGTAAAGTCACCCATTTTAATGTCTTTAATGTTTCGAAATAGGAAACAGGAGACATTTTACAATCTATTAGTTAGTTATTTTTTGAGAATATAAAATTAATGTACATATTTTCATGTAAATATATAATTCCAATGCAGTAATAAACAAACCTGCTAACTCAGCGGAATAATATACCGAATAATTATTTTATACTTTTTTCTTTTACGAAACGGAAAGCTTGAGTGTCAGCTGAAAGCTACTAAGCTTTAAAATGATTTAAAAAAACAAAACAAAAAAACAAGCGCTGTAAAGAAAGACAGGAAAAATACATAGCTAAAAAAACTTCACACGAATATAATATACTGCAAACCTAATAATTATAATAAAATAAAATAAAAATCCTAACAAACAAACAAAAAAAAAAAAACACAATCAAGTCTCTCTGTGTAAATATTTCCAGTCCCCCCAAAAAAAAAAAATCTTTTCCAAACCCAACTCCAATCCTTTTTTTTTTTTTTTTTAGAGAATCAGATCTAATTCATTCCTTTTTTTCTTCCTTATCCAATCCACGGGGTTTTCTGGATCTGAGGCATGTCTAATAATCATAAAACACCTATAAAATGAGGTAGAATGTAAAATTGGTCCGATTCTGTGGCGCTCTGTAACATTTCAAACTACACTACAGTATATTTGCTGCATATTTTCTGTTTTAAACTCTACGGTTATCGTTTTGTCTTATTTGAGGAGTAAACTCTGATGTTGTTGTTAACTTCAGTTAGTTGAGGTTTGCTGTTTGTTGCGTCTCTTTTTTTTTTTTTTTTTGCTCATTTGAATATTTCCCAGCATGCTTAAACGTTATAGCAGTTAGCGCATAGTGTTATGACGCGTCGAATAAAAACACAGCCTCCTTTTCCAGTTCCTGTTTATGATTGAGTGGTAGGAATGTTTTCGCCGTGTCGTGGTGTTTTTTGGGATGTTTGTTTTTTTTTTTAAATCACTGTTCCCGTGTTTAGGTTTGTCGCTTTTATCGTTGTATAAACATGATTAGGAACCGATGCGTCGGACGTACCTTCCACTAAAGACGTGAGCAGTGTGACGTTGGCGGCTTTCCTGCGGCCTGCTGGGAGATTCAGCCCCAACCTGTCCAACTTCTCTCTGAGGCACCGGCCGCCATTTTTAGACTTCGCTCTGACAGAGAGAGAGGGAGAGAGGGAGAGAGAGAAAATGATGTTAATCATAAAAAATTATTAAAAAATAAAATGTGTTTATCGTTTAATGAACATTACGAGGAAAAAATGTTTGGATAAACAAACAGAAAAAAACATCATAATCATTATTTTCTGTTTTTTGTCTTTGTTTTTGGGTCGCAGTGTGTTGATACAGTACATTTAAGTTAAAAAAAAAAAAAGTATCAGGTCTTGAAGTAAATAAGGCCAAACTATAGAAAAGTACACTTCTCTCTCTCTCTCCACTCTGTCTCTACATTATCTCTCTCACTCTTTCTCAATGCCTCTTGCTTATTCTGTGTGTGTGTGTGTGTGTGTGTATGTTTGTGTGTGTGTGTGTGTGTGTGTGTGTGTGTGTAGTAGAGGCACCATCTTCATCCCCATCCAATTTGCCTCATCTCTATCCTTGTTTCTGTGTCTCTCTCTCTCTCTCGTTCTCCCTCATACTCATCAATAATAGATCCATTGGCTCTCCTGCTCTCTCCATCTCTTCCTCTTCCTCCCTGCCTCTCTCCCTTTTCTTTTTTTTTTTTTTTTTTTTTTTCTTCGACACTCATCCGTGCCCTTCATCTCCGGATCTAGTGTCGAGCGATATCCTCATCCTCGTCCTTTCTCCTGCTCCGTTTCTTTCTCTCGTTAGCTCTTTCTCTCTCTCTCTTGCATGCTTTTTTCCATGTTCTCTTTCAGAGCCTGAGGTTAATGCTGTTTGTGCATATTACTTTGTGTGTGTGTGTGTGTGTGTGTGTACCTCCTGAGGATGCCCCCCAGCAGCGAGGCATTGAGACACTCCGGAGGAGAGAGTCGCCGCTTGACTTCGGCTATGGTCACTTTGTATTTGGAGGTAGAGCTGAGGAGAGAGAGACGGCCGGGGACGGAGCAGAACAGATCTGTAGGGTTCACCACACACGTGCCTCCTAGAATTAACGACAAAACAAACACACAAACCTGACGGTTAGCGCAGTAATGATGCTTTGCTAGCATCGTGGTGCGTTTGCTCAAGTGGTTTTCACTCCACCTCCTAAAACCATGCGAGTAGGAAGACTAGCTGTGCTAAATTGCCCCTAAGGTGTGAGTGTACCCTGGCATCCCAGGAAGTGACTCATTTCTGAATCTAAAACAAACCAAAATTCAAAAAAAAAATTAATAATCTAAGGTTATAAGGCTGAGTAAGACAAAAGTGTGTGTGTGTGTGTGTGTGTATGTGTATTTTTATATCTTGGTGAGGACTAAATGTCTCCACAAGGATAGGAATAACTGACAGTTTGAACTTATGGGGACATTCAGCTGGTCCTCACTAGGAAAAAAAAAAACCCTAAAAGTTAAAACTAAAATGTTTAATTTTGGTTAAAGAGGTTAATGTTTGCGTTAGATTTGGGTGTAGCAGTTATAGCAATGGAAGGTGTGTGTGTGTGTGTGTGTGTGTGTGATCCTGAAGGAGTTTTCTGGCTGCAGGGTCTCTCACCTGCACCGTTGCACGTCAGTCAACGTGAAGCGGTCTGACAAACCCAAGATCTCACCTAGCATTCAAGTTAACATCGCATTAATTCCCCCCGAAAAAATGTTTTGATTCAAAGTAGTTTGTATTTTATGTTGCCAAGGGCGATTGAAAAAGAGCTATTGCCGGTAGTCTGGTCGCGAGCGTCGGGCCCAGAGGCGATAGCGAGTATTTAAGCGCGGGAGAGTAGCCTGAGGCGCAGCGCTCAGCGATCACAAAGCGAATCAAGTGCTTTTTACGAGTTTGCCACGAAAATTAAAGTTAGAGGGGGGAAAAAAGACATAGGCCAAATGCCAGTCTAGTTCTGTTTCAAATGTAGCAGCGGTGTGTTTATGGGGTCGCCAGATCAACCAACACACACACACACACTCACGTTTGTCTTACTATGCTTACCTACACCTAAATCTTACCTTAACCTTAAACTCAGTAACCAAAAAGAAACATTTTGTCGCTTTAATTTATTTATTTTCAAAAATTTCTTTCCTTGTGAGGACCAGATGGATGTCCCCACGAGGTCAAACCCGTCAGTTATTCCTGTCCTTGTGGGGACATTTGGTCCTCCCTGAGACATAAAAACATGTCCACACACACACACACACACACACACATTTGCCCTACTTGTTCTTATGAGGACATTTCACCTTCGATTCACGTGATTAGCCTGTTAATGCAGCTAATTAATACTTCGCCGAATCTAAACCTAACCCCAACCTTAACCTCAGGAACCAAAAGAAAACATTTTGTCACTTTTTTTTTTTTTTTTAAATTAAAAGTGACAAAATGTTTTCTTTTGGTTCCTGAGGTTAAGGTTGGGGTTAGGTTTAGATTCGGCGAAGTATTAATCAAATGTAACCAAGCAAATGTCGCCACAAGGTCAGAGCTGTCAGAGCTGTCGGATATTCCTATCCTTGTGGGGACATTTGGTCCTCACCGAGATACAAATACAGTCAATTCTACTAAATCTTTTAACATCACGTAGCATTGTAGAACGTTCTCCAACATTTTAGTCAATTCTACAATATTTTTTATTTAAAATGATGATTATCATTGCTTGTGAGGACCAGACGGATGTCCCCACAAGGTCAAACCTGTCAGATATTCCTGTCCTTGTGGGGACATTTGGTGCTCACTGAGACAAAAACATTTACACACACACACACACACACACACACACAGCATCAATGATGCTGAGGGAAGGAGGAATTCTAAGGGCTATAAGAAGAAAAGGGGGCCAAGCACGCTCTGTGCATTAACCTGTAAAGGGTTCCTACACACACACACACACACACACACACACACACACACACAGCACTCTAAAGGCGAGAGGCTAATCTTGATCAAATTCCTGGAAGCTACATGCACGGCGAAGCTAATGATTAAAACGCGCGCGACTTCTCTAAGCAGAGCGCGCGCGCGTTTTCTGAGTGATCTCTTTAGAAAAGAAAAAAAAAAAAAAAGAAGAGATGGATGGATAGAAAGAAAGAAAAAGCCTCGATGTGAATATTCAGGCGCGTCGAAGTTGCGGTGAGTGTGAACAACATTAAATATGATCTCCGCTGCATTCGGGGCTCGAGCCGCATTAACATATCAAAGCGGCCGCCCGAGGCGCGAGAGAAGCCATCGATACCGGGAGCGCGAGGCAAAGCAAAGATTATTGGTTGTGATGGCTCTGGAATCGGCGGAGCTCGCGGCTAAAAATCCTCCGTTAAAAAAAAAAAAAAAGAAAAAGAAAGAGGAAAAACACGGGAGTGATAGCGTTGGGACGCGCGCAGCGAGCCGGAATTTTACATAAGAAGAACAAAAAAAAAAAAAAAAAGGGGAAAAAAAAAAGGCAAAGCAAGCAAACCGCGCGCGCTACAGTAGGTGAGATTCATGCAGAATGACAAATGAGTGATATTAAGAACGAAAGAAAAAAAATTATATCAGTCCGAATAATAATAATAATAATAACGGAGTAATATTTCCATTGTTCTAGAAACTGACCAGGATATAAGCTTTTAGAAAATAAAAACTAATAATAAGAAGAATATAACGCAGTGTTAGGATGTTAATAGCTATTAGAACATTATAAAAGAAATATTAAATATTCTTCCTTTTCGATCAAATAATTTTACACACTTTTGGTCGATTTAATTAGAATTCGATAAAAACATTAATTAATTAAATGGTTAACCTGAAACCATCACTGTAACAGTCAGTGATTTATCATTTAAAAATCAGTATATTGGTTTATATTATTATTTTTTGCAAAATATTTTTTATATTAATAATAATAGTAATATTTATTATTTTATATTGTGACATGCAAATGTGTTTTTTTTCAAATAAACCTGAATAAGTATGAAAATATATAATATATAAAGATAAATAAAAATGAATGAGAGCAATGATTGTAAAAGAACAATACTACTATTACTATTAGCTACTATGTAATTATACTTTAATAATAATAATAATAATAATAATAATAATAATACTAAAGAAATGCGTAGTATTTTACACGCTGCCAGACCAATCCTCTGATCCACTCTACAGCTAATTCCGTGCGCGGGTTTTCAGGTTTTATACAAATTTGGTGATTTGAAGTGAAAATGAAAATAAGAACAAAAAAAAAATTAAAAATAAAAATCACGGTGGAGGAAAAAAAAATACACAAATGTTCTCATTATTGTGGATCTGAATGGGAGACACTACAGCTAACAGACAACAAAGACTGAAAAACCAGGCAAGTTAAATAATTTAAATGTCCCTGAGTGTGTGTGTGTGTGTGTGCGGATGTGTTAAAAAAAAAAAAAAAAAAAAAAAAAAAACCCTTACCTCGCCGGATAACCCCGCCTTGTCCGTTCAACATGAGCCCGCATTGCGCGTCCACGGATCCCTACACACACACACACACACACACACACACGAACATCAATTCTAATTAAATCTGCAACAGTCTATAATATTGTAAATAACACTCGAGTACATTATAGTGCATTTCTATAATATTCTACAACATTGTAACAAATTCTACAGACGTGCTGTAGATTATACACCATTTTACTACAAACTCTACAACATTTCTCTAATATTCTAGCAAATTCTGGTACATTCTACAAATTCTAACAGCATCTTCCAGTATTATAATAATATTTGTGTTATGTCTGGGACTGTGCAGTAAATTCTAGTACATTCTATGTTTTTGCTGCCAATTTATTCTGTGTATTTATTGTTCTGTTCTGTGTATTTATTGTTCTGTGTATTTATTGTCCTGTTCTGTGTATTTATTGTTCTGTGTATTTATTGTTTTGTGTATTTATTGTTCTGTTCTGTGTATTTATTGTTCTGTGTATTTATTGTTCTGTTCTGTGTATTTATTGTTCTGTTCTGTGTATTTATTGTTCTGTGTTTTTATTGTCCTGTTCTGTGTATTTATTGTCCTGTGTATTTATTGTCCTGTTCTGTGTATTTATTGTTTTGTGTATTTATTGTTCTGTGTATTTATTGTTTTGTGTATTTATTGTTCTGTTCTGTGTATTTATTGTTCTGTGTATT
>CM075029.1:10628844-10639016 GCA_037576675.1 Pangasius sanitwongsei | reverse complement strand
GAAAATCCTTTGCAGTCAGTGACTGCCTGAAGTCTGGAGCCCATGTTCTCAAAACTCAAATTCTGAGTTTCCTCCCTTGAGATGCTCTGCCAGGCCTTCACTGCTGCCACCTTCAGTTGCTGCTTGTTTGTGGATTCTGCGATCATCTACTTTAGTTGTCTTCCGTGGTCTTCCAGGCCTTACGATGTTGTTGAGCTCACCAGTGCTTTCTTTCTTTTTAAGGATGTACCCAACTGTTGATTTGGCCACACTTTATTTCTAGCAAGGTTTTTGCTATCTCTCTTACAGATTTAGGTTGTTTTTTCAGCCTAATGATGGCCTCCTTCACTTGCATTGAGATCTCCTTGGAGTTCATATTGGTAGCTCCAGTCAAACAGATGCCACATGCCAACTCAATACCTGATATCAACTCCAGACCTTTTAGCTGCTTCATTTGTCTTGAAGTAAGGAGAAAATGGACTGCACCTGGTCAATTAACTTCTTGTCAGTCAATTGTGCAAATACCTTTTTGAGCCCCCGAAAATGGAAGTACTTTGCTTAAAATGGCTGTAATTACTAAATGGTAAATGCCATATTTTTGTGGAACCTCTTAAAATAAAGCTGAAAGTCTACACTTTGATAACATCTTGATTGTTTTATTTCAAATCCATTGTGGTGGTGTATAAAGGCAAAATCACAAAAGCTGTCATTGTCCAAATACTTCTGGACCTAACTGTATATATAAAATAAGGTGCTTTATGCCTAGTGCACACTATACATGTTTAGCCATGATTTCCCTATGATCAACGTCTACCACAGCCCCCTCCCTGCTCAGCATGACCACTTGTGTAGTCTGCAAGAAAGCACTGAGGTGCCAATATTTTCAAGCATGTTTGTTATTCTTGGCAATGAATTGAGTATTGTGTGTTGTCTGTAAATGTGCACTTTTTATTCTGCACATGAACAAAATTACTGAGTATTTTTTAGTATTTTTTTTTAAATATATGGAAAATAAATGATGATTACTTTGTCTGCACAGGTAAACATTTCAAATCACTTAAGCATTTTTCATAAAAATAAGCAGGCTATAGATGTGGCTTTTAGATCAGGTAATAAACATGGAAAACTAATTGTTAACTGTTTATAAGGAGAGAACCAGAAAATTAAAATACTGTTATCTCTGTAGAGATAATTAAAGTTTTTTTTTTCTAGACAGATTTGTAGTACAGCAATTTATACAATGGGCTAGAGTGGTGAAGATTTATAGTTACATTATAGTATAACTGCTCAGTCAGTCTTGTGTTATTTTAGTGGTTTTACCTCATGCAGGTGCATTTCATTAGAACAGACATAAAGAAATAAATAACTATTATTTTATAAAGTGACAATTTAATAATGTGGTGTGCAATAATGGCCATCACTCAAGGTCAACAACACAAATAAACGTGTCTTTATACTTACTATCTATGGAGCTGTTGTCCAAACTATGTCCTAAACTTTACCTCTTCAGCTCATGGAAATACACAGTAACTGTTATTGTGAAATATCGGTGATTGAAGTGCCAATATAGAAATTAAAATGGTGCGCAACATTCCCAATGGCCCAAGGTCAATAGCGCATTTTGACTAATGTCTCTACAAACTTTGGTGATAGAACTGTTAACTGTTTCCCAGTGCAGCATTTTATAACTGTATGAGGGAGAAACTTTGAACAAGCAGTAAAAGTACCAAATGGTGTGCACTGAAAAACATAGCTTATGGGTTCTCATAAAGAATAAGTATTTAAAAGTACAATTGTTAACTACTAATGAGTAAAGTGTCCTTTTTAAAATTAAACTGGTGTCTGAGGCCATTGTTATTGTCACATGACATTAGGTAAGTTTAGGCTTAACGTCACTAGTTAACATCCAGCATTGCGACATATATTTACAATTACATAATAAGTCTAACAGACTAACATATCGAATTGTCAAGCCACGCTTTACTTACGTTTTTGCAGGAGTTCCTAACTAATACCACATAGAACTGAACCCGGAAGTATTACTGCAGAAACAGGACGGACAGGCGTTGTGCCGAAAAAAGCATCCCTGCCGCGAAATGCACCCCTGTCGCGGGAACGCGCATTTGGAGATAGACGCCTCACAACGGAAAGAAAAGGAATAACAGCCGCCATTATCATCAGCGTTCGCATTCTACGTCGCGTTTGTTCTCATTAAAGTCCAGATATAATTACTAAGTATGGTGGAATATTGTTTAACAAGTGTGTAGCAACATGGTGAGGACTAGGCATGCTGGCGTAAAATACACTAGATGTTCTCAGCGTGTCAAATATTACTGTTTGTCTGGATTATTTCAGCCTATAAAAGAAGCTTGTAAGGTGGCATATCAGTATATGAATAAAAGCACCTCCTCCAAAATGTGGCTGTGTTGGTGCCAGTGTCAAATAATTTTGAGGTTATAGTCGTAGGGCTGATGTGGTGAAGTGGGGAAAGTTTCATTCTTGTGGCACTTTCCTAGAGGGAGCTATGAGGGGATGCATTTCGTGGCAGGGATGCTTTTTTCGGCACAACACCTGAAGTGTTTTTTTTTTTTTTTTTTTTTTTTTTTTTTGCTGTAGTTAATCGATCCGCGTCCTCTGTCTGGTTTGTGCTGATTTTTTTTTCTTTCAAATCAATAAAATATTACAGTTGCTCATATAGTATTTCTTGTGGTAGTTGATGCTGTTTATAACAGAGTTAATATACTTTTACATACAGTGTATGTATTATTTCAAAACATCACAAAATGTGCTGTAATGTCATGAAATTACATGCGCGGCGCAAAATTTATTTATTTGTTTTTTTGAAGGGCGTAAATCGCACAGTGGCACAGATTGTGTAACCACGTTTCTTCGTCTTCTTCTTCTTCATCTTCATGTAGTCTTAATGGCGGTTGGCAAATTCAGTGCATTACCGCCATGGACTGGACTGTGTGGCAGAATAACGCTGCGTTTGTGGCGCCTAGACGCGTCCGTGTCGTGCAATACTGTGCACGCGTGGAGGCAGTATAACACCATTGGGGTGTACCACGAAGCAGGGTTAGCGAGCTAATTTTGGGTAAAACCATGGATTATCCCTATCACGAAGGTGGCCTTTTTAGCTGGTAACTCTACACGGCTAGACTGCTTCGATAAGGTTAAATGGAAGCTAAACACAATTAGCCTGTATAAAGCCCGCCTCTAGGAATTAAACCCCGCTAGGAATTACTATTGCGTCACTATTACTATTGAGCTAATATTGTGTGCTAGTGTTTACAGGAAGAGACAGAATCCATTATGGTTTTCTCAATCTTTTATATATATATATATATACATATGTACATATGTGTGTGTATATATATATATGAAATATATATATATATATATATATATATATATATATATATATATATATGTGCAATGTACATATGTATTATCCATGTTAACCTGTTATATGTTTTATAATATGTATATGTCTGTAGCCTATTAGGATTTCCCAAGGTAATCACTGCATTAGACTGGTTTTGCTTTGAAAATATTTTTCTTAAAATATTCCTGTCCATTCAGGCATAGTGGATCGATTTAATGGGCTGACTGGAGACAGAGGGTACATCCACAAGAGCTACCTGTTGACTGATGACATATCCAGAGCCACTGCCTATACCTGAGGGTTGATTTAAGAAATTTAAGTCATGTAACTAGGGTCAGGATAGAAATGACCTTTGGGATTCTCAAGTCATACTTACAGTCATACTTATTTAAGACTGTAAAGTGTAGACCTAGCCAAGGCATGTGACATATCAGTGCTGCACAGTATAGCCACAATTAGGAAGGAAAGACTCCCTGATTTGGTGCATCCTTTCACCATGGAACAATAAGAGGGAAGGGCAGTAAGACAGGCCATTGCAGAACAATTCTCTGTTACTTAATGAATTTATGTTTTAATTCATAGACAAAACATTAAAGAGTGAACACAATCTTTCTTTGACTAATTATTTATTAATTCAGTCATTTGTCTTTTCTATAAAGGAGAAGAGAAAAGGCTACATTAAGACATTATGATTATTTGAGGATTACATTAAATCACATTTCATCATGGCAATACTCCAGCTGTTCATTTTACAGCTTGATTTACTTAATTTGTAGGCACTCCATGCCATGTTTTAGGGTTCTTTTGTATACCAACCTTATACTAAAATATATACCCTCACCTGGGAAATGTGAAAATGTGCAATAATTCAGTTTTTTTTTTTTAAATACTGATTTACCTCTGAGGTCACCATGGTATGCCTACAGGTGGAGGTCCTAGGTTGGGAGGAGCTTGTTACTGTATACTTCATGGATTAAGCAGGTAACAAATATTGGTAGTAGACAGATTTGAACATACAAGAATTCATGCAGACCACTATGTCAATTTAATATGAAAGCAGTGACTGAGTTTAACCCCAGCGAGCTCTCAGAGCACACAGACATTGTATCATAATTATTATCTTTGGCTCCATCAGTTTGGAGAATGTGTATTATGTTCAAAGTTGGTTACAATCATTTTATTGTGCCCACGCAATTGTCACCTCATGTGTAGTGCTGCCAGGCTATAGCAGTCTTGCTGAGTAAAGGGGAATAGCACAGTTTATTAACACTTGCACAACTATTTAAATAACATTTTATTTTAGTCCACGTGTACTTGTGAAAAATACTTTGATATTTTGAAGCCACCTAGTTCAGAAGTGGTATTTCAGAGGTACGGCCCTCCGTTAAAGGGCCAAGCCTTCAGCCAGTGTATAATCTGTAGGTGGAGGCCC
Source organism: Pangasius sanitwongsei (assembly GCA_037576675.1). NCBI lineage: Eukaryota > Metazoa > Chordata > Actinopteri > Siluriformes > Pangasiidae > Pangasius > Pangasius sanitwongsei. Next base: position 10,634,220 of record CM075029.1, on the reverse strand, counting down.
ACCTTTTTTTTTTTTTTTTCATTCTTTCTCCTATTAGTATCACCAGAGTGCTTTGTCATAGGCACAGCAATCAGACAATGATGAGAGTAAGGACAACAACTTTTAAACAAGTAGCCTATGACAATGACCATTAATTACCATTTTGAATAATAGTTTTATATTTTGTCTTTATTTGCTGCCAAGACAGCCTAATGCAGTTGGGATTGCGTCTACAATTACTAATGACAATTTACTGCTATTTGCAATTACAGTTACTTTAAGTGTCATGTGAATTAAAATAAAATGATAAATTATCTGTTATAACTTACGCATTTACATGCTCAGCTGTTTACTTCACACACCTTGGCAGCAGAAGCAGTATTGCTTTTTGCCGTTATTATATATTTGAATTCTTTAAAGGAGTTCATTATTAGGGCCCAAGCACTGATAGTGCGCAGGGCCCTATTGTTTTCCTAAGGATTATTTATTTTATTATTATTATTATTATTATTATTATTATTATTATTATTATATAGGTTTTCGGGGGCTTTTGGGGGCTTTAGCATGCTCAAAACTCATGAAATTTGGCACATAACAGAGTCGTCTGCCATTAGGCCTGGGCAAAGGGTAGCACATGGGCGTGGTGGGGGTCTCTGCAGCGCCCCCTTTTACATGATCAATTAAACTTGGTATATCTTACATACTTGTACATATGTGTACAAAACTCAGTAGACACATTGTTCTCATCGATCCGAACAACTTTCGCTGGCCAGGAAGTTTGGATTTTAGATGAAACTTGGGCTGTATGTTTGGTACTGGGAGCTGATCACATGCATGTGGCTATTTTGAGTCAGGGTCATAGCGCCACCAACTGGCAGCAGGAAGTGTGTGACTTACAACAGACTTTGCAATAATCCTCTAATATTTACCAAATCGCCTCAAACTTGGTCCCCTCAAATGGCCCTTAAGCTGCAAACTCATGCCAGAGCTCAGCCTAATGCTGTTTCACACAAGAATGTGAAAAAAACTGTGCCAGAATTAAACCAGAAGGGCCTAAAGTAAGCCAGATCTCGCCCAGCTTTTTTGCTGTCAGGGAGGTAATTGCAATTGATATAGGAAGTAAAACAAGTACATCATCTTCTGGTGCAAATTCCTGTAGGTGAGTACCCCTTGTGATACAGTCGGGACTGCCATTCTTGGGCCTGATGCAAATTCTCCCGTGTAAGATGACTTAAGGTGTCTTTCAGTTGTTGTTGTTTTGGGGGTTCTTCTCCTTTCAGTCAGTCATTTAGGTTAAGGTCTGGTGAATGACTTGGCCAGTCTAAAACTTTCCACTTTTGTCCCCTGATGAAGTCCTTGTGTTGGCAGTGTGTTTTGGGTGATTGTCTTGCAGCAGGATGAAGTTCCTCCCAATTAGATTGGATGCATTTTTCTAGAAATTAGCAGACAGAATGTTTCTGTTTCTGAATTCATTCTGCTGATACCATCATGAGTTAAATCATCAATAAAGTTGAGACAGCCCATTCCAGAAGCATCCATGCAAGTCCAAGCCATGACACTACCTCCACTGTGCTTAGCCGTGGATATTTGTGATCATGAACAGATCCTTTCACATTTTGGCCTTTCCATCACTTTGGTAGAGGTTTATCTTTGTTCCACAATTTTTGTGGCTCCTCTGTTTGCGCAAAAAAAACGTGTCACATGACAGAATTTATCCATCGGTTGGGGGAAGAATAAGTATGTGCGTGCCATCCAGTGCACCATAAACCTGTGGCACAAGATGCACCAAGGATTTACAGTATGTAATTTCATTGGCCTTGGCTATATTCAGCAGCCTGATGTTAACGCTGCATTAATTTTTCTTTAATAGATGTGCACACAGCATATACATCTATGGTCGGTCGTTTTACTAACTCTGAAAGTTTCCCCCACTACTCTGTGCTCAGCTTAGGTTGCCATCTTGAACAGGGTGGTAGCAATCCGCTTTCAGGTTGGAACCGGTGGTCAGTGGCAACCTGCATTGGGCGCAGCTCTCTACCACCACCTCCTAGAACCATGGGCTTTGTCACATAAGCGCAGTTACTTGGAACCCTATCAGATGAACTGCTCCATTCTGACATCGACTGTGAGGACATGTGAGACGGAAGTTTGTACACAGTTTGTGATATACACAAAATTATGTATGGAAATGGGTCAATGGCAGATTTCTTTTGCGATACACCAAAACTTATGTGACAATTGTTTTTTTTAAGGATGACATCATCATGCACACCATTTTATCGGTAACAAGCCAATTGGATGGAAACGGGGGAGACAGCAAATTTCACAAACTTTTTTTAACCCACTTTCACTTTGTCGATAACAGAAAAGTGCAAAAAGTGGATGGAAACTTGGCTACTGACTGTTGTTTTTGGATTTTTCTTCACAGCTCCCACAATGTTTCTGTCATCAACTGCTGTTGTTTCCCTTGGCCAACCTATTCGATGTCTGGTTATTAGTACACCAACGGTTTCTTTCTTTTTCGGGACACTCCAAATTGTTGTATTGGCTAAGCCCAATGCTTTTGCAATATTAGATAAATTTGACTTCTTTTCTCAGCTTCAAAATGGCTTGCTTTTCTCCCATAGACAGCTCTTTAGTCTTCATGTTCATTTATCCTTTCTAACAACAAATTGCCTCTTCACAGGCAAAACTCAAGGCTCAAACCAAGAGTAGACATTCAAAGCTATTAATTGTTTAAACAATCAATCAAACAGGGCACAGCTGTGCAACCAGAAACATTTGTCAGTCACATCTTCCAACATTTTTGATCACTTGGGCTCAAACTAAAGGTGCCATGTTCTAAGTTGTTTAACTTATTATATAATATAATTATTATCATCATCATCATCATCATGCCCACCCAGACATTTTGACTGCATCCTTAATAAAAAAATATGCTAAATCTGGCCCTGGGGTTCCAGCTAACAAATCTGTACATTCCAATGCTTTGAAAACATTTTTACTTTTTTAACAATAAGGTCAAGTGATAGCATTAAGTAATGCTGTGTATTACTTAATAAACAAAACACAATCCCCTTATAAATTTTTTTGGTTTATGGCATAGACAAAGGTAAACTCTTATGCATTATCAATTCATATTTCTTATTATTAGGCAACCTTACTTGTTGATATGAATTAATTTTTTTTTTCCAAATTCAGAATGCCCTTGTTTCCTTGTTGGTTCCATAACTACAAAGTATCTCTGTAGTGCTAATCACTATAAGCAACACTATTTTCTTGAATAACTTTAGACACATGCAGGGTTTGTGTTTCTTTTGAGTCAATTTCCATAGCAGTCAGATTGTCGTGTGCTGAAACAAACCTTCGGATGTCACTGATCACATGATTTTTGCAGAATGAATCAAGTACAGATACAAACAAATGCTTGGTGTTTTTTATTTATTTATTTATTTATTTATTTATTTATCCAACTCAGGATATACTGGCATAGGAATATATATACCTTCTTTAAAATCTGTCTTTCAAAAAGACAAAAAAGGTCTGTCTATTCAGTTGGACTACAGCAATTATCTATACCGTACAATGATTAGAAGAGGTTAGACAGGAGTAGTTAGAGTAGATAGAGTAGTTATATGCTAGGTTTCAGGATCAGCACTCAGTAGCTTGGTATTACTAAACAGTGAACAGTAAAAGATCTTAAAAAAAAAAAAAAAGGTCTAGAAACTGAGACCCAATCACTTTTAAAGAACATACAATGGGCATAGCGATTGATTTCTCTTGGGTGCCAACTCATAGGAGAGTTGAGAGCAATGAAACTGCAGACAAACTGGCAAAAGCTGCTCTACAGAGAAAAGAGGTGGATGTAATAGTACAGCTGGGTTGACAGGGAAGCAAAATCTCATCAGTGCTTATGGAGAAATGGCAGATAAAATGGCAAAATGACACTGCATGCCATATTTTCAAGATATATAAGTCATTTAGAGAGATAGCACAATACAGAGGATGGGGCAGGAAAGAACAAAGATTCTTCTCAACAGATTATGCATGGGACATTCTAGACTTAAGTCATATCTACACTTGATACATAAACACACAGATGGTCTGTGTGACATATGTAGGGTAGCAGATACAGTGGAACATATCATACATTGTATAAAAGTACAGAGAAGAAAAGGGATTATTATTAATACTATTACTGTTAGTAGTAGTAGTAGTAGTAGTTTCCATGTTAGAGCTGTATAGACTCACAAATGCTGGCAGCGTGCGATTTTTTTGTAACTGATAGGTGGCGATATGCACAACTACTATGCAAAACGCCTAAGGAAGAAGAACAAGGTAACGACGTGAAATAAGGAAGAAGTAAGGAAGAAGAGGACCTAGTGGATTTAGCTGTGGAAATTGAAATATTCAGAACAGATTGTTGACCATAACGGGGTAAGACATGGATGCTAACACCTGGTTAGTCTGCTGCTACCTTATCTGCAGCACATGTGTCTTGTACTGCTTCTCTCCGCTTAGGCCTCAAGCTCAGCCGAGGCTCTCGAGCGGCTCCAGCTACTGTGAACTGTAGTCATGAAAGGCTGCTTAGAAAAGAAAGCACACGTTACCGAGAATAACAGTTTAAGTCGAGATGACAGTTAGGCATAACTAAACACATAACAGTAGTTTTGAAAGAGCTGTGTACTTTTAACTGTTTTAATTATCACTTGTTAGTCATTTATGTAGCTAATATGCCATGCAGCTAGCCAAGCGGACAACCGTATAAAGTTAGTTTTCTCAACTTCTTGGAAAGAAAGGCTGGCTAAGGTTTTGTGGATTGTTTTGTGTAGCTGGTAGTATAAAAACCAAGGCTTAGCATAACGTTCAATATAGTCTGTTTCTCTTTCAGCAAGCTAGGTAGGGGTAATGCCTAGCAGTATTCACGACTTAACTAGCCAATAAGAACTTATCCTATTGTTAAAAGCCAATTTAACTCGATGGGTAATAGGTTGACTTAATTCCATAAATGTTCATTGTCGCAGTTAACATTTTCAATTTTTATTAAACCCTCGTCCAACATAGTCGGCAGGTGAATTGTGATACTTGTTTACAATATACACTTAAGAAATCCTAAGGCAATTGAGAGCTGTTGAGCCCTTACACCTTTACCTGTGTAAGACCTTGGAATTGCTTATACGTGTGTGCATTTCAGCTGATATCGAGCCTGTATTCACTTGCGTTACAGACGCACATCGCTTTCCATCGCGTGTTTGTTGTATCTAACGTAAGAGAACAGTGTGTTGACTAAAGCTGAAAACTAAATTTGAGCCCATTTCACTATATATATATATATATATATATATATATATATATATATATATATATATATATATATTTTTTTTTTTTTTTTTTTTT
>CM075029.1:10615660-10628744 GCA_037576675.1 Pangasius sanitwongsei | reverse complement strand
AATTTGAGCAAAAATATAAAAATATATTTATATATATATATATATATATATATATATATATATATATATATATATTTTTTTTTTTTTTTTTTTTTGAGAAAATCCACCTTCAAATTTGTGTTTGTGGCTATATTTTAGACATCATTAACTGATATTTGGGTGGGTCTAAATATTCCGTAAATATTCCGTATTATACGTAATAAATGCAGCCAGCATAGTATGCTAAAGTGTCGCAGTCCTTTTATGATTCGTTTACGGACTGCTGGGAAGAAGGAAAAAAAGTTGCTAAATGAAAATGATATTGTTTAATAAATAAATAAATAAATAAATAAAGCTCCTGGTAGCTGTTGTTACAGCCAATAAAAAATCGGCCGTGCATGTCCAATCAAATTTTGTCAATTTTGGTGATAATTTATCTGTAAACAATTTTTGCTAACATGGATAAACTGAGTGAAATTCTCTCTTTCTCAAAAAGAATGGAAAAAACCATGCGGGGTGGGGGATATTTTAAATCTCCAATGACACCATATGGAGGAGAATATGAGATGCACGGATAAGCCATAACATTAAAACAACCTGACTACTATTGTACCACCAAAACAGCTCTGACCCACTGAGGCATGGACTCCACAAGACTTCTGAAGGTGTTCTGTGGTATCTGGCACCAAGACTTTTGCAGCAGATCCTTTAAGTCCTGTAAGTTGCGAAGTGGGGCCTCCATGGATATCGGCCTTGATTGTCCAGCACATACCACAGATGCTTGGTCAGATTGAGATCTGGGAAATTTTGAGGCCAAGTCAACACCTTGAACACTTTATATTCCTCAAACCATTTCTGAACAATTTTTGCAGCGTGGCAGGGCACATTATCCTGCTGAAAGAGGCCAGTGTCATTAGGAAATACTGTTGCCATGAAGGGGAGTACTTGGTCTACATCAATGTTTAGGTAGGTGGTACATGTCAAAGTACCATCCAAATGAATGCCAGGACCCAAGGCTTCCCAGTGGAACATTGCCCAGAGCATCACACTGCCTCTGCCAGGTTGCCTTCTTTCTATCCTGGTGCCATGTCTTCCCCTGGTAAGTGGGCTAGCCTTTGCTTCCCACAAGCATCAGTGAGCCTTGGGCTCCCATGATCCTGTCACCGGTTCACCGGTTGTCCTTCCTTGGACCACTTTTGGTAGGTACTAAACACTCCATACCGTGAACACCCCAGCAAGTCTAGCCATCAGAATTTGGCTCTTGTCAAATTCACTCATATTGCCCATTTTTCCTGCTTCCAATACATCAACTTCTAGAACTGACTGTTCACTTGGTGCCCAACATATCCCATCCCTTGGCAGGTGCCATTGTAACGAGATAATCAATGTAATTCACGTCACCTGTCAGGGATTTTAATGTTATGGCTGATTGGTGTATATCCGAGGACACGGCAGCAGACGGTAACATGCATTAAGGCAGATTACTATTTTTACGATTTTGAGACACATCAAAATGAAATCACACCCTAGGGTTTCCCATTGATTTGGACAGGCTATGATTTCAGCTCTGTTGTTAAATCTCATTATGTTTATGCATTTAATAGTTGTGTATTTTTCGTATTGAGTGTGAAATTTGTAATTCAATATTTGGGTCAGTGATTCTTTTATTTGTTAGGCTGGGTAATTGCACTTATTTGAACAACTAATTCTTCTCTTGATTAAGCATATGCATTGCATTTAATAAACTGGTATTTTCCTTTGTAATTACTTATGAGGTACAGCCTTAACTTAATATGTAAGCAGATGTATTTCTTATCTCACACAGTAAATGATTATTATCCAATATTATTATGTCTATGCAGTGGATAATCATTATTAGTATTAATAACATTAATATGCAAAATTAATATGCATTTCTTTGTTTACTTCCCTGTGATAAATAACTTTAGTGTAGTGTTGTGTCACGACTTGATGTCCAGCATAAATTTTGGGTCCTGAAGCAAAACTACTTGAGAACCACTGTAGTAGAGAACCTCCCATAGTGTGACCCCACTAACTTTGAGCCCATTTTACTGTCATTTTTGGAGGAAATTAAAATTTCTAAATTTTATTGGATAAACTTTGCCTATTTTTACATAGTTCACGGATGCAAGCAGCATAATATAGTAGAGGACATCCCAGAGTGCGAGTCATACTAAATTTGAGCCTATTTTACTCTAGATAAACCTACCTTAAACTGATATTCAAGTGGCTCTAATCATGAAATATATCATAGGTCATAAATCCAATAAGCATAATGGAGTAGAGGACCTCGAATAGTTTGACTTCACTAAATTTGAGCCCATTTTACTTTCAGCTTTTGGAGAAAACCCACCATAAACTTTGACACTAGGTAGCCAAAAAAACAGGATGGCAAACATGTTGAGCACTGGTGCTAATTTTGCAAGGCAACATTGCAAACTAAAATCAGCCTAAAAACATTGTAGACAGTGTGTCATGCCACATGACAAAAGCTTGTGAAGACACCGTGAAGACATGTTACATCCAGTCTGTTGTGTTAGCACCCTCTTCATGACTATTTGGCAAAAAAAACGTTTCAGTAATCAGTAAACGGGAGAGTTTGCATGGTTTGGCTGAGACTGGGTATGATTTACATTGTTACATACCAGTGTATAATGCCTTGAAATGGGGGGCTATGTATAAAAAGTGCTGTAATTTCTACATGGTAAAAACTAAACTGTGTAAAAAATACACTTTCTTAAAATCTGAGAATGTGCATTTTAACCACATTTGGCCACTCTAATGTCATTTATTGTGTATGATATAGCCACAAAGGCAACGTTTAAAGTGGAATTACCGAAAATAATTGATAGTAAAATGGGCTCAAATTTAGTAGGGTCAAACTATGGGAGGGTCACCTCTATTACATTATGCTCATTGCGTTTATGACCTATGGAATATTTCCTACCTAGAGCCAGTTGAATATCAGTTATTGATGTTTATAATGTAGCATTATACTGATTGCATGTATCAACAATGGAATATTTCCTAATTACAGCCAACTGAATTTCAGTTATTGATGTCTGCAATATGGGGAATTTAAGGTGGATTATATCCAAAAATGGTAACAATGGACAGTAAAATGGGCATGTCTAAACTATGTAATGTTTCATAAATAGAGACAGAAAAAATCACCCAAATATTGGTGAAAAAACGGTCAAAGTCAGGTAATTGGAACAGGACTAGATATGCGCATTTGTCTTTATACAGTACTGTGCTTATGCACCCTATATTTTTTTTAGTACAAATTTGATAATGAAGTCATAAAATAAAAATCTATAACAAGTCAGTACAAAAACATTTTAGATTTCCAAACATTCATTTTCTAGCACAAAATTAAATTTTAGAGAAAAATGTTTGTATGTCAGTAAAGAAAGCAGAATATTACATAAGAGACTTTTCACACAAAAAACACAAAGAAGGCTGCTGGGTTTTACATGCAAAAATAAGAAGCAAGTGCAGCAAAATCTCCTGAAAAACTATGGTTGGTTCTGCAAGATGCTCAGTAAAACGTACAAGCTAATTTCCTTATAAAACTGCACAAATTGTACCTGAGACTACTAATTATTTTTTTAAACCAAAGAGTCATCAAACCAAATATTGACTTTTTATTTATTACTGTTTACTGCCTTTTAATAGTATTTTAATGCAGAAACATTTAATTGTTTGTGTTAGTTGTTCATGAATGAAACATTTCATTCGTTATTTTTGAAGGCATTTTGCTCTACAGCATTTCTTTTCTTTGCAAAAAAGACTTTTGCGCAGTACTGTACCTCTAAATTATAGAAGGTAATATAATCAAGCCTGTAACGATATGATTTAAAGCCATGTTTTACCATGTAAGGCTAAGATAGTTGAGCATTATAATAGTTTAATAAAAGTTTAATAAAAAATGATAAGTTTAAAACAATTGTGTGTACATTATTAAACTATCTATACCACACAATTTGTCAAAAATAATTTTCAACCCCAGACACCGTATAAGACAGCAACATTATAACATTGAAAACTATACTGTTATTAATAATTAACACGTACAATATGTATTAATGCACTCTGTAATTGAGTAATGCATATTTTAGAGTTAAATTAATAAACTAATTGATTCAAGTGCCTGTATACAGTATTTCCTAATTTCATATAAAAAAAAAAAGTACACATTTTGAATGTATGCACCCTTTTGGCTTTTCATAGCGGTTGCTATGCCTCCCATACAGTTAAGTGTCTGATAATGAGACCAAGGAACTCAGTTACAGACCCTACATCTGTTCTAATTCTATTAAAAGGCGTAAATTAAAAACCAACAAACAAAAAAATTCGAAAATTTCGAAAAGTTCAAACTGAGTGTTAATCACAGTGGACATGCAGTGTTAACAGTGACCAATTACTGTGAGCATATACTGTGTCTACTGTGATCCAAAGAGATTATTAAGTTATTAAGTCCCCAGTACAGTACTGTATATCTGATCAACATTTACACCGATCAGCCATAATATTAAAACAACTGACAGGTGAAATGAATAACATTTATCTTGTTACAATGGCACCTGTCAAGGGGTGGGTTAGCAAACTGTCAGTTCTCAAAGTTGATGTGTTGGAAGCAGGAAAAATGGGCAAGCATAAAGATCTAAGCGACTTTGACAAGGGCCAAATTATGATGGCTAGATGACTAGGTCAGAGCAGCTCCAAACAGCAGGTCTTGTGGGGTGTTCCTGGTATGCAGTGATTAGTACCTACCAAAAGTGGTCCAAGGAAGAACAACTGGTGAACCGGCAACAGTGTCATTCATGCGTGTGGGGAGCGAAGGCTAGCCCGTCTAGTCTGATCCCACAGAAGAACTACTGTAGCACAAATTGCTGAAAAGGTTAATGCTGGCTATGATAGAAAGGTGTCAGAAAACATAGTGAATTGCAGCTTGCTGCGTATGGGGCTGCAGACCGGTCAGACTGCCCATGCTGACCCTTGTCCACTCCTGAAAGCACCTACAATGGGCACGTGAGCATCAGAACTGGGCCATGTAGCAATGGAAGAAGGTAGCCTGGTCTGATGCATCACATTTTCTTTACATCATGTGGACAGCCGGGTGTGTGTGCATCACATACCTGCGGAGGAGATGGCACCCGGATGCACTATTGGAAGTAGGCAAGCCGGCCGAGGCAGTATGATGCTCTGGGCAATGTTCTGCACTGGGTCCTGGCATTCATATGGATGTTACTTTGACATGTACCACCTACCTAAACATTGTGGCAGACCAAGTATACCCTTTCATGGCAACAGTATTCCCTAATGGCAGTGGCCTTTTTCAGCAGGATAATGTACCCTCCCACACTGCAATAATTGTTCAAGAATGGTTTGAGGAACATGACAAAGAATTCATGGTGTTGATTTGGCCTCCAAATTCCCCAGATCTCAATCCAGTCGAGCATCTGTGGGATGTGTTGGACAAACAAGTCTGATCCATGGAGGCCCCACCTTGCAACTTACAGGACTTAAAGGATTTGCTGTTAATGTCTTGGTGCCAGATACCACAGCACACCTTCAGAGGTCTTGTGGAGTCCATGCCTCAATGAATTTTCATTCATGCACATTGGTTTTTGGAGGATGTAATGTTGAACCAGTGTTGTTTTTTTTCATGAATCAAAATGCAATATCATCAATCACCACAATGAGTTTGAAATGAAGCAATCAAGATGTGATTGATGTGTAGACTTAAAGGCTTAAATTCAAGGGGTTTAACAAAAAATATTGCCTTAACCGTTTAGGAATTATAGCCTTTTTTTGCATAGTCCCTTCATTTTCACAGGCACAAAAAAGTAATTGGACAAACTAACATACTCCTAAATATTAAGATTATTTTGAATATGTGGATACAAATCCTTTGCAGTCAAAGAATGCCTGAAGTCTGTAACCCATAGACATCACCAAATGCTGAGTTTTGTCCCTTGAGATGCTTTGCCAGGTTTTTACTGCAGCCACCTTCAGTTGCTGCTTGTTTGTGGCTCTTTCTGCCTTCAGTTTTATCTGTAATTGAAAAGCCTGCTCAATTGGGTTGAGGTCAGGTGATTGACTTGGCCATTTAAGAACATTCCATTTCTAAGCTCTTGGGTTGCTTTTGCAGTATGTTTTGTGTCATTATCCATCTGTACTGTGAAGCGCTGTCCTGTCAGTTCTGCAGCGATTGAATCTGAGCAGAAAGTATAGCTCTATACAGTTCAGAATTCATCCTGCTGTTTCTATCAGCAGTTACATCACTAAACACCAGTGTCCAAGGTCCATTGGCAGCCATACATGCCCATGCCATAAAACTGTCTCCACATGTTTGACAGACAATGTGGTATGCATGAGCCCTTCCTTTCCTTCTCCATACTCTTTTCTTCTCATCATTCTGGTACAAATTAATCTTGTATCAGATCTGGTCAGGTTTTTTTTTTTTTTTTTTTTTAAAGCAAAGTCTAATCTGGCCTTTCTGTTCTTGAGTGTTACCAGTGGTTTGCATCTTGAGGTAAACTGTCTATATTTACACTCATGAAGGCATCTCTTGACTGTAGACTTTGACAATAATATGCCTACCTTCTCCAGAGTGTTCTTGACTTGGCTAGATGTTGTGAAGGGGTTTTCTTCAAGAAAAGAATTCTATGATCATCCACGATTTAGTTGTCTTCTGTGGTCTTTCAGAGCTTGGCAGTGCGTTACTGAGCTCGGCAGTGCATTCTTTCTTTTTAAGAATGTACCAGATTGTTGCTTTGGCCACTCCTAAAGTTTCTCCTATCTCTCTGATAGGTCTGTTTTGTTTTTTCAGCCTAATGATGGCCTCTTTCACTTGCATCGACTCCTCTTTGAACCGCATATTGAGAGTGCCCATGAACAGCTACCAAATGCAAATTCAACACTTGGAATCAACTCTAGACCTTATATCTCCTTAATTTGTCATGTAATAAGCAGGAAACAGGCCACATCTGGCCATTAAATTACTTATCAAACAGTTGTCCAATTACTTTTGAGCCTGTGAAAATGGAGGTACTATGCAAAAAAATGGCTGTATTTCCTAAACGATTAGCGCAATGTTTTTGTTAAATCTCTTGAATTAAAGCTGAAAGTCTACACTTTAATCACATTGTGATTGCTTCATTTCAAATCCATTGTGGTGGTGTACAGAGGCAAATATACGAAAATTGTGTCACTCTCCAAATACTTAGGGATCTGACTGTACCTACACCTTGCTTACCTCAGAGTGTCTTGAGCTTACAGAAGGAAAATTCAAAGTGTATATTCCTTACACTTTTGAATACAGTTTTCATTGGATGGCTCTGATAAACACATTTTGATTTGTTATACAGCAATTTACTCCAGCATTTTATGTCATCCCATAATAGTTTTTTTTTTTTATTAACACAGTGCTCCCTCTTTTTTCCTTCCAGAGTGGAATGTATGATGAGCAACTAAGCCTCCAAGTCAGACACTTGTTCTGAGAGAGTGAGGAAAAACAGCACCCATATCAAAATACAGAACACTCTATCCCAATCTGAAACAATAATAAGTATATATAAATACATAAATATATAAATCAGTATAAAAATATAAAAACTTGGTCAACATAAACAAAACATGAAAATCTTTGTTTTCTACAGTACACTGATGAGAAACAGCCAATGAGTGTGTGAGAGAAAATCAACTCTATCTGCTCTCATTCCTGAACTCAGTTTATTGTATATCTATTTGTCAGCACAATAATAGTGCTTCTGTAAGAAATTATTTAGCATGTCATACTAGGGTTGTCACAGTATCAGACTTTTGACTTTGTTACCAATACCAACGTTGGTAACTGTTATCAAGTATGGACACATTTGTTTATTGCATTGATTAAAAATACAACTTAAAATTTCTGGAAAAAATACAACTTAACATTATTAATTTAATTAATTGCAAAGTCTACAGAAACATATTCAATGCAGTTCCTCCCAGTAAGATTGGATGCATTTCTCTGCAAATTGGCAGACAGAATATTACTGAAGACTTCTGAATTCATTCCGCTGCTACCATCATGACTGACATAAATAAAGATTAATGAGCCCATTCCAGAAGTGGCCATACAAGCCCAAGTCATGACACTACCTCCACCATGCTTGACCTAAAAGCTTGTATGTTTTAGATCATGAGCAGATACCTTCACCCCTGCCCTGTGGGGGTTGTTGGTGATGGCACTGACTATTGTTTTTGGGCATTCTTTCACAGCTCTCACAATGTTTGTCATCAACTGCTGTTGTTTTCCTTGGCCAACCTGTTTGATGTCTGGTTGTTAGTACACCAGTGGTCTCTTTCTTTTTCAGCACATTCCAAATTGTTGTATTGGCAGTGTTTCCCCTAGGACACCGACACAAACACAAAGGAATCATGGTGTTCGTGTGTTTCTTTTAATGACATATAATAACTGAACAGCCAAGCTGGGTCAAAACCTGTCACGCGGTGGTGACTGGACTTTTGCTGCTTGTCAGGGGCAGGGCGTGCAGCATTTGGGCTCTTTTCTGTACTGGAGCAGGAGAGCTACTCCGGCTGCTACTCGCAGGAGAGCGAGTGTTGCCATTTTCACCACCCTGGGAGCGTTTAAAAAAACGCAGATATTTTTGTCTGTTTTTCAGGTGGTTGATGCGACATATTCTCCGACGTGCGCTCTCTGTCCGCTGGTGGGAGTGTACCGCTCACCTGTTTGCGCGCACGTGTCTGTGTGCGTGCGCGCATCGTGGTGGAACTCCGCCGGGAGCGATACAGAGCAGAGGAGAATTGTAAACGCGTGAACATGTAGAGACAGAAATGATGTGCCGTCATGTAAATAAGATAAATAACATAAGGCTATTTAGTTTGTTTACTAAACGAACAAGGTATAGACCTGTTCTATAGGAAAGGTAACCTTAAATGACTTCTGTTGTGATCTGGCACTATATAGAAAATAAAATTAAATAAAAATTAACTTGACCTTCTAGGGGGTAAGGGGTGCCCCCCTAATATAATGGCAGGGGAGACACTGATTGGCTATGCCCAATGCTTGTGCAATGACTTGGATTGATTTTCCTTCTTTTTTTAGCTTCCATATGGCTCGCTTTTCTCCCAAAGACATCTCTCTGGTCTTCATGATGGTTTCTCCTTTTTAACAACAAATGCAGTCTTCACAGGTGAAACCCAGGGCTCAAACCAAGAGTAGACATTAATTGTTTAACTGATTAATATAACAGGGCACACCTGGGCAAGAGGAGGGGGGGGTTTGCCTGTTTAAAAGGTTGTCTGAAACCAGAGTCCATCATCTCATATGGGATTTCTTCAGATCGTTGTCTTGGTGCATAACCCAATTGCGCTTGAGCTTCAGATCACTGACTGATGACCGGACAGATTTCATGGTTCTGTCGATTATGGCAAGTCGTGCAGGACCTGAGGCAGCAAAGCATCCCCACACCATCACACCACCTTGACCATGTTTGTCTGTTGGTATAATGTTCTTATTGTGGGATTGTGTATTAGCTTTACATCAGATGTAACAGGACCCATGTCTTTCAACAAGTTAAGACTTTCTTCATTTGGCAAATTTGAGACGAGCCTTTATGTTCCTCTTGGTTACCAGTGTTTTTTTCTTACAACACTTCCATGCAAACCATTTTGCCCAGTCTCTTTCTAATGGTGGAATTCTGATCACTGGCTTGGAGGTGAGCAAGGCTCTTTTATGACTTCCTGGATGAGTTGTCACTCTTGGAGTAATTTTGGTAGGCCGGCCTTCTGGGAAAGTTCACCACCGTTCTAAGTTTCTTCATTTGGAGATAATAGGTCAGACTGTGGTTTGCTGGAGTCCCAAAGCCTTAGAAATGGCTTTGTAAGAGACCTTATATTCCACTTCTCAAAAGAAAGGTGGAAAGGTTCTGTCAAATGATGTTTAAATCCAAAAGTGCTGCCAGTAGGGTTGGGAAATATGATGATCCTAGATCATGAATGATTAGAATGTCTTGACGATCTGTTTTTACAGAGAGCTCGAGTGTATCATGATGCTAAACGCATTTTGTCAGTTGCCCTCTAAACACTAAGACATGGCATCCCAACTTGGTTTATGAACCACACTATCATGGCTGACAACAAAGAGGAGTTGATGTCCGAAAAATCCAACATTGGTCATATGGAACTGCTGAATTTTAAACATTGTAAACAGACGCGTTTGAAAAAGTCATTACACTGGAAAGACATAACTGATGCCTTGACATTTTACCTAAAAACTTATTGATATCTTAAAAAGGCATTCTTCTGAAAATATCTTGAATTAGCATTCTAACTAGTCATAATACAGCAGTTAATATACCTATCTTGAATTAGCATTCAGACTATAATATGCAAAATATGCTTGTCGGATCATGTGCAATATGCCATCATCCTGTTGTGCCCCCTAATTATCACTGAGAAACAATTTAGAAACACATCGATTGTGTGCAGCAATATAAACAGGAATCACTTGTAGTGGGATAAGAACATATAAAAAAAAATCATGATTGTTTTCGTGATCCTTTTAAGGCACATTTTACTATCAAACACTCTTGCCATATTAATAACATTTGCCTTTATTCCACTAAAATGATTAAAATATCATGTTAATAATAGGGAAAAATTACACCTTTTAAATCCTGATCTATGTTTTTTTCTACAGTAACCTTACAGTAGGCTGCTTCATCTGCTTTCACCTTGATCTCTATGCTTATATGCTTGTAGCTATCTGGCTAGTAGCTTTCAAACAGAAATGGGAAGATGCATGAACCAATTTGGTTAATTCTGTTTCCTCACCATAGCAGCTGGTAGCCAATAAAATGTGAGGAATGCAAAAACTGTTCATTAAAAAAACAATCAGTATGATAACTGTAATTATCTAATAGTGCATATACATAAATAGTTTCTTTTAACTCTTAACTTTTTAGAATTTTAAATACTCCAAATGGTTTGTCCATAATGGGCCAACAAATCTGACAGCGAAGCCGCCAAACAGGAAATGAGGCGGTATCTCAGCAACAACTTTGCACACTATCACAAAACTTGGTAGGCATCTTCTGGACCATGACCTGAGGCTATGCTATTTTGTGCCAGGGCCATCTACTGATTAAAAGTAACAATAATATGCTAAAAAATTTTACATCTAACTGCATTCATCAAATTTGGCTCATATCATCTTGAGACCTGTCTAAACAACTATGTACTGCCATTCTAGCTGTTCAGTGTGATATTATACAGACAACACATGACTGACAGGATTTAATATCAAATAGCATTTTTATTGAGCAATTTTCCATAAAAAAAACAATATAAGGCAGATATGTTTGGTGCAGATACTTGCACAAAGACTGATGAGAAAAAAGCATAAATACCGTAGATGTTTTTAAATTGCAAGAAGAAGAAAATTTAAGGTCAGAGCAGTAGCAATCATAGCCACAGGTAAAAGTAGCAACCGACAACACCACAGGTCACAGCAGCAGTGCCACCCTGCTGTGCATTTGTTCATCTAGACCTTTCCTCCTGCAGTCAGAGAATTCCACCACTGTCCGTGGTCAAAACCTACACATCGTAAGTGAAACTACAAATCACTCTTGAATCCCTTTGCCTAAAGTTATGGCTCTGCTTTCCTATGATTGCTTAGGCAACAATTGTAGTGTGTCTGTGAATGTACAGATCACCGAGTCTGGGTGCTTGGCACCCTAAAATGCTGCTTGCAGCTTTAATTGTTATTGTTATTAACATTATTTTTAGGGGTCCAAGCACCGGAGGTTCTAGAACTGTGTTGTATTTGTTCGGATTTTTAGGGGTGAAAAATGAAAAATGAGGAGTTTTCATATTAGGGGTCCAAACACAAAGTGCTTGTAAAACCTCATTGCAAAGCCTACTTTTGAGAACTTGTCCTACGATGTCCTGTCTTCAAATGTTTGTGTCAAACCACTCAGCAGAATGTGACCGTCAATAATTAGCAAAAACATGTTGACATTTATAAATGTCGGGTAGTGGTAGCTCAGTGGTTAGGTCGTTGGGCTACTGATCGGAAGGTCATGAGTTCGATCCCCAGTACCGCCAAGCTTCCACTGCTGGGCCCTTGAGCAAGGCCCTTAACCCTCAACTGCTCAGTTGTATAAATAAGATAAATGTAAGTCGCTCTGGATAAGGGCATCTGCTAAATGCCGTAAATGTAAATTTATAAACACTTTGGCTGCAGCATGTCAATCAATGAGGCAGAACATAATTTACTCAAACAACTCTAACTCCTGATTTTTGCATAGATTTTCACAAAACCTGAAGCATATATTATAGGACAAGATTCTGAGGTCATTTGCAAAGTTTGCGGTTTGGTTATGCATGAGAGGCAGAGCTAAGGTCAGATGTTTCATCCCAGGTGATTCATCCCCATCTCAGGATCTTGCAATCTCCCTAGATAACTTTCTGATCTCGCCTTCGGTTACTGCATGCAACCTTGGGGTAACCATAGACAATCAACTGTCCTTCTCCTCTCACGTTGCTAATCTGACACGTTCATGTCGATTTCTTCTTTATAACATCAGAAGAATTCGTCCATTTCTTTCCACACAGGTGCTTGTTCAGTCCCTTGTCATTTCAAG
This sequence comes from Pangasius sanitwongsei, assembly GCA_037576675.1. Lineage (NCBI taxonomy): Eukaryota > Metazoa > Chordata > Actinopteri > Siluriformes > Pangasiidae > Pangasius > Pangasius sanitwongsei. The sequence goes on along the minus strand of CM075029.1, from coordinate 10,616,085 downwards.
ACTGGACTACTGCAACTCACTCCTGGCAGGTCTGCCTCTGAGCGCCATTCGTCCTCTGCAACTGATCCAAAATGCAGCTGCGCGATTGATTTTCAACTTTTTAAATTTTCCCACACCACCCACAGATTTAAAATACTGATGCTCGCCTACAAAGCCAAAAACGGTCCAGCACGCACTTATCACACCTCGTGCGGCACCACGCTCCCTCCGATCCTTACAAAGACTTGCCTCTTCATAAAGTACTTAAGTTAGCACTTACACACACACACACACACGCACACAAAAACCTCCTCAACAGAGTTTTGGACTGATGGTATTCCTAGTTTGTGACCTAATGAGCCAATATCGGAATGTATTTTTGATAGACTTCAAAGCACTATTGTAAGTCGCTCTGGATAAGGGCGTCTGCCAAATGCCGTAAATGT
>CM075029.1:10574514-10591277 GCA_037576675.1 Pangasius sanitwongsei | reverse complement strand
AAGGTGCTTGAGGAACATGAGACCATCTGTCAAAAAATTGAAGCTGAAGCGGAACTGGACCTTGCAACATGACAATGTCCCAAAACATTCCAGTAAATCTACCAAGGACTGGCTTAAAAGTAAAAAAATGGCGAGTTCTGGAATGGCCACGTCAAAGAACTGCCTATAATTGGCTTTTTTTATTGGTGAAAATTGTGTGTGTCAGTGGCCAGGGCTGTACAGTACAACAGTGTTGCTCGCCTTTGTGATTAAATATTATTAATTGCAAAGTTAAATATTAATTCACTTGCATGTGCGCAGTCATTTGCATTGCTGACACTGTTTTTTTCTAAATTAGCGAGAGACACAAATGACAAATGTTAACTATGTACTACTCAGAGCGCTCCAGTCTGTCCTGAAGCTCGAGCACCTTAAATCTGGCACACTGTTGAGAGCACGTTGTCCAGGTCTGAAGTCAATTCAAGCGTCTGAAGTATTAGCTAATTGTGATAATTCAGTCTAACTCAAATAAAGAGCATTGAAAGGGCATTTTTCTGCACTAAATGTTACCTCCAAAAGCCAACATGTTGGCAAAATATCCACCAAGAAAAGACCCTGTTTAGAGGATAAGTCATCATGAGCATCTAATGTTTCAGTGGTTATGGCTAATGTTAACGTAACTGGCGGGGCAGTACTTATGAAGTATATGGGCAGTAGCAAGCAAAACGCCCTACATAACTGGATAACGTTTATAAACATAACTTGTCAATAACACACAGGTTTATTGCATGTTTATATTTCTGTTTTCCCAAAACAGAGCCAAGCCATGCTGGCACCTTTACTGATCCATAGGATAGGATAGGATAGGAGAGGATAGGAGAGGATAGGATAGGATACCCTAGTGATACCCAAGGGGAAATTTGGTGCCGCAACAGGGAAGAATAAGACTTAACACGACTAAAAATTCACAATAAACTCAAAATATACCACAAAGAAAGAAGAAATAAAATATACATATTAATAGCTCTCCAAATTACTTACAGACTAAGATTCCTGTACAGATTAACTATATGAAATATATTGCAGGTTGGTAGGTTTAAAACTGTACATTAGACATGTATGATGAGCACTTGTGGTAATGTGTGTATAAAATTGTACAGTAATCATGAATAAAGTGGCAGTGCGTGTGTAAGAATGTGCAGTGATCCTATGTAAAATTTGTTGTGCAACACGCAGTGTAGTAGTTGAGTATGCAAAATCAGTAGACATGTCCATCATTTCCAATGTCCACATAGCTCCCCAACCTCGTTGTTGACTCATTATAGAGCTGGATAGCAGTAAGCAAGAATGACTTCTTTTACCTTTCCTTGCTACAGCGAAGCTGCCGTAGTCTGCTGGAGAAGAAGCTCCACTGTTTGGCCAGTGTGGCATGGAGGGGGGGTTTGCTATTGTCCATGAACCTCTCAGTTTTGTTCACCATTCGCCTTTCCACCACCATCTCCAGGGTGTCCAGTTTGCAGCCTAGGACTGAGCTGGCTTTCCTGATTAGCATATTCAGCTTCTTTGCATCGCCAGCTCCAATGCTGCTTCCTCAACTGATTTCAGCAAAGAATATTATGCTTGCAGCCACAGATTGGTAGAAGGTCTTCAGCAATTTGGTACATAAATTGAAGGATCTGAGTTTTCTCAGGAAGTAGAGTCTACTCATTCCCTTCTTGTAGACCACCTCGCTGTTGGTCCTCCTGTCCAGTCTGTTGTTGAGGTGGACACTAAGATATTTATAATCACTCACCACCATGACTTCCTCTCCCTTCATGATGGGCTGGGTTATAGTCTTCTTCCTCCTATAGTCCACTACCAACTCCTTGGTCTTGGACATGTTGAGTAGCAGTTTTTTGTTCTTGCACCACTCCACAAATCTGTCCGCCACCATCCTGTACTCCGCTTTCTGCCCATCTTTAATACACCCTACCATCACAGAGTCATCAGAGAACTTCTGCAAGTGGCATGACTCAGTGTTGTATTGGAAGTCCGAGGTGTAGAGTGTGAACAGGAATGGAGACAGAACAGTCCGTTGTGGACTCGAGGTAGTGGGTTTGTGGGGAAGGAACAGCCGCTGGCCCTGAGCTGACTCTATTGAAAAATAAATTTAGCTCATTAACCCTGTCCAGGCTTCATTCATATTGACAATGGCCCATCTTGAAGCCAGTGATCTGCCTCATACCAGTCCACACATCTCTCGTGTGTCCTTGCTGAAGCTTCATCTCCAACTTCCTTCTGTAGCTGTCTGTCTTTTCTCTTAGCCTCATTCTTAATTCCTTTTCCACACACCTCAGCTCCCCTCTGTCTCTAGTCCTGAAGGTCCTTTTCTTCTTATTCAATAACTCCTTCAGGTCACTGGTGATCCAGGGCTTTTTGGTACTAACCAGCAAATAAGTAGGATGAACAAAGCTATTCAAGTTAGTCTGCTCACGGAAACTACTCACTAAGTGTCTATTGGGTTGGGGGTGGATCCGGATGATAGAGAACCCTGGTGGTTATCCTCCTCCTTTATGGCAAGAATGAGCTTCCAGCCTGTTTGTAGGTTGTGGTGATGACATGTCAACCAGTGGGCCAATCTCTGCTTAGACAAGAGAGCACCCCATGTGCTGGCAGCATGAGAGATGAGTAACTGACCTGATGAACGAATAGCTGCTGAGTGGTTCAAATAGTACCGTAAAGCAGGCACTGGTGAGCCCATTTGCGGAACTTCCATGTAAGGCAGAGAGATTTTTCATCTTGTGCCACCCTGATGATTTGTGTCTGATGGTCACTGTTTTGTTGGAATGGATTGAGAAGTGACATTGTCTCAAATGTGTAGGAAGAATTTAAGGGCAATCTTTTTGGCCAAACTTAAACAAGACTGGCAGTGAGCCACCCTACATACTGGCCTAGGTGGACCACTGGAGTGAGATTTTGATCAGATCCACCACAGAGAAGTCAATAGCTGCAGATTGGAGTGATTGCTCCAGTGCAAGCAGCAACATTTCTAGTGAGGCAATGTTGTAAGACCTGTTCAGTGTGACTGGATTTGGTGCTTGGGCATCATATGTCTGAATGAAGCGCTTCATCAGGTAAACCCACAAGTGATGTAAAGAAAGCATCAATGGCAAGCATGCAGCCCAGACTTACCTGATTGCAATCAGTCATGTGAGGACCATGTCAGGGTCTGAATACTTCTAAATAAGATTTTTAATACTTTGCAAAATTTTCTTAAAACTTGTCTTCACTTTGTCATTATAGGTTATTGTGTGTAGACTGATGGGCAAAGAAAATTCAGTTTAATTCATAGATCTATTACACAATAAAGTGTGCAAAAAAAAAGGGAAGAGGTCTGAATACTTTCTGAACCTACTGTACAAACAAACGGTATGAACAGTGTGTGTGTATGTGTTTTAAACCACTTGAATGTGTGCTAGAGACTTTCTAGGCTAATTTAGATGTAGACTATTGGAGGTTGGTCAATACCCATAATTAGAGCATTACATTGATGAAAATAGTACGCTGTTCTCATGCTCTGAGTGTTATGAAAACCAAAGAGAGGTAGTACACTAAAGCATTCACCAAGCATTTTAATGTATGTAACAAGGCAGCAGAATATTAAAATAGGCACCACACTTACCCAATACACTGCAGAGAACGTCATTGTAGTCTTTGACCACCTGCCCTACATGACGCTGCACTCTCTGACAGTGTCTCAACAGAACTCTCAAACAATTGTTAGCTAATTTAAACACTATTGCTTGAAAAATGTTGTCCTTGAAATAATTCTGGTTTATCTGGGCTAAAGTCTAAGTCACTATGCCGATACTGCTACCCTTTCCTCATGATCTTTACATATTGTGTGCATCTTTCCACAGAGTCATTTAGGAAACGTCCTGGTGGACATGAAGCTGATTGACATTAAAGATACACTGCCTGTTGGCTTTATCCCGATTCAGGAGACCGTGGACACTCGTAAGCACTTCTCTCGTCTTTGCTCACTTGCAGGCAGTATAATTTTTTAACAAGGCTGATAGAAATCCTTTAACATGCATTTAAAAGTTTTTATTTTCCATATACAGTCAGGTCCATAAATATTTGGACATTGATAACGTTATTGTTCAGCTGTCTACCACAGTATATTGGAGGTGAAATTAAATAATGAATATGAGCTCAAAATGCAGACTTTCAGCTTTAATTTACAGGGATTTATATCCAAACAGGCTGACCAGTGAATTACAGGAATTACAGCATTTTTATATGTGGTCCTTCCCTTTTAAGGGACCAAAAATAATTGTACAAACTAACAATGATGATTTGAATTGTCATTTTTAGTACTTGGTTGCAAATCCTTTGCAGTCAGTGGCTGCCTGGAACCCACAGACATCACCAGATGCTGTGTTTTGTCCCTAGTGATGCTCTGCCAGGCCTTTACTGCAGCTGTCTTCAGTTCCTGCATGTTCTTGGGTCTTTTGCCTTCAGCAACTGAAATGCATGCTCAACTGGATTCAGGTCTGCTGATTGGCTTTTTTGAATGGCCATTGCAGAACTTTCCACCATTTGCCTTAAAAAAAAAAAAAAGTCTTGGTTTTGAAGGATACTTCTGGTCATTGTCCATCTGCAGTGGGAAGCATCGCCCAATGAGTTTTGAAGCAATTGGCTGAATCTGAGCTAATATACACTTCAAAATTTATCCTGTTGCTGTGGTCAGCAGTTACAGCATCAGTAAATACAAGGGAACTAGTTCCATTGGCAGCCAAACATGCCCACAGCATAAGATGAGGTGGTACGCAGTTTCTTTCGTCTGGTACAGGTTGACCTTTGTCTCATCTGTCCATTGGATGTTTTTGCAGAATTGTAAGGGCTTATTTAGATGTTTTTGGAAAACTATAATCTGTTCCTCCTTTTTTGAGGCTTACTAGTTTTCATCTTGTGGTAAACCCTCTGTATTTACTCTGCTGAAGACTTTTCTTGATTGTTGACTTTGACACAAATATGCCTACCTCCTGGAGGGTGTTCTTGACCTGGCAGACTGTGAAGGGTTTTTTTCAGGGAAGTAATTCAGTTGCTTCGCATGTTTTTTCTGGCCTTTTGGTGTTCTTGAGCTCACCACTGCAACTGCCAGACTTGCACATGCTTACTTACTGAAATAATGCAGGAATACCACACACCCGGCCATGGAACAGTGGAGTAGCCAATTGTCCAATTACTGAGCAGTAAGTCTGCACTTTGAGGTCTTGTTCATTATTTAATTTCAACTCCAGCATACCTGTGGTAGACAGCTAAAATAACAATTATTTTTCTGTGTCCAAGTCTGTATGGACCTGCCTGTATTTTCCATGGTAATCCTTCACAAATAAAGCCTAGCCGATAACTTGGACTGTCTGAGCTGTGTACTGTCACAGACAGTATTTGCTTAAATACATATAAACTGGCTATAAACTATAAATAACTATATTACCTATTAAACTATAAATACCTACTATTGTTGTGTAACAGCGCTACCATGCATTCTTTAAGTCTATGTGGTCTATTTGTCAGTAATGAAATATGCATCTTCCCAAGTTGTTCTCTCTGAACTTAGAGACTGGAACCTCAGAACCCTTTAACTATGCAATCTGTGCAGATAATTTCTGCAACAATAGTTTAAAATACTTTTAATCCATACTATGCCATGTCCCATGCTACAGCCTATCATTTGTGGTAGAAAAATTAGTGAAGTCTAAAATCTATGCTAAAATAAAACATGCCTGCCTCTTGCTCAGACTTTTGTTGTGTGTTTTGGACCAAATCTATCAGTGTTCCAGGTAAGTAATTTTCTTGTGATATCTTTAGGCTGCTTATAAATAAAGTGTGTGCATACACAAATTTGGAGCATGTTTAATCAGTGTTGCAAATTTAACAGTGGACCACAGCAGTTGTCCATTTTTTAAAGCATTTTTCACACATTTGGTGATATTTAATTAATTAATTAGTTAGTTGTGCCTTAAAGCCTTAATTATATAATTATGAAGAAAAATAAAAATATTTTTATATCGTTATTAGAGATGGCATGTACTACTTTTTCTTTTCCAATACCGATACCAAAATATACCAAAAAAATATCAACCAATATCAATACACTAAACCATTTCAAACTGCCTACTGTTTTTCAGAAAAATCCTCCAGGTCCTGCACATTATTTGCTTTTCCAGTATTTTCTGCATATTTGACCCCTTTCCAACAGTGGCTATATGATGTTGAGATCCATATTTTCACACAGAGGACTCGTACACAACTATTTCAAAAGGTGCAAACATTCACTGGGGCTCAAGAAGGAAACATATTGCATTAAGAGCCAGGGGGATGTAAACTTTTGAACAGGGTGATCGGTGTAAATTGTTTTGTTTAAAGATCTTTTTTTTCCATTTAGTACTGCTCTTTAGAAGCTACATAAAATATTTTTTCTTCTGGGAAACATGTAAATAACAATTTACACCCACAGCCACTTTGGAAAGGGGTCAAATATGCAGAAGATCCTGGAAAACTGAATAATAAAAAAACTGAAAAAAGACCAAACATAAAAACAGTCATGGATCATCCAGGTAACAACAAACAGAATTAAGTAATTTGAACTTTCATTTGTGTAAATTCAGTTATTATTTTGTCTTGTAGACTATATGTAAACATCTGCTTTGTGAAATAGCTTATTCAGGGCAGTGCTAAATAAAAAACAAAATGCAATTTTTATGATACCTTTTTTTTTATTATTATTATTAACATTTTGCAGATTCTGCAAGGCATCTTTAAACTTAAAACTTTAAAACTTGCTAACAACAGAAACAGCACAATTAACAAGCTGACCGGACTCATGTGATCCTCGTTGTTATGGTAACTGGGGGGTGTAACTGAAAACAAATACATTATTCAGATTGCACTGATGATGCATCCTAAAGAAATACTTTGGTGTTAAGTGCCGGAGCAAGGACGAGCATAAACACACAATAAACACTCACAGGTATTTAATCGTAAGTGTGGGAAAGGGAGTGGCAGGGCTGAGGGAAAGCATGAGAGTAGATGACAAGTTGAGAGGCCACGTGTCTACAGTGGTGTGGCTGAAGATTTGGCAGCTTCTAAGCTGAGGGAATCCGGCATTGCGGCAGCCCTGATAAGCGACAAAAACACTTGCTCAGCAAACACTGGGGTGGACTGGGCCCAGAGTCTGTAGTGTCGGGACAGCCCATCAGCATTCCGTGGTGGACCCCCACTTGATGCTGCACCTGAAATGAGCAATCTTGCAGTGAGAGAAACCAACAAGTGATGTGGAAATTAGTATCATTTGCCTTGACCATCCATTGTAGTGGGGCCTGATCTATGACCAGAGTGAAATGTCTGCCAGTGAGATGATTCAGTTCATCAAGGCCCTTTTGATGGCAAGAGCTTCCTGTTCCACTGCAGCATAGCATCACTCAGTGGGTTGTCAGTTTTCCAATGTGTACAATACTGGGTGTTCCTTTACATTTCTGGGACAGCACGGCACCCAGGCCTGTTTCCAAGGCATGGGTGTGTACGATGACAGGGAGGTTGAAGTTGGGACTCCTTAAGATGGGAGAGCTGGTCAGGGCTTTCTAAGGGCCTGGAGCACCAGCTCAGCTTTGGCTGTTCAGTGTACTTTGTCAGTGTGGAGGCATCAGCAGTTCTGATCGCTGATGCTCAGTGAGCTCGGCTGCCCGTTCGCATTTGCCTAACATCTCCAGGACACCCATAGAAGGTGGCTGCTGGCAGAGGAGCATGGTGCCAAAGACATAGTAGTCGACCCAGTGATACTGGAACAGTTCTGTGTCATCTACCAGAGGGGATAGCAGAATGGGTCCAGTGCCACCATCTGGCATCACTAGAAGAGGCGGTCCAGCTGGCTGAGCACCACTTTCCGGCATCATTGTGGCGGCATCATTTGGATAGTTCGTGAAGTGTGTGTGGCATCAACATGGTGCCCTGATTAGTCAGAATCTCTTTCAAGATTCTGACCCGGGAGATTATTTTATTATTATTATTATTATTATAGAGATTATTTAGAGTGCCTCTGCAACACTGCATGCTGGGATGTTGCACAAAGGCATGGCTTCTGGGTATCACATTGCGTATTCCACCAGGACTAACATAAAGTGATGCTCTTGTGCAGTCTGCTCTAATGGCCTGACAAGATCCACACAAATTCTTTCCAAGGGAACCTTGATTCACCTGCTGACATTTGACATTCCGCACATCACTTGAGAACATTTCCGCAAATGCCCGGCCCTTCCCATCTTCTGTGTCTTCCTGAGAAGCTTATGTTGATGGTCCAGGCACCTCCTCTACAGCCTCTATGCTGCACACATGCTACACCGCACTACACTGTTGCAGGACCTGCTGTGGCATACCTTCGTCAAAAAGTGAGAGGATTAGTCCCCCACCCAGCAACAAGACCACACGGTGCTGATAGTTCAGTTTGCAGATGTCTTTTGAGGGTAACCAGGCCTAACACAACTGGTTCAGCATGACATTCAAACCCTGAATGGAGTGGTGATCAGGCAGTGGCCCTACCATTTCCCAGACTCCCTTCATTGGGCTATTGATGAGCAAGCCAGAATGCTGCAAGATGGCATCATTGGCGTCCTCTAATCTCTGGTCTAGCCCCATTGTCTAGCCCTCAAAACCAATGGCGGTGTATGGCCAATGGATCTGTAATGATTTTCAGAAGCTCAAGCAGGTCTCCTGTTTGTGGGCCCTGTATATGGGCCAGGAATTTGCAGTTGGCACTGGGGAACAGTAGGAGCACTAGGTCACCTGGCTGGACCCTCTGCTAACCCTCTGCTGGGCCTTCTATGCTTGCTCCATATGTTCTTTGATAATCACTGACGTCTGCAGTGGTCCCACGAGATCCATTCCTATTCTCTTGAAGAGATGAGCGGGGTTGGCGGGAGCTTTTGGGGAGCAGTTGGTGCTGAGGCTAGCAGAGGTTCTTGACTTTCAGCCTGCATTCCTGGCCAGTGGAATCAATCTCAAAGATTTTCTAGCATAGAGAAATCATACTCCCTGTAGCAACTCGAGGCTGTGATGGGCTGGACACAGACACAGGAGGCAGGGGTAGTGGAAAATAAGTGTTCTTTGTATTAAATCTTTAGTGGAGTGGAAGTGAGATGACTGCAGAGTGAGAGGTGCGGCATTGTGGTCGTTCTAGCTCTGGGGTTGGCGAGCAGGGATGAGCCCCGTTGAGCTGAGGCTGGTAGGGACCGTGGCCTTCATCGCTGTCAGCAGTCTCTGAATAAGAGGGAGTGCAACGGATCAGCATTGCCATTGCCTGAGTAGCAGACCAAACATGCCCACTTTGTTGTTTCTGCTGCGCCCTTTAATACTCCCCTGGTTTCTCCAGGAGGGTGAGGAGCTGCCACAGCACTCGTTAGAGTCCAGCCGTGTGATTGTGCCTCCCCGCCTTGCAGCCATGTGCTCCTGCGTTATCCATAACAATGGGGGTGCTGAATTGGCGCTGTCCTTTCAGCACCTGGGCAGCAGTTGCGCGTCACAGTGTCCCCTAAGCTGTGAGCCAGTGAGTGTTGCACTCATAGGTTGTAGCTTCGGGAGAGGCCATCAGTGTTGCCATGGTGGACCCCCACTCGGTGCTGCACCCAAAAAGAGATGTCCTGCAACGATAGGAACCACCAAGTTACCCTGGCATTTGTGTCTTTTGCGCTGGCCATCTACTGCAGGGGGGCGTGGTTGGTGATGAGCGTGGCAGACTGCCAGGTAATAGCACAGCTCCTTGATGGCCCACTTTATGGTGAGGGCTTCTCTCTCGACGCCAGTGTACTTCTTCTCAGCAGGGGTCAACTTCCTGCTGGCATACAGGGCCGGGTGCTCTTCTCCCTCAACCATCTGCGAGAGCACGGAGCCCAGTCTTGGAAGTGTCCGTGTGGATGGTGAAAGGCAGGTTGAAGTCTGGCTTCCTGGGGAGCTGGTGAGTGCCCTCTTTAGAGCCTGGAATGTCTGCCCTGCTTTCAGTCTGCACCCGGTCTAGTAGGCCATTTCTTGATGAGATCTGAAGGGTGGAGACTAATGAGAAGTTAGGGACAAATCTCCTGTAGTAACCCGCCAACCCCAAAAAGGCACGTACCTGTTTTTTGGTGGTGGGGTTTTTTTGCCTCAATTCTTTTTCTCCTGCTGCTTCAGCATACCCCGGCCGATGCGGTACCCCAGGATTGGCCATCAGTCCTGTCTTCCGGAGGAGTGGATGATTATATTGACCAGGTAGACGGGAGCAAATTGTCTGTCTGGCCATAGGGCGATGTCCATCAGACATTGGAAGGTCGTGGGCGCACCATGCAGCCTGAAGGGGAGAACCTTGTACTCCCAATGGCCATTGAAGGTACTGAATGCCATCTTTGCTTTGGCGTCCAGGGCCAGCGCTACCTGCCAGTAGCCTTTAGTGAGGTGGAGGGCTCTCCCTAGTCACTCCACCAGGTCGTCTTCTTGGGAGAGGGGGTAGCAGTCGAAATCCGATACCTGGTCTTCCGAACCACCACAGTGGGGCTGGACCAGGGGCTGGCGGACTCCTTGATGACGCCATCTTGCAGGGTCTGGCTAACTTCCTCCTCAGTAGCATGGTAGTGGGCTTCTGGGACATGGTAGGGACACTGGTGGGGTTTTTATCGTGTTGGACAAGATGCATCATCCCTGGTGCTGAAGAGAAGCTGTCAGCAAACTGATCCATTGGTCCTTCAGCTCTCGTCTCTGTGTGGGGGTCAGATCTTCTCCCTTCTGCACCAAGGTACGCTCTGCGGGATCTGAGGAGATACTGGCAAAAGCTGAGAGCACTGGAGTAGACTTGACCCATTTTTTAAGCAGATTAATGTGATACATTTGAGTCTCTGCACATTTACCGGGCTGTTGCAGGTGGTAGTTCACCAGGCCCACCCTCTCGAGAACAGGGTAAGGGCCTTGCCAAAGACCTTGCAGTTGGCACTCGGGCGTGGGAGGAGCACACGTTGCCTGGCTGGAACTCTTGGGGCTGAGCTGGCCAGGTGTAAATGCATTGCTGTTCTGCCTGGGCTTCCCCCACGTGCTGACGAACAACAGGTGCCCCTCTTGTCCTGAATGTACTCGATAATGGTGCGGAACAGCAAGGGATGCTCCTCCCATGCCTCTTTGGCCATGTCCAAGAGCCCACGAGGCCTTGTCCTGAACAGCAGCTTGAAGTGGGTGAAGCCTGTGGAAGTCTGGGGTGTTTCTCAGACTGCAAAGAGGATATAGGGTAGAAGGAGGTCCCAATTCCTTCCTTCCTTATTTACCACCCACTGCAACATCCGTTTAAGAGCCTGATTAAACCTCTCGACCAAACCATCAGCGGCCCTACAAGGTCCATGCCTACTCTCTTGAAGGGAACGCCGATGATGGGGAGGGCACGGGCTTCTTGGGCATGGTGCATTGGCACTGGGGGCACCTCTGGCAGAATCTCCAGACCTCGACGTCTCGACAGGCCAGTTGCATCAGCATCTCCATCTTCCACTAGGGGGACCACTAGGTGGTAGCAGAGTTGGCCATGCCATTCTGTGTGGTGGTGGAGGAGGCCACCCTTGACAGTGAAATAGGTGGTAGAAAGTCTCTGGTCGGGATTTTGGTTTACACCCTCTATCTGCAGCACCCAGCCCCAGCAGTGCTTCGGGCAGTTGTGTTCCTTCTCCAGGAGGTTTCTCCAGGAGGGTGAGGAGTTGCTGCCACACTCATTAGAGACCAGCTGTGTGATTGTGCCACCCTGCCTTGCAGCTGTGTGCTCCTGCACTATCCATAACAATGGAAGTTATTGAAGTGGTGCTGTCCTTTCAGCACCCGGGTGGCAGTTGTGCAAGGAGCGTGCAGTGATTGAAGGGTGGCGGCTGCAGGCCTGCTGTCACATCTCATTATAATGAAATGCTGATTAATGGACCCCAGGAGCACTCTGAGTGTATTCATCTTTAAAGAAGATTCTGATACTGTGTGTCCAGTGAACTTTTCTGATCTTTCTGCAATGTAACAAACCCAAAAACTAAAGTAAATCTGATAAAATATTATTAGATGGCAATTGTTGTCAACTGTAAATAACAGTTTCCTGATTTGTGAAAGACGTTGTTTTGAAACATAGTTAACTTGTTTACTCAGTCAAAAAAACAGCTGACATTAAAACAATTTTCAGACATTTGCTTTGCTGAAAAGCTCACAGATTGTTGTTAATGTCAGGCCAAATGGCTACTGTTGTATTGCATTACATTAACCTACGTGACTTGCTTTATCCTGCCTTACGTTGTTGTGCTACAAGCAGTTCTCTGATACTTCCAGCTATGTTTGTTACAGGATCAGCTAGAATTTGTTCTTTTTTTCACTGATATCCTATCTGCCATTTTTATAAGTATTGGTCTGATACAGATCCTGGGTATCAGATCAGTGCCATCTCTAATCATTATTGCTATAGGCCTATTTAAAAATGAGGTGCTATAAGGAAAAACAAATGATTTTCATTACAGACTACCATTGAAAGCGAGAGTTTATGGAGACAAGGATGTACTTAGAGTACAGTGTTTGAGTCATTGATATCCAATAATACTTTCTTAAATTAACAAATGTATTTTTTAACTTGGAAAACCCATAGTTGCAGATTTGCAACATTTTTCCAAAATCCACCCCAGTGCAAAAAATAATGAAGTGTTAATAAATCAGTTACTTAGTCCTAACCCATGCATTTAACCCTACTGCTACTTCTACTCCATTCATCTTTCAACTTCAATCTCTGTTTCTTATTTACTTCAGAGGAGCCAGCATTCAGGAAACGGAGGCTGTGTATTAAGTTTATCCCAAGGGACTCCACTGAGGCTGCAATTTGTGACATCCGTATCCTGGGACGCTCCAAACAGGCCCCACCACAGTATACATTCATAGGGTCAGTTTCCATGAAGATCTGCAGTCAGATGAATGATTCCCAACTGTTTACAACACTTAGATTTTTTTATGGGCATATTTATGAATCTGTCTAGGTCCTGTTTTTTTCACTGTAAGATGCTTTACAAAGTTGAATGTTTAAGAATGTAAAAGAAGTTTTAATTTAATTTTAATGTCAGGAGACCCACAAAAATCTATTTCACCTAATGTTTACTAATATACAGTGGATATAAAGTGTGCACACCCCTGTTAAAAAGTTTTTGTAATGTAAAAATATAAATAAATAAACTAAGATAAATCATGTCATATCTTTTTCCACCTTGCTGTGATATAGCAACTAACAAAATTCAAGTGAAAAACAAATTTTTAGGGAAAAAGAAAAAACTTACAATAACCTGATTGCACAAGTTTGCACGCTCTTTTATGTGACATAATTAACCAATCACATTCAAACTCATGTTCAAAAGTAATGATCATACACCTGTCATAAATGAGGTGATTGCTATTAACCACAAATAAAGATCAGCTGTTCCTGTAGGATTTTCTTGACATAATCTTGGTTTCATCCAACTGTTGAAGCTATGGTCCACAAGGAGCTTACAAAGCATGTATGGGATCTCATTGTCAAAAGCTATCAATCAGGGGAGGACTACAAAAGAATTTCAAAAATATTAGATGTACTGTGGAACATCATAAAGGTCATCAGCAAGTGGAGAAAATGGGGCACCACAGTGACATTGCCAAGAGCAGAACGTCTCTCCAAAATTGACAAAGGGACAAGACGAAAACTTATCAGGGAGGTTGCCATGAGACCTGTGGCAACGTTAAAGGTGCTTGAGGTAATATCTGGCAAGTGCTGGTCACTCCCTGCATGTGACGACAGTCTCTTGTGTTTTTCACATGTCTGGACTATGGGGTAGAATAGCTAGACAGAAGCCCCTTCTCATGTAAAAAACATCCAAGCCCACCAAACTAGTTTGGGCATAATTCTAAAAGATATGTTTGGTGCAAAAACAGCACAGTTTAAAACCCAGAGAACACCATAACCTCAGTGAAACATAGTGGTGGCAGCATCATTCTATGAGGCTGCTTCTCTTCAGCTGGGTATTGGGGCTCTAATAAAGTTGGAGGGAATCATAGATAGCTCCAATCTATTTTGGCACAAAACCTGCAGGCCTCTGTTAGACAGCTGAAGATGAAGAAAAATTTCACCTTCCAGCACGATAATGACCCAAAGCAGGTTTCAGAAGAAGATCATCAGTGTTTTGGAATGACCCAGTCAGAGCTGAGTTCAAAATCCTTGAAAACCTGTGGAATGAATTGAAGAGGGCTGTGCCGAGGAGATCCTCTCCCAATTTAATAGGTCTGGAGCATTTTTCCAAGGAAGAATGCAATTAAATTGCCAAATCAAGATGTGCTAAGATAGGAGACTGTTATCTAAAATAGCTGAGTCCTGTATTATAAGAACCTTTAACAAAGTATTAGTGTGCAGCACTTGTATAACCAGGTTACTTTAAGTTTTTCCTTTTTTTCCCCTAATACATTTCTATTTGTTTTTCACTTGAATTTTGTTGGTTGCTTTATCACATTAAAGACAGGAAAAGAACTGAGATGACTTACTTTGGTTTCATTTTTTTTTTACATCACAAAAAAAGAGAGAGAGACAGTGACAAAGAGAGATGGCATAAAATGGGAGAGAGAAACAGGAGCCCCCACAGAGAGCTGCTTTAACAGTTACAAATGCCCACTGGCACTGCTTTGACCACTGGACACAATCAGAGACTTCCATTTTAGTGGGATTAGTCGGTGGGTTGGTAAGGTCAGAATCATTAGGCACAAACCTGTGGTAATATCCTGCCAGCACAGGAACTGTGTCCCATTATTTGTATTGGGTCCTGGGCAGGCCACAATCACAGCAGTCTTATCAGTTTAGGGAAGCTGCTGCCAATGACCCAAGTGGAAGCCCAGATAATGAACCTCCACCCATCCAATTGAGCATTTCTCTGGGTTTACCTTGAGTCCAGCTCATCTCAAGCACTGGCCTTATATGTTGTCCTCATGTTAGATTGTCACCTAATTAAATAGAATTATATGCACAATGGGACTACAGAACATGGTTTATTAATCATTGAAACATAGCAGTCAACCTGAAATTCCCTAACAGAAGAGTTTAAATTAGTGTAAACCAAATGAGGTGGAGAAAACTTTGGAAATAAGAGAATCTGCTGATCGCCCTTGGTGAAATCCAAGGAAAAATAATAACAAGCCTTTTAAAGCTGATCCAGGAGCTTCTCTGTAGGAAAATCAAATTTTGAAACTGCATTCACCTTGCGGAAATCTAGACAGATACAGAATATCCTGTCCAGCTTGGCTTTTCTGCCTTTTTGTGTATTTTTTGTCAATGGCGATCCAGTTCGGATTTAATATTCAAGGCATATTATGCTTCATAATATCAGGAGTACTGTACCAGGCAATCAGTGCCCAGACTTTTTATCTCAATTTACGGATTTATTGGTGCTGCTCCTGATGTGTGCTCCCAGCTGCGCGAAAAAGATGGAGAGGAAAGCACACTGGAGAACTGTTCAGATTTAGGAAGAGAGACCTAAGATCTTCCACTCCCTAGAATATTCCTGTCTAACATGCACTCAGTTTGTAACAAGATTGATGAACTCAAAATCCTTGCAAGCACAAAAAGGGGACTTTTGACTGACTTCAGTTTACTGCTTCATGGAGACATGGCTGAAAGATGCGATTCCGGAAATTATAGTGGAATTACCTATACAGGGTGGATCGAGTCCCTGTTCTTTTCAGTAAGAAAAAAGGAGCGGGTTTGTGCTTCTGCATTTGTGCCCTGACTCTGGTGCACCTGTAACTCTGAAACACTGTACTGATCATCTGTCCCCCATCTTTATGGATGTATTCAACTGGTCACTGGAGCTGAATACTGTTCCAGCATGCTTCATGACATCCCAGTTCCAAAAAAACCCCCAAAAAAAACAAAGGTAACTGGCCTTAATGATTATAGACCTGTAGGCCCTCATCTCTGTTATCATGAAGACCTTTGAAAGACTGGTGATGGTATTTCTCAAATCCAGTACTCTGGATCTGCTTGATCCACTACAAGCAGATCCAGAGTACTGCAGCTTCGTAGATGATGCAGTTCATATCAGGCTTTACTTTGTACCTAGACTCTCCAAATTCATATGCCAGGATTCTCTTTGTAGATTTCTGCTTTAGATTTCAGCCTTCGTTCTGTCCCTGAGTTCCTACAGAAACTTATCACTTTGCAAATTCCTGGTTCCATCTGTATGTGGATCACAAACTTTCTTTCTGACAGGAAGCGGTTTGTGAGAATTGGTCAGAACATTTCTGAACCCCAGTCACTCAGCACTGGAGCACCACAAGGTTGTGTCCTCTCATCAATTTAAAATTCGCTCTGCACAAATGACTGTGTGATGCATCTGTGAAGTTGATCACATTTGCAGATGACATCCCTGTGGTTGGTCTCATCATTGATGGTGATGAGTCAAAGTACCACCAGGAGGTTGAACAACTATGTAGGATCTGAAGCGAACAGGCAAAGAAAGCAAAGAAGCCATAAAGCTAGGAATCCTGCTCCCAAACTTTGCAGATCCCAGTTATTCACTGCTTGTTTACTGATTGCTGGATTTCAACTGTCCTGTGAACAATCAGTAACTGATAGGACATCCCAAGACCAGATGGCTCACCCAACACGATGGTAAAACTGATAACTACAGGAAAGGGGGGGACTCACCCAAGGACCCTCATGGAATGAGACCTTTGTTCTCCCCAGGAACACAAAGTTCACCACCCTTCAC
>CM075029.1:10561311-10574414 GCA_037576675.1 Pangasius sanitwongsei | reverse complement strand
TTCCCCTTCTGAGCTAAACAGCTAATTTCCTTACATATTGGTGGAGAATACATAAAATTAACCTAAACAGCTAATTTTCCCTACAACTAGCTTCCTGGTGTAGCCGGAATAAGCTTGAGCTCAACATGCTTAAAACCACATAGATGCACAATAACTTCAGGAAACGCACGTTCCGCCTCCCCACTCATCCTTAATTTATCAGTAAGAACTGTCACTTTGTTCAAGTTTCTGGGAGCCACACACACACATGATCTCAAATGGGAGATGCATACATCAACCATCAACAAGAAAGCTCAGCAAAGGATGTATTTCATACTGCAGTTGGCGAAGTTCCATCTACACCAGGCTATACTGGTGCAATTCTATACTGCCAAAAGAGAAAGCATCCTTATATCTGCCGTCAGTATCTGGTTTGGTGCAGCCTCCTCCAGAGAAAAGAGGAAGCTGCAACACACTATCAAGACCATAGAGAAAATCATTGGCTGCAGTCTGCCGGCTGTACTTGAAGACCTGTACATCGCCAGGGCAAAGAGGCAAGCAGGAAAAATCATTAGTGATGCCTCCCACCGTGTTAATTACCTATTCCAAAAACTACCTTCAGGAAAGCGATTCCACTCCCTGATGATAAAAACAGCACGCCATCAAAACAGCTTCTTTCCGCTGCCAATTTCTTTTATTAACCAGACTGGCTAGGCAGCATTCGGTGATCACTACAATGCTGACCTGCCAGTAACAAGGAATCTTGCATTAAATGTTGTAATGAATAATTGTATTCCTGGTTCCTGCACTAGATACTTGATTATTATTATTATTATTATTATTATTAGTAGTAGTAGTAAGTTTTATTATTTATCTTTAATTATTTTGCAAGTTAGATATAATTTTAAATATTAATAAATAGGACTATTTATTGATATTTATTAAATGTATTATTTATTAATATTGCCATTACTATACATCATTGCTTTTTTTTTTTTTTTTATTATTATATCTCACAGTTGTTCCACTCCATTTAATGCACCAGCTGCCTTACATTACATCTGTAATGTAAATTACAACTGAGCCTACCATTTCCGCTTTGGGTGCAATATTTGTGTATTAAGATGGTAATTGTGTTGTGTTGTCCAAGATGTGTGTGTTGAATTTATCGTGTTGTGACAAAACACCATGAAAAATTTGTAATCCCTGGAAATGTATATAGCAGATAAATTGATTCTGATTCTATTAGTTCAGTGTGCCAGGGAGAAACTTGTCTGAAAATTCAGGTTGCAACTTGCCAACTCTTCTGTCTAGAACAGTAAGAGATTGTCTCCAAGTGGGATGGGAGTGAGTTTTTTGGAGCACCCCAGTCCCAATTCATCTCTCTCTGCCACTGCCATCACCAAAGCGACAAGGGCCAGCTCTCTCCACTGTTTGAGGAGATAGAAGTAAATCTGCTGTGTTTCCCCATCCATTTGCAATGAGTGACCTCAAAGCGCCCGTGCCAACATCACTGCAAAGAACACAACAGCAACATCGCTGCAAAGAGTATTCAAGCTTGGGTGCCTTGGCATAGTTGACAAACAGTAACCTAAAACATATGGAGAAGCAAAGTTGCAGCTTTGGTGTCCTTGGTTGTGCGTGGCTTATTGAAACATATGCTCAGTTGACTTCTAAGAGACTTCTAATCTCATCATTACCCCTCTAGCCCTGTAAACCTTGATGTGGACAGTCTTGGTACAGAACATCAGTATTTCTATTTGAATTTATCCAAGGTTTTATTTCTCCAAGGTTTTTTATTTTAGCCAAACTGAGGTATAATTTCTTATCAGTATAGATGATACCTGTGTTGTTTTAAAAAAAAAAAAAAGGGGGGGTGGTCCAACATGAAGAGCAGAAAGCTGTGTATGGGAGAAGTTTTGAGAAAATTTGAACTCAGTGGTGTAATTGCAATCTGGCCTTCCAATTCTTACTGCTGATGAGTGGTCTTCTTCAAACAGTGGATTGTGATACCTGCCTTGTGGAGGTTGTTGGCTCTCACAATGATTCTGTCATCAACTGCTGCTGTTCTTCTTGGATGACCTGTTTAGCTGTTCAGTTGCTGTCTGGTTGCAATTAGCAAAACAATACAGAGATGAACAACAAAAGTTCTGGAGCCAAGATTAACCTTTACCAAAGTGATTGGAAAGGCCAAAGCGTGAAGAAAGAAAGGATCTGCTCATGATCCAAAACATATGAGCTCATTGTTCTAGCACGGTGGAGGTAGTGTCATGGCTGTTTCTGGAACTGGCTCACTAATCTTTATTGATGATGTAACTCATGATGGTAGCAGCAGAATGAATTCAGAAGTCTACAGAAACATTCTGTCTGCCAAAATACAGGGAAATGCATCCAATCTTATTGGGAGGAACTCCATCATTCAGCAAGACAATGACCCAAAACACACTGCCAGCACAACAAAGGATCAGGTGAAAAAGTGGAAGGTTTTAGACTGGCCAAAGCAATCACCTGAACTTAACCCAATTGAGCATGCATTTAGCCTCCTGAATAAGAGACTGAAGGGAGAATCCCCTGAATAAAAAATAACAACCGGGATCAGCTGTGGTACAAACCTGGAAAAGCATCACAAAAGAGGAATGCAACAGTTTGGTGATGTCAGTGGGTCACTAGATTGATGTAGTTATTGCAAGCATGGGATATGCAACCAGACTATCTGTTCCTATACTTCTTGCTCATGTAAGAATTGGGTGGTCTGCTACCAGTGGTCCCATGTAAGCTGCTGAACACATCTAGATGAGAATATCAGGAAATACAAGCTGAAATTCTGATCTATCATCTTGTATTCAACTTTTGATCTCAGACCCAGAAGTTTTCAGTGTATAGCAAAAACAAAAGAATTGGCCTTGCTGTTCCAATACATATGGGGGGACTATATGTTCAAGGGAGAATAATAGGAGGCCTAAAGCAGAACCTTGTGCAATAACATACTGTACTTTTTTAGGCTCTGAAGATTTAATATTAATGCTGGTACTGAGAAGTAAAGTCTAAAAAATGTTTGTCTAAACCAAATGTTTTTTCATGGCCAATAGTGTGAATGCATTATTGCATTACACAGCTGTTAAGTGATAAATTTATCCAGTATCCTAGATAGGAGAGGAGTGTTGGATGGTAACTGGGAAAAATCAAATGGGAATATAACACATTGCTTATGGCACCATTTATTGTTGGCTAGTTATAAATTCCTAACCTAACTGAGCATTTCCCCACAGAGAGCTGAACAACATGGGGATCTGGTACCGAATGGGGAAGGTGCCTAGAACTCAAGACTGCTCTCCCATACAGAACAACTCTTCCGCCACAGCAACCACCACCAGCATACAAACAGTCACCAACTCTACTTCAGTTCCTGTCCTGCCCAAGTATGTGTGCCTGAGCAAACTGTGTTTAGACATACGAAAATAGAATAATCATATTTGAGGATCAGTGAGTGTGGTCTGAGTGGTTAGTAGATAGTCTGAGTAGATTTAAACATGCAAAAGACACCAGTTACAGTATAATTAATAGTTGCTATAGATACTATAATACTTGCTATAAAGTATAATGAAGTGCACACAAATCTATATCAATACAATTCAATACAGAAGTTCCAGATGAAGAAGCGAGACAGAGCGGGAGTAGAGCATCATGATTGAACAGGCAGGTCTACTGAGCAAGAAGAGCAAAAACAGTTGAATTATGTTAGTTTCTAGCACTGGCATCACAGAGATAGGAAACAGATTATTAGTTATTATTACACAGTGTGGAGAAAGGGTGTATATTGTGATCAGAATGCAAACAGGGACTGCGGCAGGTCTAGGTATTACAGCGTAAGGGTCAATCCATATCACTCAACCGGAGGTGGTTGCACCATGATTTTGCTAAGACTTTTAGTACATAAAGTTTGGTACAAAGTGCTACCAAATATCAACACTACTATGTAGTGGTCTTACCATCATTACAAAATGTAATGCAGAGAAAATAATCAAGCTTCCTTCACTTTTTGTTGCTTCAATTTTAATAATCTTACAAAGCTGTGCCCTTGTAAATATTTCTGGCCGGAGTGAGTATACTTTGATATTCCAGCTCATAGTAAGACTGTATCTGACTTATTTTTCTAAAAATGTGTCCTTCAAAATGGCAGAAAATGCAGTATTTGCACAAAAAATTAATTCCTAAGCACTTTTAAGATGCTCATAGAAAGATCAGTATTTTAGACAGAGACCTTTACGAATTTAAGAAAATCAAGTTTACTACTCTTAACTAAAATATAGAGAATTGCCTATACTATAAAACTCTGTTTTCTTTCTTGTATCTTGTATAGTGAAACTAGTGGGGTAAAACCCCTAGTTTTTAATTCACAAATAAGCACTAGATTTTGTTTAAACACAAACCAGTATTGCTGAAATTGGTAAAATGTACAAACATTTACGATTTTAAAAACCATCTAATTCAGTATTGACAAAAGGTGTGAATTTTTGCGTAAGTAGTGGTTATAGTACTACTAGCACTCGAAGTACCATGTTCTTTATATATTGTCTTATACTTCTGTAAAACAATATTTTTTTGTTATAAAATATTGCTTATGTCATCAATGTGGAAGCAATGAATACTCATGGAAAATGTACTGACAGCTGTTCTGTGGAGCATTCTAGTTGTCAGTACATTTTCTGCTGCCTAGAAGTATTGTTTAATTTTAGATCTGAATACCAGAGATACCAGAATACCAGAGAAAATGTTGTGATCCCTTCAGCAAACACAAAAATATCTGTACTGTACTGTGTGTTTCAATTGAACTGCTAACATCTTGGTCAAAAGAATAAATGCAGATGTGAAATCTGAAATGAAATTATGCCCAAGATGTCAGAGGCCGTAAATAACCCTGCAGAATCCAGTACTGAGGGGGAACAAAGTGACTTTAAAGTAGAGACTAAGCCTTTTCTCTTTTACACACGTCTTCCCGCACCAGACACAGGAAGCCAGGAGCATCAATACAAGATTCAAGAAAATTTATATCCTGAATTTACATATTTCTGCTTTATGACAATGTCCATTGTTAAAAGTGCTATACAAATAAAATTGAATTGAATTGAAGTTCCTTGCAGATAATAATGTAAAGTTGGAAAATTAAATTCACAGCAATCAGATCTAAATAGGCTTATGTTAACATTATGTATACATTTGACAAACATTGTGTTTTACATATATAAAATTTCCAATATTTTCATGATGATGACAGCCCTGTTGATGATGAATGCTCAACCCTTACCGTGGCGAATACATAATGCCAGATGGAAAATTTCATAGGTTCTTAAATTCCCCTTTGCCATCCTTTGCGCTTGTCAAAATGCATCTGTATATGGCTCGAGATACCTCACTGTTATAACCAACAAACCAACACATGCACTCACCCAACCAGAGTACATTTTTTAGGCCTTTGCTGCAGAAATGGTCGACCATCTGGACAAATCAAATGGGACATGCAAGTGTCATTTAACATGAAATTCTGACTGTGGATGAAGTACCGATATACAATGCCCCTTGTCCATGAAATTCTTGAGTCTATGAATGGAGCTGCATATTTGAGTACTTTAGATTTACAGAGTGGCTGTTGCTACGTTGAGATGAGTGAGGATGGGACTTTTCCAGTTCCAGACACATGGGACTTTTCCAGTTCCAGATCATTCTGTTTGGGTTGAGGAATGCTGGCACAACCTTCCAGCGATTGATAGACCACGTATCAATACAGGGGAACCTGAAATGTACCTGAAACCTAATTTTCTGGGCCACATAGTGACAGGGGAAGGAGTGGCTGTTGACTGGAAGAAAGTAGCAGCTATTGCTGACTTTCCTGTCCCTACTGACATTAAGAGCCTTCAAAGGTTCTTAGGCTTGGTGGGCTGGTGTCATAAGTTTATTTCAAGGCTGGCAGATAAAGCTTCCCCGCAGAGTCACCTCGAGAAAAAGGGAGTTGGATGGAATTGGACTCCTTGATTGTAAAAGTGCTTTTGAAGCTTTAAAGCAAGCACTCACAAAGCCTCCTATTCTTGCCCAGCCAGATCCCCTAAAGAAATTTTAGGTGCAAGTGATGCTGGACTAGGAGCAGTACTCACTCAAACAGCTGATGGCAAAGTAGTAGTCATTGCACATGCATCAAGAGCACTATATGGGGTGGAACTCCAGCATTCTACTGCCGCAAAAGAGTGCTTGAAACCAAATCAAGGAGATAAAAGGTCTGGAGTTGATTCCAAGCGTTGAATTTGCATTTGGTAGCTGTTCATGGGGAACTCTCAATATGCAGTCCAAAGAGGTGTCAATGCAAAAGGCCATCATTAGGCTGAAGAAAACAGACCTATCCGAGACAACATTAAAAGTGGCCAAATGAACAATTTGGTACATTCTTTAAAAGAAGGAATGCACTGGCAAGCTCAAACACCAAAAGGCCTGGATGACCATGGAAGACAACTAAAGTGGATGAATGCTGAATTCTTTCCTTGTTGAAGAAAAACCCTTTCACATCTAGCCAAGTCAAGAACAGTCTGGAGAAGGTATGCGTATTTCTGTCAAAGTCTACAATCAAGGGACACCTTCATGAGAGTAAATACAGACCGTTTACCTGAAGATGCAAACCACTGGTAACACTCAAGAAAAAAAGGCCAGATTAGATTTTGCTTAAAAAAGACTGTTTAAAAAAAAAAAAAAAAAAAAAAAAAGGCTGACCAGTTCTGATGCAAGATTAACTTGTACCAGTATGATGGGAAGAGAAGAGTGTGGCGAAGGAAACTGGGCCAATGGAACTGGGTCACTGGTGTTTATTGATGATGTGACTGCTGATAGAAGGAGCAGGATGAATTCTGAAACATATAGAGCTATACTTTCTGCTTAGATTCAGTCAAATGCTGCAAAACTGTTGACGGTGCTTCAGAGTACAGATGGATAATGACCCAAAACATACCATGAAAGCAGCACAAGGGCTTCTTAAGGCAAAGTAATTAAATGTTCCTAAATGTCCAATGACCCCAACCCAAAAAAAATTGCTTTTCAATTACTGAAGACAAAACTGAAGTCAGAAAGACCCACAAACAAGCAGCAACTGAAGGCAGCTGCAGTAAAGGCCTGGCAAAGCATCTGAGGGGAGGAAACTCAGCATTTGGTGATGTCCATGATTTCAGGCAGTCATTGACCGCAAAGGATTTGCATCTAAGTATTAAAAATAATCCTAATATTTATGATTGTTGTACTACTTATTATTATAAATAAAAATGAATAAATGTTGTTATTCAAGTGTTATTAATTTTTAGATGGAATAACAACACTTTGCAAATACTGTTGCACTTGCAAAGTACTAGGAGGAATAGCGCAGCTATTCTCAAGTTAAATGTACAGTGAGATATAATTAGTTAATTCTAAATTGATTCAAGAAGGGGACTTGGTCTTAAATATGAATAGAAAAAAAATTAATTTGTTAATTTTTGCAGGCTGATAAATTTTTGTACAGTAGTTGGGTAGTGTTTAATTATACGGTAATGCATGCGTTTTTTTCACAGACACATATCTATGACCCTACCTGCCAGTTTTAGGAGGAGTACCACTCGACCTGACTACGAACACCAGAGCTCCACTCTATATGCCATCTCAGGTAAAAACTTTCATGTCATCTCAAGTTTGGTCTGTGCTACTCTTTTTCTGACGGTTGATGTAAATGTATACATCCTGAGTTCAATGTGTGGGATAGGTAGTGATATGGTTTAATTGTTTCATAGGACACTAATATGATGCTATAAAAGATGATGAATAAAAGGCTACTCTGTTGGCCTTTTTTTCCCCATTGGAACAGCCTTATTAAAGATCTTTTACCTCTCTATGGCTACCATTACTTCAATAATATATTTGGTCATTTTAAGGGTTTGTTTTTGTTCACTGTTCTGAATTTTAGCTATGGATGGAGTGCCCTTTGTGATCTCTGAGAAGTTTGCATGTGCAAGTGATGTAAGTCTGCCTTTGTCATTTTGAATTCTTTGTCGTATGGAAGTAATGTAAAATGTATGAGACAATCTAATTTACAGCTGTTCCAGTTTTCAGATACACTTTAAAACATAGGTACATTCCCCGGTACCTTAGATGAACTGGCTCAAAGATGTATGTGCAAGATGTCACAGATTGCAGTAGCAGAGTTGGACCAATGGAGGTCAAACCAAGATATATTTGTTATTTCTGTTCAAACCCTAGACTTCTTGGACAAAGCTGTACTGCAAATATCAGAGTTGTGGCTTAGAAGTAGATTTAGATACCCAAAATTACCCTTGGGAGATCGACAAAGTCTGTTGGTCCGCCCGTCCGAGTCAGTCAGTCAATTAATTAATCCTTTGAATAACTGCAGTGCACTTCACTAGTAAGGTAGAAGTAGTATCACCATAGTATACAAAGTTTCCAGAGAAACAATTGTGATATTAAATGTGAGGGCTATTGATAGATCTAATATCTAGATCTAATATATCAGTAGCTTGACAGTGTAACTCTTATGGCTGTGCAATGCATTATATCACAAGATCTCACTGATGGCATTACACATTGTGTACATTATACACAATATTGTACACACACACACACACACATACACATACTCTCTCTCTCTCTCTCTCTCTCTCTCTCTCTCTCTTATAGCTTGATAAGTGATTTAGAATTTTTTTAATGTTTCAATTCTGTAATGCTCTACAGGCTTCATGCTATGTTTCCTCAGAATGCCAAGCATGAAAGCTATAAACCCAACCAAATTGCTTTTGCAAATTGTGTTGCTACCTGCTCACTTGAAGAGGCCCAGCTGTTCATTTCTTCTCAGAATGAACCTGGCTTGAGGATAACCTTTTTAGACATGTTAATGAGGTCAGCAGATTCCTCTTATTCATTTTATTCATTATAAATCCCCAGACTGTCATTCCTATTTACAGTACAGGTCTTCCCCTCCAGGACTCCAAAAATTCTATTCGTCATTTACAGCTACTTAAAGACTTACCCTTTACTTAGACTTAAACACATTTGCTTTACTAAGACTTAAACACAGACTTTGCTATGTGCTATGCATCACAAATTAGAGTAGCTGAAAGTATTGAGAGAGGTGTTTTATTTTAGGTGTGTATCCCCCCTACTTCACTGTGAATAATGACCATAGTCATTTTACCATGTAACTTTATGCATACATATCATGCAAGCATGAAAAATCTACAGAAGAAAAGGGGAGAAATACAATTGAAAGGTAAGCTGTTAAAGAATTTTAAAATCACCCATAAGCCCACTTTTACTGGGAAGGGACAAATTTGTCCTAAATGGTTAATATTATGTATTGAATATTATGTATTATGTATCAACCTAAATGCTTAATATTATGTAAAATTGCCTAAACATACAATGACCAAATGTCAAAAATGAATGAATGGGGTGAGTTAGTCATTTCTGCATGCTCAAAACTTGCCAGTATATTTGTGTATTGTGTGTGTTAAGACGATTTTGTGGCTTATGAGTTGATATTGGCAGATGAACAAAAATATTGCCATGACTAATTATTTAACAAGCTGTTATTTTTGCTGGTTTGCTTTTAACTTTGAACTGACAAGCTCTTGGCACCTTAGCATGGTATGTTTTATCTTAAATAGCAGTTATTTGTAGCCTCAGGATTTAGGCTATTGCAGTACAAATTTGGCAGTAAACCAATAATTAAAATCCAAATAAGCTGTGATTCACAAACATCCACAAAACAATTTTAGCTACCACAGTCTGCTACAGTAACATAAGAATTTAATAAATATACATATTTACATATTCTTGGTTGACTCATGATTCTTTGACAAAATTGGTCAAAGCATCATAAGTCAGTCATGATAACATTTCTAAGACAAAAAATTGTGATTCATTCTGTTTGTTTTATCAGTATTGTTCAGACATAGTGGCAATTAGAACTTCCATGCAGTTTGAATTTTAACCAACACTAGCTGTTACTGTGGGACTGAAATATTGAACACACAGCATAAATGTCAGTTTTACTGAATGTAAGATCAGTATTTCTGTTCATTGGTTTGTGTCAAAATGAAACATGAATGTGTGCCAGCATCAGCAGGAGGGAAGTGATACTTTGTCACCTGAAGGTTTTTTCCCTCTCTCCTAGCATTTTAGTAATATCTTATTGAACCCATTTATGACTTTCAGTGTACCTGCAAGATCTTGAAGTAATTATAATGGTACCTACTGGTTTACCTAACCTCTTGCTCACTTTTACAGTTACAACAGGTAGACTTGATGGGCATAAGGATTAAATCCCTTGCAGAGATTGAAAAAGAGGTGAGTTTTTTGGAGTATATGTTTCTGCAACCAGTCACCTTTTTTTTCAAATTTTGGACGCAATCTGTAGTGCTAAAAAATTGGTACAACAGCACTTTTAAAAAGTCCCTGCATTGCATCTGGTAGATTCCCATTTCATGCACAGACTGACTGTAAAACATGTACACACTGTTGAGGAAAAAGTATTGAAAAAGCAACCTATGTCTACACTGTGAAATATTTTATGTACAGTTTATACCCTATTTTTTTAGTACAAACTTTGTTAAAGATTTTTATTTTATTTTTGATTTGACTTCTAAATTATTGAGTCAGCACAAAAACATTTTAGATTCCCAAACATTAGCTTTCCAGCACAAAATTAAATGTTAGTAAATGTTTGTTTGTCAGTAAAGAAAGTAGCATATTATATAAGAGGCCAATTTTCAGACAAAAAACATAATGAAGACTGCTGGCTTTTGCATGCAAAAATAAGAAGCAAGTGTGACAAAGTCTCTGGAAGAACTGTGGCTGGTTCTGCAAGAACCAGTAAAATCTACCAGATATTTTCATTATAAAACTGCACAAATTGTACTCGAGAATACTTTTTTATTTTTTTTTTAGTAAAGGGTCGTCACACCAAATATTAACTTTATTACTGCTTACTGCTCTTTATTGTATTTCTTTTTAATGTAGAAACATTTAATTTCATTATTTTTGAAGGCATCTTTGCTCAGCATTTCTTCACATGTGCCTAAGACTTTTGCACAATACTGTATACTAATTAATTCTGGATGTTGTGATGATTATCAGTATTTCTCAGGTTATCATTTTCTTTTTTTTTTGTCCACTGACACTGCTGTTTGTGCATTCTTTCATTTTGTCTGAGCAAAGCTTCTGTGTTAGTGTAGTGATTCTTGTAAATGTTTCTACCTTATTTAAACATTTCTTTTATTTAATTATTCCTATGTTTAGTTAGGAATACAAGCTATAAAAATTAAGTGAAAAACAATCAAACGTTTAGAGAAAAATAGGAAACAATTAAAAAAAAAAAATCTTACAACAACCTGGTTGCATAAGTGTAACCAGGTTTTATAATTGGGGGATTATAAAATATTTTATAATTTTTATAATTGGGGATGTGGCTGTTTTCAGAATGAACCAATCACTTTCAATCTCATGTTCAAAAGTAATTATCATACAACTGTCATCAATGAAATTATTCTGATTAACCCCAAATAAAGACCAGCTGTTTCTATAGGATTTTTTTTCACATCTTCTTGGTTTCATCAGAGTTCTGAAGCCATGGTTTGCAAAGAGCTTACAAAGCCTGTACAGGGTCCCACTTTTGAAAGGTATCGATCAGAAGAGAGGTACAAAAATATTCCAAAACTCCAAAAATTAGATGTACTATGGAACACCATGAACAAGTGGAGAAAAGGGTGCTCCACTGTGGTGCTCCACAGTGACATCACCGAGAACAGGACATCCCTCCAAATTTTATAAAAGGACAAGAAAAAACTTAACAGGGAGGCTGCCAAGAAACCTACAGCAACATTACTGATTAGTCTCTGCATGTGACAACAATACTCTTCACAAAAACTATAGGCTATGGGGTAGGGTGGGTAGACGAAAGCCCTTTCTCACAAAAAAAAAAAATCCAAGCTCATTTAAATCACCCCAAACTATGTGGAAAAATGTGGTATGATCTGATGAGACCAATTCCAAAATAATTCCATAATTCCAAAAGGTATGTTTGGGGCAACAAAAAAAAAAGCACATCACCAAAAGAACACAATACCCATGGTGCAGCATTGTGGTGGTAGCGTCATGTTTTAGGGCTGCTTTTCTTAGGCAGACCTGGGGCTTTTATCAAGGTGGAATCATGAATAGCTACAAATACCAGTCGATTTTAGTGCAAAACGTTCAGATGTCTGCTTCCCCTTTTAGCGTGAATTTCCCCTTTTAGCGTGACAAAGACCCAAAGCATACATCCAAATCAACAAAGGGATGGCTTAACCAAAAGAAGATCAATGTTTTTGAATGGCCTAGACAGAGCCCAGAACTTAATCCAACTAAAAATCTTTGGGGTGACCTGAAGCAGGCTGTGCACAGGAGATGCCATAAAAATCTGATGGAGCTGGAATGTTTTTGCAAGAAAGAGTGAGAAAATATTGCCAAGTCAAGATGTGCCACGCTGATAGACTCTTAGCCAAAAAGACTGCTTGGTGTAATATACAGTAATCAAAAGGTGCTTCAGCGATGTATTAAAAAACTTACAACAACCTGGTTGCATAAGTGTACACACCCCTAAGGGTGAGTTTTTTTATTTTTCCTATTTTTCCCTAAAATGTTTCTGATTGTTTTTCACTAAATTTTTATAATGTTGTAATTTCAAATTGAGGGTGGAAAATGTTCTGACATGATTTATCTTAGTTTGACTTTTTTTACATCACAGAAAAATGCCATTTTTTATGTAGGGTGTGTAGACATTTTATATCCACTGTACATTGGACACATCAAAAGATGAATATGAGACAATAGACGATAATTTCAGCATTCATTTCCTGATATATATATATATATAATGGATATTCTATAGATATATAGATATTCTGGACCTAACTGTATAATGTACAGTTAGGTCCAGAAGTATTTGGACAATGACAGAGTTTTTGTGATTTTGCCTTTATACGCCACCATAATGGATTTGAAATAAAACAATCAAGATGTGATCGAAGTGTAGACTTTCAGCTTTATTTTAAGAGGCTCCACAAAAA
>CM075029.1:10500186-10511193 GCA_037576675.1 Pangasius sanitwongsei | reverse complement strand
CAGGTTTTCCTCCACCTGCTCCCTGCTCTCACTACAGATCACAATGTCATCCGCAAACATCATTGTGCAAGGAGACTATTGATTAGGGTGATCGAGAATGGTATGCTTGTATAAAGCTTTTGGAAATACACTGAAAAGCCACAACATTGAAACCACTGATAGGTGCAGTGAATAACACTGATTATCTCATTAAAATGGCATTTGTCGAGGGGTGGGGATATATTAGGCAGCAAGTGAACAGTCAGTTCTCGAATTTGTGTGTTGGATGCAGGAAAAATGGGCATAAGGATCTGAGTGACTTCAGCAAGGATCCCACAGAAGAGCTACTGTAGCCCAAATTGCTGAAAAAGTTAATGCTGGCTATGATTATAAAAGTGTCAGAACTCACAGTGCATCACAGAGTGCCCATGCTGACCCATGTCCACTGCCAAAAGTGCCTACAATGGGCACATGAGCATCAAAACTGGACCATGGACCAGTGGAAGAAGGTGGCCTGATCTGATGAATCATGTTTTCTTTTACATCATGTGGATGGCCAGGCATGAGTGCATCGATTACCTGGGGAAGAAATGGCACCAGGATGCAGTATGGGAAGAAGGCAAGCCGGCAGAGGCAGTATGATGCTCTGGGTAATGTTCTGTTGGGAAAACTTGAGTCCTGGCATTCATGTGGATGTTACTTTGACACATACCACCTACCTAAATGTTGTTACAGACCAAGTACACCCCTTCATGGAAACAGTATTTCCTAATGGCAGTGGCATCTTACAGCAGGATAATGTGCAATGCCACACTGCAAAAATTGTTCAAGACAAAGAGTTCAAGGTGTTGACTTGGCCTCCAAATTCCCCAGAGCTCAATCCGATCGAGCATCTGTGAGATGTGATGGACAAAGAAGTCCGATCCATGGAGGCCCTAGCTTGCAACTTACAGGACTTAAAGGATCTGCTGCTAATGTCTTGGTGCCAGATACCACAGCACATTACTGCCCTAATTCATTCAATTCTCAAACTAAATACACACAAAACCCAAAATAAATATACCCCTCACAGCCACAGTAAATGGACCAAAACATTTAGACATCTAATTGCCACAAACCCAAATATAATAAATTCCTGCCTGCTAATTGCCACAAAACCAATGAAAAGCCAAAATTTTGGCTTTCA
This sequence comes from Pangasius sanitwongsei, assembly GCA_037576675.1. Taxonomy (NCBI): domain Eukaryota; kingdom Metazoa; phylum Chordata; class Actinopteri; order Siluriformes; family Pangasiidae; genus Pangasius; species Pangasius sanitwongsei. The sequence continues at coordinate 10,510,028 of CM075029.1, read as the reverse complement.
TTCCCTGATATTCACATCTAGGTGTGTTAAACAACACGGCACCTTTTGTTTGGACCCACCCATGTGTCAAGTGATCAAAAACATTTGAACATGTGACTGACAGGTGTTTCGTGTTGCCCAGATATACCCTGTTTAGATTGAGTGTTTAAAAAAGTTAATAGCTTTGAATGTCTACTCTCGGTCTGAGCCCTGGGTTTTTTTCCTTTAAAGACTGCAATTGTTGTTAAAAAGGATAAACCAGCATGAAGACCAGAGAGTTGTCTATGGGAGAAATGCAAGCCATTTTGAAGCTGAGAAAAGAGGAAAAAAATGCCCAAAAACTCCCCAAAAGAATAACAACTGAAAGAAGCTGTGGTACAATCTTGGAAAAGCAGGTAAGCAGGAAAAGAAGAATTCAGCAGTTTGGTGATGTCAGTGGGTTGCTGACTTGATACAGTTATTGCAAGCAAGGTATATGTAACCAAATGTTGTTGTTCCTCTTTCAGCTGACCCCTGTTAGGGGTCGCTACAGCGACTCATTGGTCCTTGTATTTGATTTGGCACAGTTTATATGCTGGATGCCCTTCCTGACGCAGCCCTCCCCAATTTTATCTGGGCTTAGGACCGACACTGAGAGCGCACTGTTACACGCAACCCCACTGGCTTCAGTGGTGAAAGCACTGTGGCCTAATCACTAGTCCTCCAGGGACCCCGGATATGTAACCAAATATTAAGTGTTATTTACTGTAATTTAATTTAAGACTATCTGTTTTAATACTTTTGCTCACCTAAAAATTGGTCTGCCACCAAAGGTGCCATGTTCTATTTTGTTTAACACATATATAGATGTAAATATCCGAAAATAAAAGCTGAAATTCTGATCTATCATCTCGGGAAATGCACTCTTCTAGTTTGATATAGCTTGCGCTATAGTTTGATATAGCTTGCGCTTTTGTGCAATGTGTGTTAGGCTTGCGCTATTGTGTGTATAACAACAGTATTCCCAGAGCATATTACTGCACAGTGATCATCAATAGGGATGCTTGTATTGATCCATTCTCCTGCTACACTCTTTTTTTGTCCTTTTTCCCCCATTCACTTTATTGGGATTTTTTAAAACTGCTCTAATTCATTCAGTTCTCAAGCTACAACCACCAGAATTCACATGGTCAGATTTGGGTACATCAGGACAAATTACAGACAGATCACACTCATCCTTCTCTTTCTATCCATCCTTCTTTCTTTCCCTATTCATTTTTGGAGAACAGAGTGGGTGATGGCACCACTCTAGCTTTGAGTGTAAATTGTCAGAATTCACTTTTTCAACAAAATACTTTTGTCAAAAATCCTTACTTTCACCTTGAAATTCCATTTAAGCTTTATATGGTAGAGATATTCCCCATTTTCAAAACCATCTAAATATGTAATTATGTCAAAATATATTTTTTGAGTTATGAGCATTAGTTTGGCACTAGGGACAGTAAACAGCGTCATTCATTTCAATGAAAAATCTGGCGCCATCAGCTTTGGTTTTTACTAAATGTTCGTGTGTTTTTAAGCAGCCATTAATCAAACAATTCCTGCTCAATCCACATTTTAGTTAAGCGATTTGGGAAATATTTATATATAATCAAATGATTTACATTTGATTTAATCAAATGATTTAATGAATATTCTTGATCAACTATATTTTGTCATGTAGGTTATATTTATTGGAGATGTTACATAGCCAGTGTCACTAAAACATGTAGATGACAAGATTTAGCATGTCAGTACAAAATAGTTGGGTTTTTCTTTACACAGTTCTTGCTATGTAAATGAATATTAATTGTTTATTATCTAGTAATATTTTTGTATTGCAGTATTTTTTTTTTATTCTCTTTTTTTCAGTTTAATGGTAATGATTTTTAAAGTTACTGCTGACAAATGGCAGGGGTATGTGAATTATTACACTACTGTTATGCTTTGAATCTAACAGTGTCACAGTCAACAATAAAATTACAAATTAATAATCACAATTACACAATCTCTGCTAATCAACCATATGCTATAAATGTCGAAGGTAATAAATGTGGCAAAATATAAATTGTGACATGATACTACTGATTAGCACAAACACAAATTTGTGTTTGTGAACATTAGGACATTAATACAAATAATATTACTAATTAATAATAATTTGGTATTGAACACTTTTTCCAACAAATTTTTGCATTCAAGATCCATGAGCAAATGTGTCATACATCACAGTAGGCATTTCAAATCATGCTTTTTCAAAACCAAAACAGGGTTTGTAGGAAGTACAATCTTCACTTAAAAATGAACAGAGTCTGGAGTGAAGTCTATAAAAAAAAAGGTATAAAAAAAAAGGTATAAAAAAAAAGGTTTTGAGCTGATAACAGCAGGCCAGAACATTCAAGCAAGGAGTTTGTTGTGCAAAGGCTGCACTCTTAGGGACATCTTCAGTGTGTCCAACTCAAGAAAAATCTATTGAAACATTTCAAAGTGTATATTGATACACAGATGCATAGCTTAGATTTATGTGCCCTCGATAACAATACCAACATCAGCGAGACCATTGCTGCCAACAGTTTCTCTAATGATGATAATCTTCAGGACATGTTCAGCATAGCTACCTTTTATGTCATCCTTGCTGACATCCTGTAATACACACAAACAATACAGCATACAGACACAAAGTTATATGATGTTTAATGAGATTAGACCAGCAACCATTTAAAAAAAAAAAAAAAAAAAGGTCTAACCATAGCAGTGTGAAATGACAAAAAAAAAAAATATATGAAGTGGATCAATCTTATGGTGATATTGCTGATGTGACACTTTGTTCAAAACAAAATGGAAAAATGGCCTTGCCATGGAAAAAAAAAGAAGGTACAAGTAAATTTCATACCAGAAAGACTGTCAAAGCAGTCCAAACTAGGATTTACAAATAACAAACTAGTGTTGTGTCTCAAATACTTGTATGCTATTCTAGACCATTTTAAGCAATAACACTAACCGCTTTTCCTATTACAGTTAGTGTTTGAATTTTGAAAACCTCTCATGTAGCCGTCAAATGTATTTAAAAGTTCAAGATTAGTAATTACTTTTGAATGTAATGTCAGAGTTATCTTAGATTTGAGATACAGCTCATGACAATTATGAAGACTGTGGAAAGTTTTAAGAGCCACAGAGCTTGTCATTGTGTTTAACATCGTCGCGCATGAAATCGCTAAACATTATAGAGTTTGACTTGGAAACCTGAAGGACAGGGATGTTTTGTCCCTGACACACCATCTAGTGGATGCTGCATTTATTCCTCCAGATGTACATAAATATAGGGAGGTGAGTGTGTGAGCAATGCCGCTCGCATAGCTCACATACTTGCCTGCATCAAGCATAAATCAGACCCTTGTGCTTTGCTTCAGGGCGTTTCGGGATGGTTTATTTTCCTAGAACAACATATGCCACTAACCTGGGTAAGTCAGTGCAAGGAATATTCAGGTAGGGTGGTCAAGGCTTTGGGTTGTAGAAAATTCATAATGTCTATTTGTGGACTTTTGCCCAAAATGTTTGGGAACCCCTAGACCAAACGTACACCCTGAGTTGCTGGTTTATTACATACACTTACCTTGTACCTAAGCACACTGGTTATTTCAGGTGAATATTCACAGGTCCACTTGGTATCTACAGTAATAAGATTGTTGTGCTTTCCTGTCCACTGATTACAAGACACTACCGTAGGAGCGCCACTGTGTACATATTATTTAGGTGGTGGGTAATTCTTATTACAGCAGTGACACTAGCAACTTAGTGTATGTGGTGCTGGCATGAGTGGATCAGCTACAGCTGTGTTGTTGGGAGTTTAAAACACTGTTCAGTAAAGAAAGTGTAAAGAAAGTATTTTCCATTACTAGAAAATATTCTTTTTATGCACTGATTGTTGATAACCCTAACTTTATTCCGTCTTGTGTTGACTGGTTTTAAACACTGGACATTTACATTTGGAACACAGGTGATAAATGATCTTTATAAAAGTGGTACCATGAAATCATTTAATCAACTTCAGGAAGAGTATGGGCTATCTAAGATACACTTTTTCAGATTTTTTACAAATTTGAAGTTTTTTTAAACTGAATACTATATCCGAATACAAGGAAGGTTACGGACCAGAGCAGATGGAGGCACTCATTCCCCAAGTCTGTCTGCTAAAGGGGAATAAATGAGCTACATTTACCATAAACTGTTCTCATTAAGTAATATCAGTACTCTAAGCAGCAGGTAATCATGGGAACGGGACCCTAAAACTGCAATTACTGATCAATAATTAAAAAACATTATGATAAATAGCAATAAAATATGTAGCAATTACAAATCACAGGAATCTCAGTTTAAGATTGTACATAAATGACAAAAAACTCCATATTGTAGGAGTAAATATGATAATGTCTATTCTGGTGTATGTGTAAAGTATAAGCAGCATGTAGGTACCTATGTGCATTTAATGTGGCTTTGTCTAGAAATCTGTACATTTTGGGTTGAAATTGGTAATCAAATATCATCCATAATGCGTTGTTCTATCGAGCTTAATCCTCTACACTGTATCTTACGTCTGCACACTGCCTCACATGAATTAAACAGATATAAGAAAACGGTTAGTCTTCTGTGGTATTGTGCACAGTTATCAATCTTACAGCATTGCCAAGATGATGTCAAACCATATGTTTCAAATTGGCTTTATAATGTTTTACAACTTCTCCCATTGGAAAGGCTTACTTATGTTCTCCAAAGAGACATGAAAGGGTTTTTCTTTCCTCTACTTTACTCCTTTGACAGGACTGAAATAAAACCCAGACACCTACAGTGGGGTCCAAAAGTCTGAGACCACACTGAAAATCTGGGGTTTTTTTCCATTTAAAATTGGTCATTTCTAAAAACAGAAGGTTTTAGAATTTTGAAATATTTAAAACAAAGAAAGTAAATGTTCAATGTTTTGAATATTTAATATTCAAGATTCTGCCCTATTTAAATATAAGCAAATTTGTGATATTGACCATGTTAACTGTTTTGTACAAAAGGTCAGATTTTCCTCATGTTTAATCTCTTCTATTGAAGTGTGTGTTCACACGACACTCTGGTGGATTTGATCTACAATGGATCATAAGGTTTTGCATAAACTTGTGGAGTCCATGCCAGTTCGATTGCACACACTCATTAAAGTAAAAATAAACTAAAACGCTGAATTTCATGTAAATATTTCTAAGATTCTACTTTTTACTCAAGTTGTTGTTAACAATATAATTTGTAATGAAAATTGTTGTATTAAATTAGGAAGGAATGAAAAATAGAAGCATTTTCACTAGTGGTCTCAGACTTTTGGATCCCACTGCATTAGGAACACCTGTACCCCTGGTCAGTGATGCAGTTATCCAATCTGCCAATCATTTGCAGAAAATGCAAAAAAAAAAATGCAGATATGAGCCAAGACCTTCAGTTAATGTTCACATCAAACATTAGAAAATAGGGAAAAGTGTGATCTCAATACATTGATATACATTGGATATAAAAAGTCTACACACAAGTGTTAAAATGGCAGTTTTTTGTGATGCAAAAAATGAAACCAAGATAAATCATGTCAGAACTTTTTCCACCCTCAATGTGAAATTACTTAATATAAAAAAGTGAAAAACAATCAGAAACATTTTAGGGCAAAATAGGAAAAATAAAAAACTTACAATAACCTGGTTGCATAAGTGTGCATACCCCTAAACGAATACATTGTTGAAACCTTGTACCAACAATGTACCAACCTTTTGATTATATTACACTATATTATTGTAATATAATCAACCATTCTATTCAGGTCCGGCTCTGGCTAGGCCATTCAAAAACATTGATCTTCTTTTGGTTAAGCCATTCTTTTGCTGATTTGGGTCATTTTCATGCTAAAAGGGGAAATTCCTTTTCATCTTCAGCATACTAGCAGACACTGAAGGTTTTGCACTAAAATTGACTGGTATTTGTACAGTAACTATTCATGATTCCCTCCACCTTAATAAAAGCCCCAGTTCTGGCTAAAGAAAAGCAGCCCTAAAGCATGATGCTGCCATCACCATGCTTCACCATGGGTATGATGTTCTTTTGGTGAGGTGCTTTTTTTGTTGCACCAAACATACCTTTTGGAATTATGGAATTATTTTAACTTTTGGAATTGATCTCATCAGACCATAACACATTCTGCCACATAGCTTGGGGTGATTTAGTTGAGCTTGGATGTTTTTTTGTGAGAAAGGGTTTCCGTCTAGCCACCCTACCCCCTAGCCCAGGAAGGATTGTTGTCACATGCAGAGAATAATCAGTACTTGTCAGATATTCCTGCAGCTCCTTTCATGTTGCCGTAGGTCTCTTGGCAGCCTCCCTGTTAAGTTTTTATCTTGTCCTTTTATAAATTTTGGAGAGATTTCCTGTTCTTGGTGTTATCACCATGGTGCTCCATTTTCTCCACTTGTTGATGATGGCCTTTACGGTGTTCCGTTTTGAGATTTTTTTGTACCTCTCCTGATCAACACCTTTTGACAGTGAGACCCTGTACAGGATTTGTAACCTCTTTGTAGACCATGGCTTCAGATGGCAGAGATGTTCTTCATTCTCCCCAAGATATGCTATGAAGCCATGAATCTTGTCTGTCTCAATGTTGTGGCTCTTTAAATAGAACACAAAATGATAACAATAAATGACTGTAGTGACAACTGACTACAGCGACAATTTTTGCATCTCTAAATGACCCAAATGTAGACTTACTATTATAGGAAATACTTTCAATCACCTGAGAAAGCATGCATGCAAGCATTATTTAATGCAAGAATTAAATAAGAATTAAATTAAATAAGAATAAAAGAATGTTCCACTATATTATTAAAAAAAATTTTGAATATAGAATGTAACTGCATAACAAAAGGCGTTTAATGAATGTTCTGTTAATTCTTATAATAAATGACCAATGCTGACTCACTGTTCTTTTCCACTCTTTTTAAATATCAGGATATTGGTGCTAATAGCAACATATAACCCATATACTCTGTGTTCATTGTGCATCTGTACCTGCATTATTGAATCCAGAATAGGTCAAATCTTTTCCCCTGCAAATCCTCCTTTGGTTTTCAAAAGGTCCAGAGCTTTTGAAGTATTAGCCTCCAGTTTTGTCATGAAGGTTCATTTCCAGATTAACTGTAGTGATCCTTCTGAATTCATCTTTGATCTGATGGTTTGATGAAACAATCTTACTTAGCAAATATAACTAAACAATGTCCTGCAAATACTCAGAATCTTAGGCAAAGACTGATGATATCTAACCTGAGATTCACTGAACAGGGTAGGCCATCTCTCCTTTATAGTAGTTCTTGAACAGCAGGGCAGATATTGACAACACCGTGCCTCAGATAAGAAAATGATTTGGCCATCTTTTCACAAATGATTTTTTCATTATTCTTCTTCTTCACTTCATTGAGCAGATCTAGCCTCTCCAAGCGTACTTCAGTCACACCAAATGGATAGGGAGGAAGATTCTTACATCTTTTAATGCCTTTTGCTAGAGGCATATTTGTATTAAATACAGTTTATCTGCTATATTTACCACCAGGGACACCCATCTAATAGTAGTAATCACCACCACGAGTCACTGCCCAAAATGTTTTGCTGACAAAATCCCGATCATCATAAAATGCTAGCTAGCTAGCTAAATGAAATAAGCAGTAGATATGATGAGCTTTTAATTAGTTTTTGTCAGCTGAATAACAAAATAGCTAGTTATTTCATGAACATTCTGATAGATCTCTAATTCATGAAATATACAGTCAGGTCCATAGGTATTTAGACAGTGACACAATTTTCATTATTTTGCCTCTGTACACCACCACAATGGATTTAAAATGAAGGAATCAAGATATGATTGAAGTGTAGACTTTCAGCTTTATTTCAAGGGATTTAACAACAATATTGCATTAACCATTTTTACAACCATTTTTTGCAGCGTCCCTCCATTTTCACTGGCTAGTAATTGGACAACTAACAATCATAAATATTAGGATAATTTTAATACTTGGATGCAAATCATTTGCAGTCAACGACTGCCTAAAATCTGGAACCCATGGACATCACCACATCCTGAGCTTCCTCTCTTGAGATGCTTTGCCTTCAGTTTCTGCTAGTTTGTGGGTATTTCTGCCTTCAGTTTTGTCGTCAGTAAGTGAAAAGTGTGCTTACTTGTGTTGAGGTCATAGGACATTTAAGAACATTGAATTTCTTTGCTTTAAGAAGCCCATGTCATGGTATGTTTTAGGTCATTATCCATCTGTACTGTGAAGTGCCACCCTATCAGTTTTGCAGGATTTGACTGAATCAGAGCAGAAAGTATAGCTCGATACACTTCAGAATTCATCTTGCTCTCTGCAGTCACATCATCTATAAACACCAGTGATCCAGTTCCATTAGCAGCCCATGCCAGCCAATGGTCAGGCTTTTATATTTAGATGCTTCCTAGCAAAGTCTAATCTGGCCTTTCTATTCTTAAGTGTTACCAGTGGTTTTCATCTTGAGGTAAACCTTCTGTATTTATATTCATGAAGGCATTTCTTGATTGTAGACTTTGACAATGATACTCCTACCTCCTCTAGAGTGTTCTTGACTTGGCTAGATACTGTTAAGGGGTTTTTCTTCCCCAAGGAAATAATTCTGCAACCATCCACGTTAGTTTTCTTCCATGGTCTTCCAGGCCTTTTGGCCTTACCAAATGCAAATTCAACACTTGGAATCAACTCCAGACCTTTTAACTCCTTAATCTGTTGTAAAATAATAACGTAACAGGCCATGAAACTGCTTATATGTCAGTTGTCCAATTACTTCTGAGACTGTGAAAATGGAGGGACTGTGTAAAAAAAAACAAGCCTCTTTGGAACTACTTATCATCAGTCAATTTCCCGGTTACTTTTGAGCTTGTGAAAATGGAGGAACTGAAAATGAAAATGGAGGTAAAAAAAAATGGCTTTAATTCCTAAAGAATTAATGCAATATTTTTGTTAAACCTTTTGAATTGAAGCTGAGGGTCTACACTTCAATCACATCTTGCTTCATTTGCTTCATTTCATATCCATTGTGGTGGTGTACAGAGGCAAAATTATAAAAATTGTGTCACTGTCCAAATACTTATGGACCCGACTGTATGTTCCAGAAAACTGAAGGAACTGCAACTGTTCGGGAAGAAGTGATTGTGCTGCAGAAGGAAGTTATTCAGCCCCAAAAAGAAATTCTGCAGCTGGAGATAGAGAAATTGAAGAAGGAGTAAGTGAAACCTGACCTTGACAGTTGTCTAACTATAGGCCAATATCAAATCTCCCCTTTATTTCCAAGATCGTAGAAATGGTTGTAGCACAGCAGCTATGCTCATTCCTACATAGGAATAACATTCATGAAATGTATCAGTCAGGATTTAGACCTCATCATAGCACAGAGACAGCACTGCTTAAAGTGGTAAATGACTTACTACTGGCCCCTGATCAGGGTTGTGTCTCCTTGCTTGTGCTGCTTGACCTTAGTGCAGCTTTTCATACCACTGATCATGCTATTCTCTTCAATAGAATAGAAAATGTAGTAGGCATTAAGGGAATGGCCCGTTCCTGGCTCAGGTCTTATTTGACTGATCGTTATCAGTTTGTAGACGTAAATGGTGACTTCTCTATGCATACTAAGGTAAAGTTTGGTGTCCCACAAGGCTCTGTTTTAGGCCCACTACTTTATATATGCTACCTCTGGGCAAAATTATTCGTAAACATGGTATTAGCTTCCACTGTTACGCTGATGACACACAG
>CM075029.1:10482129-10499664 GCA_037576675.1 Pangasius sanitwongsei | reverse complement strand
TTCACTCAGGTTTGTCGACGGTGGAGTGGCTGGCTGCTTTATGTCCCAGGGTGCCCTCATGTCTGTGTTAGCTTCTGGCTTTCCATTTTAGTTATGCTATAATAGCTAGTCTTGCCGGAGTCCCTGCTTAAACTCTGCATGCAAAGTACAGTCCTTAACCATTAGAGGACAAAAGCTTACCTAACAATCTCTCCCTCTCTCTGTCAAGCTACACATGCTATGCCTGAGATGCCAGTGATCTTGACCCCTTCTGCTCTCCGGACCTGCCTGACACCATCCTGATGCCCTATTTCTGGTTGCAGTTCTCATCGGTTGAGATCGCTCGCTGCTGCTGGGGGTGGCCCCATATGGACGGCCTGAAGAACCGTTTGGACTGTTGGGGATGGTGCCATCTGGTGGCTGTGGAGATGGCTTGGGGATCTCATATGGGGAGTTGTACTGTGATGGCTTGGGATTGTGATTGCTGTGGTGGCATTGGGGCTGCAGTTGCCATGAGCAGTTTCGTACTCAGGACTCCATCAGTGGACAGTGGTTAGATTTTAACCAACCAGACTTCTTGCGAAAACTGTGGTTTAAATTAAATGCAATTTAATTTTATTTCACTTTTTTCCTGTCCATCCACCCATAAAATTTATTCACAAACTTACTCATAATCACTGTATATTCAGTGTATATTATGTATTTTTTGTTTGCTTGTTTTAAACTTTTTAAAAAAATTAAATTCACCCTTTCTTCAACAATAACATGGGTTTGAGCCCCATGCTGGGGTGACACAAGCTAGTGCACTCTCAGTGTTGGTCCCAAATGGGAGGGTTGCGTCAGGAAGGGCATCCGGCGTAAAACCTGTGCCAAATCAAATATGCGGATCATAAGCTGAATTTCCATAATGGAAGCGGGTGATCCACTGTGGCGAGCCCTAACAGGAGCTGCCGAAAGAAGAAGAAATTATTCTATGCACACACACACACACACACGGGCCATGTGGTCTAATCAGAGGACCTTTTCTCACCTTTTCCTAAACTCTTTCCTAGGAATTTATAGCTTATCTAACACATTGGTGTGAGTTTGCCCAATTGAGAGTACCATCCTGCCATGGTGTCCTTCCCATGTTATAAACTGGTCACTGAATGTAAATATTCATTTCACAGAGGTACAGGGATATGCAGTATGTAGGGTGGCAAAAATATGGGGGATCTTGGGAAGAAATTTTTTTACCATCTCTGGTGCAAGTCCATCTGCATCCTATGGTCCAGTTTGGGGACCAACAGTAACAGCTCATTCACAGGGACTTGTATGGTGGACGCTCCACATAATCTAATACCAATAATAAACACAGCCAATCAATTTTACTGTACTAAGAGAGCTGAAAGGACATTTTTGCCCCATGCGCCATGAATGAAAGGACAAACCCAAAATATGTGAGCGTGATCTGCAATTAATTGTCCAACATTCCCTCCAACATTCACACAATGATCCTGTTTGTTTGTACCTCTGTTTAGGTGTAGTGAAAAAACAGAACATATTTTTCGAACAGAAGTCTCTCCAAACAAGGGAGTTAGAGAAACCAGACTGAGTTTGCCTTCTCTTAGTGTTATACCTGCTCACCCATTGTTGATACACTATATAGTTGTGTTGTAATTCAAGGGCTAAATGCCTTCTCTTAGTGTTATACCTGCTCTCCCATTGTTGATATACTATATAGTTGTGTTGTTATTCAAGGGCTTAATGGCATCATATTATCTGCCTATTATCGGCTGCATCCCAATAATATGGCTGGACTTACATCTCCATTACTATTATACTGTTTCGATATGTTTTCAAGTCCGCTGTAATTGCAGTTCTAAATGAAGAGTCATTCAACATACCAATATTTAACCTCCACAATGTTCTCTTTGGTCTACCATTAAGGTGTTAAATATACACTCACTGTCCACCGCATGTGGCAATAATGTGGCAGCAGCGCAATGCAAAAATCATGCAGATACAGGTCAAAAGCACATCAAACATCAGAATGAAGAAAAAGTGTGAGCTCTGTGACTTTGATTGTGGCATGGATGTTGGTACCAGAAGGGCTAGTTTGATTATTTCATAAACTGCTGATCTCCTGGGATTTTCACTCACAACACTCTCTAAAGTTTATGCAGAATGGTGCGAAAAAACAAAAAAACAATGAGTGAGCGATTGTTGTGGGTGGAAATGCCATGTTGATAAGAGTGGTCAGAAGAAAATGGCCAGACTGGTTTGAGCTGCCAGGAAGGATATAGTAACTCAAATAATCACCCTTTACAACTATGGTAAGCAGAAAAGCATCTCAGCATGCACAAAACATCAAACCTTGAGGTGGATGGGCTACAACAGCAGAAGACCACATTGGGTTCCACTCTTGTCAACCAAGAACAGGAATCTGAGGCTATCATGGGCACAGGCTCCTAATAAATTGGACGGTGTGTGTAAATAACTGCGACGCCTCCTCTACTGCCAGTTAGACGAGGCTGATGTATGTAACTGTATCTGGGAGGACTAGCTTCATTTAATGCTACATACTCATTTGGTTTAATCCACATTTCTGTTAAACACAGTACATTAAACTCCTAGCTTATTGTTAATGAAACTATTACTGATCAGTTTAGCTTCAGATCAAAGATGCTGGCTGTGTATTCAGTATGATCTAATTTTATGTTAATTAGGTACAGCTCAGGAAACAGACTTCCATCTGCCATCAAAACTGAAGTCTGGTCAGGCCTTTTTTTTTTTTTTTAGCAAAGTCAAATCTGGTCTTTCTGTTCTTGATACACCTACCTCCTCCAGAGTGTTCTTGACTTGACTAGATGTTGTGAAGGGGTTTTTCTTCAACAAGGAACGAATTCTGCAATCATCTACTTTAGTTTTCTTCTGTGGTCTTCCAGGCCTTTTCTCACCAGTGCATTCCTTCTTTTTAAGAATGTACCGAATTGTTGATTTGGCCACTGCTAAAGTTTCTGCTAGCTCTCTGATACGCAATTCTGTTTTGTTTTTTCTGCCTAATGATGGCCTCCTTCACTTGCATCAACACCTCTTTGGACTGCATATTGAGAGTTCCCATGAACAGATACTAAATGCAAATTTAACACTTGGAATCAACTCCAGACCTTTTATCTCCTTAATTTGTCATGAAATAATAAGGAAACAAGCCTCTTTGGAACTGCTTATCATCAGTCAATTTCCCGATTACTTTTGAGCTTGTGAAAATGGAGGAATTGAAAATGAAATTGGAGGTAAAAAAAATAGCTTTAATTCCTAAATGGTTAGTGCAATATTTTTGTTTAACCCCTTGAATTAAAGCTGAAAGTCTACACTTCAATCACATCTTGATTGCTTCATTTCAAATCCATAGTGGTGGTGTACAGAGGCAAAATTACAAAAATTGTCACTGTCCAAATACTTATGGACCCGACTGTATGTGCATATTTTACATAGTGGATCTTACCATAATAATAATAATAATAATAATAATAATATGAAAAAGTAGATCTCTTGTCATAGAATTGTGAGCACCCTTGACCTAAGGCATCTAGACTTTTCCCTAGAGTGGTAGTATGCTGCTCTCACTAATTCTCCCTAGCATATGGATGTTATACGTCTTATTAGAGGTGCACATCTTTTTTCAGATAGCTAAATTATATACACTTATCACAAATAAAGCTATGACTAATGATGGAGGAAGAATGACTAAATATTCTGCCCTCAAAACACTGAACAAGCTGAATGTTTGCCATATTGAATGTTAAATGCACCTTAGTGAAAGATTTGTTGAGATTATTTTAGTAAGATCTGATGTGGATGGTCTCCACTTGCTGTCTTTAGACAAAAAGTAAACACTTCTAGAAAATAAAAAAGCAGCAGAAGTGGAAAGAGAAAAATACAACACAATACAAATCATTAATGAAAAAGGAAAAAAAAAATCGGATTAGTTTAAACGCAGACACAGGCAAAAAAACACCCGGCAAATGATTCAAAAACATGAACTATGTCACGAGATGTATTACACAGCTACAAGATATGTTATAAGATCTTCACAATCTTCAGACAGAGATTTCTTGCCATGTGTTAACCCTGTAATTGTCTTCACATCCACTTCTGCTGTTATCCTTATTCTGAAAAGAATGGAGACTCTCTGCCTGATGTGTGTGACTATGCCAAGGTCAGAGAACCCAAACTTCATGTATGAATTTCTGCTGTATAAACAGGGCCTGTTGTCATGGATTTAAACAGCTAATAGCCCTAAGTTAACTAAGAAATGCCTCGTTTACTTTCCCAAGTATTAATATTAAAAAATCTCTCCACTATACACACTGGATAGTTGGCATGAATAACAAAGATATGCCCATCAACAATGGAGATATTAAATTAGTAAATTAGCAGAAACCCTTTTCAGGCTCATTGAACCTTGTTAAATGGTAGAACAAAGATATGTCACTGTGTTAATGGTACAAGTCCCTGCTTTGGGTTTGTTAAATAGGGTAAGAACATTCTGATTTGGTGGACATTCTGTATTAAGCGGCTTTCTCCAGAATTTAATGCAGAACATTGTTTATTAGCTTCAGGTGACGGGGCAGAAAGCAATAGAGCACAGCAGTATTTACACCAGACTTTATTGGGAAAATCTACTTAAATACAGTATCTGCATACTCTAGCAAATATTGTTAATGCCATAAGACCTATTAAAACTTTTTTCATTTGAAATGCAATTATGCAGCACTTTGTCCCAGGACAGGAAGGGCATTTATTAGCACTGCAGCTTCACAGATCACAAATGAGGGGGGAAAAGTGGCCTTGAGTAGTCAACACAAAATGGCTGTCAGAAACCTGAGGTGAAACATGAGTTTTGGATTTGAACAAAAAACACAAAAACAAACAAAAAAAACAAAAAAAGGATCCAGTTAAACAAATTTAAAAAAAAAAAAACAGCTTTTGGGGTTAAGTTACATTTTGCAAGTTTGTTCCCATGTTTGAAATAAAGCAAAGGGCTAAGCAAAGAAAGTAACGTACATTTAACAAACCTAAAATATATAATGTATAATAATGTACAAAAGGAGCATGTTATACTTCCTCAATTTGCATTAAAAAAAATCAGAACAACAGTCAACCCCCGTTAACCGCTAAGGGCAGTGGTAATCACCTACATACTTTCTTGTGAGTGTGTGGACACATGACAAAACTTTCTAACAAAGTCAGGTAGTGACATCTGGTGCACTATTTGGTTATCTTGGATTCACAAAACCATTCTATTAAGAAGCATTCTATGGGGTGTTCCAAAAGTCATACATAGGGGAAATTAACACTTTTTAGCAAAATGTCTTCCAAACATTTTCATACTTTTGGAGTGTGTGTGCATATATATATGTACCGTATGTATATATATATATATTTTTTTTTTCCAGATATCCTTTAAGAATGCCTTTGACAAAAGAAGAATGTATTGAAATCATTCTCATGGCCGGATCGGGAAGCTGTTGCAAAGTTGCAAGGTTTAACAGGAAACATGGCAAGCACCTCACACACTATACTTGCCAAACTGGGAGCCAACGGTGGGAGAGACGACACCATGTGTGTTTACAAAGAAATGGCAATCATGTAGACAATGTTTTGTAAACAAACTTACATTTTGCTAAAAAGTGTTAATTTCCCCTATGTATGGAGACTTTTGGGACACTCTGTATTTTACCCCTTCTAACTGCCAGGGGTGAGAATTACCTAGATGCTTACAATTATATGAGGAAAAGGACAGAGGAGAGGATATGAGGAGGAGATGCGCGTCACAGTGTTGTACCATGGGCTGGGTGTGCAGTCTGTCTATAGGCCATGGTGAGCCAGCTTCTGCTTAGACGAGGCAGATGAACAGGTGGTCTGAGTATTGGATGCCCATCACCTGATATATATAGTACTGCAGGGCATGCACCCAGCACAGCAAGAAACATGCCCTGCATCCCCAGTTTCAGGAAATGCTGCATTTGTCAATTGACTGATTCATAAAACTGGGTAGGAAACAAGTAATCAAACAAAAGGTTACCCCAGAGTTATCTGAGCACCAACATGAGTGTTGTGTGTGTGAAACCTGCACTCTCATATCTCTCCTATCTAAGGCCATATACTGGCGTAATCATGCACATATTGTGTACACATGGTTCGATGTGTATGAGGCGAGAAGAAGGAAAAGAGGAACAAAAGCTGTATGAAAGCAGTATATATTATACTGACACACGTCAATATGTGACTTTGTAGGAAGCTCTTGGCATCTGTGCATACACTCAACAAGGCGATTCTCATCACTCTTGGTGGCTAGGAGGGGTGAAATAGAACACAGATCACAGGAAAAAAAAAAATACGTGTGATAATTTATCTGATCGAATTTGTAATTTCAGGAACCTAACAGCCACATGCATTATTTAAAATAAGTCTGGTTCAGTTTTATTGTTAAAAGTCTCAAGCAAAAATGCCTATTTTTTTTTTTTAAGTCCCCAGAGTGCTATGTCTTTAATTTAACAGTATGAGTAAGAAGAGTTTCTTTTTTTTTTTTTTTTTTTTTAACTGATCCTCAATGTAGTTACTATTTATATTTTGGGAAAATATATGATGTTTTTTAAATCTTGACTCCATCTTATGTCCCCTTGCATTCATTTGTTATACTTGTATGCAGTGGACATAATATAAAAAGAAAAACACTAACCCTGGCACAACACGCAGCTTCCCTGTCCTTATGATATAATGACATAGACTGGATGGTATCAACTAAAACTGTCCTGTTTTATTTTTTCTTTTCACATTTTTGAATGACAGTAGAGAGTATCAGTGCAGACAATGGCTAAGTCCAATATAGAGATAGACCCTGAGGAGTTGATTCAACTACTCTACTATTAAGAGTCTCCTGCTCTTAATCTTAACCTCAGAACCTTAATTTCCTCAGCTTATATTAATTTGCATTCGTTTCCTCTTTTCTTCAACCTCAATATTATTTCATTGTTATGATTATTGTTTTCACTTCTCTCTTGTTGTAGCTACTGTATTTCACCCTATTTCTATTTACCCTATTTCTGTTTTATTAAAGGCTTCTGTTTAACAATGATTTTTTCCTTCAGTTTTTTTTCTCTGCTTGGTTGAGAGACACTCATCAGAGGTCTGACTATGTCCTACTGGCTTGATTTCTTGTCTTTCTGAAAGCTAAAGCTGGTACGTCGGCTGAGTTTGCGTTGCTTCTGTGCAAAATAGTCAGCTCTTGAGGTGCTGGCTCGAGACTCAAGGATGTAGTTCACCTGATAGACAGCCAGAAGATTAAAGAGCAAATGAAGCATTCAGTGATAACATTAAGTATTCTGGCATTCCATCCTTAGAAATACAATTTATTAAGGCTCTTGAAAATACTAAATGGTACTCTATTGCTCTATACTGTTCACCATCAGGTGCATGGCTACTGAGAGTATAGGGGGGGAATGAACACCCCACAACATTTAATGACAATAAATAATTTGAAATGATACCTTTAGCACAATCTCGTTGACTGTAGCAGCATCACATTCAAAGTAAAGGACCTTGTAGTCATGGTTGCTAAGATATGTGAGCTTAAATATTGCATGACCTGCAAGAACATCAAAAAATGTTGCAAAAGTTAGTCCATTACAAATTCCATTCATAATCAAGGCAAGGCCAGTTCTTTTGTTTTTGGTATACACTAAAGACATTTGGATTTGATATTAAAAGATGAATATGAGATGACAGATCAGAATTTCAACTTTCACTTCCTGATATTTACATCTTGATGTATTAAACAACATAGAACATAAACACCTTTGCTGGCAGACCACCCAATTTTTATATTAGCAAAAGTATAGGAACAGGCAGTTTTAAAGTAAATGACCCTCAATATTTGGTTGTGTATCCCTTGCTTGCAATAACTGCATCAAGCTGGCAACCCACTGACATCACCAAACTGTTGCATTCTTCTTTTGTGATGCTTTTCCTGGCTTGTACTGCAGTTTCTTTCAGTTGTGGTTTTGGGGGTTTCTCCGTTCACTCTCCTCTTCAGGAGATGAAATGCATGCTTAATTGGGTTAATGTCTCATGACTGATTTGACCAGTCTCAAACCTTCCACTTTTTCCCCTGATGAAGTCCTTAGTTGTGTTGGCAGTGTGTTTTGGGTCATTGTCTTGCTACATAATGAAGTTCCTTCCAATTAGGTTGGATGCCATTCTCTGTAAATTGGCAGACAGAATGTTTCTATAGACTTCTGAATTCATTCTGCTGTTACCATCATGAGTTACCTGAGTAAAGATTAGTGAACCTGTTCCAGAAGCAGCCATGCAAGCCCAAGCCATGACACTACCTCCACGGTGATTGACCAATGATCTCATATGTTTTGGATCATGAGCAGATCCTTTCTTTCTCCACATTGCCATTTTTATCACTTTGGTAGAGGTTAATCTTAGTTCCAGAACTTATGTTGCTCATCTCTGTATTTCTTTGCCAATTCCAATCTGGCCTTCCAATTCTTACTGCTGATGAGTGGTTTCCATCTTGTGGTTTGGCCTCTACATTTCTGCTCAAAAGTCTTCTTTGAATGGTGGATTATGATACCTTCACCCCTGCCATGTGGAGGCAGGACAACTGCTGTTGTTTTCCTTGGCCACCCTGTCCGTTGTCTGGTACACCAGTGGTTTCTTTCTTTTTCAGGACATTACAAACGGTTATATTGGCTGTGCCAGATGCTTACACAATGGCTCCGATTGATGTTCCCTCTTTTTTCAGATTCAAAATCACTTGCTTTGCTCCGATAGACAGCTCTATGGTCTTCATGTTGGTTTATCCTTTTCAACAACAAATGTCTTCACAGGCAAAACTCAGGGCTCAAACCAAGAGTAGACATTCAGAGATATTAATTGTTTAAACAATCAATCTAACAGGGCACACCTGGCAACAAGTCACATGTTCCGATATTTTTGATATATAAAAATGGGTGGGTTCAAACAAAAGATGCCACTTTTTATTTAAAGTTGTTTAACACATCTAGATAAAAATAGGAATTAAAAGGGGAAATTCTATTATCTTATATTCACCTTTTGATCTCAAACCCAAATGTGTATAGCAACAACAAAAGAAGTGGCCTTGTCTTTTTTCCGATACTTTTGGAGAAGACTGTATGCATTTGCCTGACAAGTACTCACTCTGTAATTGGTGAAAAACAAGAAATAAGTAAGATTTATACATGTGATCAAGGGACTAAAGCCAACTCAAGTAGCATCAGTTAAAAGAGTGTTTTGTATAAGCTGACTTCATCTTAGTAACCTGGAGAACAATTATACTTTATATATAAAGTTATAAAGATAATGCAGCTATTAAAATCCACTCTGAAAACTAAACTGATGTTATCTAACCACTACTGGTCCCAAAGGGATCTACACATCTAAGTTACTTCATTAAATGCAGTACTAACTTGGACTCTTCTCCTCTACCAGGTCACATGCGCAAAGCAGGTCTGAGTCAATGGAAATGGGCTTCTGTCGTATCCAGAACTTAGTGCTTGTTTTCTGATTGGCGACAGGATCAATCTCCACCTTCTCACCTGATATACCTGAAATAGAGTTGGTTAAAAAGGTTTTTTTTTTTTTTTTTTTTTTTAAATTCTACATTGTAATGTAATATAAAATGATTCATCCGTAGAATAAAGTAGTGATTAAAGAAAAAAACATCATAATCTACCACATATAAAAAAATTTATTGATACAGTATATGATACATAATTTACTATATTATAGAACATTTTTGTAAGGAATAAAACAAACCAGGACGTGGTGCTAAGGAAAAGAATTAACAACAGGGTGATGTGATGCAGCGCCAAGGCTAGGCTAAAGACTAACCCTTCTAGACCAGTGATCACCTCATTATTTCTTATAACTTTTACTTGCTAGATAATAAAATGGACTCACTCAGGCTCAGACTGATTGCCCAGTATGAGATGTGGGATTGCTCCACTTTAATTTTAACTGAAATGCAGCTCTATTGCAAAATTCATGACTCTGTGGTTCACTTACTTCTGTGCTCACATGCTTCTGCAGGGACAAAAAAAACTCCTCATCCAGGAAGTGAACACACTGGTGTACAAATGCTTCTACTGTCACTAGCCACTACTCTACATCAGTAGATAACCCAATATTAAAGAACGTACCTCACTACCTGCTGAGGGAATTTACCACCTTCATTACTACTGTTTAAATCCTGCTAAATGTGAGTGCTATGGATATGTTGGGGGTACACAACACGGTCAGTCCACTCACACCCTGAGGGTTTTTTTTTTATTGTCACTGATGATTCAACCACACAATCCTGAAGAAATTTCTCCTCAAATTTAATCAAGATGTTTTCATTTCAACTAGGGAGAAAATATAGTGGATTATGTTTACACGAGCAAAATGAAAAAAGTGTGATCTCTGTGATATTTGCATGGATGTTGGTGCCAGATGGGCTGGTTTCAGTATTTCATAAACTGCTGATCTCCTGGGAATTTCACACAAAACTCTAGAGTTTACACAGAATGGTGTGAAAAACAAAAAACATCCTGTGTGCAGAGGGTCTGCAGGCTGAAACACCTTGTTGATGAAAGAGATCAGAGGAGAATGACTAGACTGGTCTGAGCTGACAGGAAGTCTACAGTATTCCAAAGAAGCACTCTTTACAACTGTGTAAACAGAAAAGCATCTCAAAATGCAAAACACATCAATGCTTGAGGTGGATGGGCTACAACAGCAGAAGACCACATCAGGAATCTGAGGCTGAACCAGCCCATCTGGCACCAACAACCATGCCAAGGTTAAAGTCACAGAGTCTGCATGATTTTATGCACTGTGCTGCTGCCACATAATTGTCTGATTGGATACTTGCATAAATGAGCAGGTGTACAGGTGTTCATATTAAATTGGACAGTGAGTGTATATTTACATCAAAACAGCGAACTGTTAACAAGCTGACCAAGTGTAACCAAAAAAGCATAATTCAGTTAAATGTAAGAGGTGCTACTCTGTTTACAGTAGATTCCTTGACCAGCTATGTTGATTTGATGTTATTTGCTGAACTCAGGATTAAGGAGACTGTCCCAATGATTTAATCATCTAGAAGAGATAGTCTAAAAAAATACTGAAAACAGTTTAAGGAGAGCAGTAGCAGCAGCACGAAAATTTAGCTGGATGGTGGATTTTTAGGTGATTCTTCAGTAATGTGCAGTAAACAATAAAAAACATATAGCTGTACATTTTTGATTCCATTTTTAAACATCTTTGCTACACGCTGGTCTACAAACAAATGCACTTCTAAAGAAAACAGGAGGCAGCACGTTGAACTAGTGGGTGTCTTTACACCCTCACAGCTCCAGAGTCCCTGGTTCAATCCTGAGCTTGGGTTGCTATCTGTGTAGAGTTCTGCAAGCTCTCCCTAAATTTGTGTGGGTTTCCTCCAAGTTCTCTGGCTTCCTCCCACCTCCCAAATACATGCCGGAAGATTGACTGGCTACAGTGAATAGGCCTTGGGTGTGGGTAAGTGTGCAGATGTGTATGCATTTCTGTCTTGTAGCCAGTGTTCCCAGGACAGGCTCAGGATGCAACATGAACCCTAAAGCGGTTGCTGAAGATGTTAGCGTTTGGGAGAATAATTCTGTGTTTAAACAAAACCATACAGCATGCATATGTTGAAGCTCAAAATACCAATCACTGCATTTGATGCTCTCTTAATATATAGATTTTTGCTCATTTTAAAGAAAAGTGTCTATAATTTTGGACAGCACACTGTGTAGTACTTGGTAATAGACCCTAACTTTACAACAAGGTTCTGATTAGTGAATCAATGTTTGACAGGGTCAAATATTTGTCCACAGAGTAACATACCTAGCTGAACATCAGTAGTGAAGCGGAGCTTGTGGATCATGCTTATCTTAAAGGATTTGTAGTGGTGACTACTCAACATATCTTGTACTGTATTGATGTCTATGGGCGGGTCCTCTTCTGAGCTCTCCTCTCCTCTGGAGCCTTTTAGGGAATACGAGGGCAGAAAGGAGAAAGAAAGAGCAAGGAATTGAAAGACGAACATGGGAGAGACAAATTGGGACAAAAAAGGAAAAGGAATAAGGGAGGTAGAGAAATAAAAAAAATATATAAATTAGGAAATTTAACCTGTCAAAGCTACCTGCCCTCACAGCTCCTAAGAGTGTGTGGTGCATAGGTATTAAAGTAAGCAAGTGAGTGATAGCTCTCAAATGTAGGTCTCAAATGTGCTTTCTGTTCTTCCTAGGGGTAATGTACTGTCCAAACTTACTGTTCTCTCGGACTAGACAGAACTCCAGTGTGCTCTGACTCTCCAGTGTACTGTCCAGCTCCACTGCCACATTTGGCTCCATCTGCTTTTCCAAACGATACATGGGGCCTACAAAACACAAAAACAACATTTTCTACTAGGACTGTTTATTGCTTCTGCAGTATATAAATTAAGGATGCACCTTGTATTGGCCAACAAATGGTAACTGCCAGTTCTAAGACTCAAGGTTTGACATGTTAATGTTATCTTGAAATTAGGATGTCTAATGGCCATGCTATTGATTATATGCTGGCATAATTCCACAGATATTAACAGTCAGGAATTTTCTAGTGACAAATACTGACAGATTTATAATTAAGCAAAGTAGCACAATGTACTGGCTTGCTGTAGTGTAGTGGAGTTTGTTGTTTGTAAAGATTTTCAATGTAGGGTTTAGAATTTTGCTGTTATTAATTTAATGGTTAACTTCAGTCAAGTAAGTGTACAGCTGTTATAATGCATGCATCATAAGGAGTTGAAACTGAATGGTCATGAACAGGGTAATGTCTTGTGATGTGTCTCAAACTTTGTTCACTGTCTGTGTAATGAGTACCAAGCTGTGGACATGGTACAGTGAGGCTAACAGTGTGAAAGTAAATCAGTGTTGAGTGATATTTTTGCTGCAAGGTTAGGTTATAACAGTCTAAGGAACAGGCTCACTGAAATTGGACAGCTGAGTATTGGAAAATGACCAGACAAGTTTTACTTTTTTTCCCCCAGTCTTTAACTGTTCCTTTTTGATGAGCCAGTGCCCATTGTAGCCTCAGATTCCTGTTCTTGGCTGACAGGACTGGAACCTAATGTGGCCTTCTGCTGTTGTAGCTCATCCACCTTGAGGTTTGACTTGCATTCTGAAATGCTATTCTGCTCACTGTGGTTGTAAAGAGTGATTATCATTGGAGTTACTGTAGGCTTCTTATCAGCTCAGACAAGTTTGACCATTCTCCTCTGACCTCTCTCATCACCCACAGAAGTGCTGTTCACTGGATGTTTTTTGCACCATTTCGCATAAACTCTAGAGTCTGTTGTGTGTGAAAATCCCAGGAGATCAGCAGTTTCTGAAATACACAAACCAGCCTGTCTGGCCCCAAAACATGGGCAATCTTGCAAAAGAAAACCAACAAACAAACAAATAAATAAATACATTTTTTAATCATGATTTCAGGGTGTGATCACAATCCATGTTATAATCACAATTATTTTTCATTTTGGTTTTTAAGACTATTTTGCAAGTTACTGCACAGAGTAATCAAACTCCTATTGATGAAAATATAGCTCTATAGGATAAAATAACCTCACAGGAAAAGAATAACTGAGACCACTTAGACCTTTCCAAACAAGTGGCCAGTTATTGTGACTTTTTTATTTTTCATATTTTTCCCTAAACTGTTTGATTGTTTTTCACTTAATTTTTATATATGTTGTAATTTCACATTGAGGGTGGAAAAAGTTCTGACATGATTTATCTTAGTTTCTTCACAAAAACATGCCATTTTAAAAGGGGTGTATAGACTTTTTATATCCACTGTACATTAATTTTAATATCTTATTAATATCTTAATGAGAGATCAGTTCTTGTGTCAATGTTCCTGTTTTCAAATCCTTTGCCAGGAGTGTCTCACCTGTCTCAGCCTTTAAACTATACGTTTTTTTCCATCAATAATTTTGGGCTATCATTTTCTTTTGTTGTATTTTTCACTTTCCTCTTCCACCACATTTTCATTTTCTCAAAGAACGCTTTTTTTTTTTGTCTAAAGACAGCAAGCGGAGACCATCCACGTTGAATCTGTCTAAAACAATCTAAGCTTCAACTAAGGTATGTTTAATATGAAACATGGCAAACATTCAGTTTATCAGAGCAGCATAATTTCCGTATAGCAAAGTCTCGATGCCTTAGGCGGAGATAGCAATTCCCCAACTCTGGCATTACAGCTCTGACAGCGGGGTGAATGGGTGATGACTTGGCGGCATAATCGCAATGCCAAAGCTAACGCTAACACTTGCAAAGGAGAGCACCACTCCTCTTCACACCACGTGTCTACCAGGCTTGCTCAAAAAAGCTCTGGTTATAGGAGATGCCATCTTACGACATATAAAATTAGGTAGATCTTTAAGGGCACCAGCAGCTTTAATTAGGTGTATACCAAGAGCCAGGTCACTGGACATGCAAGTAATTAGGGTCTTAGGCAAGCATATGTTTTCAAAGGTAGTTTTTCATGTAGGAGCTAATGATATGCTTTCGTCATGCTTTCGTCAGAGGTTAGCATGAGTAAAATTGTAGAGGTATGTAATTTAGCGAAGGCCATGTCCAATGCAGTAATTTGCTCTGGCCCCATCCCAATGTGGCATGATGATGTAGCTTACAGCAGGTTATGGATGTAGACAATTTAGGCTTTAAAGATAATTGGAGTAGTTTTGAGGGCAAGGCTGGACTGTTAGGACTAAAGCACTTATTGTTATTGAAACTATTACTAATCAGGAGATTAATGTATTGTTTTTAACAGAACCATGGATTAAACCAAAGGAGTATGTAGTATTAAATTAAGCTAGTACTCCCAGATACAGTTACATACATCAGACTCCTCTACCTGGCAGAGGAGGAGGCATCACTGGTATTTATGATGATATTCTAGGCATCACGCAAAAATTCAACCCATTTGAAGTCCACCCAGTCGATTCCACTAATTATTTACAGACCCGCAGAACCGTATTTCTTCATGAATTTGCGTATTTCATCTCAAACATCAGGCAAAACAATTCAGAATGTTAATTTAAATAAGTAAATTTAAATTAATTTAAGTAAATTTATACATTTAAATTTAAGTAACCATGTAGATGACAATATAACCATATCAGTTTCACGAAATTCCTCATCAAAATCATCAACTTGGGTACTAGATCCCTTACCTACATGTTTCTTCAAACACATACTACCAGAAGCAATCAAACCTCTTCTAAAAATACTCAAATCTTCCCTTAGCATTGGCTATGTACCTAACTCTTTTAAACTAGCCAACTAGCAAACCCCTGATTAAAAAACCTCAGACGGGTCTCAGTGTTTAAGTCTATGCTGAAAACATATTTGTTTAGTCAAGCCTTTTGTTAACAGTTTTTTTCGTAGGTAAAAATTCAGATCTTGAGGATTCATGGGCATAGAGTATTTTGGTAGACGGGGATGTTTGGATACTGTCGTCCCCCCTGCCCACTTTCACGCATTCACTCAGGTTTGTTGATGGTGGAGTGGCTGGATGCTTTATGTCTCTTGGCGTCCTTACGTCTGTGTTATCTTCTGGCTCTCCCTTTTAGTTATGCTATCATAGCTAGTGTTGCCAGAGTCCCTGCTTGCACTCTGCGCACAATGTACATATTCTTTAACCATTACACGACAAGAGCATACCTAATAATCTGAGTTCTCGCTCCCATCCCCTCTCCCCCCAAACACACACAATCTCTCTCTCTCTGTTCAATCTACACATGCTACTACTGAGATACCAGTGATCCTGACTCCGTCCGTTCTTCAGACCTGCCTGATCCATCCTCATGCCCTACTTCTTTTTTGGAGTTCTCATCACCTGAAATTTACTTGCTGCTGTGTAAAGATGTCTACAGCCTAAAGATCAATGAGATTACAGTGGATGATACCTTCCTTGGACCATTTTTGGTAGGTACTAACCACTGCATACCAGGAACACCCCACAAGGCCTGTCGTTTTAAAGATGCTCTGACCCAGTCATCTAGCCATCACAATTTAGTCGTTGTCAAAGTCACTCTAATCCTTACACTTGCCCATTTTTCCTGTTTCCAACACATCAACTTCGAGAACTGACTGGTCGGTCACTTGCTGCCTAATATATCTCAACCCTTGACAGGTGCTACTGTAATGAGATAATCAGTATTATTCACTTCACCTGTCAGTGGTCGTAATGTTATGGCTGATCGGTGTAATTTTAACTGCTTGTTT
The DNA here is from genome assembly GCA_037576675.1 of Pangasius sanitwongsei. Taxonomy (NCBI): domain Eukaryota; kingdom Metazoa; phylum Chordata; class Actinopteri; order Siluriformes; family Pangasiidae; genus Pangasius; species Pangasius sanitwongsei. The sequence continues at coordinate 10,483,333 of CM075029.1, read as the reverse complement.
TGAACTATGGGGTTTACCTTTTCAATTGCACCTCTAAGTCTATCTAAGAAAGAACAAACGTCTTTGGTCAGAGGCAAGGTGTTTAGCAGAACTATAGTTTGTTAAAACTGTCATCAGGGTCCAATGATTTGATGTAGTCACTCTCTGAAATGCAATGTATCTGGCTGTAAAGCTTCCTGTTGTCAGCGTCTGTCTTTCAGAAGCGTGCTCTGTGGGACTCTTTAGTGACAAGGTGGATGGGGGTCACTCAAACGGCTACCAGATTTCTGAGGGTGAGACTCACTGCCAAAGGTTTGTGGCAGACATGGTCCTTGTGCATTAAAATACACAAAATCAGGTGCAGTAAAATAAATAATGTATTGCCAGTGAGTGCTACATGCAATGCATAAATTCTAACAAGAGTACATACAAAACTATGCGACTTTGTTGGAAAGTCTTGGCATACATGCACCGAAGGAGGTTTCAAGGTGATTCTAACTGACCCTGGAGATTAGAAAGGGTTCATAGAGTCACCTTGATCCTCAAAAGAATCCAATTAGATTTTCATCTTATCTGCGATTATAATATAAAATGGGAATAAATCAAGTTTGTGGCCTCTCTCAATCTAGTTAGAACAAGTGTCAGAACATAATATAATAATTTATCTTGGTCAAAGTCAGTGAAAGCTCTTACCTGAACCCTTTTGTGAGCCTTTTCTTTTCTTGAGGGCCTTCTGTAGAATCTCTTTCATGGTTACCTTTAAACTGTCCACTGGAATCAACGAAAAACCATGAGCTGCATTTCTATATGAAAGAGAATATAGACTATCAAACACTGCAATACTGAAATATTTGAACTTGAGCTCTCTTCTCTCAAAGCCTCATTGGCAGCAGGTCCAGAGAGTGCCCTGGAATGCATGGCAGATTTCAAAGGCATGATTTGTCCAGCAGTGCTTAATGTGCTAACCACACTTTATGCCATTAAAGGTTGGTGGAGAGTTAGTCCATATCCTGACGTACAGTGGATATGAAAAGTCTACACACCCCTGATAAAATGGTAGGTTTTTGTGAAGTAAAAGAATGAAACTAATAAAAACCATGTCAGATCTTTGCAAAGTATACAAATAAATTGAAAAACAATCACTGAAATTTTTAGGGGAAAAAAGAAAAATAAAAAAATTACAATAACCTAGTTGCATAAGTGTGCACACCCCTAAACTAATACT
>CM075029.1:10471004-10482029 GCA_037576675.1 Pangasius sanitwongsei | reverse complement strand
TGTATGATAATTACTTTTGAACATGAGATTGAATGTGATTGGTTCATTCTGAGCACAGCCACATCCCCAGTTATAAAATGGTGTGCACACTTATGCAACCAGTTTATTGTAACTTTTTTATTTTTCCCTAAAATGTTTCTGATTGTTTTTCACATATTTTTTATATGTTGTAATTTCACATTGAGGCTGGAAAAAGTTGACATAATTTATCCTTGTTTAATTTTTTTTCTTCACAAAAACCTGCTATTTCCTGCCATTTTAACAGGGGTGTGTAGATTTTTTATATCCATTGTAGGTGTCCCTCTGCTTGAATGCTAGCAGTAAAATGGATAATGTACTGCCAGTGTAGTAGAATTATAAACTGTGGCAGTAATCAGATTGAGGTTAAAATGATCAAGAATGTGGATCAGAGAGACCATGTGAACTAAACCTGGTCATCTAAACAGTGTTTAACATATTCTTCAGGGCATGTTTGGTATCAATCTAATTTGTATTTCATGGTGAACATTTCATGTGGTGACGACATAACTATCCTATAAGTTTAGGAAATAACATTTAGAGTACATGTTGCAATGTGTTTTTTCTTACAAAGTCAACTGACTTTGTAAGTTCTCTTCATTTATATTCTCTGTATATCTTGCATTTGTGTTTTATACAATAAACCCATTCATTACTGTATCTCTAAATACTCAGTAGTTCTTCTGTAAGAAAGTACAGTGCATTAAGAATGCATGAAATATATGACCTGTATGATTTATATGGTTATTAGAAATAATTTCCTAGCTAAAATTTTAGTATGTTAGCTAAGATAATAGGCTAATACTTGCAAGTTTAAAACCTCAAGTAACTAGGACAGGCCTAGGCTTGCACGTCGATAGAAACTTCTGAGCTAAAAGGATAATTGTTTAATAAATAGGCTTTATAAATTCCTCTGACATAAGAATGTCATTTTATAATGAACATTTTGCATGAAGCTGTTTTAGAGTAAATACAATTGGAACACTTCTAGCAATAACTAGAAGACTATTCTTTGGAGTCAGATAATTAATTAAATATATTGGAGTCAGATATTTAAATCCTAAGGCTAAAACATGCATTTAGCTTCGGCTGCACCTGTTTCCATCTTTGGTCATAGGAGAGCAGCAGACTAAGATAATATCACCTTCAGGCAGTAATTCCTCTACTGAGACTGCCAGCAACCTGACACGGGCATCACACAACCTACTTGTGATCCATCATATTAGCTGGAATGTGTGCCAAAAATTTCTTGCGTGACTGAGCTGAGGTCTGTCCAGAACCTCTTTTAGAGCTAACAATAAAGTCTTTGTACTTTGGCAGTAAACTTTGCCGAGACTGGTGTGCAAAAGAGCACATAGTACCATCCAATCCTACTCAGCTGTTGCCATCTTTAAAGTGGCTGCCACATCTAGTTTAGAGCTTGTAACTTGAGTAAATATGAAGAAAGAGAATATAGGCTATCAAACAATGCAATACTGAAATATATTTGAAAATTAAGTGAATAACTTGTTTACCAATTATGGCACTTGAGACCTCAGAGGATCAACACCAGGGGAAAGATAAGACTGTCTCTCCAGGAAGACAATGAGACAGAAAATTATCAAAACCTCTGTGGTCAAGGTCAAGTCAAGGTCAAGTTTATTTATATAGCACCTTAAAAGCAACGATTGCTGACCAAGGTGCTGCACAGCCAAAACATCAAAAATATTAACTAACAAAAGCATTAAAACACATAAAATTTAAAATCATTAAATAATACAGTAAGTAATGCAAAACATCACCAAACAAAAAAAACAAACAGAAACAAAACAAAAAGTGTTTTCAAGTTAAGCAAAAGCCTGAGAAAAAAGATATGTTTTAAGAGATGATTTAAAAGAAGATAATGTAGGGGATGATCTGATGGATAAAGGCAAAGTGTTCCAGAGCGTAGGACCCAGAACTGCAAAGGCCCTGTTGCCTTTAGATTTTAAACAAGATTTTGGGATAATCAATAACTTCTGAGAAGATGATCTAAGCGTTCTCACAGGAGAATAGAAATGGAGAACATCTGAAATGTAAATAGGGGCAAGACCATGAAGTGCTTTAAATACAAAAACTAAAATCTTAAAATCAACTCTGAATTTAACAGGTAACCAGTGAAGTGAAACTAACACAGGGGTAATATGCTCCCTCTTTTTTGTCCCTGTCAAAAAGCAAGCATCAGCATTCTGTACTAATTGTAAACACGATACTTAAGACTGGTTAATTCCAGCATAAAGAGCGTTACAGTAATCCAACCTGGTTGAAATGAATGCATGAATAACAACCTCTAAATCATTAAAACTGAGAAAACTTTTCAGCTTTCGAAGCCCCTTAAGATGCAAAAAACTGGCTCTGAGTACAGAGTTAATTTGTTTGTCAAATTTTAATTCAGGATCAAAAATAACTCCCAGATTTTTAACCTTTTCACTGATGTTTTCTTCAAAAGGGCCCAAATTATGGTCTTAAATTATGTAAAAGGTGAGAAGGGCCAAACAAAATAACTTCAGTCTTTTTTTAATTTAACTGTAGGAAATTATTTTCCATCCAGTTCTTGATGTCCTCTAAACAAGCCAGCAAGGAGGACACTGAATCAGAACCTGATTTTAGAGGGAAATAAAGCTGAACATCTGCATAAATGTGGTATGAAACTTTATGAGACTCAAATATAAAACGAAGAGGGAGCAAATACAGGGAGAATAAAATTGGACCCAAAAGAGAGCCCTGGGGTACCCCACAAGTGATGGGAACTGAGCTTGATGAAAATTCACTAATTTCCACCGAAAAACTCCTATTTGTGAGATACGATGCAAACCAATCTAATGCAGTACCACAAATGCCAACCTCTAGATTTAATCTTTTTAACAGGATGCGGTGATCTACTGTATCGAAAGCAGCGCTCAGGTCCAATAATAAGAGAATAGTACAGTTACCAGTGTCTGCAGATAACAAGAGATCATTTACTACTCTTAAAAGAGCTGACTCAGTACTATATTTTGCTCTAAAGCCAGACTGAAAAGGATCCAGAATATTATTAGAATTTAAGTAGAGGGAAATCTGATTTAGTACAACCTTTTCCAAAACTTTGTGCAAAAATGGCAGTTTTGAAATAGGCCTATAATTATTTAATTCAGTGGGATCAAGATTTGTTTTGTTTTTTTTGAGTAAAGGCTGGACCACAGCGTGTTTAAGGCAGGAAGGGACAATGCCTGTCTATACAGAACCATTAATAATAGAAAGTAAGCTAGGCAAAACAGAGGGCAGAACATCCTTCAGCAGCTTTGTAGGAACAACATCAAAGAACAAGTAGTTGATTTCATATTTAAAATAATGTCTGACAACTCAAAGTGAGATAGCTTGAAAGTTTGAAAACACAGAGGACCTAGTATTTTCATAATGAAAATTCTGGAATAAATTACAAGAAATCTGCACCCTGATAGAAGCAATCTTGTTAATGAAGAAGTTACAAAACTTCTCACGTAACTCCAAGCTAGGATCTGGGCCAGTTGGTCTAGATGGGTTTAACACAGAATTTAACGTAGAAAACAAAATCTTTGGACAATGAGAATTTTTTTTAATTAAATTAGAAAAGTATTTTGCCTGTTCCAAAGAGACGGCTTCCTGAAATTTAGACAAGCTGCTCTGCAAGAGTTGATATGAAATTTGTAATTTATCCGTTTTCCATCTTCTTTCTGCCCTTCTGCAATCCTTCCTTAAAGCTTTAATGTTGTTCTTAAACCATGGCTGATTTTTTGGTTTAGTCTTTTTGGATTTGAGAGGAGCAACTACATTTAAGATTGCTGAACAAGAGGAATTAAAACTATTTGCCAACTCATCAACACTTATATCCTGTGCTTCCAGGACACTACTGTGAGCTGGCAGGGCTGTAAAAGCTTCGGTAAACTGCAAGGCGGTGAAGGGGTTAATAGATCGAGAAAGGTAGGCAGAAGACTGGTTTACAGGGCTAGAACAAGCAATCACACTGTCAAACAAAACCGGCCAGTGATCAGACAGTTCGGCCTCACTAACAGTTACATTACAGACAGAGAATCCTGATGATAAAATAAGATCAAGAGTATGACCCAGCTTGTGCGTGGGACCTTAGACATATTGCGCGAGATTAAGAGAGTCCAAAAGTTGTACAAAATCTCTTGAAAGAGGTCTCGAAGGACAACACAGATGTATATTAAAATCACCTACAATCAAGAGATTATCAGCACTTGGAACCACGTCTGATAGAAAATTTGAAAACTTCTTTAAAAAGTCATTGTTAGCTTTTGGAGGGCTGTATATCAAAACACAAAGTAGAGGACTAGAAAGCTCCACCTTGCACATTAAAACCTCAAAACTAGAGTAGACATCAACAGGCAAAAGTTTGCATTTGAACAGGTCCTTAAAAATGACAGCAACTCCTCCACCCCGACTAGAAGTTCTGGAACAGCTAAAATGGTTACAGTGTACAGGGGAAAGATCAGACAGAGGGCTTAGATCATTTGCCGTAAGCCAGGTTTCAGTAATAAATAAGAAGTCTAAATTGTTTGCTAAAAAGAAGTCATTCAATAAAAATGTTTTGTTCAATACTGTAGTTGAAAATTTCCACGACAAGACTGATCTTGCATTTATCAAGGCCATTTTAATCTTAAGCTGATTTAACTCTTGCGATGAGAAGTCATGCCGAGATGCTTCTGGTAGCGAGTGAAGGTGATTCAAGTTCGCCCCGCACGGGGATAAAGAGCGTCGCTGCAACAGTCGCTCATTAGACAATATTGCAGGAATATTGTCTGGTATTGCAGTTATAGAAGACCGTGTATGCCATGTAGATTGAGCGCCACGGTGAATATATTGTGGTCGACGAAGAATCCCCAGACCAGCACATCGTAGATAAATATCTGATGGCAGCATAACTGACCGATCATTCAATCGGATAAGTTCAGAGGCCTAAATTGCCAGAGTCGGTAGAAATGAGGAAACATCAGAGAAGTGTCGTTCACTATTCCAAGTGACGATAATTCCCAGAATAGTCAGAAATAAACAGCAGACAGAGTACAAATTCATAATTAAAAGTCCCATGAAGATAGACACTCACCGGGCAGATCCAAGGGAGTTCAATGGGAGTTTAACAGCATACCTTTGATAGAATAATAGACAACGCTCAGAAGTCCAGAAGAAAAACTAAGCATAAAATAATCCAAAACTTGCAGTCCAGATGCAGCAGAAGTCCGAGGAAAATTCAGCGGAAAAGACTCCGATGAAGCAAACACAACACAGAGTTGCAGACGCCCAGAGGACGACATAAACGGCAATATGTTAAACCAGAAGACGTCTAAACTCCAGGCCCAGTGTTAGCACCAATCTGATGGCAGCAGCGGAGCGAGATAGGTTAGCTTTAGCATCAGGTTGTAGACTGCTTGAATATAATATTGCACCAATCGAGGGGAACTCAGCCAGAAGAAAAATTCTCGGTTATCACCAACTTGAAGACACCGTAAAAACAGACAGTAATTAACTAAAACAATAAAATAAATAAATAAAACAATAAGACCGGAAAGCAGCGACAGACAATTCGCACAGTGTTCACTCAACCGGAACCGGATGATAGTTAAAGTTCAGATGGTCACCTGTGGTTATATAACCAAAAACACTTTCCTTTCAAACACATCAATTCAGAAAATTGCTCAGGACATTCATAATCTCATTTTTCATGTACTGTTGTATGTGATAACTGCATATTTAATGGAATACACTAGGACTGTCATATTTGGTCTCAAATGTATTGTAAAATCATGCTTGGTACTTTGTGAATTCACAACACTAAAGGTTCATGATCTAGGTTCATGAACATGCAAAAGCCTTGTTCTCAAAGTGCAGTCCTTGAGGGGGTGTGAATTGGAATTCCACCCCAGGACTCTGAACAACCACCAATCAGCATTACTGAATAAGGAGAGTCAAGAACACTGATCCACTATAAAATAAACTATAGAACCCAGAAACTCACAAATATTTGTGAGTTGGGCATTAGATTTCCATCCACCTGGATCTCTGATCATCGGAGTTGTGTTTGGCTCATCCCACATCCCACTTGCATGGTCTCCACCATGCAAGACAAAACATATGAGAACTTTGAACCTTCAGTTCAAATTCCACTGAAGAATTGTGCACAGTGAGTCATGAGGCATTGTCCACAATCTCTGGATAAGCTGACTCCATTGAGGCTACTGATCCTATTGAGGCTACAGATGGGACCTCGGTGTGAAGTGTGGGACACAATATCTACCCACACAGTGTCCCACGACTTCATCCGTGATCTTGATGCCACCGCCTCAGCTGAATTATGCAATACAGTGTCAAAGGACTCTTTCTATGTAATCCTCTACTGATGCAATTGTTGACTAGACTAAAGCCACTTCAAGGATCAGGACCATCCAAAGAGACATCAAACATAACTGTAAAGCTTCTCTACGTATTTCTGCCATTAAGCATCATTCCACTCATTATCCAACTGTCTATCAGTTATTTTCACTACGTTTGTGTATTTTCCATTATTTTTTATTATTGTGATGCATAACTTTCTTCTTCTCATTATTAAACTTTCTATGTTGTCCTTGTGTGTTTCTCTCATCACAAATGGGTTCTACAAACTATCAACAGATTTATCTAAGTTGATGCAATTCAAATATCCTTCAGGAAAACATTACTATTTCTTATTTTGGCGATGCAGCCATCATCAAGTTGTATCTCATTTAGAGGTTATTTTGTCCATTTGACTGGTGCCCCAGTATATAATAACAGAATTGAATTATTATTATTATTATTAGTAGTAGTAGTAGTATTATTATTAAATTTAATATTACATTTAATAGTAATAATTTACCCACCTCACATAACCTAACATGCTTCATCCATACTACATTCTTTCATACTAATCCACACAGAGAGCTGGGCTACCTGGAACTGTTGGAAAGGAGGTTTCCCCATATATTACAGTATATTACAATTACATTTGTTTTATTGAATACTGAATTACAAGTCTCATCCATATGCTTTTATAATAAGAACATGGGAGAAATGGATTTTACTGGCTTGGAATGTTGTTTAACCAGTAAATTCCATCTGATGTATATTTAAAGTACTACAGTAATGCTAGCACTTTGTCTGTGTATTGTAAACTCATCTATTCAGTACACTTCACCCTGAAAAACACCTGACAACTGAGAGAGAAAATGAAATGCAGCAGTATGTGATTCCAAGTTATAGAAGGGTAATTGCTGACTGTTTCCAATTTCTTTCCAGTATGTGTGATCAGCCATATTTGCACCACATTTCTTCAGCAAAAATGTCCAAAATTAAACATTCTTCCAGCAGATCCAGGACCTAGATTAGGGGTTTTGTGGGGCACATTCAAAGATTCCATTCCAACTCTGCAAAACACCAACTCTAATTAGCCTCTAATTAAAAAGTACCTCTACTTATGGAAAAAAAACATTATTGCCAAATTTTAAACAATTATAAATTTACTTTGAACAATCAGTCTGATCATACAGTAAAGAGGCGATCATGTGTAAGTTCACAGACAATTTAAAAACCAAACTCTGTGATAAGAGTGGCTTATGGCAGAGCTTACCTCCACTTTGGTACGTTATATGGCATGAAAGTGGACAATGGACCATCATACCTGTGAACATCCCATTCCAAAGCTGGTGCCCCCTCTTTGCTGCTATAATAGCCTCCACTCTTTTGAAAAGGCTTTCCATTAGATTATGAAATGTGGCTGTGGGAATTTTTGCCCATTCAGCAACAAGAGCACTAGTGAGGTCAGGCAGTGAGGTCGGGTAGTGATGTCGGGTGAAGAAGGCTTGTACAGTCAGTATTCCAATTCATCCCAATGGTGTTTAGTGGAGTTAAAGTCAGGGCTCTGTGCAGGCCACTCGAGTTCTTCCACACCACCCTTGGCAAACCATGTCTTTATGGACCTCACTTTGTTCACAGGTGCGTTGCCATGCTGGTACAGGTTGGACTAGGCCCCTTAATTGCAGTGAAGGGAAAACTTAATGCTACAGCATACAAAGATATTCTAGAAAATTGTGTGATTTCAACCTTATGGCAACATTCTGAGGAAGGCCCACCTATGAGATGGTCAGGTGTCCACATGCTTTTAGTCATATAGTGTATTTTCTCATTTCTATAAAATTCAAGACAGTATAGGTAAAACCCATAAGAACCAGTTAGCTAGATAACTAATATTAGCTAAATAAATGAAACATGGTTTATTTAGCCTAATTAAATAATTATATTTACTAAAGACATATTTCATTGCATAGCTCTAGTCTTTTCAAAGGAAGTACACAGATCTTGCTGTAGCTACATGTGTTTACTTTTCTGAAGGTAGAAGCTGCAGTGCTGCACCATTAAATGGCACAATACCAATGAAAAGTGTGTGCTGCTGTTGGAGTTGCCAGATGTCTCAAAAGTATAGAGTGGCTATTCTCCAGTTAATGTGGAAACAAATAACACTGTGCTGATATATATTCAATTTTATTTGTATAGCGCTTTTAACAATGGACATTGTCACAAAGCAGCTTTACAGAAATAAATGGATTCAAAAAATATATTGTAAATATGTGAATTTATCCTAATGAGCAAGCCAGAGGCAACGGTGGCAAGGAAAAACTCCCTAAGCCAATATGAGGAAGAAACCTTGAGAGGAACCAGACTCAAAAGGGAACCCATCCTCATCTGGGTGCAACAGACAGTGCGATTATAAATAAACCCCTTCTATTATTGTGTACCATATGGACAAATAGTGCAAATATGCAACCAGTAAATTCATCAGTTTTCGCAAGAAGTCCGGGTGGTTAAAATCTATCCACTGTCCACTGATGGAGTCCTGAGTATGAAGGTGCTTGTGGCAACTGCAGCCCAAAGCCACCACAGCACATATATGAATTGGTATAAATGTGAGATGGTTTGTAGTCAAATGGGCAGGTTTTAAAATGTGATTGAACTGATTGGAGTCATGTCTGCATGATGATCTCCTCCAAACTGTCAGTCTGTCTGGCAGTCCGCTGGTAGGACATTTTTGTTAGTGCAATGTCTCAAATATACAGTCCCCTCCGAAAGTATTGGAATGGCTTTTGTTGTACTATACGCTGAAGACATTTTGGTTTGAGATCAAAAGATGAATATGAGATGACATAACTTTTTTCCCCTTTGTGTGTTTGCAGTGTGCATTAAGTTCCACCGAATTAGACTGGATGCAATTCTCTGCAAATTGCAAAGACAATGTTTCTGAATTCATTCTGATGCCACCATCATGAGTTACATCAATAAAGATTAGTGAGCCTGTTCCAGAAGCAGCCATGCAAGCCCAAGCCATGACACTACCTCCACCTTGCTTGAGCAGTGAGCACGTATGTTTTGGATTATGAGCAGATCCTTTCTTTCTCCACACTTTGGCTTTTCCATCACTTTGATAGAGGTTAATTTTGGTTACAGAATTTTGTGGCTGATCTCTATTTCTTTGCGAAATTCAATCTGGCCTTCCGATTCTTACCTCTAATGAGTGGTTTGCATCTTGTGGTATGACCTCAATATTTCTGCTCTTAAAGTCTTCTTCTAATAGTGGTACCTTCATCTGTGCCCTGTGGAGGTTGTTGGTGATATCCCCTGACTGTCAGCCAAGGAAAACAACAGCAGTTTCTGTCATCAACTGCTGTTGTTTTCCTTTGCCAATCACCAACAACAAATTGTTCAATGTCTGGTTGTTAGTACACCAGTGGTTTCGTTCTTTTTTAAGATGTTCCAAACTGTTGTATCGGCTATGCCCAAAGCTTGTGTAATGGCTCTGATCTATTTTCCTCTTTTCTTAGCTTCAAAACAGGGCATACCCAGGCAACAAGAAAAATCTGTCATAAGTAAAAGTCTTATCCTAACATACTTCATTACTCAACAGCAGAAAACCATGACAGGAACAATTTTCTCACCAAGTACTATCAGAACCAGCTACAGAGAGCCATCACTAAAGCCAAAAAGTGGTTTTACTTGACCCAAATTTCCCACCTAAAAAAGGAAACTCCAAAATCAACCAACTTCTAACTTGGACAATAACAAAATTATTGCTGACTTCAACAACCAAATATTTTACAATATGTCAGTCACTGCTGCTTGCCTTTTTGCCTGCTCAAAACCCCTTCCCTCTGATCCATCTATGGGAGGTATATGACAAACTGAAGAGAATTCAAACAAAAAATAAAAAGCCTTACCCCAGAGACTTTTAAGAGACTTTGCCTGTGAACTAAAGAAACTTCTTCGTGACATTTTAAATACATCTTTCCAAGAAGGGATTAATCCACGACAGTGGAAAGAGACAAATGCCTTCTCAGTTTGGTAGGAGGCCTGGAAGATCTGCTACAAATGCACTGTTAAATCTTCTCTACACACTGTACAAAGCATTTAATGTTACATTAATAATCCACTATTAATATGATCATTACCATCTTTGAAAAGGTTTACCTGACTACAGCCATGAAACCCCTAGCGCAGCTAGGTGTACAGCCCCTAATAATGGTCAGTTTTGATTTAAGCTGTAGGCAGAGTGTAGGCAATTAAGATGGCTAATGGGAGACACTTACGGGGTGTGACACATTATTGGGACCCCTTATCTTCCTTGCTCTAATCAGTGGTGCTGCCACAGATTTTAAAAATTGCTGGAAGTATGTGGATGACCTAAACCTCATCCATGTAATGCATTGCAACCAAAGTAACATTTTCCTAGATGGTTCTGGATAAAATAGATAGCTGGGTCCTCAGCAGTAAAATTACACAAAAGCCGGCTAAATGCAGTACCATGACAGTCTGACCTACTGTGGCACCTAAAGTGAAACCATCATATATATATATATATATATATATATACACATACACACACAGTCAGGTCCATAAATATTGGGACATCGACACAATTCTAACATTTTTGGCTCTATACACCACCAC
>CM075029.1:10456371-10470459 GCA_037576675.1 Pangasius sanitwongsei | reverse complement strand
AAAAATGTTAGATCTGTGTCGATTTCCCAATATTTTTGGACCTGACTGTGTATATATATATATATATATATATATATATATATATATATATATAAACAAATAAACAAACAAACAAATAAATAAAAAAGCTATCAACAAAGTGTCTGAGACAATGTCATTGTATATATTCATCCCACTGTAGAGCACACCTGCCCAGCATGGCATGGAAATCTGACACAAGCTCTGTCAAACCAGACAACGGCATACTCTAATTATCAAGATGCACTGAAAGCCTCTGACTCATCACTCTCCAAGACAGAAGAAACAAACTGTGTAGGGAATGGAATAAACGGAAGCTTAAACTGCTGGGCCCTTAAGTAAGGTCCTTAACCTTCAACTGCTCATTTGTATCCTATCTCAGTTGTAAGCTGGTTTGGATAAGAGAGTCAGCCAAATGAGGTAAATGTAAATTTAAGTGTCAATTAAAAAAATAAAATTCAGATAACTCACATTCTGACAAAAAGTGACTGCTTGGGGCCTAGACCTGGAGATGAGTACTTCTCCACCAGAGCAAGTGTGCTGAAACCAAACTTGTGGATGGGCTCATTGGAATCTAGAGGGGGGAAATCTGTATCCACCTCCCCATCATCCTCAGCTATGTGGAGGCAGTATGTGTTGACATTCTCACTGTAGAGAGAAGGAAAAAAAAAGAGTTGGTATTTCTGGTCAATAATGACATTTTAAGGTATCACTTTGTTTAAAGTAATTACGGTTAACAGCCATTTCACTTCACAGACATTATAATAATTCATAATCAAGCTGCAAAGATTAAAGCATCTGCTCACTTGTTACTTTAGTTCTTTGACTAGTTTTGAAATTGCTATCCAACTACTAGCTGACAAAGCTCTCCACCACATTTGTTGCTCTTTAGCATTAACCATCACAGGCATTATGAATAGTTAATATTCCAGAGCTATTTGTGGTCTGATTATAGACACAGTTTTTTGTTGAACCTAAAAACTGTTCAAAATGCAATGTAAAGGCAAAATTAGTGTAAACATTTTGTACTTTACCATTGATTTGTACACTTGAGACAATTAAACAGAAAGGCCTTTTTTTTTGGCTCAAACATTTGTTTTAAGGATCTACTTGCTCAAAAAGATAATGCAAATTCATAATGCATAGAGAATAATGAACTTAAATGCTAGTTACACATGTAACTGCGGTTTTACAAACACTGGATAAGTGCCAGGGGCAGTGTCTAACACCTGGATATCCTCTAGCGTGTGTGTGTGCACTCACGCAGAGAACTTCAGTGTCTGCATGAGTGGCTACAGGGTCGGTAAATGATGGGGAACCCTGTGACATCCATAACTAGCATTAAATTTCACCCAGTCAAACCACTATGGGTGGTGTTTAACACCTGGATACTTCCTGCCACAAGGGCATGAGGAACTGACTCACCAATGGATGACTGGAAAAGTGTTTGAAAATGATTGCCACACTCACATGATTGCCAAGGTAGCTATAGCACAGACCTGATGGTTCAGCTCTAAGTAGTGCCTTGCTTAGCCAGGGAAGCATCCCATGACTTTGCACTGTGACAGATAAATAAATGGTCTGATGAATGAATAGCTACCACGCAGGTCAAATAATACCATAAGACATGCACTGGACACGGTTCAGAACTAAAGATGCAACAAATGCACAAAAAAAGTCTGAATAATTAATAAGGTTGATTATGAAAACTTATTACAAAAAATTATAGATTTTTATATTCAACTAGTCATTTGCTTAACGAGTAACAGAAATGTCTTATAAGAGTGCACAGGCCTTTATTTCTGTGTAGAGTGTAATATCATAGACAAGCTGCAGCACTGATATAAGTACTACACTATGCTAAGTCGTCTACATGCTTTCCAAGACAGCTTTCTAGGCTTCTTACTCTGCTTCTGTTGCCATTAACCATAGACTACAATTAGCAGACTGTTTAGAATGTGGCACTTGGGTCAGACTTGTCTCAGAATCAGGGTCTAATTCTGCCAGCTGGACATGCCATGTGAGCATTGGCATCCCCGCTAGCACAGACGTCCGAACAAAAGAATGCTTGAGATGGGGATGTGAAAGCAGAATGAATTGCAGAGAGAGTAAAAAATGGCTCAGTAGACAAAACAAAAAATTTGCAGGGAAAATTCGGCTCAAGGATCTCGTCAGCAATGCAACTAATAAAGTAGGTTAGCTATGAGCAGCATCTCAATACACAGTGGAGGCATCAAAGAGCAGCAATCCAGCTAGTGAAGAAAGTTCAACAGTGGCCACAGTGGAGGAGACTGCTAGGGCTGAGTGACAAAGTCGGAAGTCAAGGAGCCCCCACTCCGTTGCATTCTGTGCTGAAGGTGTTGCCATGTTTATGAAGTAATTCAGTGATAATTGAAAATACAGTTACAGATTAGCAGATCCATGCAGCACACCAAATTTCAGTTCAATCTGACTTTTGGTTCCTGAGGAAAAAGCTATTAGGACTTAACTCTGCCCCCCTGTCGATGACCACGCCCCAACCTTTTGAAGACATCCTCAGAACTTTGTACTAAACATGCTGTTCAAGTTTAGTTTAAATCCATATCACCAATCATCATTTACAGCTATCTGAGTAAACCAGCTCTGCCTCCTTAGACTTAATTAACATGTGGCAGGCATATTATTTATACATCTCAACATGTTTTTTATAATTATTGAGGATCACCCTCTCCTGAGTAGTTTGATATTAATTTTGTGAAGATTGGCCAAAAATCCTAGGACTAGTTCACAAAAGTAGGTTTCACATATTATGCAAATTATTACAAATTTGAGTGGGTAGAGCTAAAAGTTCCAAAAGGCAATTTTATACAGTTTCAGCTAAAGAATCAAGTGAAAGAAGAAATTTTATTGTACACCTTATTTCCCAAGATATTTTTGTGTGCACAAACAAATAATAGCACCCCCAGTCTGAGTGACATTGCATCCGATTAGAGTGGGTCTCTGTCCAAACCTAGCATTAATGTTTGTGACCAATTGTGCAGTCATTGACCAGCTGCTGGTATTTGTTGATCTTCCACTCTACTGCCTCCTCACAGCCTTCCTCCCATGGTACGGTCAACTCCACTATGATGATTTTCATTCCTTCCTTTGACCAGATTACCACATCTGGTCTCAGGGTAGTTGACAAGATAACTACTTCTTCAGGATGCAGGAAATGGTACATGCTGTTACAATCCCTTTCTCCACACACTAACAATCTGTTGTGAAATTAGTGGTCCGGAATTGCAACCTGATGTTCAAATAGCTGGTGATCATTTTTTTGATGTGGTTTGGGATGTGATAGTGGTTCATTCCTGCTTGAATCTGATTATGGGGGATGGAGTCAAATGAGTTATCTAGGTCAAGCCAGACCACTGTGAGGTTGCCCTTCTTTTCCTTAGCTTCATGAATGAATTTGCTGAGGACCCTAATGTGTTCCAGGCACCCAGAGAATGCTAGAATTCCACCCTTTTGGATAGAGGTAGTGATATAGCCACTCAGTCATGTACTGCTTCATTCCCCTAGCCAGCATGAGAAAAAGATTTTTCCCTCTACACTTAGAAGGGAGATAATCCTGAATCATCTTATATAGGAGGGGCCAATTTCTTTGGGGATGAAATAGCCAACTGCTCCAGCTTGTTGGGATAGTGCCTCTTGACCAAATCTTCCAGATGAGTTTCCACAATCTCCATAGCATTTTGGGGCACTTTTTATTTACTTTGTAGGGTATACCGCTGGGGCCTGGGGGCAGACACCAACCTTGCATGTTCCACAACTTCTTGGGTCTCCTTCCATGATGGATCACTGGTGCTGAGGTCAGTTGTTTGTTTGCCTGCTAGGCCGAGTTCTTGGCCTTCTTCTAAGGATACTGACCTGGAAGGGTCACTGAAGTTCTCCTTAATGAAATCCTCCACCTCCTCCTTTGGGCTTGTCAGCTTCGCAGATTCCCAGTTCCCTCACCTAATAGCAATTTGGTGAAGCGATAAGGATCTTTGTTGAACTGGTCCCAATCCCTCTCCACCATCATGCGTCTTTTCCTAATCCACTCGGATGTTCTCACTTTAATTAGCTGTTGTTGCATGCTGGATGTTAGTTCTTTGATGCCGTCTTTCACCTCAGCTTTAGCCATTTTGAGCTGCCTGTTCAGGGTCTTGATCTCCTTCCTCACGTGCTGAACTTCCTTTTCCCTTCTGCTTGCTTCCCTCACCAAACTGGCTGTGCTTCCCCTCTTCTCTACACCAAAGCATTCTCTTGCTAAGCTGTAGGTGCAATAGATTTCATGTCATGAAAGACATGGCCCCCATTTACTCTGTCATGAAAGAAGGGTTCACTAATTTGTGCAAAAATAGGAGCAGCAGCATCTACAGCAAATAATTTAATAGAACCATTGTTTGCACTATTTGTTGCAGATGGTGCTATTATCCTTTTTGCATCAGTTTCCAAAATCCATTCTAATAAATAAAAAATCCTTATAAATAAATTGTATAATTTTTCATTTGCATTATTATATATTTTGCAATATTGCCCAGCCCTACACCCTTGCTACTTCCACAATCATTAAGAGAGTAATTAGCAGCCAGGTGTTACTAATGAAATGCACAAGATTAGTTAATAATCAATGTGTGTGACTATCTCTATAAAAGCAGACCTTTTGGCAGTTCGGTGTTCTGGAGCACTCAGGTTTGTGTCTACATCA
The DNA here is from genome assembly GCA_037576675.1 of Pangasius sanitwongsei. Taxonomy (NCBI): domain Eukaryota; kingdom Metazoa; phylum Chordata; class Actinopteri; order Siluriformes; family Pangasiidae; genus Pangasius; species Pangasius sanitwongsei. The sequence goes on along the minus strand of CM075029.1, from coordinate 10,465,727 downwards.
GCCATGACCTCAGAGAAGCAACTGGTCATCAATCTGGGAAGTGTTAAGGGGATCTACATACAATTTGAAATTCACCATTCTACAAGAACTGAAAAAGAATATGGCAGCACAATTTAGGTTTGCAAAATTTCATCTGAATAAACCACAAAAGTTCTGGAACAATATCCTTTGGACTGAAGAGACCAGGTTGGTGATGTTTGGTCATCATATCATGCACAGCATGAAAACCAAACATACCATATCACCACAAACACCTCATACCAACTGTCAAGCAAGTGGAAATGATTTGGGCTTGTTTTGTAGCCACAGGACCTTTGAGACAATGATGATCTCCAATCTACACTAGAATAGTCTTGAGACAAATGTGAGACCATCTGTCCAGCAGCTGGGCCGAAATTGGGTCATGCATCAGGACAATGGTCCCAAGCACACCAGCAAATCGACATCTGAATTAGAAGAAAAAATTAAGATGTTGGAATGGCCAAGTCAAAGTAAAGACCTCAACAGCATTAAGATGCTGTGGCGGGATCTTAAAAAAGCTGTGAACAAACAAAGGCCTACAAATATCAATGAAAAGAAGCAATATTGTAATGAAGAGCGCGCCAAAATTTCTCCAAAATGATGTGAGACTGAAACTCCTACACAAAATGTTTACTTCAAGTTATTGTTGCTAAAGGTGGTTCTACATGTTACTGAACTATACTTATATTTTCCCACCTGGTTTCTGAATGTTGGTTTACTTTTTGGGAACATGACTACATATTGAAATCCGTTGTGTTTTTGTTGTCATCTGAAGTTATTTGTTTGTTTATAGAAGTTGGTGAGGACCACACAATTGGTATTTAGGCCTTGATAAATAAAAACACTGCTAATTGAAGGAGGGTACAAGTTCTTTTTCCCTTAACTGTATGTTCGTCTGTGTAACCAAAAACATGAATAATGCCCGCAGTGTCCAATATGAGTGAGATTGCATCACATAGTAGGGGGTCCATACTCAAACCTACCATTCAGGTTTCGTGATGTTAGCCCAATGGTGACCTTGTTATGCCTTCTGAGAACTGTTAAGTAATTAGGTCATCATCAAAAATCCACTTACAGAGTAGCACATAGATGCACCATACCAAATTTCAGCTAGATTGGACCTGGGTTCCTGAGAAACAGTTATCTGACCTTAGCTGAGCTCCATCTGTATAACCTCAGAATCTTCTCCTGTATATGCTCTTCAAGTTTCATGTGAATAAACACAATCATTCATGAGTTACAGCTGTATGAGTAAATTAAGCTCTGCCTTATTAGTATTGATTGACATGTTTTGGCGATATTGGTTACAAATGTCTTTGATAAATACTGAGGGTCACACGCACACGGTCACACAGTTTTACAACAAATTTGTGAAGATAGGCCAAAAACTCTGGACTAGTTTGCAAAAGTATGTTTTGCTTATTATGCAAATTAGAAAAAAAAATTGGATGGAGCTAAATGATTCTCGAGGCTTTTTTTGCGAGAAATGAAGAAGTAGCAGGAAGGAATACCACTTGTTCATCAAACTTCATGTCTCAATTACTTACGTTTTAGTCTGCAAAATTTGTTTGAGGCCAAAAAAATAATAATAATATAGACGCAAACTGCTATCTGTGGGGGTCGAAGCAGTCTTAGAAAACATGAGCCCCAGTGGCCAGTCCTTGCCAATGTACATAAAACAATAAAGAGACCATATATGAACATACTTTTGACGTTTTGTGACAATAGCTCAATGCTATTTGAGTGAAACACATGTTGAAGGCAGCAATGTTTTTTTAAGTAATTCAGTGGTGATTAAAAATCCAGTTAGAGACTTGCACATTGATGGAGCACAACAAATTTCAATTATACGTCGTAGTTCTCTTGTGAACATGCGTCGGAGATCTATGTGTAAGGTGAAGATATTTTATGAATAAATTAATTTTAGGGTTTTTGTGCACACAAAGCACTCGTATCACTTCATAAAACTGTGATTAAACCACTGGAGTCAGACGGATTACGGTGAGACGGTGAGATCTCCTCTCATACCACTCTCTTCTGTCAAAGATCTCATCTGACATGATGGCTGCCAAGACATCCTTCTAAAAGGTTAAGCTGGAAGCATCTCCATCTGATCTGTGCAAGCTTCATAAAATTTTTCCTTCACTTCTCGACCCTCTACCTTCTCCTTCACCCTCCTGCCTGACTTCTGATGAATTTGTTACCTTTAATGAGATCAGCAACATCTGCCATACTTTTCCTATTACCCATATTCCTACACAACACAATCATTTTTCCCTTCATCTTTGCTTAACACATTTATACCTCTCTTTTTACAGAAGAGATCGTGTAGTTTATTGCGTCCAAAAATACCACCACCTGCCCGCTGGCTCCCATCACATCTACAATGCTCCAGAACATCTCGCAAGGCTTCCTCCCCTTCATCACTTTCATCATAAATGATTCCATCTGGTCATGTACCAACTGCCTTCAAGTCAGAAAAGGTTATACCAAGCCTGCAAAAGCCCACACTAGATATCTCAGACATCAGCAACTACCACATCGTCACTTCTTTTCTTACTTTATAAAATTCCCCAATGTAATAAATAATAATAATAAATTTTATTTATAATGCGCCTTTCTTACACTCAAGGCACTACAACAGTATAAAACAACAATAAAAGAAACAACACAACTCCATGATAGCAATCACAATGACAACACAATAACAACAATGACAACAACAACTGTAAGATTATAACCTAAAAGCTTCACTAAAGAGATATGTTTTAAGTAATTTCTTAAAACAATCAAAAGATGGAGCATTCCTAATAGGAAGAGGCAGAGAATTCCACAACCTGGGAGCAACAGAAGAGAATGACCTCCCACCCATAGTTTTGAGTTTACAGCGAGGCTTGTACAGAGTAAGAGAACCAGCAGAGCGGAGAGACCGAGATGGTGTGGACACTGAGAATAAATTACAAATATACTCTGGGGCCAGCCCATGTACTGCTTTATAAGTTAAGATAAGAACTTTAAAATCAATACGTGATTGAACTGGAAGCCAGTGTAGTTGAGAAAGCACAGGAGTGATATGACTGCGGGATGGTGTATAAGTTAAAACACGAGCAGCTGAATTTTGCACATATTGCAACCTCTTAATCAAATTTGCAGGTAACCCTGCAAAAAGTGAGTTACAATAATCAAGCCTAGATGTTATAAAGGCATGAATAAGCCTTTCTGCATCAGGCATAGAGAGAAACGGTCTTATACGTGCAATATTCCGAAGATGATAAAAAGCTACTTTAGTAACATTCTTAAAATGAGTGTTAAAAGTCAGCTGTGCATCAAAAATCACACCCAAATTCCGCACCTGCACAGAAGGGAGAATCTGGCAATCATCCACTGTAAGTTTAAAATTTTTACATCTATTTACAGCAGTTGAAGTGCCAATCAATAGAACTTCAGTTTTTGAACAGTTTAACTGTAGGAAGTTCTGTTTCATCCAGGTCTGTATTTCCAATAAACAAGCAGATAAAGTTGAAAGTGCTGATGTAACATCAGGTTGAGTACTAATGTAAATCTGGGTATCATCTGCATAGCAATGATAACCCATACCATGCTTTTGAATAATCTGCCCAAGAGGCAACATATAAATGCTAAAAAAAGAGTAGGACCCAATACCGACCCCTGAGGGACACCCTGCCGCAATGGAACAGTCTGAGATCTGTTTGCACCAGAATAGACAAATTGAGTGCGTTCTGAAAGATATGATTCAAACCATTTTAAAGCTACACCAGAAAGACCAATCCACTTATGTAATCTGTCCAGTAGTATAGTGTGACAAATGGTATCAAATGCAGCACTGAGATCTAACAAAACCAAAATGCCACAAGCCCCAGAATCTGCTGCAACAAGGAGATCATTCATTACCCTCAAAAGGGCAGTCTCCGTACTATGTCCAGAACTAAACCCTGATTGAAAAGGTTCTAGCAGTCTGCTCACAGAGAAATGATTTTGTAGCTGACCAACTACCACATGCTTAAGAACCTTAGCAACGAATGGCAAGTTTGAAATAGGCCTATAATTAGACATGTCGGCAGTATCGCTCCCAAATTTTTTAAGAACTGGTTTAACTGCTGCTACTTCAAGTGCTGGGGGAACAATCCCTGAAACAAGTGAAGTGTTGACAATCGCTTTAATATGAGGAATAATAACTGGCAAACACTTCTTCAAGACACTAGTAGGAAGTGGATCAAGTATAGAAGATGAAGAATTCATTGCTGAGACCAATTTTGAAATAAAATCAGAGCTAACAGCAGTAAAACTTGAAAACAGAGAAAGAGGGGGATTAAAGGGATGCAGGTCTAATAATTCAGATGAAGCAGAGACAGATGCAATAGTATTATAAATATTCTCGATTTTACACGAGAAATATTTAAGAAAATCATTGCACTGCTCAGTGGTGAGGCAATTAACCTTAGTGATCGGTTGGGTTAGATTATTAATTGTATTAAACAATACTCGTGGATTAGAAACCCCACTACTATTAATCGTTGAATAAAACTCTGTTTTTGCAATTTTCAAAGAATTATGGTACTCAATCTGATGCTGTTCATACATAAGTTTGTGAACTGTTAGGCCAGATTTCCTATATAGTCGCTCCAACTGCCTACCAGCTGCCTTTAAGCTCACGAAGCTCAGGTGTCTACCATGGAGAAGATCTCTTAAAAGAAACAACACGTTTCTTCACGGGGGCAAACTCATCCAAAATAGATGTAAGGGCAGCATTATATTGGTCAATGGAGGTCACAACTGGTAGTTCACCAATAGTATATATAAAAGTGTCTAGGTCAATATCTCTGATTTTTCTAAAGCAAATTACATGCTCCTTGGTTGTCTGCAGAGAAGGTGGAAGCACACTAAAAGTAATAAGTTTATCATCACTTATACATGATACATCAGTACACTCAAGCTGGTCAGTAGTCACACCTGTAGTACAAACCAAGTCTAATGTATGACCGTACGTATGTGTTGGGAAATTGACATATTGAGTGAGATTAAAACACTCTAATGTTTCCATAAAACAAACAGTATTGTTGCAATTTTGATTGTCCACATGGATGTTAAAATCACCAGTTAACACAATAGCTGAACAAATTGCACTGACAAGTGTCAAAAGCTCAGTAAATTCAGAGAAAAACGCAGGGTTAAGTTTTGGAGGACGGTAGATATTTAAGACAAGAATTGGTGAATAACTATTCAATTTGAATGCCAAACATTCAAATGAAGAAAAGCAAAGTAGTGTAACTTCAGTGACAGAGACATCAGATCTATAGATAACAGCAAGACCGCCACCTTTACCGGTGGTTCGTGGTTGATCAGTTTACATGTAGCCTGGTAAGACACACATATTAAGATTCAAATAGTCATTTGGCTGATGCCACGTTTCACAGAGACAAAGAAAGTCCAGATTCTTGTCCACAATAATGTCACAAATTGAAGCCGCTTTACTGTTTATAGAGCATAAAGAATGACATATGAAAGAATGAGAATATATTCATTTGTTGTTCATATGTTCATGTTCATATGTTCATATAAAAACTAACCTGAGATGTAAGATGGAAAAGCTGTTATGAAGAACAGGGCAAGTACTGTCCACGATTTTGCCATTCTGTGAACTTATCTCCTTTTGGACAAACAGATAGCCTATATCAGATGACATATTAAATAGTTCAGTAATACTCTTTTTTTTTTATTTTTTTTTTTTAAAGATCATGACAGTGATTCCTGATGACTGGGACAAAACAGAGAAAATGCCATTTTTGATCTAGGTCAGAAAATATTTAAAAGACACTTTCAGTGTTGGGTAGAAACTTTTAAAAAATATTAAAAGCAACTATTTTTACTGTCATTTTGTAAAAAAAAAATAAATAAATTGTTCCCTGTGCCTTCATCCTTTTATATTCAAAGATTAGTCTTTTAGACTTTAAGAGTGAGGTTCATGTATAAAAGCACTTCTTTGGGTACACTGGATGATGTATAAAAACATAAAAGTCAGTAAATAAATTATAAATCATCATAATCATAATCATACATTAGTATTAAAGATTTGTATTAAACAGAATTGATGAGAGCAACATAGATATCATATATGAGGTTTCTGACAAAAATATAGTGCTTCTCTATAGTGCTAAAAATGTAGTAAAAAAAAAAAAGATTTGACAACTAAACTATATATTTTGTCATTGAAAATATCCACCTTTTTTAGTTGAATATCTGTTTTGTGCCAGTTCTTCAGAATCAGTGATGTTCTATTACTACCATTAAAAGTCATTTTAATTGTTATTAAATTATCAATAATAATATCAAGTGTTGTAACCTATTATTTTCTCATTAAAAGAATATGTGACTTACCCGCCAGTGAAGTATCCTGTCACCGCTGTGATTTCTGTATTTATGGGATCAGAGAAACAGGGTGGAGGCCCCATAACAACAGAATAATCAAACTTTGATATAAAAAAGTCTCCAATAAGGTGAGAAACTCTGTGCACTTGGTTCATATCAGTGTTCCTTATGTCAATAACTCATAACATAATTAAAGCCTTTCCTCCACAATCTTGCCATCAAAGTGGGTGGAACACAGTAACACTTAAACACTGAGATATCAGGCAGACCTACACATAGAATTTGATGTAATTCTGCTATACCTTTGCACCTCTCTATGGTTCTCTTTTGAAAATCAATCACATGACAAACAATGACAGAGTGGAAAAGCATGGCTGATTTAGTTTGGAGGAATGTCTGGATATTTTTAATAACTGTTGTATTATAATAATGATATGACTCATGTTTCTTGCTTGCATTGTGACAATCCCAGTCCTTTGCCAAGAATGAATCAAGAGGCCAAGTGCATAAAAGATGTACAGTATGAGGGCCTTTCAGAAGTGTAAGCAAATACCCTAGCCCTAACTCTAACCCGAGCTTGTTGCAAATGTAGTAGATATGTGGACAATAACTTATAGTACTTTACATTCTTCTTGCCTGATAATTACGTGTATTTCTGCTGTATGATTAATTGATAAATGCCTTTAAAGAATAATTAAATGCACTCTATCACATACTGTCTGAACAGATGACTAAATATGGAGGTCTTATGTCTTATATTCTCTTATTCTTACACTCTTAGGGAAAAAATATACATCTAGCATATTAAAAGGTTTTTTGTGTCTCTCTGGGGAAATCCAGAAAGGTTCTTTGCAGAGCTCCACAACAGAAGTTTTCTTCACATAAAGTTGCAAGTACAAAGGTAGAACCATAAATGACCCAAGTGACCTTGAGAAACCCCTGAGTGTAGCAGATTCCTTCATGTATCCTAATTAGAATTCACACATTTGAGTTGTACATGGACCTTCATCTTTCAATAACAACTTTAACTGCTCAAAGAGGGATCAGCTAGGAAACAGTTCCATGCAGAACCCGTGCTATGAAGCTAGAACTCTTAACCATCCAAAAACTCTTGAAGATCTCTTTGTTTAATAGTGTGTTTACACATGAATTTAGAATTTTCCTGTTGCTTTTCAGTAAAAATCAACTTCTAACTATTTTCCTACTAATATAAACATGACAGCTGTAAACATTTTGATCATTTTAAATCAGTTTTTGTACTTTTTGTAGTACACATTATTGTGTGCATTTGAAACAATATGAATACAAAACGTGAACATGTGTCTAAGTCTTTCAGAAACACACACTAAATCAGTTATGGGTGGATCATTAAATTAAATATTGACTCAATTTAGCCACTTCCCACACTGTTTGTAATAAGATTAATGCCTAACCCACTGCATAATGTAAAGGCGTGAGCTACTGTTCCGGAGTCATTGTGTGCGATAACTAACCGTGTCTTTGGACAAGTCAACATGAAATGTAATAATCTTGGCTAAGCTTGTATAGTCACAAGTTGTATATAAATGACAATTAATCTTTCTCAGTTTGGACAAGTGACCATAAATTATGCAATCGGGACAATAATTAATCATTCTTGGCATTTGCTGTAATTAATCAGGTTATAGAGCATTGAGTGATGTGTTGCTGTCAGAAACATTGTTTAAAAAAAAAAAAAAAAAGGTTAATCATTTGTACATGATAGAAAGAGAGGCTTTAAACTTCAACAAATGTCTTTTTCAAATGTCTAATATCAAAGTTGTCAGCTTGATGAGGACTTGGACTGTGACCTCACATGTGCAGCCTGTAAAAGGTCCTCTCCCGAGGGACCCAGGTGGCCCTAGCAGTACCACCATACACCTTGGTTACATACATAATCTTCTGTTCTATTTCTTTTTCCTTCCTGACCACCAGGGCATTTCCCTTTGGAACTAGTGAAAGTTGAGTATCAAAGTTGTAACAAGGGTTTGTCCCCCTTACCAGACAATAGGTTAGGTTAGGTTCAACTTTATTGTCATTGTCAGAGTATGAATACAGAGACAACGAAATGCAGTTAGCATCCTACCAGTAGTGCAAACAGCAAATAAGTTAAAATGAGGTAACAAATTATGGTGCAATAAGTTAACATTGTACAGTGTACAGTGGTAAACAATATGATGCATACCAGTAATGCAAATGGCAATTAAGTTAAATGGAATAAATAGGAATTATGGTGCAAGTAGTTGAGATAAACAGTATACAGGTAGCGGTAAGCAACATGATGCATGCAATATGATGCAGTGGATACATACAGTGGATAAAAATGCAGCTGTGCAAATAACACTAATGTGCAAACAACAGTCTGATATAAGTAATAATAATAATAATAATAATAATAATGACAAGTACTTGCAAATAATTTCAGATAACAGTAATTTATGTTATATTTGCATCAATGTGCTGTAATAACATTTAATCTCTGTTTCGTTTCAGAGCATGCACGTGAAGAAACCGGAGACATGACTGCACTGTTTGCAACACATTTACTCGGCACACTGCAACCGCTACAACATTTACATACAACAATACACGGTAGTGCCCTCTAGTGGCCCTCAGGTATTATAACATCAACTCAAATACATCACAGTTTCTAATGCTAATATGTAGTTATTAGGTGGAGATGGCAGTTAACACTTGGAAATGGAGTTCAGCATTAGTACAGCTGAATTGAAAAAGCTGTTCATGAGTCTTTTTGTGCAGACAGACAGCACTCATAAATTGCGCAATTGCCATACTTCTTCCTCTTCTTTCGGCTTTTCCCTTCAGGGGTCGCCACAGCGAATCACTTCTGCAGTAGTTTCCCAGTCATCTGGCAGCACTACCTGACCACCCAGAGCCTGCCTCAACTTCTGTCTAAAGTCCTCACAACA
>CM075029.1:10440656-10452575 GCA_037576675.1 Pangasius sanitwongsei | reverse complement strand
TGTGGTGGTGTATAGAGCCAAAAATGTTAGAATTGTGTCGATGTCCCAATATTTATGGACCTGACTGTATGTATATACAAATTGGTGGCACATTCGAACTACATGTATAAGAGTATATATCTAAAGCACTGAACAATTTTACAGGTCCTCAGTCACTGCTTACCAGTAGGCTTTGGCCCCACGAAATTCTCTTCCTTTCCTGTAGACAAACTGCTCAGATGTTTCTCGGATTAAAAAAAAAAAAACCCAACCCAACATCGTAAAACACTTTCCACCAAATCAGCCAACCCCACACCAGAGCCAAGCCAGCAGAGAAAAACATGGACTTTACAAATCCCTTACATAATATGGATATTAAAGGTTTAGAAATGGATTAGACAAATAATGTGCTCTGGAACTTCTAAAAATATTAAGAAGATGGATACTAACAGAATGCTTTACACACCATATGACTCTGTCCATGCACTTCACACACTGGACATCAACTCTTACCTGGGATCATCACCTTTCTGCCCCTGCCTCATTGCAACACAACACTTAAAACCCATTAGAGAGAAAAATAAAAATAAATTTCAGACTAGATTTTGCACATTTTAAAGAAATACTTTACTATAGTTCACACTGAAAGCTGCAGGGAGAGGTGTGCCCAGTATTTTTTTTTAATTCCACTCCTGCAGCTATAATTTTAGTTTGCATGTGTGAACAATATTTCAATATATTAAAGCTTGGGCTTTATTTGTCTAACAAGCTTCACATCTGACCGCTCATTCCCATCAACATGAAAGTAAAAAAAACAATTGCTCCCCCACCTTCTTACAGTCCCATGCACACTTTTGTTGCAGCTATTTGCCAAGGAGCACTGGTGCGCCAGAATTGAGAAAAATAGGAGCACAGAGAAAAATGTGAGCACAAATGTGATTAAACGCTTCTCATCAATTTGGTCAGTTTTCCTCAAACCTTAACTGGAAAACACCTGTCCTAAAATACACAATCAAGCTTGGTCTGACAACCTGCCAAAAACAGGCGGAACTGGCTGGTGGCATGTCCAACTGCTATTTCTAATTGCCTGGCTGTTGTATTTTTTTTTTTTTTTTTACTTGTCTTCAATGTTGCATTAATAGCAGTAACTCAAATTCTTTCTGACTATTAGCACTTGCTAGCTTGATGGTCTATTGACATCTGGTAGGTCAGACCAAGCTGGATTTTTCCACCAAAAAATGAGCACGTAACGAACTATTGCTAGAATTGGAATTTTATGTAGCAAACACAGAGAAGAGGAGTGATACAAACAGTGAAATGTACCAGTGCCGTTATACTAAACATCAGCATTATTGGAACGTCACTTGTCCAATCAAATTAGTGGACCAGAACTAACTGATTTATAATTAACATTAGAAGAGTCCTGGTTACCCTGTACATTGTTGCTATGTTCCAATTCACCTACTACCCAATCTAAATAGTGTCCAAGATTAGAATTAGTGTGTCCCAAATCATAGTTGTTGAAATGAGTATCCCCAAGGTACTCGGATGGTCTACTATTTCCATTAGATTTTTGAAGTGTGGATCTGTGGACACTTTTTCAGTTAATTTTGTTTCAGTTAAATTTTTGAGGAGTTTTTAGACAGTTCGCTTCGCAGAATTCAACCTGCAAACATGGCGCACTTTATAAATGAAAATGGTGTAAATTAAATGGTGTAAATGAAATGTGGAAAAATACATCAAGGGAATGGTAAGTTAAATTATATAGATTATATAATTATTATAAATTATTAATAATTATTATAATTATTATAAATTATATAAGGAATAATGAATGAAGAAAAGCTGAAATGCAGCAAGTATTCTGTTTATGGTGGCAGTGTGTATAACTAGGCAACAACATTCTCTTCCATTACATGACGTGTTACTTTGTCCCAGTACTTGCATACTCTTTTGCTACTCACTCAAAAGTATGTACTTTTTCTTGACAAAAAGCGTAAATACGTTTAGTGCATAGTCCAGGTGATTTGGGACACAGCAAATCAAAAAATAAAGTTTGGAGTTTGCCAAAAACAGAGGTGTGTCTCAACTGTGTGTGATTCTGAACTTGAACCTAAGAGCATTTTTCTTATATGATACTGGCTTGTATGTATCATGCATCCACAAATAAAGCTGGCTTTTTATTAAAGCGCTACTTTTACAGTAGGACATAACACTAGATATACAATATAGATTTGTGCAATAAGGGACTTTAATGTGCAATACAAATTTATTATTATTACTGCCTATTTATTAATACTTAGATTAGTGTGCAATATAGACTACATACCTGACTGTACTTAATTACCGTTACCACAATGGACTTATCATACTCAACATTTACATCATTATGGGTATGTTTCACTACACATCTTTAATTTTTTGATTTACTTTTTATATACTGTATAGGTATAAATTTAATTTATTTTATTTTATTTTATTTTATTTTATTTTATTCTTTCTTTCTTTTCTTTCTTTCTTCTTGATCTTGAATCTTGAATATACAGTGGGATCCAAAAGTCTGAGACCACTAGTGAAAATGCTTCTATTTTGCATTCATTTCCAATTTAATATAACAATTTTCATTACAAAATTCAAAAACCTTCTGTTTAAAATCTCCAATTTTAAACAAAAAAAAAATCCCAGATTTTCAATGTGGTCTCAGACTATTGGAACCCACTATACGTTATCCACACACCATCAAAACAGCTTCACCAGCCTTCGTTTGGTCTCTCTGTGGTCTAACCTTCACACTTTATGGATCGTGAAAGAGAGGAGCTTCCTCTCTCTTAGGCTGATCACCACGTGGGATGCAGAGGCCCACATTTCTCTCAGCTGGGACAACAATGAGAGAATGGCTCACATCTCTCATCAGTGTCAAATCAATCAATGCTACCCAGTAGCATTGTGAACATCTTTCATTTTTTTCTGTGCAAGTTTACTTTCACTTTTAACAGTAAGTGAAACAACTGCTTTCCACTTTGTTGGATGGCCAGACCTCCGTGAAGATGACTGAATTCCATCAGGAAGCGAGTCCACAAACAACTGAAGGCAAACTCAATGCACTGCATCCCCACCCATTCAGAGCGGATCCGAAATGCATGTGTAAAGACTCTTTTAAATGCGACACTGCTGCTGATTCAGAGTAACCACATAGGCGGAATCTAAACTACTCAAGTACAACTCTTCCAAAGGCTGCATCATTATTCATTCAGAGCACAAACACGCTTCAAATGCTCGAGCAGCCTTCTTCTCGCATTTGCTATAAACCGAGGAACTCCATGTAAGACTGTACATCTGAGCAGGAAAAGAGAGCGTTTACTATTATTTCTCTCAAAGTTTTACTGCGTTGAGCATTTTGAATCTGCAAACTGTTAAAACCTGCATTCTTTTAAACAAAGGGAATTGCGCACGCCACTGCAAATCTCCCCTCTCTCTGATATCTCTCACCCTCTCTCTTGTGTTTGCAACCTCACTCTGTGCTTACTAACATAGTCACTCAGTCAGTGATCTCTGTTTTGTCAAGGAAAAATAAGACCCAAACTCCATAACATTATTCCCAATAACGTGACTGTGATTTGGACCCTAGTCATGTGTGGAGCTGTTCAAATCCCCACCATATTTTTCTCCTTATTGTTCTCCTGTTCCACAAACCAGGAGGCATGGCCACACATCTCACACGGTTAATTATTTTCATAAGTCACACAGCTATTTGCATACAGTCATGCTATTTGCCAAAGTCAACACAGTCAACAGTCACAGTCAACACACACACAGTCATGCAGCTATTTGCCAAAGGTTCACATCTGCTGATGTTCAGATATGCAGTATTCACATGCTAGCCCCCTTGTGGGTGAATAAAGAATAACCACTCAACATTGCCCTAGAAATGCTTTATTTATGCCATTATTCCTTTTTAAATTTAGACAAGAGTATTGTTCATTTATTTAATTGGGCATTTATGTTTGTGAAATACTTATGCGAATGTATCACTAAGTTTACTTTTGTGTATTAATTATTTCAGGACCACACATGTATGCCCAAGAAAGTTAGATTCACTAAACTCACTGAACTTCGTAAACTGCCTAGTTCTCTTCAACTAAGGGTCATCGCACCCAGTTCTGTCTGCAATGTTTCGAATTCATCAGAATTTGTGTCTAATTCTAAACCCCCTCTATTTCAACTGGTCCTTCGAGCCAGACAGGCAAATCACTGCAGAGAGACGACATCCCATTCTGAGCCAGATCTTTGTGTTGTCCAACCTAGAAGACAACTAATGCCACCTGGGCATCTTGCAGATTATCAAATTCATGGATCAGGCTATATGAAGAGATCATTACCAAATACTTGTCTGAATGAATCTGGAATTGAAGATGCTCCACTGACATCAGAAAATGCATCCAGAGCATCCTCTCCAAAAAGCCAGCCATCATATTTAAGTGCCATTAAATCTATGTAGACTGAGATGAAGAAAGAGAATGATAAGCTTCATAGCCACATTCAGTATCTGCTAGATATTACAACTGAATTACAAGGGCTTAAAGAGGAAAATGCCAAATTAAAGTGTGAGATCCAACAGATAGCAAGAGGTATGGAGACCCCACACAGATCAGCAACTGCAGTACCAGCCCCTCTTATTAATGTTTCACAACCCACCTGTATCCAGCATTCACCAGTCACACATACGGATCCTGCAATGTACTCTAATAACATTCGCAACCATAGATCTTTACAGAGTGGGCAGCTAGAAGAGCAGATGAGGGACTTCACTCTTACACCTAGGTCGGAGCAGTTAGTTGGAACATTAGTGCGACCATGAGCTGTCACACTCCTCCACAAGGTGCTATACTTACTGAGAACAACCTGCTGAAGCCATCCACTATGATGAGGATACTCCTAGATCCAGGCACATGCACTAATGGTGTCACAGTCTGGTTCCTCTGAAGGTTTCTTCCTCATATTGTCTCAGGGATGGACGGTTCAGGGAGGGACCTGCTAGTACCAGATGTCACTCAAATTGGCCACTAGGGACGCTATGCATGTTCACAGATTTCCAGAGTTCATTTCAAGTAGCTATTCCCTGAGTTACATAAAAATATGTCTGCCATCAGCCAATCAGCTTTCAGGAGGCATCTTCACAACTACCACTGAGCTATCAAACTTAACTTAACAAAACTTAGTTAAACTGAAAAACTGTTAAGTAACTTAGTATGAAAAGTATGTTCATGTACAAACTCTTTATTGATCTTGGCAAGAACTGGCCACTGGGGGCACTATTTGCAAGTGCTTGGACCCTGCAGATCACCACTTGTGGCTATGTTGTTTCTTCTGATTCTCCGCTGAAAGTAATTGTGCAGATTAAACTGACATGAAATTTGGTCAGCACGTAGTACCCTGTGCCCCACCCAGATAAGCAAGATGGGGCAATTGGTCAAATGGCGGTGCTATAGCACAAGCGTTTAGGTTTTTGGTCCATATCTCAGTCTGGCCATTTTCCTCTGACCTCTCTTATCAAGACATTTCCACCCACAGAACTGTCTCTTACTCAGTGTTTTCTGTTCTTTGCACCATTCTGCATAAACTCTAGAGACTATTTTGTGTGAAAATCCCAGGAGAAAAGCATTTCTGAAATACTCAAACCAGCCCTCCTGGTACCAACAACCATGTCATGGTTAAAGTCACACAGATCACACTTTTTCTTCATTCTGATGTTTGATGAGAACATTAACTGAAGCTCTTGACCTGTATCTGCATGATTTTATGCATTGTGGTACTGCTACTTGATTGGCTGATTGGATAATTGCATAAATGAGCAGGTGTACAGGTGTTCCTAATAAAGTGGATGGAGAGTGTATATACCAAGAGAGTCTGTATATACTAAAAGAGAATGCAAACCCCCATTTCTACAAACATTACAATACGTGGTCACTAGGATACTCTATGGCCACACCCTAAATTTCATCACAATTGGCAAATGGGGCACTATAACTAAGAATGCATATATCTCCTCAACCGTTTGATATAGAAAGATGAAATTTACTAGGTTTTTTCCTGGGCAAAATTGAAAAATGTATCTGTAGTTATTTTTGCAATTAATACATTTGGGGCAGAAATATAGCCAAACAAAAACTGCATACTCAGAGTGTGGCAGACTCTTGGACCCAGGGAAACAATAAACGATTCAATCCACCGCATGAAACCATTGCATGTTACAAAACTTATGAGCCTCTTTGGTGGCTGGTAATGGAATTATATATAAACTGGAATATTTGTTGTTGACTCAACTGGATTACGTTTTGTTTGTCCCCCTGCTTTTTGTCTGGTTTTGCTGAACATTACTAATTTTGACCGTTGCCAATTTTGTTACAAAGTTATCTGTTGTTACGTCTCCGTCTGTTGCTCACTGGCTAAGTTTACATGCAAATATTTCCACCTAATTGGATGAATTCATTCCAAATGCAGATTCTAAATGAGGTGTTTATATCATGTGTTAAACTCAAGGCACATTCTGTGCTGGAAGTGTTGCAAGGAGTTAAAAGATGATGCCATGGCATACTGAACCGATTTATAAGCCAGCTTTCATCCTCGGAAAAAAATCATACCAGTCTTTAAACATCCTTTCCCTCATAACGTGACCTTCCATAAGCTGAGGCATTTATTTACGGCTTATGACTATGCACAGAAAGGCCAGCCCGTCATCCGTTTACATGGTGCAATTTTTTTTTTTGTTATAATTCAATGGCTTGTGTTAGTTGTCTTAATATATGGGTTTGTGTTGGCTCAATTTCTTTTTTTTTTCATAACCTTTAATTAAAATGCCAATAATATAAAATGACTGGGTTTCACAAAATTTTCTCGATACTCTTAGTCCCTGACCTAGCGAACTAACATGAGGATATGTTTTTGGTAGAGACTAAAAAGCACTTCTATAAGTGAACAAGTGCAGGGTGCATCTCTTTTAGAAGCAGTTGCCAGGGCTGGCAACTAGGGATTGACTTTTGGTTGCCAAAATTAACAATATTTTAACAGCCTATATTCAGAGCAAATTATTCAACATAATAATGAAACAATGAGATAAATAATAATGTTTAAATCATATTTATTACATGAACACAACACACTTTTTTTCTCCATTTTAACAGCAACTTTACAAGCCTGCAGATGTCATATGTGAAATATGTTAAAAATTAATTCTACAGAATAGATCACTTTCAAAACTCAATACTATCTCTCAGCTGCAATACAGTGCATCTATTTTCCATAGGCTATTGCTGCAAAATATATCAATGCCAAATCTCTCTTTCACTCAAAGATTCACTAATGGAAAAATATTAATGCTATTAATTTTATGGACTAACTTATAATAAATACCTTCTGCAAACTTGATCAGACCGATACTGACAAGCAGTCGTGTCAGATCAGGGCCGTTCTTGACTTGGAGATCCAGTAGTCAAGGTAACACCGTAAAGCGGTCTTCGTTTTTGAGAATATAGTAAACTGTTTTGGAAGTTATTATCAGGATTGCCCGATTTGTGCCATTCATCTTTTGAATAGTGCTATCTGCCCTTGTATGGTTGTGCCTGTTCATGCGCCTTCCACCTTATTATATTTTTTATCTGCCAGTGTTTATCCAGCCCTGCGATTTTAACAGATGTATTTCTTTTAACGAGCAAACTTGTGGAGGTATATGTTGCATATAGCTTGCAAAATAACTTGCCATCCCTCTTAAAGATCCCAGAATATTACATTAAATTAACATTAGTTCTATGCATAAATTTACACACACTCAGGAGCATGAGTAGCATACAAGCGATTTTCCAAAAATATGGGATTTTCATGAATACAAATGCAAATGAATGCAAATGCACCTAGGAAAGATTTACGAATAAATCCGTTCATGTCCAGCTTGATAAATGGGGCCCATTATCCACTGGTAAAACAAAATAGGCTATAGCCTAAAGCCTTTACTATTTTTATAATGTTATCAATATTCTCACTAAATGTCTGATAAAAATGCTGAACTTTACTGAGGTCTGTCCATGTCCTGCATCAGCCTCAAAATGTTTGTTTGACACATTGTAAATCCAATCCATGTAGTGAGGGTGATATATATTTATAAAAATAAATAAATAAATAAATAAATAAAAAAAATTGATAAAACCTTTCCTGTGCTGTTATTCAGTGACGTTATTGGTAACATTAGATGATTAAAAGCATTATACAGTACATCTGCTTTACTGATGGATAATGTGTACATTTTATGTTAGTTTCAATAATCAGAGCATCCTTACACCTGAATGCCAGGCAAATATGAATTAACAAATTAAATGCTTTCCTGTGGTCACAAACTCTTCTTCTCCCTCTTCCTTTAACAATTGGATGACTATAATTAGAATGGAAATAAATTTTAAAAATCGTTAAAAACACAAGCAGTACACAGCTGAACACGTTGACCAGACTCCCATACTCCATATTATTATGGTAAAGCAGTCACTAAATCTGGCTCCATACATGTTCATAATTTAGGATTACATTACAACTAACATACATATAAACCTATTTTTATAAAGAGTGTCTAGTTTGGGAAACATTTGAACACTTCATTCAGAATCTGCAATCAGAATTAATTAATTCAGATTGGTGAAAATCTCTGCATGTAAACATAGCCAGTGAGGTGTTTACATGAACCTTTTTTCTGTTTAAGCCATATTTTAGTCAGTCAGGTTATCGCTTCATGTAAAATTAACTAATTAACTTGAAAAACCTGGCTTGTTGTACTGGCCACCTGGGTTTGATACAAGTATTTGTGCACCCATGGGATCTGATCCCATTTTCTGTTTTGGCCTTGGAATAAGAGCTCCAAATCAAAAATCAGAATGTCTGAATGTCTAATCTACAATAATGATCAAAACATGTTGATTTGTAAACAACATGGCCACCACATGCTAAGCTTAATTGCAATTTAACTGTCTGGTAAAAAGTTGGTAAAAATTTGGCACACTGATTGGGGAGGGTCTAGGGAACATTCTGACCAAATTTGATCAAATTTGGGCCTAATTTGGAAGTACATTTATTGTCATAAAACTTTTGAACCGTGTGTCCAAAAATTTGAAAAGCTACATTCAGAAGCCAGACATCCCTGGATTCCCTGGGTCAAGACCGGTTCAATGCACCCTATGAAGTCAATTTATGCCTAATTAGATTTTCCGCCATCTTGGATTTTGTCAAAAAGATTTTTTTCGCTACTGCTCCTACAAAGTTTGTCCAATCATCACCAAATATGGTGCACATCATCTTCAGAGTAAGCCTCATAAAAGTTATCAAAAGAATTTTGAATAATCCAAAGGGTTTGTCTGTAATGGGCCAAAGAGTCTGATGGTGAAGCCACCAAATAGGAAGTGAGGCTGTATCTCAGCAACGGCTTTGCACACTGACACAAACTTGGTAGGCGTCTTCAGGACCATGACCTGAGGCTATGCAACAAATTTTGTGATAACACCACCTACTGGTCAAAAGTTACAATATCATGTCAATGTAATACTTAACAACTTTGCTGCAAGAACTACTGGTCTCAATCAAAACATTAAATATTTGCGACTATTTTTAAAAAAAAAAAAAAATACTTTTGCAAACTAGTCCTACATTTTTCACTCAGCCTCAAGAAGCAGAACTCTCTGGACTGAAGTACAACTTTCTGGACTCCCTGGAATAATTATGAAAAAAATGCTCAACTTTAGTCTATGGATGGCTATAACAGGGTCAGTTAAAAATATGGGCATGAAGAAGTGTACCCAGAAGTCTATAATTCATAAACAAAATCTCAAAACTTCATGAAATTAGGTAAGCATGCATCTTATGATTCTAAAGAAGCATGCAAAATTCTATAGAGATTGGGAAATAGGTAGCACTGTACCAGTTATACAGTGTAACAGTTATAACACTATAAATGTTAATAAAAACGCTATAATTCTATGGTAAATTACCTGAAATTGCAGAAAATTGTCTTGTTTCATCTCCAATTTAGGTACTTACACGCATGCTAAATAATACATAATATCTTTTTACACATGCACTTAAAGTTCTTAAAGTGCTTGGACCTGATAATTGCTGCTTGCAGCTATGTTTTTTATGATTATTCTACTACTACTACTTCTTCAGCACTTTCCTGCTATTACAGCCTGAAGCACTTCATGTACAGATTCCGTTCAGACTGGAAGGTATTTATTCTTTGTTTTGATATCATTCATAGTTTTTAAACTATTTAAGTTTATATTTTGAATTTTGTAATAGGCACCCACTAAAAATACACAAACAGACTGTTTGTCAATTAAGAGTTCTGGACTGTCACAAAGGGATAATCTCTCACACACACACACACGCGCATACACAGCAGGTGTGCAGGCCTGCACTTTGTCACAGACAGTGATTTCTCCTCAAAATTAACCCTGTCTATTCATTCACAGGCATAAATACCACCCTGCCTTCTAACTGCTCCAAACTCCAAATATAAATACCCCAATAACTGCTAAATACACCAAAAACCCAAAATAAACATATGACCTCTAATTGCCCAAAACCCTAGCATTGACTTAGAACACCATAACACTGCTCTTTATTTTTTTTTACCTTTTTAAACGTTCTTTTAAACCTTCTTTCCATTCAACTATCTCTTTTTAATCACTGTGTATTTCATTCAGGAAATGCAAATCTAGTTTACTCAGTCAGCTATAACACATGGCATTTTTCGATGGTTTCCCATGAATCCAAAAGGCTTATTCAGGACTAAATGCTAAGACCATGTGACCATCCATAGGGTATTTGGCCAAATTCAAATACCTGTTTCTCAGGCACTGTATATCTGATCAAGCTGAAATTTGGTGTCCTGCATCATTATACTAATCTGTGAGCGGGTTTCTACTGTTGACTATGTTACATCAAAAACATGGCTGCCATCAGCCAATCAGTTTGCAGCACACATTTCACAGTGTTAGTTCTGAGCTACACTCACATAACTTGAAGCGCATGTCCATCTATGGTTGCATCAGTGTTCTACTAGTGTTCACTAGCCACTCGTGGTGCAATCTGCAAAAGTTGTTTGGTCCCAGCATATCACCACTTGTGGCTATATATATATTATTATTATTATTAAATTACTAAACACTTTTATATGCTGATAGCATGACTAAAATGTGTTAGCAATGTTTACCTTTATAGTGTATGTTAGCATGGTTGAAAAAGAAAGACTGAAATAAATTGTCAAAGAAAATCACACAATAATTTAATGTATGTCTAGAAACCAATACTATGGGTGATAAAGTTTCAACTGAAGACACCACAACACCACAAGCCACTTTGCAGTGAACGGTGGTTAACATTACCTTGGGTGCTCATTTCTGTTAATAGGAACTTTCTTACCTTCATAGTTGTATATTTATGACAAAGCAAAGTTTGAAACCTTTCATGCCAAAGTCCTTCCTAGAAAGGGCTTTGCAAATGTTCTTACATATCCAATGAACATTTATCTTCAGTAGCTCCTGTAGACACCAACTTTAAATACTGCAATAATGACTGTAGTAAATGAGCCAGAAACACAGTAACCATGGAAAGTATAACCCTCTGAGAGCAGCATTTGTGTCTATTTTAGACTCAGCAGGGATCAACCAGGATTAAGGGTGCTCCAATTGATCGGTCGCCGATCATAATCGGCCGATAATCGCTTTGGGAAGTTTGATCGGCGGTCTCTATAAAAGCCGATCCAGAGTGGCCGATCACATGACGCAAAACTCGCGAGATAATTTTTTTACGCTGCTAAAATAGCTTCACTGGTGTGTGAAAAAGACAATACATTAGCAATCTGTAACGTGTGTACCAAGCAAATCCCACGAGGCGGGAAGCACCCAA
>CM075029.1:10382399-10394667 GCA_037576675.1 Pangasius sanitwongsei | reverse complement strand
CAGACCTCCAAACTTCGTGTGGCCTTCAGATTAGCTCAAGAACAGTGCGTAGAGAGCTTCATGGAATGGGTTTCCATTCAGTGCTATAACCACTCATCCAACTCCTAAGGTCAAAATCCGAGAAATTACAAACATCTCAAGTTAAGGTCAAGATTATTCTAAGAGAACTTCAGCAAGACATAGGTTATTTTGGTTACTATTCAGGTACTGGGTTTACAGGTACTGATTATCTTAGTAAAGTGGTGGGAAATTCTCAAAACATATAATGGGAGATTGAGATTTGGGACACTTCCACTTAGATTTATTCTTTTGATTGTTCAATCAGTTCTGTGTCAGGGTCTAATACTGATAAGGGAAACACTTTCCAGGCTTTGTTTACAGTAACTCAGAACACTCTGTTCCCAGGCTTTGAGGATTGAATCCCTCATTGATTGAGTGTCTCTACTGGCATCGCGTTGGCAGGACATGTCTGTGACACATGTGCTTTGCTACATACAGATGTGTTTCATTTATTGGCCATACATTTCACAATGTTACATGAGCAGTTACAACTCAGTGTTTATCATATTGTAATCAGACATACCTCCCTTCTTGCAGTGTTGCTGAGACTCCATCTAGAGTTCCATGGTGTGTAGAAAATCATCCAAGCTGATCTGTAGGTGAAACTGTAGGTGAAAAAGGCATTATGTAGCTTCAACATTGAACTTATCAAATACCATTTAAAAGGTGTTTCTCATTTTTCTCAAACCCAGACAATGTTCACAGCCCAGTCAGTAGCTGATTGTCTCTCTGAACCTGGTCTCTGGATAAACTGGCTATCAAATAATGAATTGTGTCATGTGGCTGTGGGGAAGCACCGCTTATAGTGAATTACCTGCTAAGTTCAATGTTTGATATTCACTGATTTATCATAAGACCCCAGTCTTACACCAATCAGCCATAACATTAAAACCACTGACAGGTGCCTTGAAATCTGCTGTAAGCAGGAAAAATTGGCACGCATAAGGATCTGAGAGACTTTGACAAGGGCCATATTGTTATTGCTAGACGTCTGGGTCAGGGCGACAGGGTCATGGGTTCCCAAAGCTCAATGATGTGTGTGGGGAGCGAAGGCTAGCCCATCTCATCCAATCCCATAGAAGAGCTACTGTAGTACAAATTGCTGAAAAAGTTAATGCTGGGTATGATAAAAAGGTGTCAGAAAATGCAGTGCATCACAGTTTGCTATGTATGGGTCTGCGTAACTGCAGAACGGACAGAGTGCCCATGCTGACCCCATGCTGACACATGAGCATCAGAACTGGACCTTGGAGCAATAGAAGAACATGGCCTGGTCTGATGAATCACATTTTCTTTTACATCATGTGGGTGCATGTGCATTGCTTATCTGGGGAAGAGATGACACTAGATTGCACTATGGAAAGAAGGCAAGCTGGCAGAGGCAGTGTGATGCTCTGGGCAATGTTCTGCTGGGAAACCTTGGTCCTGGCATTCATGTGGATGTTACTTTGACATGTACCACCTCCCTAAACATTGTTGCAGACCAAGTACACCCCTTCATGGCAACGGTATTCCCTAATGGCAGCGGTCTCTTTCAGCAGGACAATACAGCCTGCCACACTGCAAAAATTGTTCAGGAGAAGTTTGAGGAACATGACAAAGAGTTCAAGGTGTTGACATGGCCCTCAAATTCCCCATATCTCAATCCAATTGAGCATCTGTGGGATGTGCTGGACAAACAAGTCCATTCCATGGAGGCCCCACCTCACATCTTACAGGACTTAAAGGATCTGCTGCTAACGTCTTGGTGCCAGATACCACAGCACACCTCCAGAGGTCTTGTGGAGTCCATGCCTTGATGGGTCAGAGCTGTTTTGGTGGCACAAAGGGAACCTACAAAATATTAGGCAGGTAGTTTTAATGTTATGGCTGATCAGTGTATATTATGTCCACAGTAACATGGAAACCTGTTGCTGTCCCTCATATCATTTTGCTACATTTAAAAAGTGAAGTGATGTTCAGCCAAGTATGGTGACCCATACTCAGAATTTGTGTTCTGCATTTAACCCATCCAAGTGCCCACACACACACCCAGAGCAGTGGACAGCCTTTTTTGCCGTGGCACCCAGGTAGCAGCTGGGGGCTTGGTGCCTTGCTCAGGGGTCTCACCTCACTCATGGTATCCCTGCTGGACCTGAGCCTTGAACCCATGACCTCCGGGTTATAAGGCCAACTCCCTAACCACTAGGCCACAAATGCCTCTGTTTTTTTTGCTTTTTATGTTTTAAAGTGTCCTGTGGGTTACCAAATCCATATGGATTTTAACAATAAGAGTCATACCCTTCGTATATCACTTGTATCATCAAATGACCCAAACCCGTGTTTTGAATATCTTACCTGTAGTCAAATATTTTGGGGTAGATTTCTAAGTGCTCTCATTCCCAATTACAGAGTCATAGTTAGTCTTCATCAAATCTGTATATTATCTTGTGAAGTTGAGAAATTGGCTAATGATACTGCACAAGCCTTAGGTTTTATATCCACTACATTACAATCACACTTGATGATGACTTTGCAAAATCAGGTTGCTTTTGATTATGTCCTAGCACAAAAGGGGGTGCCTGTGCAGTGGTAGGTCCTGAGTGCTGTATGGATATTTTCAACCTAACCAGAAATTTGATTCAGTACATCAAAGCTCCAGATGAGTTGCGTGGCCATGATAAGCATATCGATCAAGCTGACAGTGATTGGTTAGGTGCCTGGCTAGGTTCCTGGTGGCAATACTGCCATGAAATGCTTCATAGTGTTCTTTGTCACCCTCCAGTTAGCTTATGTTTTGCTGTTGCTGCATGTGTTTTTCTAAGAGCATGAAACTGGCTCAGGTAGCAGAAACTACAGTTATGCTGATTCCTACTGTTAGGCCTGAGGCCTGATGCCAACATTCTTTATGCCATTATTATTCTATGCATTGTATCTAGGTAGAAGGTAAAACCTTTCCTTATTCTTGAGATATGTAGATGGGTAATCACCTGGCCAGTGGTTAAAGTATATAGGATAGTACAGGAAGTTTAAGATGAACGCTTTTAAGTTTCAAGTTTCAAGTTTATTTGTCATATATACAAGTGTCAGTGACAATGTGCATTGAAATGCTTTTTGTGAGGCTTAGGCAGTCTACAGCAGTACAATAATACAGCAGTTCACAATACAATACAATAACAATAAAAAATAAATAACAATAAAAAGGTTGAGGTGGAGATTTTGCTTTGAGGTAGTGTAATGTAGTTGTGCAAAGTATGCAAGATTCAAAAAAGACATGATGTTTTTTGTAGTCTTTGATATGATATGAAGGGGGATAATAGTGCAATTTTAGAGACAAATTTTTACAGTTTATTAAGGGTTGATAAGCTGTTTTTCAGCCTGCTGGTTCTGGACTGAATGCCCGTATATTGGTATCGCCTGCCTGATGGCAGTTTGATAAACAGACTGTGTGCTGGGCCTTCCTCAGACATCGCAGATGAAAGATGTCCTGAAGGGATGGAAGTTTGTTGATTAATAACTTCAGCTGTTCTCACAACTCTCTGAAGGGCCTTGCGGTCGAGGAGTGAGCAGCTGCCGTACCATACAGTAAGGCACCCCGTCAGGATGCTCTCAATGGTACATCTGTAGAAGTTTGTAAGGATATTGGGAGGGAGACCAAAGCTTTTTTAGCTTCCGTAGGAAATAGAGCCGCCAGCTTGCAGATTTAACTACTGATGTGGTATGCAGAGACCAAGACAGGTCATCGGAGAGGTGCACACCAAGGAACTTGATGTTCTTAACTCTTTCCACTGCAGAACCGTTGATGTACACCTCCTGTGTCCTCCTGTAGTCCACAGTCATCTCTTTGGTTTTACTGACGTTGAGGCAGAGGTTGTTGTTAAGGTTGTTCAATGGGGGATTGTGGGATTATTTTCTATTTTTCCATGATTATGTGTTAATAGATACATGATTTAATCATTTAAGATCAAGTACATTTAATGTGATTTTTGTAAGTGTCTTTGTTCACTCATAATCACTCAGGATGCACGTGTCTGTTCCTTGAGTTGTGATGTTTTTGTCCTTGCTCATGTTTTTCTCATCTTAGCCTTGGGCATTATCTGTATGGTCTAGAATACAAGCTTAGCACGTACATATGTTGGCCCAAATTTCGCTTAGACTATAGAACACCCAGGTTATGTGCAATAAACCATCTCTTTCATTATACCCTGGCTCTTGGTCTCCTTATTCTTCAGTCACCTTACTTCTGATGAAACTATAGCATTTTTATGGTCATAAATGTGAAAAAATCATGTGTAGAAAGGTGATGTGTAGAAACACTTTTCTCAACAAATGCCTATGTGCATTAAATAGTTTTTTCACTTATGTTGGAAAAAGAGATGAAACATGATTGTTTATATTAAAATTCATATTTTGATAATAAAGGGTAAAAAACTCAAAAAAGTGAAAAATCATGTGTAGAAAGATGCTTTTCTTCAAACACTATTCTGCCTTCATAAAAGAGTTCCCCTTCTTCAACTAGGCAGACAGATAATCTCATTCAAGCAAAGTCTGTTTGTTAATGAAATGTAACAGTTTGCTTAAAGGATAGCTGTGTATAGTGTAAAAAAACTAATATACACAATGATGGCAATCCAGTACCATTGCACTGGAGATGATCTTTCTAAAAATCAAATTTAACCTTAAATGTCACTAATTCCAAACATAAGATTAAGATATACATCTTGTAAACACATTGATACTTGATGAATAGGTCATCAGTCAGAGGTAGAAGCCTCTGTGCCTAACACTGAACACAAGCAGAATTAAGCACTATAAGCTCTTTATTGTATTCAAGTTGATCTTCCACATATTTCTTCTGCAATGAATCATGTGAGGAATGAAGCTGTTTTTGATTATGGATAGCTGTCCTCTGCATCCGCAGGTACTTCAAACACTGTTGCCTCAGCTGCAGCAGCTTCCGCTTCTCTTTCTTGGTGGAGTGCCTTCAATGTAGCCTCTAAACGAGTCTCCTCCACTTTATGCTGTGCTTGCACTTCAGCTCTCACATCTACTTTTGTTCATATGTGGCTCTAGTGAGTGCTGCTTCTGTCTTTGCACAAGGCTCTAATGCAGCCAGGCTTGTTGCAGATTTGCATGAGTGTCTTGATGATGGTGAGCACACTGATGTGGTTTTCAGACTATGTTTTTCTTTCGACAACATTTTGAGGTGAAAGCAGAACTTGAAATATCATCCACTGATGCAGCAATCACTTATAAGACACTTTTTACTATTCTGCCCTCGTAAAAGAGTTCCTCTTCTTCAACTAGGCAGACAGATAAATTCCTTCCACAAGTGGGTTGAACTGAAGGATGGATTTATTAGCATCACCACCATAGACTGAAGATAGATAGCTGCTTGAACTGGGTGGCTATCAGTAAAAGGCGATGTGCATTAGGTGCTGAAAATGCCTTTTAGCAAGTTTCAAAGGTGCTAGGGCTTCAGGAAAGCCTTTTTTTCATGCAAACACATACATACATGTCCATGTCATATGTTTAATAGGGGTTTTTCACATTATTGTCATAGAAAATGACATGAAACGTGATTGTTTAAATTAAAATTCATAGTTTGATAAAGTTTTTGAAAGTCAAAAACTTTAAAATTTATGCGTAGAAAGCTACTATTCAGCAAATATGTGCTAATCCCACAGTTTTGTCAATGAATGTCTATGTCCTCCCACAAGTGTGTGCAACGGACCCCAAAAATGTGTTTTAGTTTCAACACACTAGGCCATTAGGAATGCAATTTTTCATGCAGCCACAGACCATCTATAAGACAGGTGCGAGTCACATTTTTAATAGAGATTTTTCACATTGTTATGATGGAAAATATGAAACATGATTGTTTCATAAGATGGTAAAAACATGAAAAAGCAGGTGTAGTTAACTATGGATCAAATATGCTCTAACACTGTTTTCTCAGCGAATGCTCATGCAAAACCCATTTTTGAACTAGATGCCAAAAAATGCATTTTAGAGAGTTTCAAGGCACTAGGACTTCAGGAAACCCATTTTTATGTAAACATAGATAGGTGCCTGTCATACTTTTAATAGACATTATTCACACTGTTACGATGGAAAAATGATATGAAACATGCATGACGACACGGGGGCACAGTGGCTTAGTGGTTAACACTTTTGCCTCGCACCTCCAGGGTTGGGGATTTGAATCCTGCCTCCACCCTGCATGCATGGAGCTTGCATTCTATGTGGTTTGTGGGCTTCCTCCAGTTTCCTTCCCCAGTCCAAAGACACGTAACATGTATGCAGTTGTGCCCTGTGATGGGTTGGCACCCTGTCCAGGGTGTCCCCTGCCCTGTGCCCTGAGTTCCCTGGGATAGGCTCCAGGCTCCCCTGTGACCCTGTGTAGGATAATCCATGCAGACAATGAATGGATGGATGGGTATTGTAGGAATGTACTATTCATCAGTTATGTTCGCACACACTGTTTTCTCAATGAATGCCAGTCAGGAAAGCCATTTTCATGCAAATACATATATGCCCGTGTTCTACTTTTAATAGTGTTTTTCACATTGTTATGATGGAAAATAAGAAAATAGGATATCAAACAAAATCAAATCACTCAAATCACATAATAAAATACATAATTTGATAATGAAGTGAGCAAAGATCACAGATATCAAAAATAATGTGTAGTAAGCAAGTATTCATTAAATAGGCTCCAACACACTCTTTTGTCAACAAATGATATGCTCACATAAATGTGTGCTGTAAGTGCAGAAAACACTGCTGAGACCGTTTCAAGCCTCTAGGATTTCAGGAGAGTCACATTTAAAGCAAGGTTCAAGGTTCTTTATTTGTCACATACATGTGTTGTATTAATGTAGTGAAATGTTTTTCCTTAGTGCCTCGTCCCACAGTGCAACTGTGATACACAATAAAACAGAATATAATAAAAGCCGAATATAATAAAAAGAATATATTGAATAAAATAGAAAAATAAAACAGAATAGAATAGACTCTATTAGACAAAATATAGATGTAATATGAGAATGTAGTGTGCAAAAGATGCAAGAGGTTTTGTTTGTCTGTAGTGCAACCATTTGTGTATGGGTGTCTGTGTGTGAGGTCGTTAATATGCAGACTAATATTCAGACAAGTGTCCTCATTCAGTAGCCGGATTGCCTGAGGGTAGAAACTCCTCCTGAGTCTCTCTGTGTTGATCCTCAGGATACAGTAGTGCTTCCCTGATGGGAGCACTGAGAAGAGACTGTTTCCGGGGTGATGAGAGGCTTTTACGATCCTCCTGGCCCTGGTCTCGCATCGCTGGTTGTAGATGTATGTGATGCAGGGGAGAGAAGTCCTGATGATCTTCTTCGCTGCCCTCACCACTCATACATTCCGGTCCTTGGCCGTGGTGCCTTCAAACCAGGTGGTTTCCGGTGAGAAGACTCTCCACAGCCCCAGTGTA
Organism: Pangasius sanitwongsei; assembly: GCA_037576675.1. Taxonomy (NCBI): domain Eukaryota; kingdom Metazoa; phylum Chordata; class Actinopteri; order Siluriformes; family Pangasiidae; genus Pangasius; species Pangasius sanitwongsei. Next base: position 10,387,160 of record CM075029.1, on the reverse strand, counting down.
GAAAGCCTTCAGCACTCTGTGAGAATCCCTGAACCTGGCCAGACTTCGGAGATGGTAGAGATGCTGGTGTGCTCTTGTCACCAAGCTGTATGTGTGTGTAGTCCATGACAGGTCTTCTGTGAGATGGATCCCAAGGTATTTGAAGCTGCTCACCCTCTTGACCGTAATCATCGCCTTAGTCTCGTCATTGTTAGTGATGAGGCCTACAACCACTGTGTCATCAACGAACTTCACCAGCCTGTTGGAGCTGTCTGTGGCCATACAGTCACCGGTGTAGAGGGAGTACAGCAGGGGGCTGAGGACGCAGCCCTGAGGAGCTCCAGTGCTGAGGGTGTGCGTGGAGGAGGTGTGATTTCCCATCCTGACCACCTGGGGGTGTCTGGTCAGGAATTCCAGGATCCAGTGGCAGATGGAGGAGTTTAGTCCCAGATCCTGGAGCTTTTTGCAGAGGGGTGAGGGGATGATGATGTTAAAGGCAGAGCTGTAATCCACAAACAGCACTGGGGAGCTTGGCTTTATGGTCTGTAACAGTTTGCAGGCTCTGCCACAGACACCTGGAATCTGCCTGCTCAAACTGGGTCTCAATCTTCCTTTTGGCTTCTCTCACTGTTTTCCTCAGGATGTAGGAAGCCGCTTTGTATTCATCCATGTTGCTGGTCTGCAGCCCTTCATTGTGAGCGCATTCAGTCCTTTCCGCACGGATCAGTCTACCCATGGCTTCTGATTGGGAAAAACCTTTACAGAGCATGTGGGAATACTCTCTCCTATCCAAAACTCTGTATAACCGAGCACCGCCGCTATAAACTCGCTGACATCATTAGAGCTGCACCGAAACAGTGCGTCCTGCAGCGCGTCTTGTAGTTTTGTGTCAGCTTTAAGGCCTAAGTATTACAAAAGGTTTTGAAAGATCAAGTGTTTAGGTGGTTTTCTTGGGTCACCCTCTTTGTGTTTCTTGGTCAAGTGTGCGCATGCACATATTTTAGTTAATTAATCATTTTGTGTTTGCTAGTCTCCTCTTTATGAAGGGTGACATGGTTATATTTACGCTTTGTATTCCCACTTCTGTTTGGAACCATTAAGGATGTTAGTGACCATAAAGTAGTAATGATAATGTTTAGGTGTTGTGTATTTTTTTTTAACATTTGAAGTTTATGTAATTCAGCTAATTCAAATTTGAATAAAATTCCCTAAAAAGACAGGAAAATTGCTATTTAAATGTAATTACATTTTTATGAGATTAATTAAATTTATTATTATAATCCTTGGTGCCACTTACTTAAAATATGCTCAGTTAAATTTACTAAGCCCATTTTAGTATCATTCAATTCACATACACGTGTGTTTGCTCTTGTGACTACCACCAAATAAGAACAGACGAGAACTCATTAACAGAGAATACACAGTGTCACCTACTGGCCACCCTGAGGAATGACTGCAATTAACACTAGGTTTTCTCTCAAGATACCACATTCCCTCTCCTTTAAGCTATGAATATATTTTCTCTTTCTTTTTTTTGACAAACAGTCAAAAACAAACAAACAAACCAAAAACTTAGGCTGTAATAATTAGCATAACACTGTAAGGTTATCAACACATTATTATGTTACATTTGCTCTTCTTTTTTAGAATCAAAAATCTAAATATCACTGACAATTCAGTTTCTGGTATACTGCTTATGTATGAAATATCTAAATTACAAAGTCCTTTAAGTGAGCAGGGGTACGTCTTCCTCTTCCAGAACATCTCAGTGTTTTGGTCTGACTGCAATTTCTTTGAGCAACAGCCAGTTCAGTTTGTTGTCCTTTAACAGGTACATGTGCAGGTTTCCTTATCAGCCGATGTCTCACTACCCTTCACAACCATGGGAGGATATATTTTCAGGAAACAGTGTTCACACTGCTCAGTCTCTTTTTCTAAAAGTATCCTGTATTTTCTCTACACTGCAATTTGGTCCACCTCCCAAAACTGCTGTATATGATAGAGGTCTTGTGCAACTTTCCACTACTGCAAGAATCGTTCATAGGTTCATAGCTGTAGTTCCTAATGTACACATCATCTCCTGGGTTGAAGTTTCTTGGTTTGTAACTTTTGTCATGAGTTTTGTTTTGTTTTATTTTATTTGTCTCTGCACAACTTTGGTCTTAATGGGGGCAGTCGTGGCCTAATGGTTAGAGAGTCGGACTTGTAACCCGAAGGTCACGGGTCCAGCAGGGATTGTAGGTGGGGGGAGTGAATGTCCAGTGCTCTCTTCCACCCTCAATACCTCAATACCACAACTGAGGTGAGACCCTTGAGCAAGGCACCAAACCCCCAACTGCTCCCCGGGCGCCGCAGCAAACAAAGCTGCCCACTGCTCCGGGTGTGTGTTCATGGTGTGTGTGTTCACTACTGTGTGTGTGCACTTGGATGGGTTAAATGCAGAGCACAAATTCAGAGTATGGGTCACCATACTTGGCCACACGTCATGCCACTTCACTAATATCAGGAAGGAGTAAGTCAAATGCACATTAATATGTGAGCTGGTGACAACCATTGATCTTTCTCATCCCCTCCTTAAAGGATTGAACTGCCCACTTTGCTAAACCTTTCGATGAAGGATAGTAGGGAGCCACATGTTGCATGACATTCTTCCTCAAGAAAGCTTTAAACTCCTCACTCATAAAAAACTAGCATTTCAGGCAGGCCATGGGTGCTAAAGCACATTCTCAGTTTCTCAGTGATTACTTGTTGTCAAGTCTTCAGACAACAGACAGAAATCATTAAGACACATACACGAGTACTTTTTATGCTCCACTTCTTTACTCTTGTCTTGCATACTCAACTCCCTTTGTTAAAGGTACATACACACCACTATGACTATGGAATGTACCATCTACAGAAACTGTTTATGGGCAGAACCATTCACTGCAGATACTACATCCACCTTCTTGAGCCTGATTAAAGTAATCAGCAAACTTGAATTACACATAATGTAGTACTAACATCAGAAATGTTCGAATGGAACCTCTAATATAAACAAGCTATATGAACATTATTTCATAATTCACTGTCAATGTGAATAGAACTGTCCGGCTGAAGATTGCATTTAGCTGATCGTGTCGTCTGTCGTCTGTTATGCCTGAGGTGTCGTCTGTTCTGGGCCATTTCAGTGCTTGCAAAAGGAACACGATCAGCGATCAGCAGCTCAGGCACACCCTGCCTGGTGAACACTGCTTTAAATATGGCAATCAGGGAGCCTGAAATCTTGTCTGGCAAATGAAGGAATTCTGGGTATTTAGAAAAAGAGTCTACACTGAGAAGGAATGTTCATCCTTGGAAATAAAAAATGGTCAGCAGCAATTTTCTGCCAGGGTCCCTCAGGAACAGGATGTGGGAGAAGCGGTTCCTTCTGATTATTGGGTAAGCTCTCTTGGCAGGGAGCACAAACTTTGACCATCCTGTGGACAGCATCACTGAGCCCAGGACAGTAATGACCTGGCAAGAGCTAGAGAGCATTGGATGCCTTGGTGTGCCATGTAAAGTCACTTCAGCACTTCTGGTCATAACTCATGCGGTATCACAATGCAGTCATCCTTCATTACGAGTCCATCATCAGCTGGGGCTGCTACAGTGGGCTAGGAAAATATGGGCTCCAAAGTTTTGTGATCAGACTGGACTTTGATGGTGACACCATAGACATATTTGTGGAATTTTCACATCATCACATTGAGGCTCATTGCTCTGTTCATCACTTTCTCCAGAATGGCATGATGTTCTGCTTTAGTGGATACTGCTATGATCATGCTATTGGCCACTATGAAGACTCCTTTGATGTCCTCAAAGCTCTCAGAGTTTAAACACCGGAATAACTCACTCGCAGATTTGATGCTGAAGGGAATCCAGTGAAAACAGTATCTGCTCCATGGAGTGTTGAAGGTGCAAAGGTCAGCTGACTTATCGTCCAGCTTAATCTCCCAATACCTGTCCTTCTCTTCAAGGACTGTGAATAGCTTTTTTCCAGCCAATTTACATTGTACATCCTCTGGGGTGGGTAATGGGTAGTGCTAGCACAGTATGTCTTTAAGTTTCTGGGTTCAAGACACACTCTGAGGCTGCTGTTTTTCTTTTCTGCAATGCAGAGACTACTAACCAAGATAGTGAGATTAGACAATTTACTTATCACCCCTCTTTTTTCTAGATCATCTAGTGTCAAACAACGCCTGTCACATACTGTATATGGAACCTTACAGCACACATGGATGACAGGAGGCACACTGGGGTCTGTGTGAATATAATGCACACCTGGGAATTGGCCCTAACCCTCAAACACAGACGGATAAAGGCTGAGGAGCTCATCTCTGCTGGTGGGGGCAGACAGAGCAAGTGCTTCTACTTTTCTTACAAGGTCCAGTTGTACACATGCCCTCCTCCCCAGCAAGGCCATATCTGACGTGGTCACAAAGAATGTCATCTCAGACGATTTATGCTTGGACTGCACATGTAGCTTTCAGGTTTGATGCAGGTGCCCCCATAAGATACAAGTACTGTGTCTGTCTTGTGCATAGTGACAAGTATCTGAAGATGATCAACATCTTTCTTTGGCAGTACATTTGCTTCAGCTCCTGGGTCGAGCTTAAAATTGACTACAGTGCCTCCCATGAGATGATTTGTGTGCCAGCCTGTGTCAGGTTTGTTTGGCAGAACAACATTTACATTTACATTTATGGCATTTGGCAGACGCCCTTATCCAGAGCGACTTACAGTAGTGCTTTGAAGTCTATC
>CM075029.1:10264774-10278785 GCA_037576675.1 Pangasius sanitwongsei | reverse complement strand
ACAATTCTCAAGTGCAGAATTCAGAGCATTTACAGAAAACTGGGAGTTTGTACATACCACTTCCAGTCCTGGATTTCCGCAGTCAAATGGACAAAGTGAACAGTCCAGACATTAAAGAACTTGTTAAAGAAAGCACAGGAGAGCCAAAGAGATCTTTATACTGCTCTATTGAAATACAGAAATGCTCCTTTGGATGGTGTGAAACTATCTCATGCACAGCTGCTCATGGGTCGAAGACTGAAAACAAAACTGCCTACATCAGCACAACTGCTGAGACCACAGCTTTACAGAAATGTGCATAAGAGCATCAAGGGCAGGCAGCTGAAACAAAAACGTTACTTTGATTGTGGAGCAAAACAATTACCACTGATAGCAGACGGAGAGAAAGTGAGAGTAAAAGTCAGAAACGACTGGCAACCAGCAATTGTGTTGAGGAGTCATGAAAAACCCAGATCATATGTGATTCAAACGCCTGATGGAAACACCTTCAGGAGAAACCGACGACACCTGCTGAAAACCAGAGAAATTACTTTTCCACAACCTTGCTCTCTAGATTTGGAGGAATTTTCTGCAGTAAACAGTGAACCTGCTGATGGTGGTACTCCAGTGCAATCACCTGCACTGACACCAGTGAAACTACCTGTCACACCAACTGTGTACAAGGCAGAACAGGTCAAAAGGTCACGATGTGGTAGACTGATTAGACCACCAAAACTCTATTCTCCATGAAAGCATTGTGGAGGTGTAAAGTGTAAAGAGTTGTTTATACTTAGTAGGCTATGTGAATACAACACTGATTTAGGTTATGGTTTGACATTGAGTTTAAGTGAAAAAAAAAAAAAACTACAGTAATTTGTGTGTGGTAATAGAAGAATGTTTGGATGCTAACAAAATGCAGTATTTAAATTCTAAAGTTAAAACAATAGGAGTTGTGTTGCTTAAACTGTTCTGGGAGGAATATATTTCTTAAGAGGGGAGATGTAATGTATAGTAATTGTGTTATTACTCCTTACTTGTTGATGGCGCTCTCCAGCTAGAGATGTGTTGTGTATATAACCTGTGGAACAGAAGAATTCAGTAAAACAGATGGTCACGATAATCTGGTGTCTCTGTGGATTATTAAAATACACGTTATACAAATATTACACTGGGTACTCTAGTTTCCTCCCCCGGTCTAAAGACATGCATTCTAGGCGGATTGGCCAAGTCAATCACCAGAACGTATCCCAACTGAGCATGCCCAGGACTTTATTTTTCAATGTCCCACCCCTGGGACATTGAATGTAACATGGATTTACACCAGCACACAGATAGCCCACCTTCTGATCATACTGAACAATGTTGACAGAGCTGTTTGGGAATTGGCTCACTCTGCTCTATGTTTGGGCTTAAAGAGATGGAAGGTGCCATTGGCCAGGGAGGCAGAGCCCCAATTTCCTTGGGTTGTATCTCATTCATTCTTCAAGAACACTGCATTCAATGAGTACATTCTGAAATTCATGGTGAAAACTATATTAGTCCTCCCCACCAGACTGGGTTTCCAGCACTTAGCCTAATATATAAATTTTTCTGGATATATAATTAGAATTAAAATTAAAATTTTAACTTTATCCCTAATGAGCAAGCTAGAGGTGACGGTGGCAAGGAAAAACTCCCTGAGATGACAAAAGGAACCAAACTCAAAAGGGAACCCATCCTCTTCTGCGTGACACCGGATAGTGTGATTACAAATAAATTCTCTTCTATAATTGTATACTGTAGAGTCAAAAATTGTTAATTATATTAAAAGAAATGTTGATATGAGCATCATTAGAGTTTTAACTTTAAGTCTATATCATATCAAACTGAAATTATTAACTGCTCAATGATAGAGACTTGAGTGTGAACTATTCTTAGCAATTGCAGTCTTTACACTGTCTTTACATCCACAACCATCTTTATGTCCATAGGTTGGTCATTAGGGGGTTATTGCCATTATTGCCAGCTGTCACATATGCACCTTTGCACCTTTTGTTATTTATGTCCAGTATTACTGCTTTGTTGAGTGGATACAACTAAATTGTTAAAATATATTTGTGTGTGTGCAGTGTGAGCAGTCTCATTTTCTGCAGGAACATGAGGAGGTGCAGGAGCAGCCACTGCACTATGAGGAGAGGATAACTGAGCTCCACAGCATCATTGCTGAACTCAATGAGAAGATTGGCTTGCTGCAGTGCACCACCATCAGGTCTGCTCTCCTTAAAGGAATACTTCAGCATTTTTCAACCTGCTTTTTATATACTACACTGGTAGTGTGTGTGCAATTACCATAAAATAGGACTTAGGACATGTTTCACTGTACAGAGAAAACAACAAAAGTGTTACATTTTGAGGGCCACGGCACTGAAGGACCTGTCACCCATTCAGGGTTATCTGTTGTGAGAAAAACTTTTGTCCTTTAGATAAGCAGTGTCTCAGATTATGACACTGTCTCCTCTAATGGAAGGAGGAGGATTTTGTGGATTTTAAAGGGAAGATACTATTAATGAATTGTGTAATATTTATGTATGTAATATTGGTCTCGAATAGCATTCCATAGTTTATTGAGTGCATTTATAGCCAAAACACAAATTTTAGCATGACATACTGTGGTTACATCAAACTGTCAGACAGTGGTGCTGGATTTAATACTGAGCCGACATAGAAGAGTGCGTTTAATTCCAAGGTCAGAATCGTGTCAGAATCATCTGAGACCCCACTATTTTTTACACACTCCACTCCGCATTTGTATCTCTCATGAAATTTCTGACTAGCACTTAAGTCTGAAGTTGTGTCTGAGATCTGAATACTAGTGTGTGCAATTTCAATATTAAATTCTCAATATGCACAGTTAACCCTTAAAATGATCATAAATCTGTATAAATTTGCACAATTGAGAAAATTTTTCAGTGAGAAGAATGTTACCAGGGTGGTTAAAGTAGCATAAGGGAAAATTTAAGTGTTCAATTTTCATCTACAGAACCTTCAAAAATGTCTAAGTAACAGTGTTAATTGCTCCAGTGTTTCCAGACAATTGAAATTCAGAAAGTTGTTTCTGATTCTGAAAATGCAAGCTAAAATCAGGCTAAAATTCCTGCCACTTAATGCTTGGGGCAGTTTGTGTGTAGTCTGCAAATATATCCTATCAAAAATATGTCATTCGTTTCCTCATCAGTGCAGCTTTGGATTCTCTAAACTCTGTTCTTGCACTGACTTGCACTAAAATGATTAATTTGACATCTAAGCCCTTGTGTTTTAAAGAACTTGTACTCAGTGCGTTCTAATAAACTTTCAGTCCTATTAATCATTCAGGTAAAAGGTGTTGCAAAATATTAGCAATTGATTGAGATCTTTTTTGTTTGTTTGTTTGTTTTACACAACATTGGAGTGTCATGGCACTACACTGTAATCTAGTTCATCAGAGCAACTTTTTCATCAGAACAACTTTTTCCCCCACCTCCTTTGGTGCTACCGGTCCCTCTGGATATCTGTCGTTTTCTTTGCCACAAGCTTTCTACTAATCAATGGAGACGATGCTGAAGGAAACGCCACCACTTTAAGGTTAAGCAGCCAGTTGCTGTCTTTGCTGAATGAGCGGCATTGTTTTCCTGTTGAAACTTCACATCAAAGCCGCTTTATACCCACATTCCCTGGAGACTTGATGTATGTGGCTTCGCTCCATTGACTTACACATATCTTTATGTTCTTGACTAGGCAAACCTTTTTCTTTTAAACTAGAGTGAGTAATGTGTGCAACCTTGGAAAAATTTTGTGCGGCTCACAAATTGTGACTGAGCATTATCGCATTGCCTCTGGCTTTGAGCTGGTTTACTTACATTTTCTACATATGAATTGGTTATTATTGATATAATAGTTTGAATGTCTTCAGTTTAGAAGTTGAAAATAACGTTTTAAAAATAACAACATTTGCATTTTATCACAATTGAACTAAAACACATCAGACACGTTGTTAACCAAAAAAACTTTCATTACAAATTGCTAAGTATATAGTTACTTGTCTGACTCCATTCAAAACAATTTAGTGTTAATATCATTAAAACGGGTGAAGGCTTACACAAACTTACTAACTAACTAGTTAGTCTAAATAAGTTGGCTAGGATGCTGGAGCAGCCATCTAGTTAGACTGACTACTAGCCATTCCAGCATTATAAGAAAATGAGGTTCACATAAATGATAACAGAGGTACAAGATGCACACTGTCCACAATAACTTTACTGTAGTTTCACTCATGATGTGTATGTTTTTGACCACGGACAGTGGTGGCATTCTCTGAATGTAGGAGGAAAGGTCTAGATGAACAAATGGGCAGCAGGATGGCATTGCTGCTGCAGCTACTGCTGTGACCTGTGGTGTTGTCTGTTACTACTTTGACCTGTGATTGTGATTGCAACTGTTCTGACGTAAACATTTTTTTCTTCTTGCAATTTAAAAATATCTAAGGTATTGTTGTTTTTTTCTTATCAGTCTGAGCCTTCTTTCCCCACTTTGTGCAATTTTAGACAGGTCTCAATATGGTGTCAACCAAATTCGGTGAAGATTCCTCAAAATTTGGAGGAGGAGTAGCAAAAATGGCAGTTAGATGGAAGCATTTTTGGCATGTCATTGTAACTTTTGGAATGAAATTTGTTGCATAGCCTCAGGTCATGGTCCTGAAGATGCCTACCAAGTTTGACAAAGTTTATCTCTTGATAAATTTTGTGAGGATTACTCTGAATTACTCTCAATTACTCTGATCGGGCAAAGTTTCTAGGGTAGCGAAAAACAGTTTTTAACAAAATCCAAGATGGTCGACAGGAAGTACACTTGAATTTAGTGTGTGTTCACTTTAGTAAACTCCAGGGAATTATAGGAGAAATTAACTGTTATTTTAGCACAAATTCTTCTAATGATATAAGGGAAAAAATGAAAGTTGTTACAGTTATTGACCACAAGGTGACGCAGTCATGAAACTTCTGGGGTACATTCAGGGCATGGTCCTGAAGATAGTTATCAAGTTTCATGAGGATACATAGATACATTGCTGAGATACACCCTCACATCCTGTTTTTTGTATTTGCCAGTGCATTACAGGAGAACAGTTTTGAATATTAAAATTTTCATTTTGTTCAGACATGTCTCAAGATGATGTGAGCCAAATTTGGTGATGGGACAAAATTTGAAGGAGGAATAGCAAAAATGGAAGCATTTTTGGCATGTTATTGTAACTTTTGACCAGTAGTGGTGCTGTCATGAAATTTGTTGCATAGCCTCAGGTCATGGTCCTGAAGATGCCTACCAAGATTTATGTTGGTGCACAAAGTCATTGCTGAGATACAGCTTCACTTCTGGGTTGGCAGTGTCACTGTTAGATTTGTTGGCCCATTATGGGCAAACCGTTTGGAGTAATCAAAATTCCAGGGAATCCAGGGATGCCTGGCTTTTAAATTTTCACCACATGGTTCAAAAATTATGACCATAAACCTACTTCCAAATTAGGCCACAATTTAACCAATGGTGGCGCTAGAGCATTGGGAGCACTTGGCCCAAATTTGGTCAGAATGTTCCTTAGATCCTCCCCAATCAATGTGCCAAATGGCAGCCAGATGGTTCTATGGGGTGCCATAGACATCCTAGCCAGAAGAATAGGAAGCAAAAGAATAATAATAAGAAGAAGAGGTAGAATAACAATAGGGTGCCTATGCACTTTCGATGTTTGGCCCCCTAATAAAACCACACCACAGCATCCTGCTGCACTAGAGAAGTTTGTGTTGTTACTGTTAGTCATTAGCCTGTGAGCCTGCCGTTAATGTGCACAAATACATATTGTTACTAGATTGTTGTTATAATAAATACATAGAGTCTCAAGCACATATTGTTAGCTACTTATGAAAAGTATGAGTTAAAGAAAATAACTAACTAGCATGGTGCTACCTAGATTTTGAATATCGATGACAAACTCTAGATGCCCGAAATTTGATACTTACCTACACGAATAAAATACAGCCATATCAATCAAGAGTGCGAATATCAACATAATATACAGTTAGATATAAAGTATTTGGACATAATTTTGCCTCTGTACACCACCCCAATGAATTTGAAATGAAGCAATCAAGATGTGATTGAAGTATATACATTCAGCTGTAATTCAAGGGGTTTAACAAAAATATTGCATTAACCTTTTAGGAATTACATCCATTTTTGACATAGTCAAATTTTCACAAGCTCAAAAGTAACTGGACAAACATAATTATAAATATAAGGATTATTTTTAATACTTGGATGCAAATCCTTTGCAGTCAATGACTGCCTGAATTTTTAGATGCTTTGCCAGGCCTTTTTATTGCAGCCGCCTTCAGTTTCTGCTTGTTTTTGTGACTCAAACTTTGTGTGTTCAGTTTTGTCTTCAGTAAGTGAAAAGCATACTCAATTGGGTTGAGGTCAGGTGACTGACTCGGCTATTCAAGAAAATTCCATTCCATTCTCCATCAGTTTTGCAGCATTTGAGTGAATCTGAGCAGAAAGTAGAGCTCTATGCACTTCAGTAGTCTTCTTGTTCCAGAACTGGACAGGCTTTGTTTTTTTATGTTTTCTAGCAAAGTCTAATCTGACCTTTATGTTCTTGAGTGTTACCAGTTGTTTGCTTCTTTAGGTAAACCTGTATTTACATGTATGTGTTTACATTAATGAAGGTATCTCTTAATTGTTGAGTTTGACAATGATACGCCTACCTTCTCTGGAGTGTTCTTAACTTGCCTAGATGTTGTGAGGAGGTTTTTCTTCACCAAGGAAAGAATTCTGAGGTCTTCCTCTTTATTTGTCTTTCATGGTCTTCCAGGCCTTTTGTGTTTCTGAGCTTACCTAAAGTTCACTCCTAAAGTTTCTGTGCTCTGTGATAGGTCTGTTTTGTTTTTCTTCAGCTTAATGATGGCCTCCTTCAAGCATCGACACCTTTTTGGCCCGCATATTGAGAGTTCTCATGACCAGCTACCAAATGCAAATTCAATGCTTGGAATCAATTTCAGACATCTCCTAAATCATCTCCTAAATTTGTCACGAAATAACAAGGAAACAGGCTACACCTGGCCATGAAACCGCGTATCAGTCAATTGTCCAATCAGTGTATTTTTTAAAAAGAAGAAGGAAGAAGGCTACAGCTCATCCAGGCTATGAGATTCATAAAACTAGTGTTTACTGTTTTGCTTATTGTATAGTTTATAGTATAGTATGCTATTGTCTGTATTTATTGTATTTATTGACTTTTGCAGTGTTACTTGCACTGTGACTCTGTCACTCTGTTACTTATCCTCTTGTCTGACAATGTTTCATTCAACTTAACATCTGCCTGTGTTGAGAGAAAAGACAGTAAAGTCTACTTGACCTGATTTCTTGCTGCACTGTTATCTTACTCTATACTGCTTGCTCCTGGAGTATTATCTGCTGCTGACTACCTTTCTTGTTTGTGACTACATATAAAAAGTAGTCAGACAGTGTTAGATGATCATTTTTACACTTAAATACACTATATTGTGAAAAGTATGTGGATACCTGACTATCACACCCATGTGTGGGCCTTCCCCAAACTGTTGCCACAAAGTTGTAAGCACACAATTGTCTTGAATGTCTTTGTGTGCTGTAGCATTAAGAGTTCCCTTCACTGGAACTAAATGGCCCAAACCCTTCATCATGACATCATGCCCTTGTGCACAATGCAAGGTCCGTAAAGACTTGGGCATAGCCAATACAACAATGTGGAATGTCCTGAAAAAAAAGAAACCGCTAGAGTACTAACAACCAGACATTGAAAACATCAGCCAAGTAAAACAACCTTGTTGATGACAGATGATCAAGTTGACAGAAACATTGCAAGAACTGTGAAGAAAGACCAAAAACAACAGGAAGTGACATCACCAACAACTTCCACAGGGCAGGGGTGAAGGTGTTACAATCCACTGTTCAAAGACTTTGAGAGCAGAAATTGAGAGTCCATACCACATGATACAAACAACTACTCTCAGCAGTAATAATTGGAAGGCCAGACTGGAATTTGCAAAGAAATACAGAGATAATGAGCCACAAAGGTTCTGGAACCAAGACTAACCTCTATCACACTGGTGGAAAGGCCATACTTTAAGATCTGTTTCAATACTTTTGCCCACCTAAAAATTGCGTGTCATGTTCTAAATTGTTTAACACATCTAGATGTAAATATCAATGAATATCGATGTAAATATCAAGGAATCTAACACAGCACCAAGTGACAGCTCAGCCCCTTTCTTTACTTGAGTGTCTGGAACATATGGCCTTAAATCTGATGATACAATCACAAAATCGATTATTGACTTCTGGTCCAAGGTTCTCTCGTGCCAAATACACTTATGACAACCTTGTGCTCAAAGTGGTTGTTTATGACAATCCATGGCTTGCATAAAAGTCTCATGTCATTTCATCACTTGGATTGAATTCATATCAAGGAGGCCATCTTCCCAATAACTCCCCTCCAAGTATCTCCAGAGGAAGTTACCCAGGATCACTATGGGGTCAGTAAGAGGTGCTCTCTCATGCACCAGCTCAGTTTCTCCAAGAATGCTGAATACTCCAAACTGCTATTTGGTGTATATACACAAACAACATTCAGAATTTTCCTTCCTGAGACTTGATATCTCATAGAGGTATTCCTTTTGTCCACTGTGACAAGTAAAATGCACAAGCCCCTTCACCACAACAAAGTCTCAATTTATATCTGTATTGCAACTTTGGCTGAGTAGTTTTACTGTTGGAATGTCATAAGGCTTTCATAAGGCTGAACTAATTAATTAAAATCTGTACAAACTAGATGGATTTTTTTTGTGTGTGGATTAAACTATTTTGCTCTCAACTTCAGGCAAGAATGTAATGCAATACCAGTCTAAGTATTTGACATAAGTTTTATTATTATTTTTCAAACCATGGTATTTAAGGCAAAAGTTGGGAGGCAACATATTGGTAACATCAGACACCCCCCCACATTTATTGTCAAATTAATTTCTGTTGATACAATGTGTTTCTCTCTTACTCACTCTCTGTCCCCCTCCAAGTGCCTGTTAGTCCCAGTGAAGGAGGGGTGGCCTGTATGCCCCTCAGCCTTTGTGAATGAGGCAGTTCTGTGTGCCTGTCAGTCATTATTAAGGAGGCACAAACTGTTTGCACTACACTGAATCACACTGTTTTGTATCGAATTGTGGGCTGCTTTAAATATATCTTCCACACATCACATATCTTTTCAAAAGAGATAGACTAGTCTAATAGACAACCAAAAGAAGACAAACTATTTTTTGATCTCCTTTATTGCAGTAATGCTCCATTTGTCATTTTGTTAAACTTGTTTAATAGATCACATTTTAACATTGACCTTATTACCACTCTCTCTCTCTCTCTCTCAGAGAAGAAGATGAGTTTTCAGAGTTGCGCTCCGAGCTCAGCCATAGCCAACAGGAAGCCAATGATCCAAACGACCAAGCGTCTCCTGAAAACCAGTCAATGCTGGTCACTGCAGACATGGGTAAGGAGTCTCAACAAGGATACATGCATGGAGTTACCGATTATTGGATCCTAATATGCAGTTATGGTAATTAGATTGTAAAGATAGTCTGTTTGGAAAATTATTATTTTTACAATATCATCAATATGAGTTTGCTTTTAAGAGAGTCCTAACCCAGAGAGTTTATTATACAGCACATACTTGCTAATTGAAGGCTTTCTAATTTAAAATCTGTGGAGTGTTTTTTTTTAAAACGTTTTGTTAACTTACTGTTTTTGATACAGCAGGTGTGTTTCCTGTTGCTGTTGTCACAGTGTGAGACAAAGTACCCCCTACTCATAAACAAAACTTTCATAAAGCAAGCATGGGGCAGCATGATTCCTGCCCCAATGAAGCTTTATTAGCGCTTGTTGAAGTTCTTATTTTTTTAACCACTAGGTGCAATAATGACTCAGTTTTGTTGTGTGAGATTAACATTTCCACAATATGTTGCATCCTCTGAGCCATGTCCTCTTTCCTCATTAGACAACTGCAGTGATCTAAATTCAGAGTTGCAACGAGTGCTGATGGGCCTCGAGAGTGTGGTATGTGGCCGCAAGAAGAGCGCCTGCAGCCTCTCAGTGGCTGAGGTGGACAGACACATTGAGCAGCTCACCACAGCCAGCCAGAACTGTGACCTCGCCATTAAGGTACAGCAGAACTTTGGAAATCTGGTAGAATTGAATTTTTCTCAGTAAAAGCTAGGTCAGTTACAATACATGGTTGTAATTGGTAAACTGGTGAACTATGATTATTGGACTTTATTTTGGTGGTATAATTTGTTTTTAATTAGTAATTTGTCCCTTCTGCAATGGACAGATCAGGTTCGTATGTGTTTTTTGGTTGTTTTGTATGAAGGTTTGACTAAGATGGTGGCATGGTAGCACGCAGCAGCCCCTTCAGGTCCATAAATATGGTGCATGTTAGATGTAGTCTACACCAATGGGGAATCTTTTACCAGAGATGTGCATCGGAAACACTGGTGAACTTGTCTATCATTGCCGACTTTTGTTGAACATTGGAAAATAAAGCTCAGGAGGAATAAATGATGGACTGTGGGAAGAGCTATGCAACCTCAGGCTGCTATGCGAATCAGGCCCTGGGACCCCAGTATTGTCTGATGCTGCTGGGCGGGATAGAGGTTGACAGAAATGATGTGTGAAGCAGCAGAAGCGAGGTAAGCAAGCCGGCATCCATGCTAGGCTAAAGGCTAACCCTAGCCGCCTAGCTCTAAAGTCCATTCTCCTCTCCAATGTTTGTTCCCCCGATAATTGAATTCAATTTTATTTGTATAGCTCTTTTAACAATGGACAATTCAATTCAGTTTTATTTGTATAGCGCTTTTAACAATGGACAATTCAATTCAGTTTTATTTGTATAGCGCTTTTAACAATGGACAAAGCAGCCTCACAGAAATAAATAGATTCAAATTAAGTTAAACCAGAATAAATTGTAGATATGTGAATTTATCCCTAATGAGCAAGCCAGAGCAAGCCAGTGGGGACGGTGGTAAGGAAAACCTCCCTAAGACGATATGAGGAAGAAACCTTGAGAGGAACCAGCTTCAAAAGGGAACTCATCCTCATCTGGGTGCTAACGGAAATAATTCTAATAATTCTAATTAATTATTAGAATTCTAATAATTCTAAGGGAAATAATTCCCTTCTATAACTGTGTAATATATGGACAAATAGTGCAATTATGCAACCAGTATATTCATCAGTTTTCACAAGAAATCGGGTTTGTTAAACCTATCCACTGTCCACTGCTGGAGTCCTGAGTACAAAGCTGACAATAAAGTGGACTTACTCAGACTACAGCTGACTATCCAGCATGAAGTCAGAGACTGTTGTGTTTTTGTTTTTACGGAAGCATTGCTCAACGACAGTACTCCGGATGCAACCATTCAGCTAACCGAACATCGCGCCGACAATAAATCAGCACTGTTTGGTAAGACTCGCGGCAGTGGTCTGTGTGTTTACACAAACAGCAATTGGTGCAGGAATGCTGTTGTGGTCTCAAGCTACTGTTCGTCGCTGGTTTAGTTTATAACCACGAAGTGCCGGCCATACTACCTGCCCAGAGAGTTTACCACCATGCTCGTTGTAGCAGTGTACATTTCACCTGGCGCTAAAGCAAGGGAAGCACTAAGTGAACTCTATGGGACTATCAGTAACTTACAGACAGCTCACCCCGACTAATTTTTTATTGTCACTGGTGACTTCAACCATGCAAATCTTAAATCAGTGCTGCCAAAATGTCACCAGTATGTTCATTGCGCAACAAACACTTTAGAAGTTTACACGGACATTCACATTGCTTACAAGGCTGCATCCCGCCTCCACCTCAGCTGCTCGGACCAGATCTCTGTTATGCTAATTCCAGCATACAGACCACTCCTGAAACGTCCCAAACTGGTTCTGAAACAGGAGAGAACCTGGTCTGAGGGAGCCATCTCTGCACTTCAGGACTGCTTTGAACACACAGACTAGAATATGTTCAGAGAGGCTGCTACATATCACAGCACCACAGATGTGGAGGAATACACAGCATCAGTAGCTGGCTACATCAGCAAGTGCATAGATGATGTGACTTTCTACAAGACCATCAACACACCTGCAAACCAGAAATCGTGGATGACTGCTGAAGTGCGCTCTCTGCTGAAAACCCGAGACACCGAGATGCAGAAAGAATCCACAGCCACTTCCTAACTACCAAGAACAAATATATATAAAGTACTTTGGCTGTCTGCAGTAGACATCAGGAAAACTCTGTCCAGCGTTAACCCACAGAAAGCTGCAGATTCTGAACATACCTGGCTGTGTGCTCAGGGAATATGTCTGATCCTCACAGACATCTTCAACATTTCCCTGAGCCAAGCAGTTGTCCCTGTGTGCTTCAAGAAGTCCACCATCATACCTGTGCTGAAGAAGTCATCTTTGTCCTGCCGGAATGACTACCGGCCCGTTACACCTATCATTATGAAATGCTTTGAGCAGCTAGTCATGAAACACATAAAGAGCACCACACTGGACCCATTTCAGTATGCCTACTGTCTCAGCCACTCAACAGAGGATAGCATATCTGCTACCATCCACCTTTCTCTGACCCATCTGTACAAAAACGACAACTAGTAAGGATGCTGTTCAAAGACTTCAACACAGTCATCCCACAGAAACTGATAACAAAGCTGGGCCTGCTGAGTTTGAACATCTCCCTCTGCAACTGGATTCTGCACTTTTTGACTGGGAGACTGGGAGTCCATCAGGATCAGCAACTCCACCTCCAGCACCACCACACTGAACACCAGCGCTCCCCAGGGCTGCGTGCTCAGTCTGCTGCTGTTTACCCTGATGATTTATGACTATGCTGCAAAGTACAGTTCAAATCACATCATCAGGTTTGCTGATGACACTACAGTTGTTGGCTTCATCAGCAACAATGAGTCAGCATACAGAGAGGAGGTGAACCAGCTCGCAGAATGGTGTAGAGACAATAATATACAGTATCTCTTAATGTTGATAAGACTAACGAGATGATTGTTGACTTCAGGAGGACCCGAGTAGACCACTCACCACTGCACATCAACAGAACAACTGTGGGGAGAATCAAAAGCTCCAAGTTTCTTGGTGTGCACATGATGCAGGACCTCTCCTGGACTCTAAACACTATCTGTGTAGCCAAGAAGGCCAAGCAGTGCCTTCACTTCCTATGGAGGCTGAAGAGAGCTAAACTCCCCGCTCCCATCCTCATCTCCTTCTACAGAGGGACGATAGAGAGCATTTTGACCAGAGGTCTCATTGTATTGTACGGGAACTGCATAGCCTCCAACCACAAGACCCTACAGAGAATAGTGAGAACAGCTGAAAAGATCAACAGAGTCTCTATAACCACCATTGACATTGATCCAAGATGGCGGTGCAGCAGTAGCACGCAGCGGCCACTCAGGATACAAAATGGTGCTATTCTTGTCTTTAGCCCGACTTTTAACGGCACCTGGACATCGGAGCTACCGGTGTTCGTGTATACTACTGCCACACACTGCTTTCAGAAACAACACTACAGCTGTTCTGCATGATGATCTGCTGGAGAAGCTACGCGATCTCGGCTTGCTGCGGGGACCAGGCCTCCAGCCCTCAGCGTTGCTTGATGCCAGTGGCTGGGGGAGGGGACGTCGCAAGCGGTGCACGAGAAAGCAGAAGTGCGGCAAGAGGGGGTCCGTGCTAGTCTAAAAAAAATACCTGTCTGCGACAGTGATGCCCCAGATGCTCTGAACAACTTCTACGCTCGGTTTGAGTCGCAGAATGATGTGACGGTGAGGAAGTCCACCCCTCCTCCCAATGACCAGGTGCTGTGCCTAACCACGGCCGATGTGAGGAAGACTCTACACAGAGTCAACCCGTGGAAGGCTGCTGGACCAGACAACATTCCTGG
>CM075029.1:10233447-10252100 GCA_037576675.1 Pangasius sanitwongsei | reverse complement strand
TCTTAAAGATCGGCACTAATACACTACTTCTCCATTCCTCAGGCATCTTCTCACTCTCTAAAACCCTGTTAAACAAATTAGTTAAAAATTCCACCCCTGCCTCTCCTAGACACTTCCAGACCTCCACCGGGATGTCGTCAGGACCAACTGCCTTTCCAATTTTCATCATTGGACAGTGACATTTTTCATAATTTTGCCTCTGTACAGCACCACAATAGATTTGAAATGAAGCAATCAAGATGTGAATGAAGTGTAGACTTTCAGCTTTAATTCAAGGGGTTCAACAAAAATATTGCATTAACCATTTAGGCATTACAGCCATTTTTTACACAGTACCTCCATTTTCACAGGCTCAACACTCATTGGACAATAGACTGATAAGCAGTTCTATGGCCAGATGTGGCTTGTTTCCTCATGATTTCATGACAAATTAAGGAAGTAAAAGGTCTGGAGTTGATTCCAAGTGTTGAATTTGCATTTGGTAGCTGTTCATGGGAACTTCCACTATGCGGTCCAAAGAGGTGTCGAAGCAAGTGAAGGAGGCCATCATTATGCTGAAAAAAACAAAATAGACCTATCCGAGAGATAACAGAAACTTTAGAAGTGGCCAAATCAACAATTTGGTACATTCTTAACAAGAAGGAATGCACTGGTGAACTCAGCAACACCAAAAGGCCTGGAAGGCCACAGAAGACAATTAAAGTGGATGATCTCAGAATTCTTTCCTTGGTGAAGAATCACAACATCTAGCCAAGTCAAGAACACTCTGGAGGAGGTAGGCATATCATTGGTAAAGCCTACAATCAAGAGACACCTTCATAAATGTAAATATGAATGTAAATACAGACAGTTTACCTCAAGAAAGGCCAGATTAGACTTTGCTAAAAAAAAATCTCTAAAAAAATGCCTGACCAGTTCTGATGCAAGATTAACTTGTACCAGAATGATGAGAAGAGAAGATTATGGAGATGGAAAGGAAGGGCTCATGATCCAAATCATACCACATTATCTATCAAACATGATGGCGCAAGAGTTATGGCATGGGCATGAAAGGCTGCCAGTGGAACTAGGTTGGTGGTGTTTCTTGATGATGTGAGTGCTGATAGAAGTAGCAGGATGAATTCCGCAGTGTATAGAACTATACTTTCTGCTCAGATTTAGTCAAATGCTGCAAAACTGACAGCGCTTCACAGGACAGCGCTTCACAGTACAGATGGATAATGACCCAAAATGTACCGCGAAAGCAGCCCAAGAGCTTCTTAAGGTAAAGAAATGGAATGTTCTTAAATGTCCGAGTCAGCCACCTGACCTCAACCCAATTGAGCATGCTTTTCATTGAAAATGAAAGACCCCCAAACAAGTAGCAACTGAAGGCAGCTGGCAAAGCATCTCAAGGGAGGAAACTCAGCAGTGAGGTCCATGGGTTCTAGACTTCAGGCAGTGATTGACTGCAAAGGATTTGCATACAAGTATTAAAAATAATTTTATGATTATATAAAATTATATTTATGATTATTTTAGTTTGTCCAATTAGTTTTGAGCCTGTGAAAATGGAGAGATTATGTAAAAATGGCTGTAATTCCTAAACGGTTAATGCAATTTTTTTTTGTTAACCCCCTTGAATTAAAGCTGAAAGTCTACACTTCTGTCACATCTTGCTTCATTTGAAATGCATTGTGGTGGTGTACAGAGGCAAAAGTACGAATATTGTGTCACTGTCCAAATACTTATGGACCTGCCTGTGTATTATTATTTTGTTTTATTTATAATACTAAATTACTTTTATTATACTTCTAACTCTCTGTGATGCTGTAATAGGTGAATTTCCCTCTGGGATTAATAAAATGATCTATCTACTGAGCATAATTGTTTTACAGCTGGCTAAGGAGGAACAAGTGGATGAGAAATACAGCTTTGGGAAAAATAAAGTACAATTTACAATTTAATTTTGGAGTGGACCAAAATTTCCCCAAAACGATTTGAGAGACTGAAAAACTCCTACAGAGAATGTTTACTTCAAGTTATTGTTGCTAACGGTGGTTCTCACCTGGTTTCTGAATGTTGGTTTACTTATTGGGAAAAAAAATGACTACATATCTATTGTGTTTTTTTTTGTTGTCACCTGAGGTTATTTGTTTATAGAAATTGATTAGGACCACACAATTGCTATTTAGGTCCTGATAAATAGAAACATACTGTAGAATTTATGGAGGTTGTACTTTTTCTCATGACTGTACTTATTTTCTGAGTTTGAGGACAGACAGGATACAAGAGCACATATACATAACTAATTTCTTATGCTGTATTGATTTTCGCAGAATGGAGTGGTTGACCAAAAGGGAAAGATGCATCAATGTTTTTTTTTTTTTTTCAGGAAGTTCTGTCGTAATAAATACAGAGGCTATACATTTATGGCACATGTAGTGTGTACGATTTATACCTTTTGTTAAATCATTCAGTGAAACAAGCAATCACATCTGGTACAGTGCAAGGTGGTAAGATTTTTTGTTTCACAGATTCTGAGTTTCACCCATTCTACGTCGATAGCCTGCCATTCTTACCCATGAAACTGAGTAGCCTACCAAAAGCCATGGGATTTTCGGAAAAAAAGAAAGGTTATTTTACCCTTCTTCTGGAACACCTTAGAACATCAGGACCATATCTTGAGCCTAAGTTTTACGGTGCAGATACTATGATACCTAAAGAAATGGAAGAATTTTTCAAGTGGTACAGAAGGTCTTTGATTTCAAGAAAGAAATGGCCAAATACTATGTGAATGATGTCATAATTTTTGAGAAAGGGTTGTTCAACCTTCAGAAATGAAATTCTGAAAAGTACAAACATCGATCCTTTTAAATGCATAACCATCCCATCTGTCTGTATGAAAATCTTTAGAACCAGGTTCCTTCCAAAAAACACTTTAGTTATCCTGCTGCTACATTATATTAGCAGACAATAATCTTTCTCCACACCTTCCAAACAATGGCTCAAATATGTATATCTCTGCCACACAAACCTACTCATCAATCAATTATTATGATTTTACCTCTCTTTACCCATATGTAAGTAAGACAAAGATATTCCTGATTGGTCACCCTGTCATAATTTTCTGTGACTTTGAACCTCTGGAAAATTACTTTGGTATCATCAGAGGAAAAGTATTGATCTAGGGGTCTGTGGGCACCTACTCTTCCATTTCCTGTAGAAAGCAAACTCCTGCTTCCTCTATGTAGAAAGTATGCCAAGCAACAACAAAAGCATTGTGATCATTCGGATCAAGAGAAAGTGCTTATAGGAACATGGGCTTCTGTCGAAATTGCAAAAGCTATCAAAAAGGGGTAGGTGGTAGAAGGTGATTAAAGAGTAACACTTTCCTTATAAGTTGGATAAACTTTTTGCTGATTAGAATATTCCTTATGACCAAATACGAAAGTTCAGTATATCCATCCTGGGTTGATGAAGCCACTAAATGTGAGTACATTCACAGGTATAAGGAGAATGAGGGGCTCAAGCTTACCAAACTGTATTTTCGTTAATCCTACCAAAAGATCCGTGGCTAAATTTGAGCTAAATTCTTAGCTGTGGGGTAAAATGGGTCAAAGACTAGGCAGATTGAGCACAACTTTGATCAGTGATCCTACTGAGTTTTTACAGTTCATGTTCTCAGCTATACAGTATATAATGTGATCCCTTTCTCGAGTTTACAACTGTATAGCAGCATTAGACAAGAAACTGATTTTCCTGGGAATGCTAAAGTTTTCCTTGGCATTTTCACTACAGTGTATGCTAGACATAAATTGTACAATTTGATGGACCAATTGTTGTTTATACAGTGTTGTTTGTACATCGACACTGACAGTGTCATCTTTAAAAGTAAGGAAGCTGACTGGATGCCACCTTTGAGTGATTACTTGGGTGGTCTTACAAGCGAACTAGAAATTGGTGATCAAATTGTAGAATTCATAAGTGCAGGCTCTAAAACCTATGTTTACAAAACTTTAAAAGGAAAAAACACTATGAAACCTACAGGCATTACTTTAAATTATACCCAATTTCGAAGTTGTCAACTGATAGACCTAGTTTACGAACTTGTGAAAACACAGGATCAAACTAAAAAACTTGTAACATCAAACAGCCAAACCACAGTCAGAATAGTTCAGGGTTATGTATGATTAGCATGTTTTATTAACTCTCCCTGTATATATATATTTTTTTCTATTGATGTGTTTTGAACAGTAGTATTGGAAAATATGAATGTGCCTGGATTTGATGCAATTATGCAGCTGCCCTTTTCGTGTGTCATATGTGGACTGAGTAATAACAGAATATTTTTTTTAGCAAAACGTTGTAAAATTGTGAAGAGCCATTGTCAAAACATTTCCTGAAAACATTGTCTGGTGTTATGTGTGTTGGCAACCTTAGCATGATTAATTAGATGACCAGATTAAAAATAAATATTAAATTTAAGGAAATTGAATTGATACCTGATTCTTTGTGAAATGACAAACTATTTCCCCCCAAAACAAACTTATGGAAATTGATGATGAAATCTGCCAGTAAAAATGATGAAGTAGAAGAAGCTTTTACGAAATACATCCACAACAGAAAGTGGAGTGGAGTATCATCTATCTTGTTCAAAACCTGTAATTTCAAAGCAAGGCTCTTAGAATAATCAACCAGAACACCAACTACTCTCCTTAAAAACCCTAGAGACAAATTACAGGTCAGTGTAGTAGCCTGGCAAATGTATTCAGGTAACAGCAAATACTTTTTAGACCTTATGGATATTTATTTGTCCTGGGAGGATAAACACCAGAAGAACTCTGTCTCCGGTCAGGACTGTTTTCAAGGGAGAATCTAATTGTGTAAGTTCTGAAGAAGAAAACTTTCAACTGAAACTGATTATTGAAAATAATGTTCATTCGACTGAATAAAATCCTCTCATTGTTGAATTCATTATACCAGTGGACCCCAATATACCAGTGGAGAAAAGTTATATTATGTGACGCATATGATGTCATTGTGTGCATATGCGAACTAACTTTAAAATGTGGTCAGAGGGAACATACTGCTGACAAAAAAACAACACCATGGTTTAAAAAACATTGTTACATCCTGTAACAATTAACATGGAGACCACAGAGAAGATATAATTAGTCCCTCGACATCTGCTTGATAAACTTAAAAACATCACAATGGTGAATGAAAACTTAAAGACTGAACAATTATTAGAAGGCAACACTCTACTCATCAGGCATGCAAAATTTTTAAACCTGGTCAAACTACGAGACCAGGAAACGGCTCAACTGACCCTGCCCAACCTAAAAAACCAGAAAGCAAAACAGAAGCAACAGTGATCAAAGGATCTCAACCGGAGACATGAGACATATCTAGATGCATTCCCAAGGGATGCATTCCCTCTGCAGAATCGGACATTAAACCCCGGAGCTGGGGAATGCACTGTCTGGGCCATTGAGGCAGCAGTTCTTGCTTTCAATACAATCCTGAAATCATATTTAGTGTATGCCAACAATGGTAATGAGCCAACACATACGGCGAAAGGTTAAATTCTCTTCTACTGGATAAAGAGGGAATGGTTCTCCTGCAGAGTGTGGCATGTGTGCAAAGACATAACATGACTCATTAATGTGTCTATGCACAGTGAAATTTAAGAATGATTCCCCTGGTGCACTTATGTAGCGTCCCTTTCCCAAGCTACTGGAGAGGGTAAAATGACAATAAAGGCAAATGTAAACAGTGACAGTGTCACTGAAAGCTTCATGATGACTATTAACTGCTAGTTTTTGTAATAAGTACCTTAGTAGACATTCTCTGGTCAGATAATATCTCTGTATGGTCAGGCGTACTACCTTAGGATGACGTGTGTTATTTGCAAAAGGTCACTGTTAGGATGTTCTGTTAAAATTGCACCTAATACAAGATTTGTTCATAGCCTTAGTTCTGGTTTGGGGTTGCATTGTAAAAACGCAATGAAACCAATAACCTCATGCTCTCAGATCATGTGTGTAAATGTTTGTCAATCAAATAAAACACACTCATTTAAAATATTTTTTTTCCTCTGTTGATTTCTTCTCAGGACGGAGGGTGGGGCACCTTGGCACTCCATATGATGGTTTCTGTGGGACGAGTGGTCTTTCTTCTGCTGTTTTGTAGTGAGTACAGTTGAGTGCTTGTAGCCTTCATTCAGAAGGGGTATTTACCTTCTGTCCTCTCCCACTTAGAGCATCCTCACTTATCCAGATTCTCATTCGTTTCCCTAGGAGACTCTTCTGCCTCTTCCTGAGTTAGGATCCAAGTCTTCCTTTCAGCTACATGGATGGCAGAGGGGGTTGTCAGGATGACTTGCCATGGTCCATTCCACCTGGGACAATTCCAGGCCTTTCTTTGAAGTCCTTCACTATCATCTAGTCACTCACTCCCAGGTGTTGTAGCCTTTTCTTCACCACTGCAGGTAATGCAGCTTGCATCTGTAAACACAAACAAGACTGAACAGTTTTGCACAAACCGACCATATATTTTATCATGTTGTCATCCACTTGTTGCAGGGAACCTTCTGTCAGGCCTAACCTAAAAGGTGAAGTTTCAGTTACTTCCATAGGCAGCCTGGTGAGGACCTCGTGCGGGCTAAGACCTGTTTGGCGATTGCCTCTTGAACTGAGTAGCAACCCTACGGTCCCTCAAAAGATAACAAAATCAGTCTCAAGAGGTCCATTCTTCACTTCCCAAATTGGATGGAGGCCTGGGTCTTCTTAATTTTCATCACTATTTCTGGGCCTGCAACCTCCTCAACTTTCTTTATTGGGTTATCCCCAACCCTTCCCACAACTATCCACCCTGAGCCCATATCGAGACCTCCTCCTTGCAAAGTTTGTTGCATGTTTTAATCTGTTTCCAGCTTCCTTTTTCTACTTACAAAGCTTCTCGCAACCCAGTCAATCAACAATATTTAGAATCTGGCTTCAATTTAGAAAACTGTATGGTCTACACAGAGCTTCAATCCACATGCCTATCCTGAATAACCATTTATTTCTCCGGTCATATTCAGATCCTACATTTTGCATTTGGTCAAGCAGTGGAATTACTACAATTAATGATTTGTATAAGGATTGTGTATTTTTATCTTTCTTAGACTTAACAGATAGACATAATCTACCCAACAGCCACCTCTTTCGCTTCTTTCAGATCAGACACTTTGTACCACATCTTTTTCCTCACTTCCCAGACCACCCCCCGAATCTCACATTGACCAGTTTCTCACTCTGTAGCCTATTAAAAATGACATATCAGTTATTTCCAATCTAATTAATTCTATACTCAAAACCTAATGTAGATATGTAGGCATGGACTGGGACGGAAGGGGTGGGGGGCATGCATTGATGGGGAGTTTATTAGGTGCCTTCCATTTTTTTCTTTTTTAATGTGGTAATATATTGGTCTACATTGAGCCTGCCCAGTGTAACATTTCACCACAGCAAAATCCAATAAAAAAAGATGTTGAGAAAAAAAAATTGACTCTGAAAAATGTGTAATGATTTTGTGACAGGATCCGCTTTGGGATGCCCCATCTGAGAATGACTTTGCACAGGAGGTTCTTAGCAACAGTCAGGATATTTTGAAAGCATGACAATAAGTAGAGCCTTCTGCTCGAGTGAGTTCAGTGAACTCCATCATTAAATGTTCAAATCATTCGCATTAGAAAGTGAAACAGTATTTTCAGTGCATATCATCTGCAATATGTGAGAGGCACCTGAAAGGGCTGTGGTTTTGGCAGTGTAATCAGCAAGAGCATTGCCCTACACAACATCCTGTTTGTGTGTGTGCGTGCACGGTGAGTTTAATGGCATCTACTAGATTACTGATAAGATACTGATGGGCAATAGGTTTGCCAGTTGATGTGAGGAAACCCCTATGCTTCCACAGTTTGCCTGTGTGATAAGTGCATAATTACTGTCAGTGAAAATTGTAGCAGATTTATCATGAGCAACTGATACATGCCCAGCTCAACTGCCTGTGCAGAGAGCAAACCAGTAAGTCTATGAGCCTCAACCACAGAGTGCTCCATGACAATCACATATGCAGAGGAAGGTGACCCATAATCTAAACAGAGGCTAGAGCCACAAATAATATCATATCTGCATTAAAGTCTGGTTGATGACTTAAATCAGGTCTAGGTTTTGTCACAATGTCCAGAACTGTCAAGCAGTTGTGAGGAGCTCCATTCTCAGAATTAGGAAGCAAGAAGGATTTAGAGTGTTACACCAATGCATTGTAAATTTTGGAGTGTAAAGAGAATGTTAGGGAATGTGAGCAGTCTGGTATTTGAAAGGTACATGGCATTTGCTTGCCAAAGTAATGATTTTATGAACATCGTGAGGCACATAAATGTGTAGTTCATGCAATCCAAATAGATCAGATGAACTGAGCATGGCCTTGGCTGTGGAAGCAAGGGAACACATGCAGGGGGAATGACCATGCAAAACTGGGTATAAAGGCTTAGAGTAATAGGCCAGTGGTTTCTGTTTCTCCCCATGTGATGGTGTTAAAAGGCCAGACATAAAACCATGCATGTATAAACAGAATGGTTTGGAGTAGTCAGGATTACCCAGGCAAGAAGGAGATGCAATTGCAAGTTTTAACTGGGCAAATGCATTAAGAGCATTCAGTGCCCAGTGCATGGCATCATGCATGTTAGGTTTTTCACTGTGCCAGATCAGACAATATTTGAGAGCATAGTCAATTAACCATGTTCCAAGATACCCCATAATATCAAGAAGACTCATGACCTCTTTCTTTGTTTCAGGCCTGGGCATTGACAGAATGCGCTTGATGCACTCTGGGTCCACCTGGTAGCCTGCTGCTGAAATTAAGTGGCCCAGATGTTTTAATTAGGTTTGCTTAGCTGCAGCTTGTCTTAATGTGCTCCCTTTGGGGGGCACAGATGCCTCCCATTTGCACAACAATTGAGTTGAGAAAATGTTAGGGGAGTCAGTAAAACCCTGTGGCATCACCTTCCAGGTGTACCGTTTCCCTTTGACAGTGAAAGCAAACCAATACTGACTGTCAGGCTCAGCAGAGATTTGGTGAGATGTTAGACAGTATTGTTGAGGGATTCGCTACAGTTGGGGTGGCAGGGTGGATGGCCCCATTCACCATCCTGAGATCTTGAATAAGATAGTATTTATTGTTCCTCTTCTTGACTGCCAAGAGAGGTGAATGTGCCAGTGAGTATTGATATGGAATAATGGTGCCTTTATCTAACAGTGTGTAAGTTATCTCACTTAAACCCTTTTATGCTTCCAAGAATGTTGGATAATGCAAATTAAATGGGCAGTAATTAGGTTTAGGTGTTACTTGCAGTGGGACCGCTCCCCTCATTGAACCTATGTCAAACCCATCTCTTGCCCTCAAATGCTCAGGAATTTGTTTAACAAACTCAGGGAAATTGTCAGGACCAGAGGAAATGGCTTACCACTTACATTACTGACTCCGCCCTCCATTCAATATGCGGCACTTGATCATGCCCCCGCCTCCACAGCATGGCAGAGCCCTGTCCTGTCTTTACATTTTACCACTTCCTGCATCCATTACATTTACCTATATCGACCCATTCACCCATTTTTTAGCAATGGTGATAT
This sequence comes from Pangasius sanitwongsei, assembly GCA_037576675.1. Taxonomy (NCBI): domain Eukaryota; kingdom Metazoa; phylum Chordata; class Actinopteri; order Siluriformes; family Pangasiidae; genus Pangasius; species Pangasius sanitwongsei. Next base: position 10,242,444 of record CM075029.1, on the reverse strand, counting down.
GGAACTTTAAACACTGCTTTCTGTGCCGGTGTACCACAAATGTACTGCAGCTGCTCAGAAAGTGTCACCATAATAAACATCTCTGATTATCATCGTTTCTCTGTGTGGGCCTTGGAACCATGTGTTTTCAAAATTATCGTCTGGGCTTGTGTGGGAGAAAAAGCTGGTATCTGAAGTATGCCAACCCTCAGTGTTAAAGTTTGGATATAGAGATTTATAAACAGACAAATCAGTAAAATTCCAGGAATAGTATTTGGGCATGGTGTTTAAATAAAACATGCCAGTTGACTTACTGGATGCAGAAAATCTGTTTGTAGAACATGAGATGTTTAATTCGAACCTCCCTAGGAGGTCTCCGCCCAATAAGTTTACGGGACAGTGTTTGGATACCAGAAAACAAAGTTTCAGAGTTTAAGATCCAAGTTTGGGAGACAGAGGTATGCTATATGCTCACTGATGGATAGGCCTGAGACACCCATAGTTAAAATTCTCAAAAAATGACTCAGTCTGACAGCTGGAAGTGCACCAAATTTTAGGACTGAGTGTAGGGTGCCTGTGTCAACCATAAAGGGAAATGTGGGACCATTAATGTGTTACTCAAATATGGGGTCTGATTGTGAGTTTAATGTTAGTTTCATGCATTGTCCAGACAGTTCTCCCACCTCTTCCTATTGTGAACTGTGACTTCGTGGGTTTCTTACAGTAAATTGTGGGGTGCATTCTTTAGCAAGGTGACCTTGTCGGAAACATGAAATAAAACCATTTCTGGGCCTACCTTGACCTCAGCCATGACTACGTCCCCTTGGGGGGTCCTCCTCTCCCTCTGTGTGAAACTTTGCCTCTCCTTTGCTGTTGTGCTGCAGGGCCATCACCCTGATAGAACATCAGCTGGACTTTCTGCAGGCTGTCACCTTTTTTTTGTTTCTATCATGGCAGCATTCAGGGTGTTTAGTGTACTCAACCAGTTCTGTATCCTTTCTTTCCCATCCAATACAGCTTTGTTTTGCAACGTGAGCAATGTTGTTGTTAAAACTCTCCGTGTGTTCAGTTACACTGTGGTCTTCTATCGCTTTGATCCATCTGTCCACAAAATAGTTGACTGTCTCATTACTCTTTTGTTTGGTGTTATTGACTTCATCCCAGTCTCTTTGTACAAGATATGCAGTGTGCACACGGCAGATCAACTCGGTCCCCTCCATGGGATGACTCGTAACATCTCTGGGCACAGCTGTATTCTAGGCTGCTCCATCTGTACCTCTGATATTGTTCTAATTTAAACCAAACAGTCGGATAAAAATCTTAGTCCACTCTACATTCATTAACTTGGACATGTCAAGTTAATTTGCCAATGTCATGAGCTCAGGAGACCACCCTGAGTTAGAACATATTCCACCAGCATGCAACTCACCATGGCTGAGGTTACACAAATTTTTATAGCATTAGAGTTACACATTCATTTGCATAGAGAACAAAGAACTCAGCTTCTCTTTGGTAATAAAACATAGACACATACAGAATTAAAAGCTACTGCTAGAGTTAGGAGTTCTGCATCAAAGACAAAAACAAGAAATGGTTAGCACAGTTGGCCTTGGATGTAACTCATATCTTCAGGGCACCTGCACCGTCTTTGAGAATCTCTTGTGCTTACTGTATAACAGTCAAGTACACTCTCAATGTCAAGACACACAAAGAAAAACAAGTTAAACACAGACTCTCATATTACATATATATATCATCCCTTCCAGACCCTGACTCCTTTTTCTCTCTACTGCTGGAGTCGAAAGTGGAAGAAATCACAACTCGATACAGGTCTTGTCTCTTACTGCGCTCCTAACCAAAGTCTCATCTGATATGACATCTGCTAAGACTGCCTGCTACGTACAAGGAAAAGCCGGAAGCTTCTTCACAAAATCCTCACAAGCTCCACAACATCTTTTCTTCATTTCATAATCTTTTTGATACTAAGATTGAAAAAAATCTGTCAGACCTTCACTCCTACCCCAACTCCTACAGTACACCTTCAGGATTCCCCTTCTCATTTGCTGACATATTCTTCTCATCTATCAACAGAAGAGATCCTGCAAGTCATCATGTCCTGTAATCCCACTACCTGCCCATTGGATCCAGTACCTTCCACAATGCTGTGGATTGTCACAAGACCTCCTTCCGTTCATCGCTGCTATCACTAATGACTCCATAACATATGGTCATTTATCAACTGCATTCAAGAGAGCAAGGGTTATTACCATCCTGAAGAAAGCCACTCTGGATCCCGTAGACATCAGCAACTACCAATCAGTATCACTTCTCTCTTTTCTTTCTAAAGTCCTCGAACGCACTGTCTACAATCAACTGTCTCTCTATCACACAGAACAACCTTCAAGGTCCTAACCAGTCTGGCTTCAAAGCGGCACATTCCACAGAATCTGCCCTTGTGGCTATCACTGAGAAGCTCTATGCCGCTAGATCAGCCAAACTGTCATTAGACCTCATCCTCCTTGACCTTTCAGTAGCGTTTGACACAGTCAACCACAAGATTTTCTTATCCATCCTCACAAGACTTGGAATTCATGGCACAGCATGTCAATGGTTTGCTTCCCACCTGGAGGTTTGGTCATATCAAGGCTCAGTGCTTGGTTTTCATCTGTTCTCCCTCTATACCCAATCACTTGGTGAAGTCATATCCTCACATGGGTTTTCATACTGCTGCTATGCAGATGACACTCAACTTATCCTCTTCTTTCCTCTCTCAGACACTCATGTTTCTGCTTGGATCTCAGCATATCTGGCTGACATCTCATCATGGAGGGCAGCTCATCAGCTGAAATTTAATCCTAGCAAAACTGAACTGCTGTTCATCCCAGGTGATGCATCCCCACATCAGTATCTTGTGATCTCCCTGAGCAACTCTCAGATCTCACCTTCTGTCACTGCATACAACCTTGGGGTAACCACAGACAATCAACTGTCCTTCTCCTCTCACATTGCTAAACTGGCATGCTCATGCCTATTTCTCGTTTACAAGATCAGAAGGATTCATCACTCAGGTGCTTGTTCAGTCCCTTGTCATTTCGAGACTGGGGTACTGCAACTTGCTCCTGGCAGGTCTGCCTCTGTACACCATTCAGCCTCTGTAACTGATCCAGAATGCAGCTGCCAAACTTGTTTTCAACATTCTCAAGTTCTCCCACACCAGTCCATTGCTATGCTCCCTCAACTGGCTTCCTGTAGCTGTCCGCATCAGATTTAAAACACTGATGCTTGCCTACAAAGCCAAAAATGGACCAGCACCTACCTTAAAGCACATATCACACCCTGCACTGCACCACACTCCCTCCTATCCTCTAGCACTGCTTGACCCACTGTCTCTCAGGTACAAGGAAGGCATGCATCAAGGTTCTTCTCTGTTCTGGCACCTAGGTGGTGGAATGAACTTCCCCTAGATGTCTGAACGGCTGAGTCACTGGCTGTCTTTAAATGATGACTAAAGACCTACCTCTTCATGGAGTATGTAATTATCACATTATTTTAAAAAATCTTGTTTGTATGTTTTTCGTACTATACTACCTTGTCAAAGGGTTTTTTTTAGACTGACAATACTCTTAGTCTGTGACCTAGCAAACCAGTATCAGGATGTATTTATTCATAGAGGCTTCAAAGCGTTTCTGTAAATCGCTCTGGACAAGGGTATCTGCCAATTTCCATAAATTTAAATGTAAGAAAATTCCAAACAAAAACAAAAGGGTTCCAGCATCTTCAGACCCTTAAATATAGCCACAAATGGTGATCTGTAGGGTCCAAGCCCTCTTCACAAATAGTGCCCCCAGTGGTCAGTTCATGCGAAGATACTTAGAACAATAAAGAGGACGTACAATAACATACTTATGTGATTAGCTCAGTGCAAGTGTAAAATGGCTGTTGAAAGCTTATTGGCTGAAAGCAGGCATGTTTTTATAATTCAGTGATTATTAAAAGAGTTACAGATTAGCAGGATGATGTAGTCCACCAAATTTCAGCTCAGTTGGAATTTTGGTTTCTGAGAAACAGCTATTTCAACTTAAATCTGACCCCATGGGGCAGCCATGTTGTTTACAAATCTCAACATATTATTGCGGTTCACACACTGCTGAGTGTGACACCAGCTTTGTGAAGATAGGACAAAATCATAGGACTAGTTTGCAAAAGTAGGTTTTACATATTATTCAAATTAGCAAAAAAAATCTGTCATGCCATAAAATAGTGGCTTTAAGTAGGCTTAAGCCAAGGAATAAGAGGGGGGTAAAATTTGACTCTAGGTATCACGGTTCTCAAGATATACGAAGAAATGTAAACACTTGCACTATAGGGCCACCAAGGGGTACAATTTGGCCATCTATTTAGACCAAGATGGCGGAACATGTACAAAGCGAGGCTCTGTGTCACTGTCTTATTCACTCAGAATAGCCTTGTGTGTATTTCATATAGCCAACAAGCACTGCTAGACATCAGTTACAGCTGCACAGATGGCATACTCTGGAAATCGTCAGGACACTGTACACTGCTGATCCAGCTCTTCTGGCAGAGAGAGCCCAGCATCAGTGCCAAGAGATAAACAATGGCAGGGGAAGTGAGGTGACCTTAGAGCTAGGCTAAAGCACATTGACTATCTCTCCCAAGCATTTTTCTTGCTAATGTGCACTCTCTGGCGAACAAAATGGATGAACTGTGGCTTTGGATAACATTGCATAAACAGATTATGGAATGCAACGTCATGATTTTTATGGAAATGTGGATTAACAATAACATTCCTAGCAGCACCATTGAGCTAGAGGGTCACAGTGTCTTCAGTGCAGACAGGACAGCAGTGGACTCTGGTAAGAGCAAAGGAGGAGATCTGTGCATTTATGTTAACAAATCATGGTGCATGGACTCTGCTGTAACTGAATGTCATTGCTCTGTTAATTTAGAGTATTTGATGATGAAGTGCAGACACTTCTATTCACCAAGAGAATTTTCAGCCATTGTTGTGACTGCAGCTTACGGAAGTAAAATCAGATATCAGCAAGCAACAGTTTGCACATCTGGATGGAGCTTTTATTGTTGCTGGAGATTTCAATCACTCAATCAATATGAGATCTGTACTTCCCAAATTCCACCAGAATATCTCCTGCTCTACCAGAGGGGAAAATACTCTGGACCATGTTTACATGAACATTGTTGAAGCAGCAGTGCCTTCCTCCCTGATGAGCTCAAGCATTTCCATGCTTGCTTCAACCAAGACAGCAGGCAGCACACAATAAATGGTGACCCTTCTATTGTTGACCATACCCTCTCACTCTCCACAACAGATTCAACAGATTCTGCATTCAGCACTGAGCAGAGTGGATACATGTAATGCCACTGACCCTGATGGCATACCCAGGCGTCTGCTTGGTGCATGTGCTGGACAGCTGCCACAGGTCTTTACCGACATCTTCAACATGTCACTGGCCCAGGCTACTGTCCCCACATGCCTGAAGAAACAACCATCTTCTATCACTGCACCATTGAGAGCATCCTGACCAACTATTTCACAGTGTGGTATGGCAGCTCCACAGCCCTGCAAAGGGTGGTGAAAACTGCCAAACACATCATTGGTGCCCAACTCACAGTTATTAAACATCTTCACGCAACATCATCAGGGACTCCTCCCATCCCCATCATAAACTGTTCGACCTCCTTCCATGCGGGAGGAGCTCCAGGAACATTCGTACCAGAACCAGCAGGGTCAGGACCAGCTTCTTCCACACAACCATTACCCTGTTGAACTCTACACTACACTGTTAGGCCACTGACGTTTTACTGCCTGTTATCATCCTACTAATTCGATTGTATACTGTGTATTCTGTATTATCTCTATATAATTGAATGATTCATAGTATATGTTATAGGTCATCTTTATATATTATCCATCTATCAGGTTTCACATTGATACACTTTACGAATCGCTGCACAATTAATTTAACAGAGAAAATGAAAGATAATAATTAATATAGCTGCAAGCAGCTCTCTGAAGCGTCCAAGCATTTTTGACAAATAAAAGCATCTGATGCAGTCTCACTCAAATTGGTCGCTGGGGGTTCTACTCATGTTTGTGCACAAAAAAACAAGCATAGCTCATGGAAAATAAATCCTACAGTGAAAATTCTTTTTTAAGTTTAATGTGTTTGCTTTGACATTCGTAAAAGTTGCCTTTTGGACCCTTGATCAATAATTTTGCACTATCGTTTGTATCTGTTGTATTTTTCACTTTCCCTTCTGCCGTATTTTCATTTTTCAAAGAATGCTTTTGGTTTTTGTCTAAAGACAGCAAGCCAAGGCCATCCACGCCAGATCAGTGTGAAATAATATCAAGTAAACTTTGACCAAGGAATGTTAAACAACATGGCAAACATTCAGCTAGTTCAGTGTGTTGAGTGTAGGATGTTTAGTCATTCTTCCTATGTCGTTAGTAATAGCTTTATTTGTGTTTTATTGTATAAGTGTATATTAGTTAGCTCTCTGACGGAGAAGACTGCAGCATTAGAGGTGTGCAGACAGACTCTAGAGAGGGTTAGTGAGAGCAGCATAGTTTCTGTAGGGGAAAGGCTGGATGCCTTAGGCGGAGATAGCAATCCCCCAACTCCGGCATTAGAGCCTTCACAGTGGGGCGAATGGGGAACGTCTCAGCAGCATAATGGCAAAGCTAATGCTAAGGCTTATCCAGGGAGCATCACTCCTCTCTGCTTCATGTGTCTAACAGGTTTCCTGTCCTCACTGTGGCACCTGCTGAGAAACCTGAAAGAGCTCTTAATAGAAGACTCTATCTTAAGGCACGTGAAATTAGCTATGCCTTTAGGGGCAACAGCAGCACTATTTAGGTGTATACTGGGAGCATATACATAGCAGGTAATCTTAGGGTCTTAGACAAGCACAAGTTCCCCTTCAGGAACTCGAGCTGCGTCAAAACGCTATGGGAACGCCTTCAGCCTGACCGCGCACTGAATCACATGTGTAATCTGTCTAATTGATGGCGAGACGTCACGGGCAGGGTGACGTAACGACCCGGAAGCATAAAAGCCCGAGCGGCATGCGCCGCGCTAGCTTTCTGTCATTCAGCAAGCGCTCTATGTATATTGTTTGTCTGATTGTTTGTCTTTTCGTGTTGTCTGTGGCATGTCTAAGGCTAAAGACAAATTGAATCACGGAAAGGGCGAGAGCGGACAGCGTTTTAGGCTGTGTGTTCCTCCCTGCCCGCGTTATATTACGGGCAGGGATACAGACAGCCTTTGCATTGTCTGTTTGGGAGCGGAGCATGCAGAGTCGGCTCTCGAGGGAGCCGGCTGCTTGCACTGCGAGCGTTTGCCGCTGCGCACGCTTCGCTCCCGGAAGGCTCTCTTTGAGGAGGGAGCCTTCACTCGCGGTGCCGGCCCCGCTTCTGCCGAGGCAGAGCGGCGTCTGCATTCGTGGGGCTCGCAGCTAGATCTGGCGGAGGGAATGGAGACGGGCGAGTCCCTTTCTCCTTCCTCACCCTCCAGATCTACTGTCCGCTCTCTGGGTTCGGAAGCCCGCTCTGCGGTTTCTTCCCCCCGGGGAGCGGGCCCGACGCTCCGCCTGTCTTCCTCCGAGGAGGTTGACGTGGAGGGCGCCGACCCTGAGCCGCAGTCTCCCAATACGAGGAGCAGCTGGAGGTGGTTTCGCGGGCCGTCGCTAAACTGAGTATCGACTGGCCCGCTGAGATGCGGGTTTCGCCTTTGAGGTCGAAACTCGATGAGCGCTTTTTGCGCAGCAGACCGCCACCTCCACGCCGGAGCCTGCCGTTCTTTCCCGACCTCCACACCGAGGTGTCGAGGTCGTGGAACAGGCCTTTCTCCACCGGTCTATTCAGTCCCGCCTCCTCTCATTATGCCAATGTGGTGGGGCTAGACGTGGCCGGCTATAGGACGATGCCCAGGGTTGAACAGACGCTAGCATGCTATCTGTCCCCTGATGCTGCATCGTCCCTGAAGGCTCCGGCGCTGCCCACTAAGCCGCTGCGTACCACCTTGGCGCTCGTGGGCAAAGCGTACACGGCGGCGGGTCAGGCACACCATGGGGGTGTTACAGGCGTACCAGGCTGACCTGCTCAAAGAGCTGGATGAGGGGGAGATGCCGTCTGAGCACCTGGAGGAGCTCAGGCGGGCCGCTGATCTTTCTCTCCGCGCCACCAAGGAGACCGCCCGTGCTATCGGCCGGTCTATGGCAGTCCTGGTGGCGGCGGAGAGGCACCTCTGGCTGACCCTGTCCGATATGAAGGAGAAGGACAGGGTCGTTCTTATGGACGCCCCATTGGCTCCTTCTGGCCTGTTCGGCGACGCTGTAAACTCCGTCGTCGACAAGTATCAGCAGGCTCGCACTCAGGCTGCGGCCTTCCAGCGGTTTCTCCCTCGTCGCTCTTGTGGGGCTGCCGGGCGGGGGCAGCCCCCTCCGTGTACGGCCGCCTCCCTTAGGGAGGTGCAAAAACAGAGCGTCGCCTCCCGTGCTCCCCCGCGGCGGGACCGGGAGTCTCGACGGCGCTTGGGGCCCGGTCCCTCTGAAACAAAGACGGATCTGAGGGCCGTTCTTTTGTTGAGGAGGGCCGCGGCGAAGAAGCCCTGACGGTCTGGGCCCAGGGCTGCTGAGGGCGGGACAGCGTTCACCTCATCATACGGTGCCCGTCATGCCTCGGTGCCCTCGGGAGGCCGGTCTGCCAACCCTGCCACCTACGGTGCTTCAGGGTGCAGCGGTCTCCGGCGAGCGCTTCTCCCAGCTCCCGCCCGGCAACTCCTGCCGAGCGGCTAGCCCGGTTGTTCCCTGTCGGTTCGCCGCTCCAGGGCGCCAAGCTAGCCGCTTCTGTTGTGCCGGAGGTCAGTCTCGAGAAGCTGATCCCCTTAGTGAGCTATTCGGCAGCGTGGAAACTTCTGCCGAATGTGTCTCAGTGGGTCCTGCGTACCATAGAGAGAGGCTACCGAATTCAGTTCG
>CM075029.1:10211800-10223368 GCA_037576675.1 Pangasius sanitwongsei | reverse complement strand
GCGTCTCTTGATTGTAGATTTTGACAATGATACGCCTACCTTCTCCAGAGTATTCTTGACTTCTGTTGATGTTGTAAAGGGGTTTTTCTTCACCAAAGAAAGGATTCTGCGATCATCCACTTTAGTTGTCTTCGGTGGTCTTCCAGGCCTTTCGATGTTGTTGAGCTCACCAGTGCTTTCTTTCTTTTTAAGAATGTACCCAATTGTTTTTCTATCTCTCTTATAGATTTATGTTGTTTTTTCAGCCTAATGATGGCATCCTTCACTTGCATTGAGAACTCCTTGGACTCCAGTCAAACAGCTGCCAAATGCCAACTCAATACCTGATATCAACTCCAGACCTTTTATCACAGTTGTCTCACAGAGTGAGACAACTCTGGAAAGACTAGCTATGACAGCATAACTAAAAGGGAGAGCCAGAAGGTAACACAGACATGAGGGTGCTCTGACACATAAAGCGGCTAGAAACTCCACTGTCATCACTTATCTTTATCCATTATCCATTTTATCAGCTCTCTCAACAACAATTCAACATTTGACACTACAGAATCCCAATTCATTCACTGACTCTTCACCAGGAAACATTCTTACTTAAGCTTAAGATTTTTCTAATGCATGCAGTATAACATTCACCCAAAATTTCCAAAACGTGCTTACAAACTTTTCTTGACTTTACTTCCCATTATAGTTTATTTTGATATAGCCTGAGCCATTAAATGTTCCTACAGCAGGAAAAAGGATTGGTGTCTTACCTCCCGAATGCATGCACTCTTGTTTTTCCCATAGAAAAGCACTCAGTGCATCTCAGTCGCTTCCTGCTGACAATGCCACTTGATGGAATATGAAGTATTTTTCTCCTTAATAAAGATGCATGCAGACACAAACTTGAAGAGAGGATGAATCGTTTTTATTGAAGCTTCACTCGTGCATATACAGGTGTTGTTCCTTCAAGGTTCAGTCCTCAAACACCCACATACCAAAAAGCCCTTTCCCAAAACATCTTACCTAGGCTTCTAACCCAAGGTCAGCACAAAGATAAAATTGTCTCCTAGGCCCCAGCAACAAATTCCTGTACACAGTATATGCTCCAGTAAGTAAGTAAATTCCATAGTGTACTAATAATTTCAAAAGGTAAGAAGAACTATGAATGAAATAAAATGGAAAGAAATGAAAAAATATAATTATTCTTCAATATACACTGTATGGCCAAATTATGTGGACATCCCTCCTAATGATTGAATTCAGGTGTTTCACCTATACCCATTGCTAACAGGTGCATAAAATCAAGCAATATCAATCTCAGTAGACAAACATTAGCATTAGAATGGGTCCTGTCGAAGAGCTCAGTGGCTATAAATGTTGCACTGTCATAGGATGCCACCTTTGCCACAAGTCAATTCATGAAATTTCTGTCAACAGGCATGTAGCATGTAAATATCACCTACGCTGTGTTGCATCACTAACTGCAGAGTTCCAAACTGCCTCTGGGCACGCATGAGCACAAGAACTGTGCACCGGGAGCTTCATGAAATGGGTTTTCATGGCTGAGCAGCTGCACACAAGCCTAAGAACACTATGTGCAATGCCGAGCATTGGCTAAAGAGGTATAAAGCACACCGCCACTGGACACTGGAGCTGTGGAAGCATCTTCCCTGGAGTGATGAATCATGTCTCAGTATCTGGCAGTCTGATGGCCAAATCTGGGTTTGGCAGTTACCAGCAGAATGCTACCTACCAGAATGCACAGTGGCAACATTAAAGTTTGGTGGAGGAGGGATAATGGTCTGGGGCAGTTTTTCATGATTTGGGCTAGGCCCCTTAGTTCCATTGAAGGATAATGCTACAGCATGCAAAAAATTTTACACCATTGTATGCTTCTACCTTTGTGGCAGGAGCTTGGAGAAGGCCCTTTCCTGGTCCAGCATGACTGTGCCCCAGGGCACAAAGCAAGGTCCATAAAGGCATGGTTTGATGAAATTGATGTGGAGTAACTCCAGCCTGCATAGAAGCCTGCCCTCAACACTTGAACACATTTGGGATAAATTGGAATGTCGATTGCAAGCCAGGCCTTCTCATCAAATGTTAGGGCCTGACCTCACAAAATCTCTTTTGACCAATTAGGCACAAATTCCCACTGCCACACTCCAAAATCTTGTAGAAAGGCTTCCCAGAAGTAGCTATCCAATGAGCTCATATAGGTGTGTGAGTCAGATGTCCACATACGTTTGACCACATCTGCTGTGATTGGTCGGAGTAATGTGGACCTTATAAAAAGTTGTATTGCTATCTGATTGGCAGTGAAAAAATGCATCTTTGTGGATTAAACTGCATGAATCAAAGTGAAAACAGTTGCAGAAATCCATGAATAAATCCTGACCATTCTACAAATGCCACATGATGTGCAAATGTACACAGTGCAATCTACACATAAATGTATCTGATTTCACAAATAAACAACAGGGAAAGTGAGGTTGTGTGCTTGAAAGAATATTTGGAAACCAAATACTTATTTGTGAATTACAAAAATATTTGTGTATCTTGTATTTATTTGTGGACCTCACTTTTTATGTGTAGAACTTGTTTTCTTATTGCCACACTCACATTATTTATTTGTAAATAATGCAACAAAAATACCCCAATGTTTTTAGAGACTGGGACATGCACTGAAATGTGACTCAAACCTAAAATGTCCTTCTTCCCTTCAAATTCTCTCTCTCCCATTGTCATTGTCTCTGTCTCTTCTCCTCTTTCTCTGCCTCTGTAGGTGCGGGAGCTGCAGATTCGTCTACAGCAGAGTGTCCAGCCTGGTGGGAGTCAGTCCAGTCCAGGTCGTGTGACCCCTGCCGGGCGAGCCATCAACCCGAGCACAGGCGAGCTCAGCACCAGCAGCAGCAGCAATGACATCCCTGTAGCCAAGGTCTCTCTCACACACACACACACACACACACACACAGTGAGCTTGAGGTGGGAGGACAGAGCTGTAATCACACAATGGTTCACTTTACTATGGTGTGTTCTGTAACTGTGCTCTGCGTCCCTTTTTCTTTTCTAATTTCTGCTTCATTCACTTGCTTAAAATACTTTGTCCTTCTCACTCTATGTTGGCCCATAAGTGGCCCACACATTAACAAATCAAAATTTTATTAATGAGTTTCTGTGTTTCACTTTACAATACTGTTCCACATTTTCATTAACTACTGAAGAACAACACAGTAACACTTAAGTCATTAGTAATGAGTTTGAATTGATTGTTTAAATTCATAAACGTATAGCTTATTACTGTAGGTACTTAAAGAGAAAACACTAAAATAAATAAGAAAATTATGACTGTGCCTTCTCAATTTTTTGTTTAATTGGTCAGGTGACTGATTCGGCCATTAAATAACATTCTATTTCTTTGCCTTAAGAAGCTCTTGGGTTGCTTTTGTGGTGCGTTTTGGGTCATTATCTATCTGTACTGTGAAGCGCTGTACAGTTTTGCAGCATTTGACTAAATCTGAGCAGAAAGTATAGCTCTATACACTTCAGAATTCATCCTTCTACTTCTATCAGCACTCATATCATCAATAAACACCAGTGACCCAGTTCCATTGGCAGCCATACATGCCCATATCATAACACTACCTCAGATGACAAAATAATGTGGTATGCTTGGAATCATGAACTCTGCCTTTTCTTCACCGTACTCTTCTCTTCCCATCATTCTGGTACAAGTTAATCTTGCATCAGAACTCATCAGCCTTTTTTTAGAGGGTTTTTTTTAAAGCAAAGTCTAATCTGGCCTTTCTCTTCTTGAGTGTTACCAGTAGTTTGCATCTTGTTGTAAACCATCTGTATTTACATTCATGAAAGTGTTTCTTGATTGTAGACTTTGACAATGATACATCTACCTCCTTGAGAGTGTTCTTGACTTGGCTAGATGTTGTGAAGGGGTTTTTCTTCACCAAGAAAGAATTCTGCAATCATCCACTTTAGTTGTCTTCTGTGGCCTTCCAGGCCTTTTGGTGTTGCTGAGCTCACCAGTGCATTCCTTCTTGTTAAGAATGTACCAAATTATTGATCTGGCCACTTCTAAAGATTCTGATATCTTTCTGATAGGTCTGTTTTGTTTTTTTCAGCCTAATGATGGCCTCCTTCACTTACATCAACACCTCCCTGGATATTCAGCTATCTTAAGTTAGAGATTGTTTCTCTCTCATTTGGTGCCTTTAAGTTCAGCCAGAAGGAAGGCCAGTTTGAGTTGTGTCTTTCCCGCCGCGCTGCAGTGCTTTTGAGTTTGGCTATTGGCTCTGCGTTTTCCCCGATCCAGTTACACAAGCACTGCAACACTCATGCACACTGTTCTGCAGAGCTAGCTCAGCGGATAACATTATGGCTTGGGGTTCACAACCTCTTTGATTCGTGTCCTGCTCTAGACAACCACATTTTAGGCGGAGCCTTTTTGATCCGTCTCCGCACTTGACTCCTTTCCACACCATATATTGTCCTCCCGGACAAGCGGGCCCTGCGCGACGCTCTTGAACGTCCTATCTCTTAGCCCCATAACACATAGTGCCTTTAGTTTGTTTAATTCATCTGGAATAAGCACTTGAGAACACACTGAAATTAACATCCAGCAGGTGTCAGTAGTGTAAAAAAATGGAAATTTTGACTTAATCTATTTCATCTCTGCATTTTCTTTGTCAAGCTGTTCAAGTTTGACTTGAAGGGCCTTGACAGAGCACTGAGAGTACTCACAAGTTTTTAGAGCAGAAATAGTGGCAAGACAATGAACCAAAACAACACACAGCACAACAAAGGACTTCATCAGGGGGATAAAGTGGAAGGTTTTAGACTGGCCAATTCATTTACCAAATGTTAACCCAATTGAGCATGCATTTCGCCTCCTGAAGGGGGTGCCAAAGGGAGAAACTCCCAAAACAAACAGCAACTGAAATAAGCTGTGGTACAAGCCTGTAAAAGAATCACAAAAGAAGAATGCAACAGCTTGAAGAATGCAAACACTTGCACATTACATTACAAGAACGCTATCATTTAGAAAGCTGTCATTATATTCTACATTCTCAAGGTTCTTCATATTCATTATGCACTGCCAGTTTTCACAAGTGTACTTATGAAAATACTGATGTAAATCTGGTTAAATCTACAACTGTGTTCCATTTCTGCATTACTACATGTAATTTAACTTACAATCTATCTATCTATCTATCTATCTTGGTAATGTCAGTGTATTGCTGGTTTAAACCTAACCCTAACCCTTCAGTTATTGGAAGCAAGGTATATGTAACCAAATATTTAGTGTTATTTATTTTAATTTATGACTATGTGATCCTATACCTTTGCTGACCAATAAATTGGGTGGTATGACACCAAAGGTAAAGTTGTTTAACACATCTACATGTAAATATCAGGAACTGAAAGCTGAAATTCTGATCTACAGTATCATATTCATCTTTTGATCTCAAACCAAAATTTTCAGTGTAGCAAAAAAATAAATAAAAAAAAGAATTGGCCTTGTCGTTCCAATACTTTTGGAGGGGATTGTGTTTAATTTCAGCTCCAGTATACTGTGGTAAACAGCTAAAATAACAATAACTTTGTTAATGTCCAAATATTTTTGAACCTTACAGTGTATATTACTATATTAATCAATTTACTATATAAATCCTTTTTTGTGTCTATGTCTTGCAGGTGGCAGAGAGAGTAAAGCTTTCCAAAACCCGGTCAGAGTCATCGTCAATGGAGAGACCCGTGCTGGGCTCAGAGATTAGCAGTATTGGGGTAAGGGGAAAGGGACAGGGATTAAGTGCCAGTCTAAAGGGAGAGGGGTTGGGTGCCAGTCTGAAGGGAAGGAGTCATTTGACTGAACCACAGTTCCTTTATACTCTTAGGTTTGGTAAAGGGGTAGAGAGCACAGCCTTTCATAACACACTTTACTTTGGGGAGAGTCTCTGTGGGAAAAGAGTCTAAAGGGAGAGAGGGGTTGGGTGTCAGTCTAAAGGGAAAGAGTGGTTGAATGCTATTTATAGACAGAGGAGTTGTGTGCCAGTCTAAAGAGAGAGAGGGGTTGGGTGCCAGTCTACAGGACATTAAATATGCATTCATCTTGCCTCCATAATGATCAGAGTCATTTGACTGATTCACATAATGGTTCCTTTATACTCTTGTGTTTGAGAGTGGGGTAGAGAGCACAGCCATTTATAATACACTTTACTTTGGAGAGAGTCTCTGTGAGGAAATGAGCCATGTATGAGAAACAAAGAAAGGTTGATGGACAGGCCATGAGACATGGGCCTTAGAGGGGTGTAGCAAAATCACAGAATAATGTGGCTCGGTTAAAGTGCTTTGTGTCACAAAATACGCAAATTTGGAATTTATTTATGAGTATGGGGTTGGAAGAGAAAAGTGATGATAGTTTTGTTGGTTTTGAAAATTTTATCATGAAAATCAATAGAGCCTTTAAGAAGATTAGAATTGTGATAACCAAAAAGTTTCAGCTGGTATAATTTTTTAATTGTAAAAAAAAAAAAAAAATTATTATTATTATAAGGATAAAAGCTATTTAGGGAAATAAATAGTGGTGAACTGTGTTCATGTGCAAAACAAATTTTCTGCAAACAATTAGCGCTCATATACTGCATTGTGGCTGTTCAAAATAGCATCACATTTATGAAAGTGGTTTTCCTGTAGAGCATTTAAAGAGACATTATTGGTGGTTTATCTACACTTATGACAATAATTTGGTAGAACTTTAATATCAGCAGATGTTTTTAAAAAATGCTTTGGCTGAACACTAGTCTTGAGTTTTGACAATTTTTACTGTACAACATTACATCGTTAGAGTGTATAGTCTCATCACACTTACCAGTTTGTTTGGGCACAAGCCAGTTTTTTATTTTTCTTGCCCAGTTGTTATTTTTGTGGTCAGAAATTAACTGTGCTAATTTGGCTGGAGTGGCACAATAGGAGATGTGACATTCCAAATCTGCCAGCCAAGGTTTTTTTTTTAAATCCAATTAGGTCCAGAAATTCCCTTTTAGTAGTTTCCCGTCTTTAAGCAAAGCCTTTTAATCCATGTCCCATTTTTACAACCAGTTTTGTGAGTTCTACAGTACAATATAAGTAAGCTACTGTACCCAACTAGTAACTGAATGCAACAGACTGAATTATTTTATCCATAAAAAATAAAAAATCAAAAAGATCAAAAATTTGTAGACACATACAAATGACTCCTACAAAAACACACATGAAGACACATAATAAAGCCAGTTCACAAAAATACAAAGCATGTGTGACATAGAGCTCTTATGTTTTATGCTTGTGCCATGATAATGAAAATAGAGTCCAGAGTCTCTTTGTGTGTGCATGTGTGTGTGTGTGTGTGTAGGTGTCCAGTAATGTAGCAGAGCATCTGGCACACTCTCTGCAGGACTGCTCTAACGTCCAGGAGATCTTCCAGACTATTTACTCCCATGGCTCTTCCATCTCAGATAATAAAATCCAGGAGTTTGAGGTTGAGACTGAGCGACTAAACAGGTTCAGGGTGCACACACACACACACACACACACTGTGCAGAAATCACAGAAATGCTAGTGTCACCTTCAAAGATTATGCTAAGACACCTTCAAAGATTAAGCATTTTCTACCTAAACAAAGTCCATATATAGCATGGCAACCCTTTGTATTTAAAAACACATAATTTCTCTCAGGTACACTTTGTACATAAGGAAACTGGTAAGATTTTCTGAGCGTCTTGGAGAATGGTGGGGAAAATTTCACCCTGAAGAAGAGCAGAGAGAAACATGCTGAGTCCAAAATCTCAATCAAAAGGTTGTCTAAAAACATAATGCAGATACAACATAATACTGTTAATAAGGGAGAGGATAAACTAGAAGTAAAATTTCACCTTTCCCCCGTTCAGTCTCTACACTACTTCAATTCAATTCAGATTCATTTATATAGCGCATTTAACAATGGACATTATCACAAAGCAGTTTCACAAGAATCTGGATATAGATTTATCCCTAATGAGCAAGCCTGAGGTGAAGGTGGCAAGGAAAATCTCCCTGGGATGTCATGAGGAAGAAACCTTGAGCGGAACCAGATTCAAAAGCAGACCCATCCTCCTACGGGTGATGCCGGATAGTGAGATTATAAATCATTACTCTTCCACAACTGTATACTATAGAATCAAACAGTGCTAAGTGTGTTGAAAGGATCTTTAGTATGAGCACTATTTCTGATCTACTAGACTCAACTATGAGGGTGGTATGGGGGCATATGGGGTAACAACACTTGTGGAAGAGCACACATTCAGAAGTAATGAACCTAATTTCCGCAATATACACATGAATTAGTATACTGCCTTTCTTTGGCAAAGATAGTCATCATTTTAAAAAACAGCATTTTCAATACCATTATGGGATAGACAACAATATAAACAACATTATAAACACTTTTTCTCAAAGTACAATCAAGGAATGAATAAGAACATTGAGTAAATAATAATGATTACAAAAAAGTGTAGCAATAAATGAATGACTCTGATGCGATCTTGGTCTTCTGAATTCTGGTACAGAATCTCTACCTTCTGCCCCTCGTGGTTGGTAGCGCCAAATGTTAGGCAATTGTCACAGAACTAAGAGGCGGGCCCCTCACCAAATCAACCGCCTCCCCTTTACCCCCCCCCCCCCCCCCCCACCAGTCTACATTTATGCTATATTTTAAATTAATATTTTAAATGATAAATACAAGACTGCTTTATTTTCACTGTGATTCACAACTTTTTTTATTTGAACAGAGTCTATATTCAGAGGGTCAAAAACAAACTATTGTCAAAAACATAGCAACACTAGCAACATATTTACATAATATTAGCATAATAAACATAATATTCCTGACCTGCATATATTCTTTGAATCAAGCAATTCAAAAATAGCCTAGACTGCTAAATAAACTTTAAAACTTAGATCCTTGACACATACAAGAGGGTTTACAGCTTGGTACAGCTGCATGATACTATTTATTTTACAAAGTCCACTGGAGAGTTTTCATGTTGTCAAAGTCACTGATTAGATCTTTGACGTAAAACTTCTAGTTAGCTAGTTGGCTTTCGATGGAGAGTAATGCCAAGCTGTTCAGTCTATCTTGAGACATTGTCAATCTCCGGGAGTTTTTCACCACTCTCAACTTGCCAAAACCCCATTCACCTCCTGCAACAGTTACTTGTAAAGTGCAAAGAAATCCTCAGTGCAATTCACACCTCTCCAAAAATACTCTGCAGTTACATCTTAAAGATGGCATTAACAAGCTCAAATGGGGACAGTGTAGGTGGAAATGTCGCAGAATAAACTGACTTCAGGTGGAGGATTTTGTTTTCAAATTCAGATGTTAGGTCTTTGTTGTATTCTCTTATCAGTGCCTGACTTGTTTTAATTATCTGAGCTTCATTAGTTTCTGTCAGCTTCAGAAAGAGAGCAAACGTTTAACATATTTCAAACTGAGTGCTCGGTTCACTAATGATGCTGTCAAGTGCAAGGAAGAGCTCTCATCTGGCATGTGTTTTCTTTTTCATAATCGTCTGTCTGCCTTGTGGAACTGAACAGGAATCTCCACTGCTTGGGCAAGTAGGGAGGCCTCAGCCAGCCAGGAGGTCCATTCATTGCGGATGCCCTGCATTTAATCTTGCAGTGCTTTGATGTTTGCTGCTTCAATATTGTGAGAAATGTCTCCTGCCTTTTCTCAGTGCACTGTACTACCTTTACGCACACAGTGAGAAGGACAATGGAATCAAAAGTTTTGAAGTATGTCTTGAGCCCATTTGCCTCAGACCATTTCCACAAACCATTCTCTTCATGCACATATGTCACCATAAGCACATTCTGTTCTCTGTGTGATATATCAGGTGATGAGTCACATATCACAGAGTAATAGATAGCATCCCTTCTCTCTGCTAGGATATTGTTGAGGACTCTTTTGCCACAGAGTACGATGAGCTCTGAGTTCGATAAATACCGAATTAAGTCTATACTCAGGCTGGTATCGTCACATTTTTACAATTTCACTATCAACTTGGTACCGAAGTACTGGTATGTTTGACAACACTACTACAGTTATGCTTTTCTCTTGCAAGTTGCATAACAAAGGCTCACCTTTCTTCTGAAAAAACTAGTCAGAAGTTGTTTGCCCTCCTGCAGCTTTTTTCCTTCTCTCTCTGCTCCTTTCTTTTTTTTGATAACCGGATTTAGGCTGTGTGTCCACCAAAGAATTTTTTTTAGCCAGCTGAAAATGCCAGGCACTCTTCTGAAAACGCTGGGCTGGGGGCGCTTGAGAGCTCTTTGGAGGCACAGTGTTTTTTCAGCTATTGACTGTTAATAAGCTATGCTATATGGACTTTTTTCCTGATCAACTGGCTGAGTCTAGCTGACTGCTGCTTACCTGGTAGACCCATGGCAAACGAAATGTTCCTCCAAGCATTATTTTTCATATTAATATTGTGGTAGTCTGGGGATGTCATCTGGTACAGACATGGATACTCAAAGACCAGCAATATTAACTTCTCCTGTTGTTCAGTTGTTGTACAAGTAGGATGTGATGGTTGGTTGCCCAAAGTTGAACATTTTTCAACTCTTGGCGGCTAGGAAAAATGCCAACCTCTCAGCGTGGAATAGATGCTCTGCGCCTCGTCACGCTGCTGGCTTTTTTAAATATGCGGTGCTCCCAATGCTGGCAAATATGCTGGCATCAGGAAAAAAATGCTTTGGTGGACTCACGGCCTTAGGCTTCATGTTTTGTAGTCTGCACTGGACTACACGACCAGGCCACTTTCCCTTTTGATAGGGGGATCGCTAACGCAGGAGGGCACAGCTGCCACGTTGAGACATACAGAACATGTCTCATTTTTACGCATGCAAAATTTTATTCCTACCAATAGCATGATATTATAACTATGTAATGTTGTCATGATAATATTATGGATTATCAATATACCTTGGTTGCTCCTCCCCCCACCATGAGGGCCCCTGTTACTCAGATCCACTATTACCCCCTGTCCAACAGAGACTGAGAGAGACAGAAGGAAAGAAACACTCAAAACATATTATTTAAATAAAAACACTAATACTAAAAATAAAATCCCTCATAATGCAGCACCTGGAAAAGACTGGGCAATTGCTTAACCACCGACCTGAAAAATTCATTTCAAAATAGTTTTTTTTTTATTATTATTTTTTGTAAGACTTTTAAGCATGTTAGTATCATTGGGAAGAAGTTTAATTTGCGATAGGTGCGGTCATTGAGTTCTACGAAGTTCTAGATCAGTCAAAACACAACAGGATCCAGCTCTAATCCATCCATAATCAGGGCATCCCCCATTAGAAGGTGAGGCACCAAGAGAATGCCAGTGATCGACAGTCTTTAAGAGAATGAAGGGAGAGGAAATCAGCAAGGGCAGGACATTTTAGAAAATCACCCTCTCTCTCCCTTTTCCCAGTGGAGGTCTGGAAGTGTCTAGGAGAGGCAGCAGTGGAATTTTTAACTAGTTTGTTTAACAGGGTTTTAGAGAGTGA
>CM075029.1:10188821-10202667 GCA_037576675.1 Pangasius sanitwongsei | reverse complement strand
GTGCCTTTTTAACCAGAAAGGAGGAGTTCAGGGACCAGGTGAGGTCCTCGGAGATGTGGACCCCAAGGAACTTAAAGTTGGGTACACGCTCAACTGTAGCTCCATTAATGTGAATGGGAGCGTGAGTGTGTTTCCCAGCACGTCTGAAGTCCACGAGTTATATGTTGTTTTAGTAATCTCTTAGGCATTAAACATATTCAACAATTTTTTATTCTATATAGATTATATTTAATTGTATAAAACGAGATGTTCAGTTGCACATTGGTTGTTAGTTTTTTTCAGTTGTTTGTATGATATTGCAGTGAGCAGTGTATCGAGGCCTATGAGCTACTGCTGGCTCTGGCAGAGACGGAGCAGGGTCTGGTGCTGAGCCAGTATAGAGTGGCTAGAGTCAGCAATGTGGGTAAGTACATACAGTATGTGTAGTACACACAGATAAAGGACTTATAGTGGTTTAAAGCAGTTGTCAGTCTTTGTTTAGTATGCGGTGACTTGATCATGGTACAGTTGAGGCTAAACCTTTACATACACCTAAGCTAAAGATTTCCAAGATCAGTTTTTCACAACTCACACATTTCATGTTACCATACATTTCATTTTACAGGCATTTAGGGCATCTACTTTGTTCATTTTTAAAATTACTTTGTAATTTTAAAACAATCTATTAGAGACAGATTTATTTCAGCTTTAATTCACTATATCCAGTGGGTCAGAAGTTTACATACATTAAATTGATTGTGTGAGATTCTTCAGATTCCAGAAATTGATATAATGACTTTTAGAAGCTTCTGATTGGCCAGTTGTCATAATTAAGAGTTAATTGGGAGTATGTATGTGGCTATAGTTCAGAACCAGTGCTTTTTTATTTGCCTTTTACACCACTAGAAAATCCAAGCAACTTAGCCAAGACCTCAGAAAAAAATTGTGGACCTTCACAAGTCTGGTTGCTCCTTAGGAGCAATTTCCAAACAATGTAAGTTATCATGAACATCTGTACAAACAATTGTATGAAAATAAAATCTTGGGACCATACTTTGTTCAAGAAAGAGGTACAAATTAACTCCAAGGGATGAACGAACTTTGGTCCAAAAGGTTCAACTGAACCCCAAGACAACAGAAAAGGGACTGGTGAAGGAGTTGGAGGCATCAGGTATCAAAAAGTATGTACATCCCCTGTTAAGAGAGTCCTACATCGCCATGGCCTGAAGGGCTCTCATATAAGAAAGAAGCCCCTACTCCAAGAAGTGCATAAAAAGCCAGACTTGCAGGTGATCACGAGCCTTTTGGATGGGTGTTATCTGGTCGGATGAAACAAAAATTGAATTCTTTGGTCATAATGATCAGTACTATATATGGAGGAAAAATGGTTTTGCGTTTAACACCATCCCAACTGTGAAGTGTAGGGGGCAGCATCATATTATGGTGTATTTTCCTGGAAAAGGGACTGGTGCACTACAGAAAATAGATGGTGTCATGGGGTTTATTTAGAAATTACTGAAGCAAGACCTCAGGACATCAGCCAGGAAGTTAAAACTTGGTCCTTCCAGCAGGACAATGGTCCTAAGCATACCTCCAAAGTTGTAACAAAAATGGCCTAAAGACAACAAAGTGAAAGTATTGGAGTGGCCATCAGAAAGCCCTGACCTGAATCCCATGGAAAACTCAAAAAGCATGTCCAAGCAAGGAGGCCCTCAAACCTGAGTGAGTTACACGAGTTCTTTCGTTTCAGGAGGAGTGGGCAGATATTCCAGCAAAGTATTTTGAGAAGCTTGTGGAAGGATAACCCAAATGTTTGATTCAAGTTAAAAATATTAAAAGGAAATTCCACTAAATACCAACAGAGTGTTTGTAAACATTTGATCCACAGAAAATCTGATATAGTAAATTAAAGCTGAAATAAATCTGTCTCTTAGCTATTATTTTTGAAATGACCTCGGAAATAAAGTAGTTACTCTAATTGACTTAACACAGGAAAGTGGAGTTGTAAAAATTGAGTTTGAATGTCATTAGCCTATGTGTATGTAAACCTTTGGCCTAAAAGTGTCCACTAAATAAAACAATATACTGCATTGCTGTAGTAGTTCTCTAAAGGTTAGCCGGTTGTCTATGAATTTAAACAAATATAGTATTCTAAATATAATTCTCTTTTGTGTCCTGAGGTTTAAGTAATTGAAAGGAAATTAGTTGCACAGCAATTCATAATTGTATATTCTTAGAATCTGTCACATTTATGCTCCCCTTAGGAGAACAGGGCAGTGAGGAGAGCATCCCTCAGGTGCTGAAGCGAGCTCATGACTGCAGGAAGACGGCAGAGAATGCAGCTAAAGATTTGCTGGTTCGGCTGGATGGCAGCTGTGGAGGCGTATTTAATGTCACTGGCTGCAATGTGCAACCCTGGGAGAGCCTGTCCTCCAACAGCCACACCAGGTACTGTTAGTGTGTGTTTTATATAAAAATATATTTTATATTTACTCTGTGTGTGTATAGACATGCAGAAAGGTGTTTTATATTGGGAATGCTGAAATTTTAAGCAACATACATGTGATGTGCATGACTACGTAACACCCAAACAATAGGCAAATAATTTTTCTTTTGACAGAGAATGTGTTGATTACAATGATTATATTACAATGTTACCACATAAAAGAAAAAATCATCTTACATTAAGTTGATGGCAGCACTCCAAAGGTTGAGTGATAAAATCCCTCATGAGATGTCACCACTATCCAAAATCTCATTATGTAAGCCACCTTTCACAGATGTGTTGTCGGCTCTTGCCCTATCTTCACTGATTAGCTTCTTTTCTATGACTGAGCAATGCACAAAGCACACAGCTTTATCTATGTCTTTCATATAGTGATTCGTTAAGAGAAATCGTCCTGCTTTTAAGCTTTTTGAAAAGTTTTCATTACCAAAACACCAGGCTGGGAAATCAAAATCCGTTGGTTGAAAATGCTTGTGAGTTAGCCAGTGCTAGGAAATCCTGGCTCTGCTACTGCCACAGTCTCCCTTATTGAGGTTAAGTTTGATGCTGCTGTCACTGTCATCTTGGGCCCAACTGGTGGTTGTGATTTGCTTAGGCAATTACCTGGTACTGTACCTAGCTGAGTTCACCATTTGGTAACTGCATGTCAACCACAAATGCCAGCGTCAAGCATAATATGTTTCTTATTTGTTCATTTATTATTATTATTATTATTATTATTATTATTATTATTATTATTATTTTAGCATTTGCAGTTAAAGGAATCCTGAAAGCACCCTCAGCATCCCCACTTGCCACGTCCTTGTGTGGCGTGTATGTGCATGTGTGATTTTATTTGAAAGCACTATGAAAGTGCTATGGTGATTTGCTTATGTAATGCTAATGAATACTGCTCAATGAAAATGCAGTGCAAAATCCTGAGAGACAGAGAAGATTGTTGATGAGAGAGGTCAGGTGCCAAAATAACTACTCTTTACAATCATGGTGAGCAGAAAAACATTTCAGAATGCCCAACACATTGAACCTTGAGGCAGATGGGCTACAACAGCAGAAGACCACATTGGGTTCCACTCCTGGGTTGTACATCTTACATTTAATACAGAACTTTCATTACTGTAATACCTTATGATCTGGCTATCTAGTCTAGCTCACTCAGCTAGATCATGGCTTATCCATACACATTTCCAGAGGTTGGATGTTTAGCTGTGAAATGCCACTATTTCCAAGCCAATATGGGCTTTTGGCTTGCATAATTTGTAGGCCATTATGACACTGTTTGCTTTGAAGCATTTAAAAATTAAGACAGCTGATAAATTGGGCCAGGGAGGCTCATCTGTCTCCACTATCTGCTGACTAAAGTCTTTGGTGCCTGAAGTGTTGTCTTCCAACAGGAAACTGCTATATTTATGATTTGCTCT
Organism: Pangasius sanitwongsei; assembly: GCA_037576675.1. Taxonomy (NCBI): domain Eukaryota; kingdom Metazoa; phylum Chordata; class Actinopteri; order Siluriformes; family Pangasiidae; genus Pangasius; species Pangasius sanitwongsei. Next base: position 10,198,764 of record CM075029.1, on the reverse strand, counting down.
TGAAATTGAATTATTTAAAATTGCACATGCTGTCTTTTAATTGACTTACAGTCTTCTGCAGTTAAATGTATTATAATTTTAATCTGTAATGCTGTTCAAAAATAAATGTAATGAAGTTTAAAATTTGATAAAAAAAAAAAAACTCAAGTAAAAGTATTTAATTATACTCAAAAAAGTACCATTATACTGAACCCTGTACTCATATAGTTTGTTACTTTTCACCGATACAAACTGCACAGAAATACAAAAGCTTTAATATGCAGTAGTTCTCATATTGTATGTATTACACTACTACTGTTTACTGCCATTTATTTAAAAAAAAAATGGTACATAGTAACTTTTTTTGAAAGCCTTTTTTTATGAACACAGATTTCCTTTACATTGCACAATACTGTATGGAAGGGAGTATACTGACTGATTGTGTGCCTGTGTGTGTCTTTAAATATGCTGCTGACTTCTTTGTTTTTCCCAGCACAACCAGCTCCACAGCCAGCAGCTGTGACACAGACTTTTCTAAAGAGGACGAGCAGCGTCTGAAGGATTACATCCAGCAGCTGAAGAATGATCGGGCGGCTGTTAAGCTCACCATGCTGGAGCTAGAGAGTGTACACATTGACCCTCTGAGCTATGACCTCAAACCTCGTGCAGACTCACACCGACTTGACCTGGAGAATGCTGTACTCATGCAGGAGCTCATGGCTATGAAGGTATACTCAGCCTACACATGGGCATGTGTTAGTGCCAAGGCTTTATATGGTGCTACAAAAGCATTCTAAATCACACATTGCTACAGGACATACATTCTGGTATTACCAACAGCCTTTCTCCCTGCTTTCCTGTTTCCTGCCATGTGTAGGAGGAGATGGCAGAGCTGAAGGCTCAACTTTATCTGTTGGAGAAGGAAAAGAAGGCTCTGGAGCTGAAGCTGAGCACCCGGGAGGCGCAAGAACAGGCGTATCTGGTACACATTGAGCATCTGAAATCGGAAGTAGAGGAGCAACAGGAACAGCGCAGAAGGTCACTCAGTTCTACAGGCAGCAGCACCAAGGACAAAAGTGCCAAAGTGAGCCATACACAAGCACATAAACACATAAACAGATTAATTTCTTATGTATTATTATGCATTAATAATACTTTTAAAAAAAAAAAAAAAACTTTTTTCCACCCTGAAAAAAATAACCATTTTCCAGGCCTAAGTTTGAAAAACTTACAGAGTTAGTATATGAGGTATACTGATAGTGTGATATGCCCTAAAATACTGTATATTAAAATAAACTGGACTTTACCCACATATATGTTTATATTTGCCAAAAAATATACATTAAAATGTAAGAAAAAGGTAATGTGTATACAGTGAAATATTTTCTTTCTTTTTTTTTAAATAATTTTTTAACATGTAGCCTATGGACAAGCGCTAAGCTGTACTTGTCACTACCATGCAAGGGACGCAGGTTTTTTTCTACTGTATGAAAATGCCATGCTCTCATATGGTAAGCAGAAAAAGGTTGGACCAATATAATTATAACAAAGTTCAAATTACCTTTGCTTACCTAATTTGCAGCCTATGTTCTTCTTGCACAATTCAGTGTTGACTGCAGGCAGACCAGTTTTATTTTATGATACCTGACTTTTCACAAAAGTAGCATGGGAAAGCTTCTTAAATATCTCATTGCAGACCTCTGCTTTGGACGCATCTGCATTAGCCGCTAAATTAAGGATCACTCAATTAAATCTTTCCAGTTTGACTGATGTTAAGGATGGGTTCCCTTTTTAGTCTGGTTCCTCTCAAGGTTTCTTCCTGATATCGTCTCAGGGAGTTTTTCCTTGCCACTATCACCTCTGGCTTGCTCATTAGGGATGAATTTATAAATGTATAAATTTAACATTTATATCCTAGTTTATATATTTCTTTAAAGCTTCTTTTGACAATGTCCATTGTTAAAAGCGCTATACAAATAAAACTGAATTGAACTGAATGTTACACCAATGTAACTCTGCTGGCATGCTGTCCAGCAATCAGTAGTTGTGCCCATGTAGTTTGTTTGCATTAATTTAAAAAAATGTTTAAAACTAAAGTGCCGGATATGCCTCTGCCTTGCAGTACCAAATTCTTACTTGGTTACATTCTCATGCCTCGCTGTTTTTTTCCCAAAACTTTGCCTACAGCAAATACACTTTTCAGTCTAATAGCTAATGATAGTATTTTTGACTACTGATATTTATGTGTTTTACTCTGCATTGCTGTCCTAGTATTCAAATATCACCCACCCACACACACACACACCCCCATCTCCATCACCTTTTTGTATATGATTTTAACAAGACTGTAAATACATTGGAGGATGAGATATAGTTATTGTTTACAGATCATATTGTTTACAGATCTCAACATATGAAGAGATCATTATTGAAGTTCAGGTAACTCTACTGAGTGTTATCAATGTTGTGAAGATTCATTAAAAATTGTAGGACTAGTTTGCAAAAGTAGGTTTCACATATTATGCAGATTAGCTTAAAAATGTAAATGGTTTCAAGTTTCAAGTTGTATTGGCATGTGCACAGGTACCGTGTACAATATGCAAAGAAATTCTTACTTGCATGTTCTCTCACAGCAACGTCGCAACAATAGACAGGAACATTCACTATCTACATAATTGCACAATTAAGACAAATTGCTCAATTTGCTCACTTGAGAGATAAGTGCCGCAGTATTAATTAGAGCTAACTGCACAGTTCCAGAGTTCCAGATTGTATTTGGGGGGTTGGGTGTTAGTAGTAGATCTCCGTGGTCTACTGGCGAAATATGATGCGGGTCACGACTGCTTTGTTTCTCACCGTTCCTTGGAATCTGTGTATACCTGGTTGGTATCGGTGGTCGGTTCGGTTGAGGAGTTCCAGTTTCCCCGCTCTCGTTCACTTCGTCTTCGTAGGGGTGGAGTGAATGCTGCTTGCATTCGGACACTGAACCAGGAATCTGCGCCGGGGAAAGACCCGGTTCCAGCCAGATTAGCCCTGGTAAATGCTAGATCGCTAGCCAACAAAACTTTCATCTTAAATGACTTTTTTACTTCCAGTAGCTTGGATTTACTGTTTGTGACTGGATGAGTGCTGGTGAGTCAAGCTCTTTTTCAGAGGTTTTACCACTGGATTGCACATATCTTAGCTCTCCGAGATCTACTGTACGAGGAGGAGGAGTTGCTACTTTCATAAAAAAAACATTTTAACTGCCGGCATTTGCTGTCTTATTGTTTCTCCAGCTTTGAGCTCAATGTTTTTGAGCTGGATCGGGTTTATCCCGTGCTGTGTGCTCTGATTTATCGTCCACCCAAATACATTAAAGACTTTATCGATGACTTTTCTGATTTTTTGGCTGGAATTATGCCAAAATATGATCGGGTCTTAATAGTTGGAGATTTTAATATCCATATTTGTTGTCCCTCTAAGCCATTGGTTAAAGATTTTTTAGATCTTATTGACTCTTTTAATTTGGTACAGTTTGTGAATAGCCCCACACATGAGCATGGGCATACATTAGATCTGGTTTTGTCATATGGTTTTGAGGTATGTGATTCTACCTTGTCTGACCACATGCCTGTTTTATTTGAAATTTATCTTTCTTGTAATTCTAAACCAAATGTCCCAGCTCGTTGTTGTCGTTCGTTTAGTCCTTCAACTGTTGAACTGTTCTCTGATGCTTTTAAATGTATTGATGAGGATTATTCAGTGTCCTTTTCTTGTTTAAATACTGAGGAGTTAACTCTACTATTTAATTCTACATGCCAGAACATTCTAGATATAGTCGCTCCATTTAAGATCACTCGTGCTTAACCAAAAGTTGAACCATGGCTGAATGACACCACTCCTGCTGTAAAGTCAAAATCAAAGTCAACTTTATTGTCAATTCTGCTATATGTATAGGACAAACAGAGGATTGAAATTTCGTTTCCCTCAGACCCATGGTGTGAGAAACCAACATAACAATACAAGTAATTAAAAAAAGTTAAATAAAATACAATAAAAAAATAAAATAAAATATATACACTTTAGACAGTCATGGCACACGTGAGTGTGTAGATATTTACATTTTAGTGCAAAACAAGAGAGAGCAGCAGTTGTGGAAGTGGACCTGGTTACATTGTAGTGCAACAGAGAGAGCAGCAGTAGTAAAAGTGGCTTGTGCATTTGAGGGATTTGGTGTGTGTGTTTGTGTATGTGTGTGTGTGTGTGCAGTTACAGTTCGGTGACTCTTAAGGCAGAGGGCAGAGAGGGGAGAGAGTTCAGCTTTCTGAAAGCCTGAGGACTGAAGCTGTTCTTCAGTCTTGTGGTTCGGGCCTGGAGGCTGCGAAATCTCCTCCCCGATGGCAGAAAACTAAAGAGGCCTTGCAAGGGGTGGGTGGGTTCCCCCACTATGCTGAGTGGGTTCCCCCACTATGCTGAGTGCTTTCTGGATTAGCTGGGTGTTGGGAGGGAAGGTAATGTGGCACTGATGATTTTTCCTGCAGCATTCATTATGCTTTGCAGTGTCTTCTGGTTTTGAGCAGTGCTGTTCCCAAACCACACAGTGATGCAGCTGGTCAGGATACTTTCAATGGTGCCAGAGAGATTCATTTAGCAGAGAGATGTCATTATCGCAGGTCTTTGAATGCTTCTCAATCAACTTGTTTGGAGTTCTCTTTGAGATGTGTGAAAACTTTTGACATTTTTTTGTTGACAAGATTGCTGTTGTTAGAGCACATATTTCATCTCCTTCTGTTGATTCATCTATTACCACTAAGTGCTCTGCTGTTTTTAACCAGTTTGAGCCTGTGTCTCTTTCTTTTTTGCGAGACATTGTAGCTAAAATGAAATCATCTACCTGTTGCTTAGATATCATTCCTTCTCATTTTTTAAAGAATGTTTTTGAAACCCTTGGACTTAAAATTCAGGAAATCATAAATAGTAGCCTTGCCTCAGGAGTTGTACCTCTAACTTTTAAACATGCAATAGTGGAACCGTTGATTAAGAAGCCAAATTTGAATATCTCGATTCTTGATAATTTTAGGCCTATCTCAAAACTTCTGTTCCTTTCTAAAATATTAGAGAAGGTTGTTTTTACACAATTGCAATCATTTTTAAGTCAATATGGTTTGCAGGAAGTGTTTCAGTCTGGTTTTAAATCACTCCACAGCACAGAAACGGCCCTGTTGAAAGTTTTTAATGACCTGTTACTAGCCACTGACTCAGGTGATTATGCTGTCCTCATGCTCCTGGATCTTACGGCTGCATTTGACACTGTAGACCATAACATCCTGATTTTTCGGTTGGAGCATTGCGTTGGAGTTAGGGGGACTGCGTTAGAGTGGTTTAGATCTTATTTGTCTGGCAGAAGTTTTTCAGTCCGCCTTGGGGATTTTGTGTCATCTTCTGCATCTTTCTCGTGTGGTGTCCCTCAGGGTTCCATTCTTGGACCTGTTTTATTTTCATTATACCTACTTCCATTAGGATTCATTTTTAGGAAATACGGCATCTCGTTTCATTGCTATGCAGATAATACTCAACTCTATCTCCCTTTGAAACGACATGATGCAAACTCTTTAGCACCATTGACTGTCTTGAGGAGGTTAGGGCCTGGATGACCTCAAATTTTTTAAAGGTCAGTGAAGAAAAAAACAGAAGTCATGATATTTAGACCTGGTAACACTGGTGACCCCCCAGATTTAGATTTGAGTGTTATAAAACCATATGTAAAGCCAAATGTTAAAAACCTGGGTGTTATAATGGATAGTGATTTTAAATTGGATAAACAAATTAATTCAGTAATTAAATCTAGTTTTTTCCAGTTGAGGCAATTATCCAAAGTCAAGTCTTTTTTGTCTTTTAATGATTTTGAAAGGGTCATACATGCTTTTATCTCAACCCGTCTTGACTATTGTAATGGCCTGTATGTAGGTATCAATCAGGCCTCCCTCAAATGTTTACAGAGGGTACAAAATGCCGCTGCTCATCTGTTAACAGGGACGCGCAAGCACAAACAAATTACACCCATACTGGCATCTCTTCATTGGCTTCCTGTTCGTTTTAGAATTGATTTTAAGGTTTTACTTTTAGTTTATAAGTCATTACAGGGATTGCCACCAAGTTACCTTTCTGATTTAATACAGCCGCATGATCCATCGAGAGCACTTATTTAACAACTTATTTTTATACTCTAGCATTTAACTCAGTATGAGAGCTGTTTTATGTATCTGGTCAGTGTTAATGTCTGTTACTTTTTTTTTTTTTTTTTTTTAATGTGTAAAATTTTTTTATCTTGCTTATGCTTGTACATCACTTTGGTAAACAATTGTTGTTTTAAAAAAGTGCTCTATAAATAAACTTTGATTTGATTTGATTTAGTTAATTGGGATTGTGTGGCAAAGAGATTACAGAGCTCACTGGCTGAAATAGGAGAACCTGTGCAGACCATGATCAGATCATTACAGATCTGGCCTCTATGGCAGAGTGGCTAGAAGGAAGCCACTTCTAAGAAAGGTCATGTTAGAAAACATGAGATCTTTTATAAGCTTTTGTTGTCTGGGAGACTAAACTTGAGCCCTTTGTTCTAAAGCCAAAGAATAATGTTTAGAGCAAACCAAATACAGCTCAACACACAGGTAACACCATTCTTGTGATCAAGAACATTGGTGGTAGCATCATGCTCTAGAGTTGCTTTTCAGCAGGAGGAACTGAAAAGCCTTTTGTCATCACAGGCAACATTAATGGAGCCAATTATAACAAATTGTTGAGGAGAACCTGCTCCAGTCAGCCAGACATCTGTATTTAGGGCAAAAATATATGTTCCAACAGGACAATGAGCCAAAGCACAGGGCAAAAACTACAAAGGAAGGTCTTGAAAAAAAAAGGCTTGTGTTTTGGAATGGCAGAGTCAATACCCAGACTTAAATTCCATTTCCATCCATCTCATGGGGAGCTGTACTGTGATGGCTTGGGACTGTGATTGCTGTGGTGGCTTTGGGGCTGCAGTTGCCACGAGCAGCTTCGTACTCAGGACTCCATCAGTGGACAGTGGATAGATTTTAACCAGCCAGACTTCTTGCAAAAACTGTGATGAATTTACTGGTTGCACATTTGCACTATTTCTCCATATAGTACACAATAATAGAAGGGATTTATTTATAATTGCACGATCCTTTTGAGTCTGGTTCCTCTCAAGGTTTCTTGCTCATATTGTCGCAGGGAGTTTTTCCTTGCCACCGTTACCTCTGGCTTGCCCATTAGGGATAAAGTCACATATTTACAATATATTTTTTTTATTTAATTTTTTTTATATTATATTTTCCATTTATTTCTGTAAAGCTGCTTTGTCCATTGTTAAAAGCACTATACAAATAAAATTGAATTGAATTGAATTAAATTCCATTTAAAATCTGTGACATGACCTGAAATTGCTGTCCACCCACATGTTCCATCTAATTTGGCAGAGTTGGAAAAAATTGCTTTGAAGAATGGTAGAAAATGTCAAAATTCCTTCTTTTTAAGAACATAGTTGATTGTTGATTTGGATACCCCTAATGTTTCTGCTATCCCTCTGATAGGTCTGTTTTAATTTTTCAGCCTAATGATGGCCTCTTTCACCTGCACCAACACCTCTTTGACAGCATATTAAGAGTTTCCATGAACAGCTACCAAACGCAAATTCAATGCTCAGAATCAACTCCAGACATTCTATCTCCTTAATTTGTCATGAAATAACAAGGAAACAGGCCACACCTGCCCATGAAACTGCTTATCAGTCAATTGTCCAATTACTTTTGTTCCTGTGAAAATGAAGGTAGTATGTAAAAAAAAAATGGCTGTAATTCCTAAATGGTTAATACAATATTTTTGTTAAACACCATGAATTAAATCTGAAAGTTTACACTTCAATCACATCTTGATTGCTTAATTTCAAATCGATTGAGGTGGTGTACAGAGGCAAAATTACAAAAATTGTGTCACTGTCCAAATACTTGGATCTGCCTGTACAAATTACCCATCCTTTTAGTAAAAATTTAAAACAAAAACGTATGTATATATTAATTATATTGTGATAGACATATAATTTAATTAATTAGTGTACTATTTATTACATTGACTACATTAAAGACACAACTTTAAACAAAACCTGTAACTTGTAGAGGTCTCCTCGGTATTCTGGCTCTCCACAGAAATCAACATATCCAAACAGAATCAATTAGAAGATAAAAGTTTGTAGCTGATTGTCTTCGTTGTGAATGTCAGTAATTTTACGTTTTAACTTTTTTAAGCCTATCGTTCGAAAGCTATTGAAGACAGAAATTTTAACCACAGCACAGAGAGGTGTTTGGGTGCCAATGTTCCAGTGAAAACACTGAGGCAGCATCTTGTTGGGAGGATATCAACACAAAAATAAGTTAAACTGTGTGTGAACGAAGTTAAATGTTAGAGATTAGCAAGTTGTTTGCTAGTGGAGTCCAGTGTCCCTAACAAGCAGATAAAATACTATAAAGAGTAGTAAATTGTAATAAACTAAACAAGTCAATATTTGGTGTGAAAACCAGGGGCAGATATAGGATCAGACCATTAGGGGTGCTCAGCATCAAAACACTTGCTGGTTTTCATTACAGTAGTTGGTTAATTGATTACTGTTACTTTCCCCATAATCACCACAATGGTGATCTCTGACACTAGCAAACCAACCAATAAACAAACTTTGCTTTTTAAAATGGGTATAAAGGTGCCAACTGTCAAGCAAAGGTTGTGAAAACAATGGAAACAATGCTTTCTGAAAAGTTATACAGTACCTTGGACAAAGCTTGTCCTGTCTCCGTTTTTTTGGTTTGCACACATGCTGGGGTCTGCTGGTGAGTAAGTCCATAATCCAGTTGCAGACTGTAGTGTTTAGACCCAGTTCTAGGAGATTTGTTAGTAGTATGTTTGGAATGACAGTGTCGAATGCCGACCTGTAGTCCACAAACAACAGCCTGGCATAGCAGGCTTATTTTTCTCCTGGTGATTCAGTGTACAGCACATTATTAGAGACAGCCAATCTCTCTCAATGTGTGTTGGGGTACACATTGTGAATAAACTATGAAGTGGGCCTCATGGCCAAAAATTTCCCACATGCCCACATGCAACTGTATAAAACATTTTTATTTTGGTTATTTCTAAGGAACTTACACACTCTTACATTACACAGTTTATAGAAAAACACAGAAAAATAAAATGCAAAAAACTGAAACTGCATGGCCCTGAATATATGCATCTGTCTGCTGTATGTGTGATGACTATGTTCTACTGATCATTTTGTTTTTTTAACTTCATGACATTTGCTATTTTTTCAGGACTCTGATTCTTCAGTGATTAATGTGTCAGAGCTGAGAAGCCTCAATGACAGTGACCTGGCAGCAGAGCTCACCAATGCCCTCCATAAGTGAGAACCCACATACATGCACAGTACAGTTCTACACATCTGTAAGGATTATTAAATAATTTTTACAACTAGGTCCAAAACACTTAGTCAGATTTATTCTGATCCAGCACATTTTTAGGATTTTTTTCAGCATTTTCTTCCCAATTTGTTCACCTACCAGTTCCCACCCACCAGCCAGCACTCCCCTATCATATGACAGGTACCAACCAGGGAGGGTGAAGGCTAACATCACCAAGACATGTGATGCCATCCAACCACATCCTTTAAAACTGCTGCTCATGCTGCATAACAGGGCAGCATAATACACTCTAAGGAATGCAGGAAAACACTATCTACCCTTCTCAATCTCATGCCCAGCCGGCCTGATGCCCAGCCTGCCTGGGATAGGCTCCGGATCAAACATGACCCTGACCAGGATAAAGCTGTTACTGAACAGCTTCTGGTTGGAGTTCTCATCGGTTGAGTTCGCTCGCTGCTGCTGGGGGTGGCTCCATATGGACGGCCTGAAGAACC
>CM075029.1:10152747-10163193 GCA_037576675.1 Pangasius sanitwongsei | reverse complement strand
AGGGAGGCATCACTGTCACAGGCAGGTGATGTTGTCCTGTAGTTGGTGATGGCCTGGATGCCCTGCCACATGTGCCGTGTGTCTCTGCTGGCCTTGAAATGGTTGTGGATTCTCTGTGTGTGTGTGCACTTTGCCTCTCTGATGGCCCGGGACAGTTTGGCCCTCGCTGTTCTTAGGGTTCTTGTCACCTGCTCTGAAGGTGGAGTTTCGGGTCCTCAGTAGCGCACGCACCTCTGCAGTCATCCACGGCTTCTGGTTGGAGCGTGTGGTGGTGATCTTGGAAACGGTGATGTCGTCAATGCACTTGCTGATATAGCTGGTCACTGATGTTGCGTATTCATCCAAGTTGGTGAAGTCACCGTCAGTTGCCGCTTCCCTGAACATGTGCCAGTCAGTGTGTGCAAAACAGTCCTGAAGAGCCTGAGATGGCTCCTGCTGGCCAGGTTTTCACCTGCTTCAGAACCGGTTTGGAGCGCCTGACGAGAGGTCTGTATGCTGGGATTAGCATAACAGAGATGTGGTCTGAGTAGCCGAGGTGGGGGCGGGGCTCCGCCCGGTATGCGCCGGGGATGTTTGTCTAAACAAGATCCAGTGTGTGCTTCCCTCTCGTTGCAAAGTCCACATGCTGATGGAATTTAGGGAGCACTGACTTGAGATTTGCATGGTTGAAATCTCCAGCAACAATAAACAGTCCATCAGGGTGTGAGTTCTGCAGCTCGCTAATAGCCCCATATAGTTCACAGAGCACATCTTTAGCATTATCACTGGGGGGAATGTATACACCGATTATGAGGACAGTGGTGAATTCCCGTGGTAAAGAAGAGCTGTGTTTCTGTCGGCATGAAACGAGGCTAGCTCGTCTAGCTGAATGGCGGCGTCCGGAACTCTGTTGCTGAGCCACGTCTCCGTGAAAACAAAGACGCAGCAGTCTCTAAACTCACACCGCATAATGTCACATGAGGCAATAGATGAGAATTTCAGCTTTCATTTCCTGATATTTACATCTAGATGTATTATTCAATTTAAAGCATGTTTTCAAGTGATTTTCAAGTTTCATTTTTCAAGTGATCAAAAATATTGGAACATGTGACGGACAGGTGTTTCCTGTTGCCCACGTGTGCGCTGTTAGGTGTACTAACAACCAGACACTGAACAGTGTGGCCAAGAAAAACAACAGCAGTTGATGCTCTTCTGCTCTTAACGTTCTTCAGATGGTGATTTGTGATACCTTCACCCCTCTCCTGTGGATATTGTTAGTGTTGTGAAGGTATCACAATTCATCATCTGAAGAAAACTTTAAGAGCAGAAAAATAGCGACCATGCCACAAAATGCAAACCAGTCAGCCAGATTGGAATATCGCAAAGAAATACAGAGACAAATCAAAAAAGTTCGACAAATCCCCAAAACAAACATCAACTGAAATAAGCTGCGACACAAGCGTGGAAAGGCATCACAAAAGAAGAATGCAACAGTTTGGTGATGGCAGTGTGTCACCAGCTTGATGCAGTTAAGTAAGGGATAAGCAACCAAACATTAAGTGTTATTTACTTTAAGACTGTCTGTTCCAATACATTTGCTCACCTAAAAATTGTGTGGTCTGCCACCAAAGGTGCCATGTTCTAAGTTGTGTAACATATCTAGATGTAAATATCAGATAATGAAAGCTGAAATTCTGATCCATTGTCTCTTTTGATCTCAAACCCAAACTTTTTCAGTATATAGCAAAAACAATAGAATTGGCCTTGCTGTTCAAATACTTTCGGAGGAGAATGTATATAGCTATAGCTATAATTCCAACCAGACATATTCAAAATAAAGACATAATAAATATCCATTAACTTTCTTGCTAACTGAAACAGTAACTAACTAACTAAATTAATTCATTCAGCTTGCTGTGTGTGAGAGAGAAATCATTTCCGGTGTGTGCATTGGACTCCATAGTTTTGAGGCAGACTCTTAGTTTTCAATGCCTGGAACCAGTTAACTGACTCTTTTTGGGATTGAATTCGACGTGACTGAAAGCAGTATGATGACTTGACACACAAGATGTATTATTACACAATATACACTCCCCATCCATTTTATTAGGAACACCTGTACACTTGCACATTCACGCAGATATCTAATCAGCCAATCATATGGCAGCAGCGCAATGCAAAAATATCATGTAGATACAGGTCAAAAGCTTCAGTTAATATTCACATCAAACATCAGAATGAAGAAAAAGCGTGATCTCTGTGACTTTCCCCATTCTGATGTTTGATGTGAACATTAATTGAAGCTCTTAACCTGTATCTGCATGATTTTCTGCACTGTGCTGGTGCCACATGATCATCTGTATGGATAACTGCATAAATGAGCAGGTGTACAGGTGTTCCTATTAAACTGACAGGTGAGTGTATAGTGTGTATGCTAAGAAACATTAAACAATTTAGCATTTATAAATCCTAAAATTTTTTTTTAACTACTTACAGGCTAATTGATTCAAATATCTTTGCTATTCACTGCCCAACACTGCATAATGCACACACTTCAAATTAGAAATTAGAAAACGTTCTGGTCATAGGACTTATCATTCATTTGAGACCATGTTAAATTTCAATGAGCTGTCATACAAACTACTACCTTTTAGGCCAAATAAGCATGAGATAATATTTTCTGAGAGTGCAAGAAAGATAGATAAATATGACCATAAATGAGCGATACAGCTAGAAAACCAGAGCTAGGAACAACTATACATGGCGGGTAATACGCATGATTCAAGCAAGTATGCTGCACTTCCAATGTTTCTCACACTGACCGAAATGAATGATTAGAAATTTAAATATTACCCACATGAAAACACAAGCTGTGTTATGTGGCCATACATGTGCAGTGTAATATAAAGCGTTCCTATACTTTAGAATAAGTATTTGCTGTTGGGAACAGTGGTGCACGTTACATCATTTTTTTTTTGTCTATATGAAGTGATGTTGCATGCCGCAGCAGGCTTCATAATGCAGTTCAACTAATTGATAATGAAATTTCGTTGCCAACTACTTTCATAATCCATAGCAATCTTTTGGCTATCCATATTCTGCTAATTGTCTTAGAACACAACTATGTAGCAGAGACATTGTCAATATGCCTCTTCCAAACTTTTAGGTATAAATGATAACATCTGCTAACATTTCTTGACATCAGCATATAACAAATTTTGAGGAAACACTAGTTAATTTTCACCTCTGCCACAACCATTATTTTCTCATATCAAAACACTTAATTTGGGTGCTTGAAGAGCTTTTTTTTCTGTGCTGTAATTCTCACTCCTGCACCTGTCTTTACACATCATGTCATTATCAGGCAGCCACACCCACCTCCATGGCAACAGAAGATCTTCTCATCCACAATGGCAGCAATGGGTAAGCAGTTGAAGCAGTCAGTAAATGTCTTCCACAGCTTAATGTTGTAGCGCCTTCGGCCTGGAAACAAAAGAGTGGAACTCGCATCATTTACGTCATCAGTAAATATATTTCTGGAGATATTCGGGTGCATTTTTAATTAGGTTGATAAAGTGATGCTAAGGGAGCTCTTTTCTACAGAGACAGGACTACACACTGAAAATACTCCACTTTATTATACTTTAAATACTCACACATAGCTGAGTGCAGCAATGTTCAATGATACTCCCACACTGATCAGGCTTTCTCCAGAAATAAGCATATATGGCCCTATTGATGCCACCATGCAGTCCTTGGTAATCATGAAAATCATGGATACAGGAAATCCTGATGCCATGTTAATCACTGCTGTTAACTACTTTCATATATTGTCTATTTTCAAGTGTTCCAGCCACATGAATTATTCATGATCCAGTCCAAGTCTATGGAGAGATGCTTTTCAAAATAAAGGTTTGCTTTCCCTGAATTTCTTTGTCTGGCGGTATGTGAAAATTGAGCTGTAACAGGTAATTTAAATTGAGTCACAATTGATTTCTTTAAAAAAGTGGAATTTTAAGTTCTACATTAAGTTTGTAAATACAGCTGGGGTCATAAGTTTCCATACACCTTGCAGAATCTGCAAAATGTTAATAATTTAAAAAAAAAAAAATTAAGAGGGATCATAAAAATTGCATTGTTTTTTTTTAGTACTGCCCTGAATAAGCTATTTCACATAACAGATGTTTACATATAGTCCACAAGGCAAAATAATAACTCAATTCACACAAATGAACCATACACTTGATTCTTAATACTGTGTGATGGAAGAGCAATAATTGTTTTTATGTTTCGTGATAATTGTTCATGAGTTCCTTGTTTGTCCTGAGCAGTTAAACTGCCCACTGTTCTTCAGAATAATGCTTCAGGTACTGCACATTATTTGCTTTTCCAGCATCTTCTGCCTATTTGACCCCTTTCCAACATTGGCCACTTGATTTTGAGATCAATCCTTTCATACTGAGAATAACTGAGGGACTCGTACACAACTATTACAAAAGGGATGTAAACTTTTGAACAGGACAATCAGTGTAAATTGTTATTATTTTGTCTTCTGGGAAACATGCAAATATCTTATGTAGCTTCTGAAGAGCAGAACTAAATGAAAAAAATAAGATCTTTAAACAAAATAATTTACACCAATCATCCTTTTCAAAGGTTTACATTCCCTGGCTCTTAATGTAGTGTGTTGTCTTCTTGAGCATCAGTGAATGTTTGCACCTTTTGTAATAGTTTTGTATAGTCCTTCAAGTGTCCTGCCAGGGATGATGGATGCCGGCTTTAAGTTTTGGTGTGAAAGGGGCATAGTCAGGCATAAAGTTTTATATATTGACAATAACCTAATGTCATTTCAGATAAATATGAACTCCCAAAATCAGAATTTTTCAGATTTCTACAAATCAGACATAATGTCTTGAAAAGCACAACTTTAAAAGATAACTTCGAAAGATGATCTGTGGAGAGAATGATTTTTCCAAACATTTGGGAGAATGTCAGTTAGTCTCCTCTATCATATGACTCCATGTGAAAACTGTAATGAATTTACTGGTTGCATAATTGCACTATTTATCCATGTAGTACACAGTTATAGAAGGGATTTAGTTACATTTGCATTATCTGTTATCACCCAGATGAGAATGGGTTCCCTTTTGAGTCTGGTTCCTCTCAAGATTTCTTCCTCATATCGTCTCAGGGAATTTTTCCTTGCCACCATCGCCTCTGGCTTGCTCATTAGCGATAAATTCACATATTTACAATTTATTTTGATTTAATTTAATTTGAATGTATTTATTTCTGTAAAGCTGCTTTGTGCTATACAAATAAAATTGAATTGAATTGAATATATGTTATGCAGCATGACTGGTGTAGACACAGGGTCCCAGGAGAACTTGGGAAGGGAATTATCAATTACAATTGATAATGAACCTTAGGAAGTTTGGAAATATACTGAAACAATATCAGCATGTAATCGTACAAAAGAGATACAACTAAAGATAACACCGATTACATATATCCCCTAATCATAGACACTTTTAACTCCTCCTTCTCAACTTTGTCTTAAATGTAAGACTGAAATTGGCAAATTGACTTTGTCATTATTATTAGGTCTAACCAGAGGTCAAATAACCTTTGCAGGTAACAGAAGGTTATTTAACCTTATGACCTTTGCTGCTAGGAAGAACATCCTCTTACAGTGGAATACTGATAAGGCGCCTTCTGTGAAAGGCTGCCAAAATTATTAACGGAGTTAGTACCACTAGAATACCTTACATGTATTTCTAACTCAAAAACTGATTAAAAATGGCCCCCATACTTTATGAATATAAAGTGGATCCTGATATCTCCAAAATTTATGTTGCATGGATTTCAATGATTGGGATCATGTATACCACCACTTATGCTAGTGTGAAGTATACTTTTGTATTTAGAAATGGCATTCTGTGTTTTAAAAATTGAAATGAGCTCTCTCTCCCCCTCCCCCCACCTTTAATATTGTTATCTCTATTTACCAATGAATGCTCTTTTTTTGTTGTTCTTGTTGTTGGTTAATTGGTGAAAATCCAGTAGCGTGCCACAGAGATGATGTATTTTCTGTATGATGTCTCCTCCCCACCAGTGATCAGTGATCCTGGTGTTGGTCTGGGAGGCCACGCAGTCATACGTGAAGAAGGTGTACAGCAGTGGGCTCAGGACACAGCCTTTGGGGGTCCCTGTGCTCACAGTTCTGATGCCTGACGTCCGGTTTCCCACTCTGACTGACTGGGGTCTGTCTGTCAGGACGTTCAGCACCCAGTTACAGAGGAAAGGTGTCGAGGGTGAGGAGCTTTTCCGGAGAGCCTGTGTGGTATGACAGTGTTGAATGCAGAGCTGTAGTTAATGAATAGCATTCTCACGTATGTGTCCTTACCCTCCTGTGTGGATGGCATCGTTGACAGCATCATCAGTGGACTGGTTTTGTCGATATGCAATTGAAATGGGTCCAAGGTGGCTGGGATTGTCCTTTTTATGTGGGCCATGACTATCCTTTCAAAACACTTCATCACAGTTGGGGTGAATGCAACAGGACAATAGTCATTCAGGCAGGTCACAGTGTTCTTCTTTGGGAGGGGCACGATGATGGTGGACTCGAAGCAGGAGGGCACCGAGGCCTGAGCGAGGGACAGATTGTAGATGTCCGTGAGCACGTGAAACCCTGAGTGCCCACCTGGGGATGTTATCTGGGCCGGCTGCCCAGATGGGTTCGTTTTCTTCAGAGTCTGGCCTTTCTGTACTCCTTAAGTCTCCTGAGACAAACGCAGCGGAGTGAACACATAGCATGGCTCGCACCTCCCAGTTGATCCAAGGGTTATCATTGGGATAGATCTTGCAGTGTTTTGTGGGAATGATGTTCTCAGTGCATGTGCTGTTGGAGCCAGTCACACCCCAGTCTGTACTCTCAAAGCAGTCTTGAAGCCCCAGCTCTGATTCTTCATTCTACACTTAAACAGTCTTACTTACTGGTGGGGCTTGCTTGAGGAGTTGTTTGTAGGCTGGGTAGAGAAACACTGAGATGTAGTCTGACTGTCCAAAGTGTGGCCAGGGATGTTGTAGACGCCTTGTAGGCGTCTTTCACATTGCTGCACACTTGGTCGAGAATGTTATTTTCCCTTTCGGAAAGCACACGTGTTGGTGGTACATGGGGAGAACATTCCTGAGGTTGCAGTGGTTAAAATCACCAGCCACGATGAACACCATATCTGGATGTGCAGTCTCCTGCCTGCAGATGTCATGCAGAGCCCCCAGCGCAGTCACGTGACCAGCCTCTGGCAAAATGTAAAAAGCCAGCATAAACACAGCGCTGAACTCCCTTGGTAAATAAAAGGGTCTGCACTTCACCATTAAATGTCCGTAGAACAGTGGTTTTCAACAACCCACATGTCTCCATACCATCTGTTGTTAACATACACACAGACGCCACCCCCTCTGGTCTTTCCCGAGGCCGATGTGCGGTCTCCATGCTGACTGGTGTGTGTGTGAAGCATGAGAGCCGAGTCAGGCGCTTTGTCCAAGAGCCAGGTTTCTGTTTAGATGAGAGCAAACATTCCCTTATCTCATGCTGGGTTGTAGTTCTGGTTCTCAGCTCATACATCTTATTTTCGAGTGATCGTACATTAGCTAGCAGCAGGCTAGGTAGCGGTGGTCAAGTAGCTTTAGCCTTTAGCCTAGCATGTAGCCCGCCTCTCTTGCCTTGGATGCACTGTTTGCCGGCTGCGCTGCTCACTCGAAGCCGGTACTACCGTGTCTTGCCGGTGGGTGTTGGTTGGGTCCAGGCATAGTAGAAAGTCACAGTCCAGCAGGCGATATTTAAGTTCATGATGAACCTTGCCTATGTCCAGAAGTTCCTCCCTACTGTATCTTACTGTCACATACATGAACTTTGCGTTTAATACGCATAACACTAATATACACACAAATTTACGCTGGTATTTTAGTCACGGAGGGTGGGTGAAGCAACACAGCAAGCTGGGGAAGTTGACTATGAGGTCAGGCGAATGGATAGAGGCAATGCACTACAAATATACCACCTCAATCTCCTTAAACCATGGAGAAAGGTGGCTCCTGCAGCTCTGGCAAAAAAAAAAAAAAAAAAAAAAAAAAAAAAACTCCGCTCATTCCACCCTGGTCCTGTGTGGAGGCCATCTCTTGCCGAAAGTCTACCACACGGAGACTCCCCCAGGTGTTGTGGTACACAGCCGCCCCTACTGTTTAACCAAGCACAAGAAGAATGTAGCTCGGGATGAACTCAAGGCTATGAGTGACATGGGAGTAATCAAGTCCCACATTGATTGGAGCAGCCCTGTGGTTTTGGTGCCCAAACCTGACAGGTCAGTCCAGCTCTGTGTGGACTTTAGAAGTGTCAGTCAATTGTCTAAATTTAAAACATTCCCAATGCCGTGCACTGATGAGCTGCTTGATCAGTTAGGTGCAGCTTACTTTTATTCGACACTGGATTTAACAAAGGGGTGTTGGCAGATTCCCTTGACTCCAATATCCTGAGAAAAGACAGTGTTTTCAATTCTGTTTGGGTTACACTAATTTATCACACTTCTGTTTGGTTTGTTTGGAGCCCTGGCAAAGTTTCAATGTCTCACTGACACAATATTCCACCCGCCCAGTGCCTATGCCGCTGCTTATTTTAGACTATATAATCATTTACAGCAATAACTAGCAGGAGTAGTTACAACATTTGAGAGTTGTCCTGAGATCCTTCAGACAGGTGGTACTCACAGCAAATCCAAAGAAGTGTGCAATCAGGCAGGGGGAAGCACGTTATCTGGGCTTCCACTTGGGCCATGGGCAAGTGCAGCCCAAAATTGATAAGATAGCAGCGACTGCGGCCTGCCCGAGACCAAGACTAAACCAGTGTCAGCTCTTGGGGCTCACTGGCTATTATTGTTGGTTTTGCCTAATTTTTCGGACAGCAATAGCCTGCTGGCTGACCACACTAAGAGGGACCCACACAATCACACCCACACAATCACACCCACAAAGGAGTGTGATCTTAACCTGGAACGAGGCGAAAAGCCGCTAGCTAGTGACGACCCCTTCTGATTTGCATTTCAGTTAGTTTGGTTTTTGTTGAGTTTTGGAAGTGCACTGAAAAGCTGCTAAGAAATGAAAGTGAGCCCAGAGCTCTGCTCAAATCCCACCTGCCTCCCAAGTCTTCCTCCGCATCCATACACATTGGGTTCTACAAACAATAAATTAGGAAAAAACTTGGTGAATGTCTTAATATTAAAAAAAAAAAAAAAAAATCACTCATCCCAGCAATTAAAAACACTAATAATACACACATCACTCTAAATAAATAATACATTTAGAACATTTTATAGCCAATTATATAATCCAGACCATAAACCTAACTTAAGAAACATAGAACAGTTCCTGGAAAATAATAGCCTTCCAAAATTAACCACAGACTTTTGGTCCCTTGGCTGTGTGTTTTTTTTGTGCACATGAGTGTGTGACTGCATGTGCGCACACGTGTTTGTGTGTATATATATCACCAGGAAAATATGGGAGTCTATGTTTGTTCTCAGCTGAAATAATCGTGTATTTATAAAGGCTGTAATGGCTTTAAATGGGCTTCATTGGACTGACCAGTCAGAGTACACCATTCATGAGCACCAAACTCAGTGCTACTGTGAGACTTGTGTGACCTTTAATAGCCACTGAGTGCTAAGTTTATTTAGTTCATTAAGTTTATTTAGCTACTTTACTTACCTTCAGTAAGGTGTTTTTTTTTTATGCATATTAAGTAAGAAAGACTGTATTATTTTCATTGCTGTTGACTTTAATTAAGCCGAATGCATAATATGGAAATGTTAGGGTGATATATGTGGTTATGCTTCTGGCATTAGTATATTGTCAGTATAATGGCAATAGTATAAATGGATGTAGTGTGTTTTTATGGGTTGTGATATTGTAGTTTAAAATTAATGAATATACAGCTGCGCGGTTCGTAGGTGGCACATGCACACTGGGTCATTCATGCAGTGTGTCAATCATGCAGTCAACACAGGTTTGAGAACAGTCTGTATCCACACATTACGGATGCTTTCGTGGGTTCTCCCAAATAAAAAAGCCTCAGGAAGCATTTAACTTCACTCACTTACATTTTTTGTGAACTAGTCCTCGAGTGCTTACATGGATACACACGAAACCTGAAATGCTCGTACAAGACAAGATTCTGAGGTCATCTGGAAAGTTTGGGGTGTGGACCTCCAGAGTGGTTGGAGCTAACTGCGAAGTTTGCTTGAATCACATCAGTGAACAAACAACTCCTGAAATAATATAATCCTTGTCAACATCAGCTACTGTTTTGGAACACTGGACACCACTGGGCTATCAAACAACCAGACTGTGCAATAGTTTCTTCCCTCATGCCATCAGACTCCTCAATACCTAGAACGGGACTGAAGGATCTCA
>CM075029.1:10120121-10133900 GCA_037576675.1 Pangasius sanitwongsei | reverse complement strand
TATATAGCTTCTCAAAAATGAACAATCCAAACAAAATGTCTTTAAAATATAGCTCAAAATTCTTATGTATGAAGTTTCAGATGAACTGACAAATATCCTGCCAGAGTTTTTTTTAGTGTGATCACACTGCCAAAAAAGATGTAAAATAGTCTCTGGAAATGAATCACAAAAGGTACAGTTCACATCTATACTCAATTTAAATCTTGACCCAGAGAAGGTTTTAACAGGATAGTAGCAAAAAATCTCTTTAACCTTATTCGTCAGTAGAAACTTATTAGGAAGACTCCAAACCTCTGAACCATGGAATATTGTCCACTACCCTGTTCCATTTTTTAGAGATAAGAGGAGACACGAGACACGTTATTAAGAAATAACGAGTGTATATTTCTGTTATTCTTAGATGCGGATGATTTAAAACATATTCTACCTACATATAAGTCAGTTGGGTCTGGAAGAGGTGTATCAGATGAGCAGAAGAGCAGTGGTAGTACAGCGGTTAAGATGTTGGGCTACTGATCAGAAGGTCATGAGTTCAATCCCCAGCACCGCCAAGCTGCCACTGTTGGGCCCTTGAGCAAGGCCCTTAACCCTCAGTTGTATAAATGAGATAAATGTAAGTCGCTCTGGATAAGGGTGTCTGCCAAATGCCGTAAATGTATTATAATCCTTAAAAAGCATAATGACACCATTGGGGATTGCATCAAATACATTGGTAAACTGTTTTGGAGTAACAGGAATATTATAGTGAGAAAGAAATTCTTGGTATGTAAATAAGTAGCCATCCTTATTAAATAACTGACTCACTCGACTGATTCCATTCTTAAATCAGTTTTAAAAAAATAAGGACTTGTGCTTAAAACAGATATCCTTGTTGTTCCAAATGAGATAATTTGACGGAGAAAAATTATGTTTGAAAATCAGAGACCAAGCTAATAGCACTTGCTTATGAAAATTAGAGAGAGCAGCGGGGATCTTATCACTACCGAAATTGCATAACAATAAAAAAAAGTCGCAATTTAAAATACTAATCAGACGCCAATTATCAATTAGTAATAAGTCTTTTTAGGCTTAGGTATAAGAGTAATCAAACTTTGCGTTAAAGTAGGAGGGAGAAATCCCACACTAAGACTTTCAATAATTACTTCTAGTAAAAAGGGGGCCAAATCTTTTGCAAATCTTTGATAAAATTCTGAAGTAAGGCCATCTACACCTGGCGATTTATTGATCTTTAGATTAAAGACTCAAGGACCTCAGTTAATGTAATGGGGCAATCAGAGAAATCTTTATCAGGTGCAGTAATACACTTAATATTGCCAACAGAGTCCATAAAAGACATAGTGCTATCATAGCAGAACTGGATAATTATAGTGCCCCCCAATGGCCAATTTGATTGATGCAGCATTTTTTTCTTGGCTGCTAGGGGGGTCTACCATTCAACTTTCATAACGCCATCAAATTCCTGCTGAAAACTGATTGTCCAATGACAGCCATGTTTTTTTTTTAAGGCGACCAGGTCATCATTAACAGTTACAACTACCAATTAGGATAAAGACACAGAATACCAGAATACAGAGTTTCAGATCAATCAGATTTACTGCTCCTGAGAAACCGTTTTCTGACTTTAGCCCCATCCCCTATTGATGAGCATGCCCAAAACTGGCAGACATCCTCAGGACTTTGTCTTGAAGTTGCCTGTCAATTTTCATTCAATTGAATTCAAAGAATCATAAGTTACAGCTGTTTGAGTGAAATAGACTCTGCCCATTAGAATTTAGTGACAGGTGGTGGCCTGTCAATATTGTTTATAAATCTCAACATGATTTTAACCAGTGTGGAGGGAGAAACTCTCATGAGCCATTTGACACCAACTGTGAAGATGGGACAAAAATTCTAGGACTAGTTGGACTAAAAAAAAAATTGAGTCAACAGAGCTAAATGGTCCTAAATGGTCCAAAAAAATCCCCTTATTTTACAAATAACTATCAATTATTGGGGGTCCTTAGAGGTAGTATACTCTCAAGTTTTGTGACAATAGCTCAATTTATACCCTGTCAAATGCTTGCTGAAAGCTGATTAGCCAATAGTTGCGATATTTTTTAAGTAACTGGGCCATGATCAAACATCCACTTGCATATTAGCATAGAGATGCAATCTACAATGTTACAGCCCGACTGGACATTTGGTTCCTGAGAAACAGTTATCTGACTTTCGCGCTGCCCCTTATGCATGACCACTCCCCAAACTTTGCACATGACCTCAGAATCTGGTCCTTTAGCATATTATGCAAATTATCATAAATTTTAAGTGGGCATAGTTAAAGGTTTTAAAAGGCAAATTTTTAGAGTGAGAGCAAACATATTAAATCAAAAAAAGTTTTCAATGTAGGACATATTTTCTAAGAGATATGCTTGTTTTTATTGTCACAAACATGAATAGCACCCCCAGTGGCCAATTTGTGTGAGATTTCAACAGATAGTAGAGGGTCCCTATAGTTCATGACTATACCTCAACGGCAAATCTGTCAAATGCCTGCTGAAAGCTGATTGGCCAATGACAGCCATGTTTTTTAAGTAATTAGGTCATTATCAAAAATCCATTTACAGGTTACCTCACTGATACACCAGCTTGATCTGACTTACAGTGCCTCAGAAACCGCTATCTGACTTTAGTTTGGCCCCATTTGTATGACCATACTCCAAACTGTGCACATGAACTCAGAATCTTGTCCTATGTATGCCTTTCAAGTTGCATGTAAATCAATGTAAGCACTAATGAGTTATGCCTTTGAGCAAATTAGGCTCTGCCTCAATAGAATTGATTTACTTGTGGCAGCCATATAGTTTATAAATGTCAACATGTTTTTAATCATTTAAGGGTCGCACTCTGCTGAGTAGTTTGACACCAAAATAGTGAAGATATGACAAAAATCCTAGGACCAGCTCTCAAAAGCAGATTTTGCATATTTTGCAAATTAGCCAAAAAAAAAAAAAAAATCTAAGTGGGGGGAGCTAAATGATTCTTGAGGCTTTTTTTTTTTTTTGGGAGAACCCAACAAATCAATGGGAACAAGAATTTTGATTGTAGAACTCACGGGTCGTGAGATATTGACTAACACATAACAGCCTGCACAATAGCTCCACCATTGGGCTGATTGGCCCCATCTCGCTTGCTTGAGAAGTGGGAGGGAGTACTAGCTACTGACCAAGTTTCATGTCTGTAGGACTTATTGTTTGCTCTGCACAATTTGTTTTAAGGCAGAAAAATAGAAGAAGAAGAAGAAGAAGAAGAAGAAGAAAATCCTAACAATTATAATAGGGTTCCAGCGCCTTCAGTGCTTGTACCCCTAACAATAAATAATAATAAGAAGATAAATCCTAACAATTACAATAGGGTTTGAGTACCTTCAGTGCTTGGATCCCGAAAAAAATCCTAACAATTTTAGTAGGGTTACAAGCATGTGTACCCTTAATAAGAAAACATACAATTACCATAGGTGCCTCAAAAATCAAAAATACATCCTCATTCCAGTTCACTAGGTCAAGGACTAAAGGTACCATCAGTCTAAAAGCATTGCTGGGAATTGATTATTATATAATTATTATATCATATACAGTGTATTATTTATAGTATCTGGCATTATATATTTATTAAGCATATGTGTACCTGGATATTTCTACTCACACTTTAGATTCACACTGTAGTGTTTGAGGCAGTATACACATGTGAGGCAGTACACACACACACCCCACCCCTCTTCTAGATCTGGAACAATTGGCTCTTTGATTAACCCGTATTTGGTAAATTAAAGAATGGGCAAATTGTCACACTATGTCTATAACTCTATACTAAAATAACACATAACCAATATATAATATGTGCCTGAGACTCCATTCTTTCATTTGGTATGACATTTAATCCATTGTAATGTAACACACCCAAGAAATGTAAGAAGTGAAAAGTGTGAAAAGTGCCCACTTTCTCCTATGCAGTAAAAATCTTTTTATTGTCATTGTCTTCATTTATCATAAAAGCCTGAATAACAAACTTTAGGATAAAACTGGTAAATCATCAGTTTACATCAGTTTTGGGTTTGTGTGTCTTTTAATGTCGTTTATGAAACTAGAGAATACTGGAATAAATTAGTTTATAAAGGCTAGCTTGCCATGTTTTCAAAAGCCTGATAGCTGTGTGCAAACCAGTATATCAAGTTTGTTGAGCCTGTCCCAGGGTCTGGAATGTTTTTGTTGAGAGCCAAGGAATATGTTTGGAGGCTGTGGGTTTTTCCCCTTTAGGTCTAATGTGACCTTCGCACTTGATGACCAATCTGAGCCAGTTGTCCTGTTCCCATTTTGGATCTGTGACTCACTGGTACACTGAGAGTCATTTAATTATAGACATCACAACATGCCTGAGGGAGAGTGAAGAGAGAGAGGAACAAGGGAGAGAATGAGATAGGACGGGCTAGTTTAATACTCATCCAGTATGTCATGCTCATATGCTATCAGTAACCAGGACTGATATGTTTCTCCACAGATGCCAAGGGACAGAACGTTCTGGTAATAGACACAGCTTTTGCTAACACAGAGGAATACTATGAGCTGTTAAACAAGAAAGAGGAGGAAGTTTAATTTAAGAAACCTATCCAGGACAGTGGCGAGAGTGCTCCAGTCACTCCAAAACTGACCAGGCATATATACAAGCACAGAACTCCTCACTGGATGGCTATTCTGTTCAAGAACGAATGAAATTTTCTGCTGATGACAACAGTAAGCCTTCACCCAACCAAAGTGGAAATGCGGTCAGTGACAGAGAGGACTGGAATGTATTTTGGAATGTCTAGAAAGCAGATACACAATTGACCCCTGTAAGAGGTCTGTACAGCCTGGAGTCAGGAATACTCTAAAAGGGCACTTAGGTACTAAAGAGCCGCACCAAAATTAGCACAATGGAAATGCAAGAGAAGGACAGTGCAACGTTAATGACTGACTTAACTCTGTCTGGTTTCACAGATCCTCCCAACATGTCAGAATGTCTAATCAGTTCGAGAGAGAATGACTGTGCGCTTCTTAAGACCAATGGCATCTCATCAACATCATACAGACAGAGCAGTAATATAAACGGAACGGGACAGGACGAAGGAAGAAGAGACAATATGAATGACACTGAGAAAAAAAAGAGGGATGAATCTCTACCTATAACAGTTTTGAATGTGTCAGAGAACCAAGACTGCAGTTTAGGCAAAGGTAAGGAAAAAGAATTGTCTTTTTCTGCAGATATGGGTAGGATAAATCAGAGGAACTACTCAAGCAAACACAACTGTTCACAACAAGAGACATCTTCATCATTTGACTTGACAAACTCTGACCCTGAGGCTATTACAGATCTCAACAGTTCAGATGAAGTTCTCGTCCAGTTAAAAATTGAGAAAGCCTTTGAGCTAAAAGGGTCAAGCACATCTGACTCAGACTTGAATCAAAACAGTGTTTTGATTAATCATGAATTGATCATGCTCAAACATGGAAAAGACACATCAACATTTATGGAAAACTATCCAATGGCCATATCACATGGGCATCTAGATGAACTGAGTGATCAATTACCAGTTACACTGGAACCTCTCATAGCCAAAGTGCAACTGTTTGATGGACTGTGTGGGAAAAGAGACTGTGAAATAGTTTATCAAACAGATGTCTATTCTCCTTCAGCAGAGCTTAAGATAGCCCCTGATAGAGTCCTATATCAGAAAAGCAATAATTCCCCATTACAAAAGTTATCAAGTAACTGTAGCATAGAGTCACAAGTTGGAACAGGAGAGGCACTCAAGAAAAGAAGACTTGAGTCAAATAAAGAAGTGAATGATGCCAACACAGGTAAGACCTGTCTTCACTTACAGAGACAACTAAATCAAAAATTACTTCCAGAGAAATGTACATGTTTGGGGGAAAAAAGCAGATGTGCCTTCATTAAAAACATTTAATTTCTCTAGGGAGCATGTAAGTAACTCATTTCAAATCTATTTCTTTTCCAGATAACGTTGATGGAAGAGAGATAACGACAGCTTCCTTGATACAAGAAAAAGACCCTTCCTACTTCACTGCTATCATTACACCCCCAGACCAAATTCACATGTTACCTGTCTCTGAAACTAAGATGATCTCAGACAGCTTGGTAAGAGATACCCCAAAACAAAAATCAGCTAAAAGTAAAGGACCACCTCCACCTGTTCCAAAGAAGCCAAAAAACCCTTTTGGTAAAGATGTTGCACATGCAATAGACATGCCTCGGCCATATTCTGAACTTCTACAGAAAAACATCAAATTGGGAAGAAGAGAGTCAGCATTACACTATGTCACTGAGGACTTTGACAAGTCCCCTCCAGATCTAGACATGTTGTCTTTTTGTCCAGGCACATTAGACTCACCATCCTACATGTGCGTAACAGGAGGTTTTGTTCCTGGTTTTCAGCCTGAAGTAGATGTTCCTGCAATTTATTCAGATTTAGATGGTGAAGACATGGACTTCTGGACAAAAATGGTGGACATTCTCCCTGAACCAGGAGGGTTGGACATATCTCAGATAAGACACATATTAGAAAAAAAGGCTAAAATGAAAGGCCCTCCACCACCAGTACCAAAGAAGCCACTAAATCCATTTGTTTCCATTGAGGAAGATAATGTCTTGCCAATCAATGTCTCAATTTCAGAAGACACAGCAGGCATTTTAACATATGAAAGTTCTGAATACAAACCATATATGCACAGAACTGTGCATGAGGAGGACCCCAAAACAATCTTTGCTACAGACAGAGACAAACTTCTAGTTACGTATAGCAACTCAGATATCTTGGATGAAAATGTTTTTTTGAGATTCAGACCAGAACTCATTAGGCAAACTGATAATCTGCATAAGAAAAGGACACAGCAATGCAGCAGAGATAATGTTGGAAATCAGGATAATAAAGTATTGGAAATAACCAAAACTTCTGATGTCAAAAAGCCTTTTTCATGTCAAATGGAAAGGAGACTGTCACCAAAGAAAGGTGAGTCCGTCCTTTAGACTTTCTATATCTAATAAAAAAATTTGCTGAGGGGTGTGTTAGAGGGAATCTTTGCTTTCTTTCATTCAATGAAAATTAACCTTTGCCAAGTATGAGTTTTAATCACAATAGTCACCCAAGCATAGAGAACACAGAGCCAGTGCTAAATAAATGAGAGATAGTTATATAAATTAAATTTGTATATTGCATGCATGATTTTCTCTTTTTTGTTTGTCACTCCAAGTATCCAGAAGCATTCCTACAGGATGTTTTGGACAAGAACCAGACTGAGACCATACTGCATATGAGACCATACGTGGTTTGGAAGTTTAATGAATATAATCTCTGGATGTGATGCACACAATGTTATAAAGTAGATTTTATAATATTATCTAATCATTTATTCTCTTTGTTCTCTGTGCTTGGGTGAATATCTACACACACTTTGCAGAGGGTTGTTTATCTGTTTCCAAATCAAAAGTATCAATTTCACTCTGATTCAGACTTGTTTTGTGAAAGAACACTTATATTCTTGGACTTGTGCATCAGATCATGTCATTTTTATTCATAATATGCTCACACTGAACATCCTTTTAACAAAATATTGTTTGCCTTTAAAATGGTATAATGAAATTATCTATAATTCTACTATCTGGTGTCACCCAGAAGAAGATGTGTTCTCTTTTGAGTCTGGTTCCTCTCAAGTTTTCTTCCTCTTGTCAGAGTTTTTCCTTGTCACTGTCACCTCTGGAAAAATCACCCTGAGACAACATTAGGAAGAATCCTTGAGAGGAACCAGACTCAAAGGGGAACCAATCCTCTTCTGGGTGACATCAGATAGTGGAAGCCACAGCAGTAGAAGTGTGTCAGGATCTGGTTTCGGGATCACATCAGGCAGCAGGACTACATGTACAGCAAGAGAGAGAGAGAACAGATTATTATTATTGTATTAAAAAGGGTGTCTATTGTGATGTAAAAGCAGGGATTTTATGGCAACTATGGTAGCATAAATAAAAGGGAGTGCCAGAAGACCGCACATGCATGAGGAAATATTGGGACATCAGTGTCTTGCCGCTCCATTCTCAACAAACCTGATCAAAACATCCCAGTCTACCAACATTCTTTATGTTTGTGAACCCCAGATCTGACTCCTTACTGAAGATACGCACTATTTAGCAAAATGCCTGAAAAAAATAGGTTTTCAACTTAGACTTAAAGATGGAGACCATGTTTGCTTCTCAAAAACTAATTGGAGGGCTCTGCCCCCTGCTGTAGTTTTCATTATTCTGGGTCCTGCATTCGATAGAAACAGACATGGCATAGCATAAAAGACTGTTTGCTCAGGTACTATGAGGCGAGACCATTCAGTACTTAGAAGTCATTAGTAGTATTTTATAATCAATTGGAAGCCAATGTAGTGCAGATAAAATAGGAGTAATATGGTCAAACTTTCTGATTCTAATAGGGACTCTGGTTTCTGCATTCTGGACTAACTGGATCTTGTTTAGGAACCTACTGGACATCCAGACTGCAAGACTTTACAACAGTACAACCTAGAGGTACCAAAACCATGGCCTAGTTTTTCTGCATCCTGGTTGGTTGCTGTTGTATGATAGGGCTGGCTGGTGGGTGGGATTTGGCAGATGACCAAATTGGGAGAAAACTAGGGGGGAAAATATTAAAAATTTATCTCTGTCATGAGAATGCAGAATATGGGTACTGATTTGATGAAGATCCTGGGAAATAAATGTTCATGTCAAACTTCTCCTAGACCAAGTTGGCACAGTAACCACTACAAATAACCACTATGTGCATTTTTCATGTCCTGCATCCTCTCCCCTTCAGTGAATTTTCTTTTCCCCCCAGGTGATTTTTATTCTTGGTATGTCTGCTGCTTTATCTGGGATAGCTGGAGGCTCCCATGTTACCTTAGCAAGTGGTCAAAATCTTTAAATGCTGGGTGCTTAGGTTCCTGGATCCAGTCCGCCATTCCTCCAAGCCAGCTTTACTGCTAAGAGTGCTACCATTTGTGATATTATAGTTGTGTTTGGCTGACACAACTAACAATACCAAAAATGGATGTACAAAATATGTGGTTTATTACGTGTAGTAACAAGACAAAGTGCAAAGTGCACTGTGCGGAGTGTCAGTGGAGTGCAGAGTGACTGTAGAGTCCTTGTGGAGTCCTAAGGGGTCTGTATGGCGGACATGTCCATATTGAGGATTCTGATGGCCTGAGAGTACAGGTTCCTCCTGAGCCTCTCAGTTTTAGCCATGAGACTAAGGAAACGCCTGCTTGATTACGGCAGACTAAACAGACAGTTAGTGGGGTGGGTGGAGTCCCTGATGATTTTAGCAGCTGTCAGCTGTGTCCTCCAAGAGGAGACCCGGAGATGCACTCAGCTCTCTGCAGGGCTTTGCATTCCTGGGGTGTGCTGTTACTGTACCATGCAGGATACACTGAGCTAGTAAACTTTCTATGGCCCCAGTGTAGAAAGTTTTCAGGATTGCTGGGGAGAACCTGAATTTAATCAGCAGTCTCAGATGGTACAACCATTGTCTGGCTTTGTTCACCTGACCTTGAATGTGATAAGCCCAGGTCAGGTCCTCAGAGATGTGTACTCCAAGGTACCTGAAGTTGCTCACTCTCTCCACGGTGGTCCCGCCGACCTTGAGTGGGGTGTAGTTCTACTGTTGCTTCTTCCTGAAGTCGACCATCAGCTCCTTGGTTTTACAGACGTTCAGAGAGAGACTTTTAGCCTGGCACCAAGCTATGAGTTTCTCCAACTCGTCAAGGTAGGCAGCCTCATCGTTGTTGGAGATGAGGCCCATTACCACTGTGTCATCAGCAAACGACGACAGAAGTGGAGCTGTGAGAGGGGACACAGTCCTGTGTGTAGAAAGAGTAGACCAGGGGGCTCAGGACACAGCCTTGTGGGGCTCCAGTGCTCAGGATGATGGTGTTGGAGTTAAACTGGCCCACTCTCAGTACCTGGGGTCTACCTGTGAGGAAGTCCAGAACCCAGTCACAGAGGGGGGCATTAAGTCCGAGGTCCCTGAGCTTGGAGGCCAGCCTGTGTGGGACTATGGTATTGAAGGCTGAGCTATAGTCTATAAACAGCAGCCTTACATAGTTCCTTTTGTTGCTGTCGGTGTGTGCGAGGATGGTGTGTAGGATGTGAGAGATTGCATCGTCAGTAGACCTACTGGGGCAGTAGGCGAACTGGAGTGGGCCGATGGTGTCAGGGATGGAGGAACAGATGGAGGTTTTTGATAAGCCTCTCAAAAACCTTCATGACAAACAATGTTATGACTACACGACAATAGTCATTTAGGCAAGAGGGCTTATTCTTTACACACAGGAATAACTACAGATTTTTTAAAGCACGTAGGGACCACACTAGGGACTCATTGAAGATGGAAGTGAACAAACCAGCTAGCTGATCAGCGCAGGATCACAGTACATGGCCAGAAATGCCACCAGGGCCTGCCGATTTCCTGATGTTCACTAACAGAGCTGCTTTCTTCTTCAGTGTTAGTTAGCAGGCTACTACTAGTGTGGTTAGCCTCGAAGTGCGCATAGAAAGTATTCAGCTCATGGGCCAGAGAAGAGTCAGCTCTCACCTCAGCGGTGGATTTGCCTCTGAAGGCCTCCGCTGATAATCCTCAGTCCCTGCCACATGCGTCGGGAGTCATTGAGCTGGAAATGAGTCTCCACCCACTCCCTGTACCGGAGTTTAGTGGTTTTCACTGCATGTTGGAGAGCATAGCATTTCGCTTTGTACTCACTCATATTCCCTGATATAAGCCCTGCATTGTACACAGCTGTGCGTGAATTCGCCACAGGTGAGATAGTATTATCCACCCATGGTTTCTGGTTTGAAAAAGTCCTTATTGTGACAGTGTGTGTTGTTTCCTCGATTAACATGCTAACAAAGCTAACTGCTATATCCGTAAACTCGTTGACGTCAGTGGAACTTGACCGGAACATGTCCCAGTCAATGTCATTGAACGCGTCCTGTAGAGCAGCTTCTGATTGGGAGGACCAGCGCTGAACCACCCTCCTCTCCAGAGCTTCCTGTAAGAGCCTTTGTTTATATTCCGGCATAAGGAAAATGGCGGCATGGTCCGATTTACCAAAAGCTGGTAGCGAGTTAGCTTTGTAGCCATTCCTAAACTGAGAATAGCAGTGGTCCAGTGTGTTTGCCCCTCTAGTTGGACAGGAGACATGTTGATAAAAGTTTGGCATGACCTGCCTGATGCTAGATTTATTAAAGTCCCAAGCCACGATAAAGGCAGCGTCTGGGTGTTTGTTTTGGTAAACACTGAGCACATTATGGAGCTTGGACAGAGCCATGCTTGTACACTATGGGATGTACACAGCAGTGGCAATGACCAATGTAAACTCAAGGGGCAGGTAGAATGGATGGCACATAATAGTCAGGTGCTCCAGGTGAGGCGAGCAGGAACATGTCAGAGTGGTAATGTTCCTGGGGTCGCACCAGTTGTTGTTGACCATGAGACAAACCCCACCACCTCTGGATTTACCGGCCTCTGCAGTTCTGTCCATCCATAGAATGGAGAGATTAGAAGTAGGTAAAAAAGGAAACAAGAGCACAGTCTAATCGGAGCGACCAGGATGGTGTCCGGGCATGGTGGCGCCATCTTGTGCTAATGAAATATCCTAGGATAATGACTTTGTTTTATGAAGAGGTTGTCTATATATGTAATGATGAATGCTCCTAATAGGTCCCTGAGAATGTCATTTATGAATGCTTGGAACAGAGGTGGCATGGACCAGTCCATAGGGCATTACATGTTTCCATACTGACAAGAGGTGGTTATAAAAAATGCAGTTTTCCACAGGTAGGCACTCCTCTTCTTTCTTCATGAAGAACAGTAGGCAACTGTGGTTGAGATACAAGGTTGTATATATCCCTGTTTAGGGGTTCAGATGTATTCCTCCATACCTTTGTTCTCAGTGACAGACAAAGGAAAACCTTGTAGTGTAGAGACAACAGGTCTATGACACAGTCATATAGGTAGTTTGGAGGAAGTGCATATGCCATGGTTTCCTCTGAATGCTATGAATAACTGGAGGGAATTTTTGATGTTTGGTCTTCTGAGGGCTATAAATAGTGGGTGATTTGAGTGTGGACTGATCTGCTTGGGTTAGAGGTTCTTATGACTGCTGGCTCTTATACCTGCTGCCTACTACGAGAGCCTACTGAGAGACTGATGAATTTATCATAAGACAGGACATGGTCACCTCCTTGGGACTGCACTGAATTGGCCCATGTTAGAGCTTTTCCCATGAGCAACAAGATTAATTGGACAATCTTGTTATGTATGGAAAACTCTTGAACAGGAAACCGCGGCGAATGCAACTTAGGAACACAGCATACTCAGACTGAGATGGAGGGTGATCCTTCATTTTAGAATGTGCCACCATACAATATTAAAGGGGATTGCACAAAACAAGAAAAAAAAATGGAAACCTGGTTGCTTTTCAGCTCACAATTCACACACATGCTCATTGGCCTCACTCACTGCAAGAGAGAAAGAGAGAGAGAGAGAGAGAGAGAGAGAGAGAGAGAGAGAGAGAGAGAGAGAGAGAGAGAGAGAGAAACTTGTCCCAGCAGTAATATCAGAGAGTAAGGACCACCATTTCATAGCCAGACACTCCTTCTCCATGGTGCTGTACTTCAACTCTTGCATAGAGAGTTTTCACCCTCCACCACCTGGGACAGAATGGCCCCCAGTCCTCTGTCCAACATGTTGGTCTGCAACACAAAAGGGAGAGAAAAGGTAAGGGAGTGAAGCAAAGGGCTCCACAGCTGCTTTAACCCTCACAAAGGCCCTTCTCTGGCACTTCTCTTTCTGTCTGTTCCCTTTTTAGCGAATATCCCGGAACTGTCTCACCTTTTTAGTCTTGGGTCTCAGACAGGCTGCAATTACTGCAGTCTCATTAATTTGGGGACAGAACTGCCCATGACTGAAGTGGAAGCCCAGATACTGTACCTCCACCTGTCCAATCATACACTTTACTGGGTTCACTGTGGGCCCAGCCTGCCTCAAAGACTTTAGGATCACCCTCACATGCTGCACCCAATCATTACTATAGGTTATTATGTCATCTAAATATGCAGTGGCATATGTGCTATGGGGCCATAACACCCTAGCCATCAATCTTTGAAATCCAGCCCTGCTGGCCTTGAGTACCAGCATGATGGGGCTGTTCCATTCACTCTGGGACTCCTCTATTACTAACATCTCTATAATTTTCCCAAATTCATCCTGAACCAAAATTTCTTGTATTCAGGTAAAACATGTCAGAAAACTCAGATTGCAATTTGGAAACCTCTACCCTGGTGGGATGGTGAGAGATGGTCTGGAATCGGAGTGGAATCAGCTGTCTCTGCCACTGCCATCACCAGAACAACAGGGACTGCCTCCTTCCATTGTTTGAGGAAGTTAAGGTGGTAAATCTGGTGCATGTTCCCCCGGTCTGTATGCAAACCTCTAAGTCAGCTTCTCCCACTCGCCATGTGACTTCAAAAGGCCCTTGCCACAGAGGTGGGAAGGAAACTTCCGGAGAAGGAGAACACTGCACCACATACCAGTGACCATCCAGGGCTTAGACATTGAGTTGGTAGAGTAGGTGAGTAGGTTCAAGTACCTAGGTGTCCACTTAAACAATAGACTGGACTGGCTGGATAACACTGATGCTCTGTACAAGAAGG
>CM075029.1:10109150-10119422 GCA_037576675.1 Pangasius sanitwongsei | reverse complement strand
ACAAGCTGGTTAGGAGAGCCAGCTCTGTCCTGGGCTGCCCACTGGACTCTGTGGAGGAGGTGGGTGAGAGGAGGATGGTAGCCAAGCTGACATCTATTATGAACAACACCTCTCACCCCCTATATGGGACTGTGGAGATCCTGGGTAGCTCTTTCAGCAGCAGACTGCTACACTCCCAGTGTAGGAAGGAGCGCTACCGCAGGTCATTCATACCAGTGGCTGTCAGACTTTACAACACCGCATTATAGTGATGTTCTAATGTGCAACATTTTATAATTTTATATAATTTTATTTCTTTTATTATTCCTAAGGTGTACATTCTTTAATGCTTGCACTTTAACTGTCTGTGAGCTGCTGTGTTAAGTGAATTTCCCCACTGTGGGATCAATAAGGTTTATCTTATCTTAAAAGAGGAATTTATCTCCCAGTGCTAACTGTCTCAGTTGGGAGCACCTGTTATAGAGCCATTGCTGCCTCTCCTGAGCCTGGAGCATATTCTCTTGCAATAAGTGCACCAGTGTGTGGAGTTTTGCTCGCAGGCCCAGGATGTACTGAACCTAATTTTTAATGAGCGTTGAACCATCCTCCCAGTTTTCATTAATCACGTCAAACACTCCTTGGGGCTTCTGCCCGGATAATAATTCAAATGGGGAAAACCCTGTAGAGATAATATGTACCTTTATTGTTCCCCCGTAGGGGAAAGTCAAGGTGCACCAGGTGTGGAGTTTCCCCAGAGGCCTAGGGAACAGCTAATAAGGCTATCTTTGTGCACATTATTTTATTAAACCATTCAACTAACCCATCAGTTTTCATCAGTAAATGCTGGTGTGGATTGCTTTAATTTGTAATAACTGGTAAAGTTTGTGTTAGTACATGACATGAATTATTTGTCTTGGTAGGCTAGGATCTCTTTCAGATCCCAACTTGGGAGGATACTCGAAACTGTGGTCCACTGTACTCTTCCCTGAGAAGTGGCACTTCTTTGGGATATCACGTCTTATAAACACCACTTATGTACATCACCATGAATGCCTGGCCAATAAAGCCAAGCCAAGCACAGCCTAGGCAAGTGTTTTGTCTACACGAAGGTGCCCTGCCATGAGGTTATAATGAGTTGCACGGAAAAGCATTTCTCTGTGGCTTTTTGGTACTAACAACTGGGTAACTGACTCACCTGTTTCATTGTCTCAGCCCACCTGGTGTAGGTGCTCTTTAACAATAGCAAAATGTCGAAAGGTTAGCACTGTCCCATGCTGTACCCTTTGTCCATGTATTCTGTCCTAGGCCTTGCCAGCTGGAGGTTCTGCCATCTCATCACTCACCCCCCCTGGTCAGAATCAAGTGACATATACGGCCAAAGCAGTGCAAACCTCATACCTTTTTTTTGGCCTGCATCTACAGTCCTAAATGTTATGCTTTTGTCCCGTGGGGTGAGGCACCATAGGATGTGTGCTTGTCCCCATGTATACACCTAACATTTTACCTTCCAGCACATTTCCAATGCCTTGCCTTGAATCAGGCTTTGGTGGATCAGGGTCTGCACACCACCCGAATCCACAAAGGCCTAATGTATACCCCTTTGACTACTAACTGGCACTCGGTAGGTCTGATCTGGATTGGAGAAAGGCTGTGGGATCATGAAGATCTGGAGCACCTGTCCCACGTCCATCTGTGGACATGCTTGGAAGTACCCCGGGGCACTGCAGCCCCAACAGACCTGCCTGGGCCCCGTTCCAGCTTTCTGGGTCTCTGTGCCACCCTGGGAAGAATGGGGAGAAGAAAAAAGAATGTTAGTTTAGGTGTCTGTATCTGGCACTCCTACCGGCATTGTTAGCAGGACAGCATGCCCAGGAAGTTGGGTGACCGCACTCCAGGGAGCTGCAGGTGGCGGCAGTCTGGACAGCATGGGGCAACAAGACAGGTTGATGTCACTTGACCCACTCAGATGTTCCGGTCGGCAGCTGGGTGATGAACTGTTCCAGTGTCACGCACTTGATGACCTTCTCTGGGTGGGCAGGTCCTGTTGTAGCCAGCATTTACAAGAGCCAGTCCCCCCCCCCAACACCATGAAATGGAACCTACGCCAATATACCTCTGGCCACAGTCCGACCCGCTCAAGTATGGCTCTTTGTACAGCTGTGCAGTCCAGCTGGGCTCCTCCCGTCAGAAGGGCCTGAATGCACAGCTCCTACTCTCCCCTTGGCTACCCTGAGGCAGTACCCTCAGACATCTCCAGGTATGCCTCAGCATCATCCTGGGGTGTCATCCAAGCCAGAGAGCATTTAGCATTCAACTATAGCATTTAGGTGGCCTAACATATCCTGTTCCAAATATCTGAGAATCTGAGAAGCTTAAGAAGGGGCTTGTGTGAGAGGAAGAGAAGGAGATTAGCAGGCTCTGGATGGCAGTGCGGTCTGCAGTTTACTTGTTCACGACTTTTGCAAAAGTCTCCCATTGCTTTTTCCTGGCTTTCGGCACCAATGTAGCAAAAGACAGCGAATGCAACTCAGGATTACAGAGGTCTCAGGTTGAGACGGCAAGTGATATTAAATGGGAAAACATGAAACAAGAAAAACTGAAGCTTGGCGGCTTTTCAGCTGCTCTGTTTGGCTCAGCTCAGACTTCACTCACTCACTCACTCACTCTCTCACTCTCTCTCTCTCTCTCTCTCTCTCTCTCTCTCTCACACACACACACACACACACACACACACACACACACTTCAGCCTCATTCACTGAGTGTGAGAGAGAAAGAAAGAGAGAGAGAGAAACTTGTTAATATGCATTCACAAATATGCAACAGGTGTACCACGTTAATTTGCTCATTCCCCTCCCATCTTGTGATCTGACCAGGATAAAAATTACTGAAGATTAATTAATTACTGATTAATTTCTTTTGGTAATTTTAGTTGTTCTGCAGGGCAATGTACAGCCTTAAATGGTTTCCCTAGAGGGACAAACAGAAGAATGTACTAGATGAAACAAATTTTTCAACTGCTCAGAATGTATTTGCTGTTAATGGGCCACTAGATAATGGTTAACCAGATTCATCAACTATAGCATTTAGCTGGTCTAACATTTCCCGTTCTGAACATCTGAGAATATTAGGGTTCTGCCACTGAAAGGTGTGATAAGGATGAGGACTGGGATGCAGTGATTGTCATTGTGGAGGAGGGGAAGGGAAGAGAAGAGAAGCAAAAAGGGCGTTGCTCTGTTTCATTCATTAAAGAAGTGGGAAAGCTTTTGTACCTACCAGCAACACATTGAAGGATTTGGTGCTGGGAAAAAACATCAATGTTTTGATTACTTGCTTCGGAACAAGTACCATTTCTATAAAAGGTAAGAGATTATCATTACGGTCTTTGTTTGGTAGTACAAGCTCGATTTAGCAGGCATCATTGATTTACAATGTGTGCACAAGGACCTGATCAGCTCCAGATATGCCCAGCCGGTCTTTGCCATTCAAAGCATTAAGAGCATTTTGTGCACAAGGCCAAGCAATAATTTCACGTTTTCTCTGCACACTGTTATTTATAACTTTGTATAATGCCGCATTAATGATAGTTATCCTCCATCATCTCTCATGCCGGGTGTAGCGTAGCATCATTAGCTAAGCTAGCATTCCAAAATACAGTCAAAATTTAGCGTCAGCTAACCACTACACAAAAAAAACAGAAGCATCGTCAAGCTGATCAATATTATCATTTATAATACTGAAATCCTAATGCTTGTATCCATTTGTTGATAGCAGAAAGACAGATCTGTGTTCACCCAGGACGCGCGGTCACAACAGCAGCCCTTTTGCGGTGCATTCAGTGGGTTTTTTGAGACTCGTCTTTTCGTTTTGCATTTGAAATCTTCACCCACCGCTTTTAATGCCGTCTTCCCTAAAGCGAATTTTTACGAAACTTCTTGTTACTGTATGAAAACTAGCCGTGAAACAGAAATTGTGCAGGGTTTTTTTTTGTTTGTTTGTTTTTTAAACGAGATACGCAGTGGGCCATCATCATACAGGGGCAAAAGTAGATCTAAGGGTTAAACACAGCCATCGAAATGGATAAAACAGACATGGAAAAAAGGAATCCCGCAGTGTAAGGTTATTTCAGCACCAAGTCTGAGAGGATATAACGCTCTGAACAGGCTTCAGGCGTGCGGCGAAAAGATGCATCGTTTAGCTACATAACTGTAAATTTATATATAATTTAGCTACACAGTTGCAAATAAAATTTTAATTTACACAATCGTACTATTACATCATATAATTACACTGTTTTAGTTTGCCTATCATTTTGCAATTTTAGTTAGATGACATTTAGCTACAAATTTGTAAAAATACAACTGTTGTATCATTAAGCTACTCACTGGGCTAAGCTGAAATAATCAAGAACACCATCATTAAACGGCAGAAAATGGCTGTTTAAAAAAAAAAAATTCACAGCTCTAATGCCACTGAATTATCTATAAAATGTAATGTCGAATCATGTAATCATTAACGATTACTTAAGTCTAATTAAACCGACAGTCCACACAATAAAGGTTTTAGTCATTTTTCATATTTGATGCTGTTTGTAACTAAACCTGCTTGACTGTGGTCCTTTTTAATGATGATAAATTTTCCTTTGTTAATTCATCACATTCATAATGTTAGATAAAGTTTTTATTCACATGATTAAAAACATAAGGTAAAACAGATGTTCTGTTTTTTTGCATACAATGGATGGATTTTTATATTCTTTTTTAAATTTTGTGTCTAATTATGTTCATATTTATCTTTATTGTGTCTAAGATGAAGTCCTATTGCAATGTAAAAGTTTATGTTCAATACATTTGAAGGAATATAGGCTTATATCATATAATATTTCTGCTGTGGTTTCATAAACTACAAAATAAGATACTCTTAATTATGTTTTAAGTACTTGCACTGCAACTGGCAAAAAACATATTTGATATTTGAAAATGTTGTAATAACTAGATGCCTGACATACTAAATACTATTGTTTTTTGTGGTTATCATGCCATGATATATTTTTTTTTATATTGTTCCACTCATAGTGCAGCATCGTTGATCATGTATTAAATATTTTTATTTGTGGTCTTTTGATGTGATCAAGATCTAAATCACACAGATACAATTGGGTCCATAAGACATCCCTGATCTAATGAGATAACTCTTTATGATAGAAAGCCTCGGCTGTCTGCCTAATTGAGAGTTTAGTCTTGCCCAAAGAAAGACTGGGGAGAACCAGTGTGAGCAAGATTTAACAATACTGACTGCTGAACAACTTTCTCTGATCTGTCTTTTTAGAGATGATCAGGCGTGTGGTTCGGCAGAGCAAGTTCCGCCATGTTTTTGGCCAGGCGGTGAAAAATGATCAGTGCTATGATGACATCAGGGTGTCACGGGTCACCTGGGACAGCGCCTTCTGTGCTGTCAACCCCAAATTTGTTGCCATCATTGTGGAAGCCAGTGGGGGTGGAGCCTTTATTGTCCTCCCTCTTCAAAAGGTAACCTTAAAAAACATATATACACTCACTGGCCACTAGTAGGAACAACGGTACACCCACTCATTTATTGTCACAATGGATAGGCTGAGATGCAGTATAAACAGTTTAATACTCAAGGCAGACAGTTCCAAAATGTGAGACAAGTTCAAGGTCAAAAAACAGGCAAGAGTTCTGGCGATTGGCAAAGAGCATAATGTGACAGAGACCAGGACACAAAAACCAAGAAGCAAAAACAGATTAAAAAAAAAAAACAGCATAGCAATCAAAGAACAAAAGGCTTTGTAAATTCAGGTTAGTCACACTGAGTGTTACTTCGCACTGATTGAATGTCAAAGGTCTGTTTATATAGGGTGTGAGTGTAATTGGATTCAGGTGTGTGTCATCAAAACTTGTGAGAACCAGATGAACCAAAGCCAGGTGAGTGGTTTCCGGGGGTCTGTAGCGACCATGTTTTATGCTGCGGTGTGTTCTGGGAAGTTGAGTTCAAGGAAGGAGTCGACCTGAGATAAGGATGGCAGTGCAATTCCACAGTAGTCAAAATTATGCTGAAAAAATCTTTAGAGAATCTAACTTCTCTGACAAAGTCCTTTTTATTATTTTAACGCATTTATTCTTTGTTAAATCTAACCCCTTGCCATAATTTCTTGTCACTCTCGTCTTATTCCTAACCCTGTGTATACTCATAAAACACCTTTTATAAAGCATTAAGTCCATTGCTACATTGCCAATTGCTTACTCCTTGCAGTGCAAAAAATAGCTTTTTCACTGCTGAGAAATCTTTCTAAAGAGAGTTAAAAAAAAAAAGGAGTGAATTTTGCTTCTAAGAAAATGTTTTCTGTGGATGTGGCAGAATTATAACTCATAGAATTTGATATTTATGTTTATAAAATACCATTATTTTCTGCTGTTACATGCAAAATGTAACATATGTCCTGAGTTCTCAGTGGCAGCAGACTTGCCTGTATCATGACTGAAACGAATTCAATCTTCTGAATATCATGCAGAATACATTTGCTTTCTGAGTGATTATATTTGTTGTCTTGGTTCTCTAAAGTGAAACTCAATGGTTATGAAAACGATCAAGGAATTGTCTGTGAAAGGAAAGCAGAAATTGCGAAAACAGACAGTGTAATGCAGCAGTATATGCTTGGTGTTTACACGAGGGGAATGGAATTCTGCCGGGGAGTGAGAATTCAGTGTTGGTGGACTGTAAGCCTGATGAGAGGAACAGGGTGAGGTTCATGTTATCACAGCATACCATCAGAGCACATGAATGGGCTGAAAACCTGGTCACCCAAGGACATCATAGCCTGGATAACACAGCTGAAATTTCGAGCCTCCTGATAAAGGTGTTCCTGCTGACCATGTATGAGCCTCCCCTACAAATTTGGAGGGGTCTGGCTATAGCCTGCATAACACAGGCTACTTCACTGAAGGGTGAACTGGAGACAGAGGGGGAATGAAGGCTCCAGCCAAGCCCAACCATAAAGCTGATATGGAGGCCGCCCCAGGCAAGTCCAACCACAAGGTCGACAAGGTGACCTCTCAAGCCAAGCCCAAGCCTGAGGTCAACATCATGGAGGATGTCGTCATCACAGCTCCTGCTGACTTTGAGGATGATGTTGTCCTCCCACCTACCTGGTAACTTTGTAGGTGATCTCACCATCCAACCTCCTGACTTTGTTCATGACCAGCTGGTGTGCTGGTTTCCTGAGCCAATCTGCCTGGCTGTCCTGTGCCCTCCTCCTGGTTTCGTAAAGAGTGTTGCTTCACCTCCCGGCTTTGCAGAAGGCTTTGTTCCACCTCCTGGTTTTGCAAAGAAGGTTGCTCCACCTCCCTGCTCCATTGATTATAGCCTCCTCCATGCTACACTGAGGATGTCCCTCTGCCTCCCTATTCCACTGAGGACATCACTCTGCTACCCTGCTCAGCTGTCACTCTGCATCTTTTCGCTCCTGATATCACTCCTTCTCCATGGATTATTCAAGTTTGTTTCTGCCTGCCTGTTATCTGACCTCTGCTATGAACTGTGACACTTATTATTGATTGCCCTCAATAAATATAATCCTGATCTTAAGCACTTACTTCCTACTTCGTCTCCACTATGCACATTGCATGTTCTTTTCTCTGTTGAGGTTGAACTGTTTGCTTGCTGGAATATAATTTTCCTCACTTTCTTTTGCAGACAGGTCGTATCGATAAGGCCTACCCAACTGTCTGCGGACACACTGGCCCCGTGCTGGACATCGACTGGTGCCCTCACAATGATCATGTCATTGCCAGTGGGTCTGAAGATTGTACTATAATGGTATGAGTTTTAAAATGTATTTGAGTGTAATATGAACACAGAACAATGCTCTGTTAGCACAATCCAGGCTGTTCAGAGTAAACAGAGTTAAAGTGCTGCACTGCACTTTTTATTGTCTCCTCAGGTATGGCAGATCCCAGAGTACGGACTCACTGCTCCACTCTCAGAGCCCGTTGTGGTGTTAGAGGGACACTCCAAGCGGGTTGGCATCGTGACATGGCACCCCACAGTCCGTAATGTCCTCCTCAGTGCTGGTAGGCAACCTTCTGGGCAAACTTAACAAAACTTAGTTTTTTACAGGTAGTTTAGTTGGTAAACCAGAAAGGTTTTGGGGAAATCGGTTCAGACTCAAATGTTGGGTACAAAAGATAGGGACTAATAGTTTCATTATACAGTGCCTTGTGAAAGTATCCCCCCCCTCTCGTGTTTTGTTGCAATACAACCTGGAATTAAAATGGATTTTTATTTGGATTATATATTTATATATGGAAATTGTTGAAGTGAAATGAAAAAAAATACCTTGCTAGAAAAAAAATTAAACACCGAAAAGTGGTGAGTGCATATATATTCACTCCCTTTGCTATGAAACCCCTAAATAAGACCTGGTCCAACCAATTAACTTCAGAAGTCATATAATTAGTTGATTAAGGTCCAGTTGTGTGCAATCAAAATGTCACATGATCTGCCATATGATGTCAGAATAAATACACCTGTTCTGAAAGGCCCCTGAGTCCAAACAGGTCAGACACAAAGTTGTGGAGAAGTATAGATCAGCATTGGGTTCTAAAAAAATATCCCAAACTTTGAACATCCCATGAAGCACCATTAAATAAATTATAATAAAATGGAAAGAATATGGCACCACTACAAACTTGACAAGAGAAGGCCACCCACCAAAAATCACAGACTGGGCAAGGAGAGCATTAAACAGAGATTCAACAAAGACACCAAAGATAACACTGAAGGAGCTGCAAAGATCCACAGCAGAGATGGGGAATATCTGTCCATAGGACCACTTTAACCACTTTAAAAGCCACTGCTTAAAGAAAAAAAAAAAAAGAAAACATGTTTGGAGTTCACTAAAGAGCATGTGGCAGACTCCCCAAACACATGGTAAAAGGTTCCCTGGTCGGATGAGACCAATATTGAACTTTTTGGCCATCATGGGAAGCGCTATGTTTCGCAAACCCAACAGTTCCCATCACCCTGAAAACACCATTCCCACAGAGAAGCATGGTGGTGGCAGCGTCATGCTTTTGGGATGCTTTTCAACGGCAGGGACTGTTTTTTTTTTGTCTTAATTATTGTTTATCACAATAAATATTTTTCACCTTCAAAGTGGTAGGCATGTTGTGTTAATCAAATGGTACAAACCCCATCAAAAATATATAAAAATTTTAATTAATTAAATATTATTTAAAGTTGTGTATACAATTAAAGAATACTCAATTCATATTCAAATACATTTGTCATCTTCCATTCTACATATGATGAGGCCTAAATCCTGACTGAAAGATTTAGTGAATGTGATTTCTACAACTGCTGTGCTACAACCTTTTCTAGGATCTTGCAGATAAAAGGGAGCTTCTATAGTTAGACAGCATAATAGAGGTTTCATCACATCTGGTAGTATTTGTTTAAGGAAATTTATAGATAAGGGCTCTAGTACACAAGTTGGTGACTTTGCATAGGAAATTAGTTCAGTCTGTTATAAGGTTATATTGTTCTCAATATAGATATCAAATTGTCTGAAAGGAATATGCTGAATTTTCTGTCTAATATCTTCAATTTTGTCATTAGAGTCATCTCTAAGGTATTTGTGCTTCTGTGGTGTTCTGTCTTATTCCTGGTAAGCTTTGCTATTGTACTGAATAAAAATCTAGGTTTATTTTGTAATATTCTATTAAGAGTTTAAAGATATGCTGAGCTAGCAGTAGTAAGATCCTTTCTATAGTTAAGAAGGCCCTCCTTCCATGCAATTTGGAATACTACCAGTTTAATTTGGCACCATTTAAGTTCGAATTTTCGAGCGGTCCGCTTTAAAGTGCGAGTGTGATCGTTATACCACAGGGTTATAGTTTTTTTTCTTTAGATGTTGCCCCACTTAAAAGAAAAATAATTAGAGTGTAGCAGAACATTGACTCTCAAGCATTCAGTCACCTGATCGAGCTTTGTGAGGTCAGACAATAAACTAATCAAAGTCAATAAATCTGGGAGATTTCAATAAAACTGTGTATAGTAGGTGGCGTGATTGTACACTTGAGGTGGTAGAAAAGAAGAGAAAGAAAGTGTATGGTGAAAGTCGTGTCACAAAGTGCATAAATTATGAATACGGCACATTTTAAATGAAATGAGGTAATGGTCTAAGTTCAGCATTTACTAACATAGAGATTGTGCCAGCTCCAGTAGACAGAGGCCAACCCTACGAGGATCCTGAGGCATCCAGAGATGGACCAGCT
>CM075029.1:10084972-10095873 GCA_037576675.1 Pangasius sanitwongsei | reverse complement strand
CCATTGTGGTGGTGTATAGAGCCAAAAATGTTAGAATTGTGTCGATGTCCCAATATTTATGGACCTGACTGTAAAACGTACCGCGAAAGCAACCCAAGAGCTTGGACATGGAATGTTCTTAAATGGCTGAGTCAGTCACCTGACCACATCCCAATTGAGCATGCTTTTCGCTTACTGAAGAAAAACT
The DNA here is from genome assembly GCA_037576675.1 of Pangasius sanitwongsei. NCBI lineage: Eukaryota > Metazoa > Chordata > Actinopteri > Siluriformes > Pangasiidae > Pangasius > Pangasius sanitwongsei. Next base: position 10,095,686 of record CM075029.1, on the reverse strand, counting down.
GAAGGTAGAAAGACCTATGAACAAGCAGCAACTGAAGGTGGCTGCAGTAAAGGCCTGGCAAAGCTTGTCAAGGGAGACACTCAGCATTTGGTCATGTCCATGGGTTCCATACTGCAGTCAGTGACCGGTTACTTTTGATCCTGTGAATGGAGGGACTATGTAAAAAATAACTGTAATTCATAAACGGTTAATGCAATTTTTTTGTTTAACCCCTTCAATTAAAGCTGAAAGCCTACATATCAATCACATCTTGATTGCTTCATTTCAAATCCCTTGTGGTGGTGTACAGAGGCAAAATTATGAAAATTGTCACTGTCCAGATGGACCTGACTGTATGTATGCATGTGTATGCTTTATATATATATATATATATATATATGTGTGTGTGTGTGTGTGTGTGTGTGTGTGTATGTATGCATGTGTCATAGGAAAAGGAAAGTACACCCTCCTTCAATTCTAGAGACATGGACAAATTTGTTGGTACTCTTCCACGAAAAAAAAAGAACCCACAATTTTCTCTGAAATAACTTGAAACTAACAAAAGTAATTGGCATCCATCATTGTTTATTCCTCTGATACACTCTTCCTGAGCAAACTGCTCCATTTGTCCAGTTCAGCTCTTTCCACAGATGTTCTATAGGACTCGGGGCTCATAGATGGTCTCTTAAGAATAGTCCAATGTTTATGCTCTTAGCCATTCTTCGGTGCTTTATCTGTGTGTTTTGGGTCATTATCCTGTTGGAGGACCCATGCCCTGTGACTGAGACAGAGCTTTCTGACACTGGGCAGTATGGTTTGCTCCATTGCCTTCATAGTCTTGAGATTTCCTTGTGCCCTGCACAGATTCAAGGCACTCCGTGCCAAACTTTTTCATCTGTGAACATAGGGCTGATGTGACTCACCAAAAAGCTCCAGTTGTGTCTCATCTGTCTAAGGGACATTCTCCCAGAAGCATTGTGGCTTGTTAATATGCATTTTAGCAAATTCTAGTCTTGCTTTTTTATTTTTCTTTCAACAGTGGAGTCCTCCAGGGTCTTCTTCCATTGAGCCCACGGTCGCTCAAAAAGCAACAGATGGTGCAACCTGACACCGATATACCTTGACCTTGGAGCTCAACTTGTATCTCTTTGGAAGTTTTCTTTGGATCTTTGTACCATTCGCACTATCCTTCTGTTCAATTTGGGGTCGAGTTTGCTCTTGTGGCAATATCCAGAGAGGTTGGCTACAGTCCAATGGACCTTAAACTTCTTAATAATATTTGTAATTGTAGTCACATTAACGTCAAGCTGCTTGGAGATGGTCTTATAGCCTTTACCTTTAACCTCCGGCCGGCTTGCCCCGCATCCTGCGTGTGAAAGGAGAGGCACAGGGAGGAAGAGGGCAGAGAGAAGGAGCAAGCAGGAAAGACAGCCAGAGGGAAAGAGAGGAGAGAGAGAGAGAGACAAAGAAAAATGGGTTCCCTGGTCCCCAGACATGCTGTCATCTGGTCTTCAGCTGGCTGGGAAGCAATCCCCCACAACCTCTTTTCAGTCAGACAGCAGCCGCACCTCTGCCCCTCTGGCGAACGGCAGCAGACCCACCATCCCCTTTTGAGGCAGACGGCAGCCGCACTTCCCTTTGTCCCCTGGCAATCGCTTCAGCACCACCGCTGCACTCTTCCTCGGCACCACGATCCTTCCACAGCAGTGAGGGCTCTCAGACAGCACATTCCTCCTCCCTCCTGGGTTTCAGCAGTAATGTAACAAACTCCCAAGATGGGCAAGGAGGAGGCAGGAACGAACTGAACACAAATGTAAATTTTAATCATAAACAGAGCTCAAACAACGTAAAACACAAACGTAGGTCACGTGCGTCTCTCCCTCTCTGGCATCTCCACCTGCTTTCTTATCTCTCTGTCCCACTGATTAGACCACTCAGCGCCAGACGTGCATCCTCACAGCCTGGCCACTCCCTCCTTGTCACATCACCATTCTACAGTGAGATGGATCGTTTACAAATGGAAAGCCTTCAAGACTTTTTGCCAATCTTCCCAGGAGTTGGTGTCCCAGCAAATTCAGTCCAAGGTCAGACCATTTAATACTCAGAGATATAAAGAAAAACACAAAAGCTAGGCCTCTGTAAGCACATGTTTATCTTCATGAGAAATGTTTATTTTCATGACAGCGCAATCAGGAAAAGACTGAACAAGTATGGCTTTCATGGAAGCATGGCTAGGAAAAAGCCCCTTTTCTCCAAAAAGAATATGGCAGCATGATTTACGTTTGCAAAATTGCATCTGAACAAACCACAAAAGTTCTGCAACAATATTCTCATCACAAACACCTCATACCAACTGTCAAGCATGGTCGTGGAGGGTGATGATTTGGGGTTGTTCTGCAGACAGAGGACCTGGGAAACTTGCACCCAAAATCAAGGTGCTGCAATGGTCAAATCCAAATTCAGACCTCAACTCTGTGGTGGGATCTTATGAGAGCTGTGCATAAACGAATGCCCTGAAACATCAGTGAACTGAAGAAATGTTGTAAAGAACAGTGGGCCAAAATTTCTCCAAAACAATGTGAGAGATTGATAAACACTTACAGAAAACAATTTTTTGAAGTTATTGTTGCTAAAGGTCATTCTACATGTTACTAAATTACAGGGTGTACTTATTTTTTCCCCACCTCGTTTCTGAATGTTTGTTTACTGTTTGAAAAAAAAATTACATTGATATTGAAATCTGTTGTTTTTTTGTTGTCACCTGAGGTTATTTGTTTGTATATAAAAGTTGGTGAGGACCACACAATTGTTAATTGGGCCCTGATGAATAAAAACCTAGAATTGAGGGTATACTTTCTTTTTCCCATTTTAAACACACACACACACACACACACACACCGATCACCCATAACATTAAAACTGCCAAAATAGCTCAGACCCATTGAGGCATGGACTCCACAAGACTTCTGAAGGTGTGCTGTGGTATCTGGCACCAAGACATTAGCAGCAGATCCTGTACAAGGTGGGTCCTCCATGGATCGGATTGAGATCTGGGGAATTTGGAGGCCCAGTCAATTCCTTGATCTCTTTGTCATGTTCCTCAAATCATTCCTGAACAATTTTTGCAGTGTGGCAAGGCACGTTATGCTGCTGAAAGAGGCCACTGCCATTAGGGAGTACCGAAGGGGTGTATTTGGTCTGCAGCAATGTTTAGGTAGGTGGTTCTTGTCAAAGTAACATCCATATGAATGTGAGGATCCAGGTTTCCCATCAGAACATTGCCCAGAGGGTCACACTGCTTCTGCCAGCTTGCCTTCTTCCCATAGTGCTTCCTGGTGCCATCTCTTCCCCAGGTAAGCAATGCACACTCACCCGACCATGAACATGATGTAAAAGAAAACATGATTCATCAGACCCGGCCTCCTTCTATTGCTCCACGGTCCAGTTCTGACCAGTTCACCAATTGCCCTTCCTTGGACCACTTTTGGTAGGTACTAACCACTGCATTTCAGGAATACCCCCCAAGACCTGCCATTTTGGAGATGCTCTGACCCAGTCATCTAGCCATCACAATTTGGCCCTTGTCAAAGTTGCTCAGATCATTACTTTTGCCCATTTTTCTTGCTTCCAACACATCAACTTTGAGAACTGTCTGTTCACTTGCTGCCTAATATATCTCACCCTTTGACAGGTGCCATTATTCTTCTGACATTGACATGCACCAGGAGGAACCCAGGGCCCACTGGACCAGCGTAAGGCCTGACAATGGCTCTGAGGATTTCATCCCAGTACCTAACGGCAGTAAGGGTACCATTGGCTAGCACATGGAGGTCTGTATGACCCTCCAAGGATATTCCTCCTGAGACAATCACTGACCCATCGCCAAACTGGTCATGCTGGATGTTGCAGGCAGCATAATGTTCCCCACAGCATCTTCATCTCATCCGTGAAGATAACGGGGCAGCAGTGGCGGACCTGCCAATTCTGGTGTTCTCTGGCATATGCCAGCTGTATAGTGCTGGGCTGTGAGCACAAGTCCCACTAGAGGACATCGGGCCCTCATGCAACCCTCATGGAGTCTGTTTCTGACAGTTTTGTCAGAAAAATGCACACGAATAGCCTACTGGAGGTCATTTTATCAGGCTCTGACAGTGCTCCTCCTCTTCTTCCTCACACAAAGGAGCAGATACTGGTCCTGCTACTGGGTTGTTGCCCTTCTTTGGCCCTGTCCAGCTCTCCTTGTGTAATGGCACGTCTCCCGGTATCTCCTCCATGCTCTTGAACCTGTGCTGGGAGACACACCAATCCTCAATTCAAGTAATATAACTAAACAAATAAAACCAGTCTTTTTAAAATGATCTGTACAATGTAATTAAAAAAAATCAGTTTCAAAAAGTAAATTTAAAAAATAAAATCAGTTTAAAGTGATTTTTTTTTGTTGTTTACATGCAATTGAGAAATTGACATGTTGACATTTCTTAATAAAGAACTGGATGTTTAATGGGGTGTCCTAATTTTTTCACATGACTGTATATATAATATATACACACATTACAAAACACATGATTTAAAAAAATCACAGTGTATAATATACAGATGCTTCTGTACTCACGTTTACAACCCACAGTCAGACCTGTTCCAGGATGATCTGTATCCAGACACAGCTGGACCAGATTGGGCCTTGGAAGCAGAGGAGTGGTTTGCGGGCAAGAACGGTGATCCTATCCTAATTTCCCTCAAGCATGGCTATGTCCCTGGCAAGAACCGTGACCTCAAGGTGGTCAAAAAGAATGTTCTGGACAACAAGTCATCCAAAAAGGTGGAGGAGATGTCAGTTCTTCAAAAGCCTGCGTCTCCTCAGCTCATTAGAGTAAGTATTTAGTAATGCGATCATGTAAAATCAACATTTAAATTATAGCTGCGAGCAGCAATTATCGGGGTTCAAGCACTTTAAGAACTTTAAGTGCATGCATAAAAATATATTATGTAATATTTAGCAAGCATGTAAGCACTTCATTTGGAGATGAAACAAGACAAGTTTAAGCAATTTCAGGTAATTTACCATAGAAATATAGTGTTTTAATTAAGATTTATAACTTGTAGTGCTACCTATTGCCCGATCTCTATAGAATTTTGCATGCTTCTTTTACATGCTTACCTAATTTCATGAAGTTCTGAGGTTTCATTTAGGAATTATAGGCTTTTGGGTACACTTGACAATGTTATAACCATCGAAAGACTAAAGTTCAACATTTTTTTTTTTATTGACGTAGGGAGTCCAGAAAATTGTACTACAGTCCAGAGAATTGTACTTGTTGAGGTTGAGTGAAAAACATAGGACTAGTTTACCACAAGTATTTTTTTTTAAAGAATCACAAATATTTAATGATTTGATTGACACCAGTGGTTCTTGAGGCAAAGTTGTTAAGTATTAGGAGGTCTAATATATTATATCAATAATGTGTGTGTTTGAAACATTGCAAAATATATAATCATTTATACACATGTAAAATGTGATAGAACCTCCTGGTGGCTGCACAATTCTTAACGCACAATTCAAATTGGCCGATACCCAAAATGGCCAACATACTAAAATGAGGTATCATTCAACTCTGTATGCCTCACTGAATCTAAAGATAACAGTTCCATAATTTTAGGGCAAATTATACAGAAGTTATAAGTAAAAATATAAAATCTTCATATTGCGTTAGCAGTAGGTGGTGCTGTTCCGAAACTGCTAATGTCGTTGACGCATTATATGTGAATGGTTTGGGCTATCAAAAATCTTTTAATAAATTATGATCTTCATTGTCTGATGATGATCTGAGAAAAATTAGGTGAAGTTCTGACAAACGGCCTATGAGGAGTGTGCAAAAGTAGGTTTTTCAAAAAATCCACAATGGTGAAAAATGTTTCTCCAACCAAGGCACATGTGAGTTTATAAACCCATGCAAATAAGTGCTGCACATCAAAGGTTTATATGAGCTTGACAATTACTGTAAGTGTACAAAGCATGTATACTTTAGAATGTTCTTTCCTCTTTTCTTGTGCAGAAAAATGAGGTGAAGTTGGAGGAGCTGCTCCGAGAAGTGAAATCACTCAGAGACCTGGTGACACTTCAGGACAGGCGAATCGCCAAACTCGAAGAGCAGATGGCCAAAGTGGCAATCTGAGGCACTGCTACAGCTCTGAGTCACCATGTCAGAATATGAAGAGATACATTTCAGAGGGCCAGTCACTGCCAAAAAAAAAAAAAAAAATCACAGTTCAACTTGATCATTCCTCTTGGTGATTTTTTTGTGTGACTACGACTTGAACCAACATTCCGATATGGACGTTATCATCTTGCCTCCCCTGAGCATTCATTAGCGAATAGCAAAAAACAGATGAATTTTGCTTTGTGTTGTTTTTTCATGGTCTAGTGTGTTTAACCGATAAATATTTTCAATTTTTAGATTTCATGATTTTCTTCCTTTTTTTTTTTTTTTTTTGGATTTTGTAAAGTTGTGATCCTTTGAACTTTTGCACCAAGTGCCAAGTCCCCTCGTGTTTTTTGTGAGTGTATCAGTATTACTCTTCTTTTATTTCTTTGTGCTGCCAAATGTGAGGTGCACCTGACCTGCCTATTGTGTTGCTTTTATTTTATTTTATCCTTTTTCTGGCTGGACTTTACACTGTCTGTTAATCTTTTCAAGACTGGACATTAGGAAGGTTTAGCCTCTCTCCGATAATCTCAGCTATACAGGTTAAATGTTACATTAATGTGGCACAGAAATTAATCAGAAATAAAGTGAGCATTAACTGAGGGTAAAAAAAGATCTAGCACAAACAAAAACACAGCAGGTAAAAGCAGCATTGAACAGGATGGTGCCTAATTGAGAAACACTCACCATATGCCACGATTTTTGCATTAATTCCTTGTTGCTCACTGTAGTGGATTTTTATTCCAAGCTATCACTATCAGGGTGTACTAATTACAATAAATGCATTACACTTAGATGATTTTGATATATTTATCAAGTTCTCCAAAAGCAATAAAGCAAAGGTGCTTGAGTGAGAATCTAAATTTTTTCACTGATCTAAATCTAATCTGTAGTTTCTTTTTACTGATAGGACCTTCAGCAGTTCATTTGCCTTATAACATATACATGTTAAGTTATAATATAAAATTAAAGCTGTAATCATTGGCCCCCTTAAGAAAAACAGTTTAAATACTGCTGCTACCTATTTGTTCATTTTAACTTCATTACAACTTACCTGCTTATTAATAGAGCTGTCCAGCCTCTTTGTTGATTTGAAATGTAAGTATAGTCAGGTCCATAAATATTTGGACAATGACAAATTTATTGTAATTTACATGTCTACCAAGTATATAGGATTTGATATTAAATGTAGGATGATTTACAGCACTCTTTATATGCCCCCCCCCCTTTTTTTTATTAATTGGACGGTTGGCTTCTCAGCTGTACCAATGCCAGGTGTGTGTTATTCCCTCATTTTTTTCACTTCCAAGTAGGCAGATATAAGGTCTAGATTTGATTTCAGGTGTGGCTTTTACATTTGGAATCTGTTGCTTTTAATTCTCAGTATAAAGTCCAAAACCCTGTCACTACCAGTGAAGCATGCCATCATTAGGCTGAAAAATCAAAATAAACATATCGTAGAGATAGCAAAAACATTAGGTGTGGCCACATCAACAATTTGGTATATTCTTAAACAGAAAGAAGATAGGCATATCTGTGTCAAAGTCAACAATCAAAAGAAGCCTTCTTCAGAGTAAAAACAGAGGGTTTACCACAAGATGTAAACCAGAGTTTCCCAAATCAAAATGCTTCAAAACTCACTGAACAGTGTTTTGCAATGTGGATGGACAGAGACATGAAGCATACTTCAAAAGAAACCCAAGACGTTCTTAAAGCAAACAAGTGGAATGTTCTGCAATGGTCAAGTCAATCACATGACCTTAATCCAATTGAGTATCCATTTCATTGCTGAATGCAAAACTGAAGGCAAAACACCCAAGATCAAGCAGGAACTGAAGACAGCTGTAGTAAAAGCCTAGCAGAGCATTACTAGGGAAGAGACCCAGTGTCTGGTGATGTCTATGGGTTTGAGTTATACCGTATACCATATAACCATATAACTTTTTAAAAGCTAATAATCTGCTTATATGGGAATAAGACACACCTGGTCATGGAACAGCTGAGCAGTCAACTGTCCAATTACTTTTGGTCTCTTAAAAAGCGATTTCCTACACCGTTCACCCAATGTAATGAACTAAATTAACACTGAAAGTCTGCACTTTGAGCTCATATTCATTATTTAATTTAAACCCCAATATAGTGTGGTAGACAGCTAAAAAAACAATAACTTTGTCCAAATAACTAAGGACTTGACTATATATACAAAAAGGCTGCAGTGTGTCCATGTGCTCTACCTTATGCACCATTTTCAAATCATCCTAGTCACATAATAGTAACAGACTCCTATTTTAAACCCACTTTTCTCTGAGCTGACATCTGAACTTGGTCTCCATGAAGCAGTGGCTACCAGCTGGCCCTCACCCTTGTAAATGATATGTAGTGGTGCCTCTTCTTGTATAACTGATTTTAGCCTGTCCCCCTCAACAGTTTCTGGCTGGAGCTCAACCGACATTACCCTGAACACTTATGTGTCCTAAACCATCTTGTGCATGCATTCCAGGTTTCACTAAAACAAGAGTCTACACTCACAATAAACCATGTTCATATTATGTTATGGATTCAGCTGTGTGATGTATTCAGCTTTGATGACTGTGCCTTGCCTTTAAATGCAATAACATTAGTAATTGTCAAAGTAGCTTTTTAACAGCTTATTCATGAAAATGAGGAAAGCAAATGGGAAAAATATCATCAGTAGACTACAGATACAGGTCCCAGACTAATGTATTTTGAGCTGGTGTTATTCTATCATTTACACCGATCAGTCATAACATTATGACCACCTGCCTAATATTGTGTTGGTCCCCCTTTTGCTGCCAAAACAGCCCTGACCCGTCAAGGCATGGACTCCACTAGATCCCTGAAGGTGTGCTGTGGTATCTGGCACAAAGACGTTAACAGCAGATCCTTTAAGTCCTGTAAGTTGCAAGGTGGGGCCTCCATGGATCGGACTTGATGGCCAGCACACACCCCACAGATCCATCCAAGTCAAAACCTTGAACTCTTTGTCATGTTCCTTGAACCATTCCTGAACAATTTTTACAGTGCAGGGCGCATTATCCTGCCAAAAGAGGTCACTTCCATTAGGGAATACTGTTGCCAGGAAGGGGTGTACCTGGTCTGCAACAATGTTTAGGTAGGTTGTATGTGTCAAAATAGCATCCGCATGAATGCCAGGACCCAACGTTTCCCAGCAGAACATTGCTCAGAGCATCACATTGCCTCTGCCAGCTTGCGTTTGTACCATAGTGGATGCTGGTGCCATCTCTTCCCCAAGTAAACGATGCACACGCACCCGGGCTTCCACATGATGTAAAAGAAAATGTGATTTATCGGACCAGGCCACTTTCTTCCATTGCTCCATGGTCCAGTTCTGATGCTCACCTGTCCATTGTAGGCACTTTTGACAGTGAACAGAGATCAGCATGGGCAATCTGTGGCTACACAGCTTTTCAGCAATTTGTGCTACCGTCAGACCAGACAGACTAGCCTTCAATCCCCACGTGCATCAGTGAGCCTTGGGCGCCCATGACCCTGTTACTAGTTCACCGGTTGTCCTTCCTTGGACTACTTTTGGTAGGTACTAACCACTGCATACCGGGAACACCCCACAAGGCCTGCCGTTTTAAAGATGCTCTGACCCAGTCATCTAGCCATCAATTTGGTCGTTATCAAAGTCTCTCTAATCCATGCCCATTTTTCCTGTTACCAACTTCGAGAACCGACTGGTCACTTGCTGCCTAATATATCTCAGCCCTTGGCAGTTGCTATTGTAACAAGATAATCAATATTATTCACTTCACCTGTCAGTGGTCATATTGTTATGGCTGATCGGTGTATCTCTTTACAGTTTTTTGTCTTCTTGTAATTTAGTCTTGGCCAATTCCCACCAACCAGTTAGGCTTCCTTATCATACAACAGCTACCTACTGGGGTCATGAGATAGACACATGAAGCCAGCCAACCGAATTTTTTCGAACTATTGCTCATGCTGCATCAAGAGGCGGTGTAACACACTCGGAGCAAAGGTGGACTCCAGGCCCTTGAACTCTTGGCCATGGATGGCTGTGACATCGTTGGGATTCGAATTGTCAGGATTTGAATAGCTATATAGGGTGAATGCTCTTCAGTTGCTCCACTTGGGAGCCCCTCTATAATTTTTTTTTAACCATAATTTAGTCTGAAAGCTCTAAGGACCACTTCAAGCTAAATATTTCCTGCAGTGTGGTTGTAGAGAGTGTAAACTATGCCTAAAATTATGTTCAGATTTTTAGGCAGCAAGTTGTATGACACTTGTAGTTTGTCTATTGTGGGCGTGTAGTGACGCTACTGTTGTTGCTTGTAGGCGTGGCCTGTCCTGTGTTTTTTAATTACAATGAGAAATGGTAGTGTGTGTGTGTGTTATATATATATATATATATATATATATATATATATATATATATATATATATATATATATATACGGTCAGGTCCATAAATATTGGGACATCGACACAATTCTAACATTTTTGGCTCTATACACCACCACAATGGA
>CM075029.1:10070105-10084872 GCA_037576675.1 Pangasius sanitwongsei | reverse complement strand
ATATATATATATATATATATATATATATATATATATATATATAGTTATTTAAAGCTAGCTAGTTAAACATAAATTAAATAAATGCACTAAAGTGTGAAAAGGGGGTTGTTTGAATTATGTTATGCGCTTGACTGCGTACTAGCTTCGTTACCAGTGCAAGCCAAGGTGTACACTATGTACACTCACCAGAGGCACCAACTAGCTTTTTTTGTAATGTCTCTATACACAGTTATAACAACAGTTATTCATCTTAAAGTTTTTCTTCCATTTTTCAATTCAATTCAATTTTATTTGTATAGCACTCTTAACAATGAACATTTTCACAAAGCAGCTTTACAGAAAAATATAAATACAAGATATAAAATTAAAATTTATACATTTATAAATTTATCCCTAATGAGCAAGCCAGAGGAAAAACTCCCTGAGGAAGAAACCTTGAGAGGAACTTGACTCAAAAGAGAGCCCAGCGGATAGTGCAACTATAAATAATTCCCTTCTATAACTGTACTACATGGTCAAATGTGCAATTGTGTAACTAGGAAATTCCTCATAGTTTTCACATTAAGTCAATTTTGTTGACGTTATCAAACTGTTCAGTGATGGAAACTTGAGTGCAAAACTGTTTGTGGCAAGTGCAGTTCAAATCCATCTTCAGCGTTTCTAAGTGGTACCATCCACAGAAATCTCATGTATCTTTATCCTGTCCATATAGGGCTATCCTCAGCAGCAGCGAGTGGTTTCCATGAGATGAGCACTCCAACCAGAAGTAGGGCATCAGGCTGGATCAGGCATGCATTTTTGTCAAACAGTAAATGAGAACTAATTGCAAAATGTCAGACCACATATGCCATTGGATTGATCTGAGAAATCATTTGAGCCAATAGTTTGGATTTGTCACTTTAAATAATTTCATAGAATTAAAAAAAATTTAAATTCAAATGTCACTTGCCACTGTCACTGAAATTACAGCTCTGTCACACAATGTACATAGAAACAAGCAGTTGCAGAATATATAAAACTTTATTTTTAGTCAAAGTAACACTTTTTTCATGTTTTAGTAACAATTCTTAAAACTTAATGATTAAGGGTTCAACAATTAATGCAGTAGGAATAAAGAAACAATGCCCCAATTATAGCTCAAGGCTAAAATAGTGATTACATTTCAGTGTGGCATTAGTGAAACACAATGCATCAGGGCAATTCTGAACCAAGTCAGTGTATAATTCCTAAAAAAAAAAAAAAACTGCTGCTGGTTTTTCACTGAGAGATCAAGCAGAGCAATGCAATGCAATGCAGGTTTTGCTTTTCAGTATGAAACATTTTCTGTATGTCAAGAAAATACAGTTTGTGTATTGTGTATTTCACATAAACAGAATCATACAGTGAAATGCAGCTGCATGTATTACTTTTAATGGTGGATAATATTCACTTCTGACATGCATTCAACATTTAATATTTAAAAAGCAATCTCTGCTCATTGTTTATCATTGAAGAGAAAAAGCAACATGAAAGCAAGTCAATGAAGCAATACTGCCTGTGTTGTACCGATGCACTAGCACCATAGAAATAATATTATATTGCACAGATTGAACTTTGAATGATGGCATGAAGAGAGAAATCACAATACCTGAAAAGTTAAAACTGGGGAAATAAAAGTGGATGTAAAATATGTTAAACATATTAGTGAAACATATTACATCAAACTTAGTAGTAGTTTAATAATGCTTGTCAAGTTTAGCAGTAAGGTGTGCATGTGTAGTCTACTGATTTAGTGCAGCTTAGATAAAGTTTGTCATTAATTTTAATATTTTAAATTTGTTACTGTAATTAGTACAAGGAATAACTATTAAATTATTTGGTTATCAAAAAATAGTTGACAGATTAGACAAAATTCTTTGTTGCAGCCCAAAACAGAACTCAACAAAGCCATTTGAGGCATGCACATAGGAAAAAGGAAGTACACCCTCTTTCAATTCGATGTTTTTCTTCATCAGGGTCTAAACAACAATTGTGTGGCCTTTACCTCAACAATAACCTCAGATGACCAAAAAAAAAAAAACCCCAGCAGATTTCAGTATGTAGTCATTTTTCCCCCAAAATGTAAACAAACATTCAGAAACCAGGCAGGAAAAAATAAGTACACTCTATAATTCAGTAACATGTAAAATGACCTTTAGCAACAATAATTTGAAATAAATGTTTTCTGTATGAGTTTGTCAGTCTCTTACATCATTCTGTAGAAATTTTGGCCCACCATTCGTTACAACATTGCTACAGTCCATTGATGTTTGAGGGCATTCAGTTATGCACAGCTCTCATAAGATCCCGGACCAGAATCTCAATGGGGTTGAGGTCTGAATTTTGACTTGGCCATTCCAATACCTTAATTTTTCTTTTCTTCTTTAGCCATTCAGATGGCGATTTGCTGGTGTGCTTGGGATCACTGTCCTGTTGCGTGCCCCAATTTCGGCTCAGCTTAAGCTGCTGGACAGATGACCTCATATTTATCTCAAGAATATTCTGGTATAAAGTGGAGTTCATCATTGTATCAATGACTGCAAGTTTTTTAGGTCCTGTGGCTGTAAAACAAGCCCAAATCATCTCCACCGCCATGCTTGACAGTTGGTATGAGGTGTTTGTGGTGATATGCTGTGTTCGTTTTTTTGCCAAACATGGCCCTCTGCATGATGCCCAAATGATCTCCACCTTGGTCTCATCAGTCCAAAGGATAATATTCCAGAACTCTTGTGGTTTGTTCAGATGCAATTTTGCAAGCCCAAGTCGTGCCACCATATTCTGTTGGGAGAGAAGGGCTTTTTTGGGCTTTTTCCTAGCCACCCTTCCATGAAAGACACATTTGTTCAATCTTTTTCTAATTATGCTGTCATGAACATAAACTGAATGTGATTACAGAGGCCTGTAGTCACATGATGTAGCTCTTGGGCTTTTCTTTATATTTCTGTGCATTAAATGGTCTGACCTTGGACTGTATTTACTTGGATGCCCACTCCTGGGAAGATTCACAATGGTCTTGAAGGCTCTCCATTTGTAAACAATCCTTCTCACTGTAGAATGGTGAATTTCAAAGTGTTGAAGGTGGCCTTATAACCCTTCCCCTTGCCATATTTTTTTTGGAGAGAAGGTGCTTTTTCCTTGCCACCCTTCCATGAAAGCCATACTTGTTCAATCTTTTTCTGATCCTGGCAGGGCAGAACTGAGCAAGGGACCTCAGATCTTCATTGACCATGCTGAGAAGAGCTACTGCTGAGTCTGCGATGTCTGGCTCAGCCACCTGCTCTGCCTGAAAAAAAATGATAGTATTTTATGGATGCTCCATCAAGTAAAATAGTACATGAAAAACTAAAATTATATGTATGAAAACTTACATTCCAGGTCTTAAAAAACACCCAAAGTCATCTTCACAGATGTAGACAAAGAACAGCAGTATGTCGGTGGTTCACATCAAATTGCTCCTGTAAAATGAGAGAAGATGAAGTTAGAGATGACAGAGAGAGGGTTGTTGGGGAGGGGGTGAGAAAAGCAGGGTGAGATTGGGAGAGAGAGAGAAAGAAGAGGAAGTCCATGCAGCCTTCTGCCTGTAGATAGGCATTAGTTATGGTGTATGTTTGCTCAGCTCTGTGTAGAACCTGCTCCTGCTCCGTTGCCATTTGTAATTCTATAGAATTCTGCACAAATCTGAACATACAAACATACAGACAAATGCATAAAACATAAACAATGTTTACAGTAAAAACCTCTACCCAAAGCAGTTTCTGTACCCCATTCACTTCAGTTGTTTTTACAATGATGCTGTCAATGAATTTCTGTTTACAAGGAAATTCTCCCAGTACAGAGATAGCATCAATGGACCATATATGGATAGCATCAATGGACCATATATGGATTAACAATATGGATTAACATTAAAATGATGTCACAGTTGTGTATTGCTTTAAGGCAGAAAATGGAGTGAGTGGCAGACACACAAATACACATAGGAGGAAAAAAAAAAACACACAAAAACATGCATTTAAGAAAATGTACCCGTGACATTGAGGGGCAGGACAGTTCTCCAGAAAATCATTGATTGGTTGGATTGGTTTGTCTACAATGACTACAATTTGTCTACAATTTGTCTGTTTGTGACACAAAGCAAACATAGTTTGCATGAGCCTCTCTATAACTTGTAGATTTCTCTCTGCCTTTGATACTTACTCTACTATTTGCAATCTCAGTTGTCCCAGACTTAACGCATCCTGTCCTTTTGGGAAGTTTGGTAGGTAATTCACCTCAGTTTGAGGGGTTCTGATATTGGAATGGGGTGAGACTCTGTCTGGGTTACTCCACTTTCCAGAGTTAACAGCCACTTCCTCACATGTTTGCTGCAGTAGTTAACCATCTTAAATTTTAAGCTTGTCTTCCAGCCCTACCATCCACAGTGACTTCCTGGTTCTATATGGCAGGGGTGCTTGGTAAGAAGAGCCTCAGCAGCTTTATCCACTTCTTGATCACCAGGGTAAGCCTTAAAACTGTGCATGGTCTTGGCTATTTTTCAAAGATGTCATGTTTGCGGGCTTTTGTTAATCCACAATTCTGATAAGCTGTGTTACCAGCTTCAAGGCAGTATTCAACATCATCATAAAAAAAAGAGGTACCGGGAATATGTAAGGCCAAGTCTGTATATGTGCCAGGGCACAGGGAAGTAAGTCTGTGTCTGAGGTTTCAGTTGAGCTGCCATCACACTCTCAGTACAGCTTTCTGTGGCAGTTCTGCAATGTCTGTTTAGACGTACAATTCTCCCCCACCTACATATTGCAGTGAGAAGTCAAAATCAAGATTTGAATTTCTCTTGCATCATGGCAATCAGCTCCTCAACTAACATGGGGCATGTATGAGCAATATCTGTGGCCAAAAAACTCTTAATAAAATCCTCACAACAAATTGATGTTGACCATCTCCTTGTAAAAATTATGGAAATTCAGGTCATGGTTTGCTTTAGTTCTCAGAACAAAATCAGTCTCAGAAATATCATGGGACTGAGACTGGTCTTGAGCCAGGCAGAACCTGCACACATATCTTTAAGGATTGAACAATATCTGCAAATCCATGAGCTGCAATATTATCTGTAGCAACACAAAGAACAGTGCTTTTGATAGACTGACCAAGAGTCTCAATGAACACACCATAATGTTCTAGTGTCTTGCTCCAAGTACAGTAGCCACAACTCTGGAGATCAGGTACTTTACATAACACTACAGGCTGTATTACGTGCAAAGCTGATCTGTATTTTCTAGCCATATCAGAAAGAACCTAGTACAGTGAGCAGAGTTTGTGTATTTTCCTTGAATTACCTGAAGGATTTGCAAGTTCGATCTCTCAATGTACAACTTAAATGGTAATTTCAGCTCATGTGATAATGACAACAGCTCATTTTCTTGAAAGTATGAACCATCTCAATGATTTGTGTATTGTCTTGGTTGAGAGCAATACGTTTCTTGAATTCTGTCAGTATGTTTAAACAACTCCTGAATCATAGGAAGTATAGACACACACAGCTGTATGTTCAGTCTTAATGATGTACTGAGAAGGCATAACCATAGGATAGTTTCTCTACGCTTATTGGATGATAATTAGGCACCTTTAGCAGTCGCACTGACAAAAATATTACTGTCCATAATAACCACTTCATCAAGAGCTGTTTCACTTACAGTGACACAATGTCTCTGTAACACCTCACTTACAGTCTGACCTTGGACTGAATTTGCTTTGACATTCACTCCTGGAAAGATTGACAATGGTCTTGAAGGCTTTCCATTTGTAAACAATCCTTCTCACTGTAGAATGGTGAATTTAAAATTGTTTGAAGATAACCTTATAACCCTTCCCAGACTGATGAGCAGCAACAATTGCTTCTCTGATGTCATGGCTGATATCCTTGGCACGATGTAGACACATACCTGAGTGCTCCAAAACACCAAACTGCCAAAAGTTCTGCTTTTATAGATGTAGTCACACTTCTTGATGATGAACTAATCTTGTGCAGCTCATAGTAACCTGGCTGCTAATTACTCTCTTAATGATTGTGGAAGTAGGAAGGGTGTACTTATTTTTTTCCCCCTAGATGGTTTCTGAATGTTGTTTTACTTTTTGGGGAAAAAATGAATACATATTGAAATCTGTTGTGTTTTTTTTTTTATTGTCACCTGAGGTAATTTGTTTATAGAAGTTGGCGAGGATCACATAATTGTTATTTAGGTCCTGATAAAAACATAGAACGAGGTATACTTTCTTTTTTCCATTACTGTATATTCTGTTCGAGAAGAGGTCTGGACAAAAGAAACATCTGACTAATATGCTCCACTATCTCCTGTGCAGCCATGTCTGACACATGAAGAATGGCCTGCATCTTTATAAAAAAAAAGATGCTAAATTGCAATTGTCATTTTTAATTGGTTAGTGACACAAAGACTATCGTCTGCATCCAGTATGTCTACACCTCCGGATAAGTTTACACAATCGTCTAGGCTTAGAACTTAATCATCAGCAGAGACATCATTAAAGAGAGCTGCACGAGAATGGACTCCATGTGTCCTGCTTTTGTGAGCATTAAAGGATGAGTACACATTAGTGCTATAGCCACAATTCTTATATGAACATGATATCATTTCATGGATCCTTAAATGCACTCTTAAATGACCAAAAAGTGTTTTCTCTGAAACAAATTTTATGAAACCACATAAACAGCAAGTATACACTGCCTGCACTCCTTGCCTTCCTTGACCTGCATCCCCTCTAGCTCTCTCCTGTGAAACCAGGATACATGAATTTTGAGTGCAGTGAATGATAGAAATGTGCAAATGCATGAATATTATAGACATGGCAAAGGACTGTCTTTTGAAAAAAAAAATGGTTATGCTACAAACAATAGTGCCTGAGCCTACGTATCTGAAAAGGCACTGTATAGCCTGCATTTCCTTTCAATGAGCCAATAAGCATGTGTTAGTATAAACCAAGTTGTGAAGAAATTACCAGACACAAAATTCCTATCAGGTATTTCTACACAACTGGACTAACTTCCTTAATCTAAACAACTTCTTAAACCAAGCCACATGAAGCACTTAAAAAATAATTAACTGGGTTTTCAGACATGTCTAAAATTTTTACCTGTAGCGTAGAACTCAGGGACCATGTTACAAGTGCACATTCCAAAATAAAATAAAATAAAATTTAAATAAATAAACAAACAAACAAACTGCTCATCATCTTCATCACAAATGATCACATACCAATCAGAACGAGTTTGGGCTGATCATTTTAAATACTGAAATTAAGTGGGCATTTGGTATAACTAAGACTGGGTATGTGAATTGTTCATACTAAATAATGATGTGCATGAGCACTGACTTGGTATATCACAAACGTACCTATTAAAAATCATTGCACATGTATGTGGCAAAATTCAGCTTTTTTCAAAATATGAAATACGAAAGTAACTTTTGATACAACTGAATATTGTGAAATACTTCGCAAAATTGATTTTGCTTTGTTCACGAAAACAGGAAGGTGTGCTGCGCAGAGAATTTGCACACTTGACATTCAATGTCAATTTGTGGACTTGTACTCAACTGCAAAATTAATTTACTTGTAGTGTAATACAATGTATAATTGTATTGTAATACAATACAATACAATCATATAGTGACAACTTCAGACTAATCCCGGTGAACTTGCAAAAATGAAGTATGCAGGCAAGAAACAAGAGTTACCCAACCTAGCTAGCTAATCAGCAAAACTGGCTCGAGCAATTCCTAACAATTCTGAGATATACACTCTCACTCCACTTTAATAGGAACACCTGCTCATTTCACAATCAGAATAATTTTATTCGCCACATACATGTACATGTATTAGTAATTTTTCATGGTGTTTGGTCACAACACAATACATTCAACACACGTCACAGACATCACAACAATTACCATTCTATTGTACAAATATTGCACCTTAAGCGAAAATTATGGAAGTATTTTCCAGACTACTTTCAAAACTAATTGCAAATTGTATTTGCAATTGCATTTTCTATTTGTGGATGCATAAATTGTGACATAATTCAAATGCAAATGCAGTCTGAGCCGGAAAGAGAATTGATTAGTTCATCTCTCGAGTCTTTCGGAAAGACTCGAGAGATGAACTAATCAATTCTCTTTCCGGCTCAGACTGCATTGGTTAAGCTCATGGGGCGGTCACGTGATGAACGAACGACTCAGACCCGAAGACTTGTCAGATAAGAGGTGAAGTGAGCTAATCATAGACTAAACAATGAATTAACGTTTTCTGTTTCTTATAGCATTATAGTTTTGTCTTGTTTGTAGTGTGATCGTTTGCGTAAGTAGTAGATGTGTTAGGGAAGTAACACGTAACATTTTAATTATATTTTGCTAAAATGAACAAAATGAACGAAATGACTCGAAAAAAGATTCGTTCATTTTGCTGAACGAGACTCAAAGGTCCGAGTCGTTAAAATGATCCGAACTTCCCATCACTACTTCACATGCCCCACATTCCGTATGTTCCCAACCTTCCCAATATTCTTCACATCCCCCATGTTTCCCACATTCTTCACATTCTGCATGTTTCTAACATTCCCCAAGTGCCCACATGCCCCAGGTTCCCCATGTTCCCCTAATTACCTATATCCTCCACAGTACACATACTGCCCATCTTCCTCTTATTCTCAGTGTTCCCCATGTGTTCCCCAGTGTTCACTGTGCTACCCAGATTCCCAACATTCCCAATGTTCTCCACACTCCCCACATTCTGCACTTTCCCCATATTCCCAACATTTCCCACACTTCCCACATTCCTCATGTTCTCCACATTACCCACATATCCCATGTTCAACATTTCCCACATTCCCTATATTACCCACAGTCCCCAAGTTTCCCACATTCTCCACATTCCACACATTACCCAAGTTTGCCATGTTCTCCACACTCCCCACATTCTCTGTAATCCCCAGGTTCACCATGTTACCCGCATTCCCTGTGTAAGCCACATTCTCCCTCTTCCCCACATTCCCAGTGTTCCCCACATTCCCTGTGTTCTCCAAATTCCACACGTTCCCTGTGATCTCCTTGTTACACACATTATCGGTGCTACCCACATTCCCAACATTTCACACACTCCCCATATTCCCCATGTTCCTCATGTACTCCACATTCCCCATATTCACAACATTTCCTATGTTCTCAACATTCCCCCCATTCCCCATATTACCCACATTCCCCATGTTCTCAACATTCCACATGTTCTAGACATTACCCAAATTTCCCACATTCACCACATTCCCTAAGTTTCCCCATGTTTCACATGAGAACACGTGTTCTCCATATGCCACATATTCCCTGTGATCCCCATGTTCCCCGCATTTCCCACGTTCCCCGACATTCCCTGTGTTGTCCACATTATAAGCTTTCCCTGTTATCCCGATGTTACCCACATTCCACACAATCTACACATTCCCTATGTACCCCACCTTCCCCTTCTTCCTTACGTATCCCACATTCCCCACGTTCAGCAATACTTGCACAAGTTTTGAGCTGTCTTAGACTTTTACATCCTGTGCCTTTTTCCTCAGCTCATTTGCTCTACCACAATCTCTCATTTAAACCTACCACATCTTTATGTGTCTGATTTCAAGTCAAGTCGAGTCGAGCTTTATTGTCCTCCTGCTACATGTGTGAACATATAGTGGAACGAAATGTCGTGTCTCGCAGGACCATGGTGCTACATACAAGTTAAAAATAAATATGAAAATAGAAGTGTAAGAAAAACAATTAAGTTGACTGGTGTCTTTTGTGACTCATCCTAATTTTCCTCCCTGTCCATGTCATTCTCTCCTTCATCATCCCCATCATCACCATCACCCTTTCTCTGACCTTCCAGTGGTCTTCAGAGTCCAGTTCATTGTACAGCACCTCTCTGCTGGTCATCAGGTTCTGGCGGCGAATCTCGCTGGTGCGCTGCTCCCACACTGACTTAGGAGGCTTTGAGTTCTTCTGCTGTTCCTTACTGAGAGACACAGAACCCAGCATTTTATCCACTCAATGCCTTCTGGGTAACTTGTGCTCCTAAAATCTACAGTGATGTGGACTTGAGTCCTTATCTAACATTCATCTAACGCTCATCTAAGAAACTTTCATTAAACCAATAAAGATCTGAACAATGGCCAAGGGGACTTAAGCAAGTGAACAGTGAGAGGTGAAGTGAACAAGGGAAAGAGTTTAGAGCAGAATTGGAAGAGAACTGGATCACAAAAAAACAACAGCACACAGCAGGATTAATATGTCTCTACAATCAGCTGAGTAATTACTGTGTAAGCTCATTAAGATTTATTTGCATAATTATGCATATTTAGAAAGCCTGTGTGTCAGGGGTGTCTTGTAAGTGAGCAAATCTGTTAACTTACAGTTATAAATTTTCATACAGCCGGCTGGTTTGGTGTGTGTGTGTGTGTGTGAGAGAGAGAGAGAAAGAGAGAGACTCACGCAGCGATAGAGAGGTTCGCAGCAGAGAGTGGGCTGACCTCAGCAACCTCTTTAGCTTTCTGGAGAGCGATTTTCTGTGTGGTGGCTTCTTCTTCTTCCTGCTCATCCTGGAATAAACAGGAACACACACAGAACACATGTTCTAAAAAATACACCAAATCACCATGGAGACATACACAAACACACACACTCACATTAACAAGCAAAGCTGCACACGCACACACACACATGCACACACACGTACCTTGGTGAGTTCCTGAGCATTAGCCAGGTTATCCACAGCGATGGCCAAGAACACATTCAGCAGCGTGTCTGACATCAGTTAAGGTATTTCTCTTTCAAACACATGCTGTGTGTGTGTGTGTGTGTGTGTGTGAGTGTGTAGGTCATTGTGTGTGACTGTGTGAAGGATACAGTTACCGAAAAGCGTGAGTACGATGAAGAACACAGAGGAGATCATTCCCTTGTGTACACCCCCCTGAGATTGGATCCCATCATACATCACCACGTTCCAGTCCTCACCTGTCAGGATCTAACACACACACACACATACACACAAAATGACAGATTGCATTTTGTGAAATTTATAAAAAAAAACACACACTCACGCACCTCCCTCACCTGAAATACAGTCATGATGGCTGCAGGAAAGGTGTCAAAGTTTGTAGGAGGAGTTCCCTGGTCAAAGTTAAACCTGAAACATACCCAGAGAAAAACACACACACACACACACACACACAGAACTGCATATGGCTGCATGGCATAACAGTGTAACTAAATATTGGGAAAAAAATCTAGTGAATATCCAAAAAAAAAAAAAAACCTGTCCATCCCAAATTGGAGCTGTCATGGCACCTCCTTTCATCTCACATGCTACCTTCCTGAACTGTGGACATCAGTGATGTTTGTCTCTCGTTCATCTTCCTTCTTCAGGGTGCATATGCACAAATCATGCACATGATGCTCCATTCCACATCTGAATGTTTATAAGCTCGAGCATCTGACTTATTCATTCAGTATTCAGTCTGGTGATCTTTGGTTCCTGCTCAGGTTTAAAACTCCCGTGCTCTATCTGAGTCAGTTTGTCTTCTGCTTTAGCCATTGGCTTGCTCAGTGTGTGTTTAGGTCAAACCACTGAGCACACCTTGACCCTGGTCAGCTGTTGCACTAAAAGCCAATATCAAAAATTCCACGTTATCTCTGAGCTCCTAGAAATGGATCAGAATCGAAGCTCATACAAGAAAAACGTGATGTTTCTGAGCTTAAAGAAGGAAATGTTTCTGTGAGTTTCTACACTCAATTTACCTGCAACTTACTCACTCTGACAGTGTGTGTGTGTGTGTGTGTGTGTGTGTGTGTGTGGTACTTACTGTCCCCCAAACAGCTGCATCCCCAGAAGGGCAAACACCACGATGAAGAGGAAGAGGAGGAAAAGAAGGCTGATGATGGACTTCATTGAATTCAACAGAGACACTACCAGATTACGCAGAGAAGCCCAGTACCTGAGAGAGAGACAGGCAGAGAGAGACAAGCAGAGAGACAGACAGGCAGAGAGAGACAGACAGAGAGACAGACAGGCAGAGACAGACAGGCAGAGAGAGACAGGCAGAGAGAGACAGACAGAGAGACAGACAGGCAGAGACAGACAGGCACAGACAGACAGGCAGAGAGAGACAGGCAGAGAGAGACAGGCAGAGAGAGAAAGGCATAGACAGACAGGCAGAGAGAGACAGGCAGAGAGAGAGAAACATGCAGAGAGACAGACAGGCAGAGAGAGAGACAGGCAGAGAGAGAGAAACATGCAGAGAGACAGATAGGCAGAGAGAGAGACAGGCAGAGAGAGAGAAACAGGCAGAGAGAAACAGGCAGAGGGAGACAGGCAGAGAGAGGCAAGCAGAGAGAGGCAAGCAGAGAGAAACAGGCAGAGAGAGAGACAAGCAGAGAGACAGACAGGCAGAGAGAGACAGGCAGAGAGAGAGACAAGCAGAGAGACAGACAGGCAGAGAGAGAGGCAAGCAGAGAGACAGACAGGCAGAGAGAGACAGGCAGAGAGAAACAGGCAGAGAGAGAGACAGGCAGAGAGAAACAGGCAGAGAGAGAGACAGGCAGAGAGAAACAGGCAGAGAGACAGACAGGCAGAGAGAGAGACAGGCAGAGAGAAACAGGCAGAGAGAGAGACAGGCAGAGAGAAACAGGCAGAGAGAGACAGGCAGAGAGACAGACAGGCAGAGAGAGAGACAGGCAGAGAGAAACAGGCAGAGAGAGAGACAGACAGAGAGAGAGACAGGCAGAGAGAAACAGGCAGAGAGAGAGACAGGCAGAGAGAGACAGGCAGAGAGAAACAGGCAGAGAGACAGACAGGCAGAGAGAAACAGGCAGAGAGAGACAGGCAGAGAGAGACAGAGAGAAACAGGCAGAGAGAGACAGGCAGAGAGAGACAGAGAGAAACAGGCAGAGAGACAGGCAGAGAGACAGAAAGTTGAGATTTAGTCAGCGTGGTCCAGCCAAAGAGAGGGACACTGAAATTTCCTCTACTAGCTGTTAAGTCTTTCATAAAGACAAAGTGAGAGTGAAACACACTGCACTAAACACGCTGCACTAAACATGCTACACTAAACACGCTGCACTAAACACGCTACACTAAACACGCTGCACTGAAGTGAACACATTACACTAAACACGCTGCACTAAACACGCTGCACTAAACATGCTACACTAAACACGCTGCACTGAAGTGAACACATTACACTAAACACGCTGCACTAAACATGCTGCACTAAACACGCTACACTAAACACGCTGCACTAAACACGTTACACTAAACATGCTGCACTAAACACATTACACTGAACACGCTACACTAAACACGCTGCACTGAAGTGAACACATTACACTAAACACGCTACACTAAACACGCTGCACTGAAGTGAACACATTACACTAAACACGCTACACTAAACACGCTGCACTGAAGTGAACACATTACACTAAACACGCTACACTGAAGTGAACACATTACACTAAACACGCTACACTGAACATGCTAAACTGAAGTTAACTGACAATTGAACACTCACTTTGTAACTTTGAAGATCCGGAGCAGTCTCAGAGCTCGCAGTACACTGATCCCAAATGAAGTGCCAGGTTTTATCACTGCCCAGATCACCTCAAATATACTGCCGACAATCACCTAACACAAACACACACACACATTAATTTATTCAAATTCCATGACAACAGAACACCTTAAAGAACCTCAGTGTGGCACAAACCAGCTACTTCAGAAGGATACAGAGACACAAAGAGCGAGACAGAGAGAAAAAGAGAAAGTGAGACAGAGATAGAGAAAGAGACAGAAAGAGAGAGAGAGACTTCAATTCAATTAATTTTTATTTGTATAGCGCTTTTAACAATGGACACTGTCACAAAGCAGCTTTACAGAAATATATAAATTCATAATATAAATTTTAAATTTATGAATTTATCCCTAATGAGCGAGCCAGAGGTGACAGTGGTGAGGAAAAATTGAGATGATATGAGGAAGAAACCTTGAGAGGAACCAGACTCAAAAGGGAACCCATCCTCATCTGGGTGACACCGGATAGTGCGATTATAAATCATTCCCTTCTATAACTGTGTACTACTTGGACAAATAGTGCAATTGTGTAACCAGTAAATTCATTATAGTATTCACATCAAGTCTATTTGGTAATCAACTGTTCACTGATGGAGACTTGAGTGCAAAACTGTTCATGGGAATTGAAGTCTGTTCATATAAAGTCCAAAGCCATCTTCATGGTTTCTAAGTGGTACCATCCTCAATAAACTCATGTCACTTTAGGGGCCATCAGCATGTGGGCCATCAGCAGCAGCAGTGAGTGATTTCCAAGTGATAGGAACTCCAACCAGAAGTAGGGCATCAGGATGGATCAGGCAGGTCCGGAGCAGAAGGGGCCAGGATCACTGGTATCTCAGGAGTAGCATGTGTAGCTCGACAGAGAGAGTGAGTGAGAGAGAGTGAGAGAGAGTGAGAGAGAGAGAAAGAGGGAGAGGGACAGATTGTTAGGTAAGCTACTGTAATTGTCACGTAATGGTTAAAGAATATGTACATTTTGTGCAGAGTAAAAACAGGAACTCCGGCAGGACTAGCTATGACAGCATAACTAAAAGGGAGAGCCAGAAGCTAACACAGACATGAGGGCACCCTGGGACATAAGGCA
>CM075029.1:10056310-10070005 GCA_037576675.1 Pangasius sanitwongsei | reverse complement strand
GAATTGTGTCGATGTCCCAATATTTATGGACCTGACTGTATATGTATATATATATATATATATATATATATATATATATATATATATGTGTGTGTGTGTGTGTACTGCTCAAAAATGTGTGTGTGTGTGTGTATAAAAGCAAATGTATTGGAATAGAGTCTTGAAGTAAATAACATTTCTTCCATATCACTTGCTTGCAATAACTGCATCAAGCCGGCAACGCACTTACTGTTACACCCACTTACCCACACCTGTTGCATTCTTTTTATTGTGATATATTTCCAGGCTTGTACTGCAGCTTCTTACAGTTGTTGTTTCTTTTTGGGGGGGTTTTCCCTTCAGTTTCCTCTTCAGGAGGTGAAATGCCTGCTCAATTAGGTTAAGACCTGGAAAAACCTTCCACTTTTTCCCCCTGATGAAGTCCTTTGTTGTGTTGGCAGTGTGTTTCGGGTCATTGCCTTGCTGCCTGGTGAAGTTCCTTTTACTTAGACTGGATGCATTTATCTCTAAATTGGCAGACAGAATGTTTCTGTAGACTTCTGAAGGTAGATTTCCTGCCCAGCTCCTTGGCTATCAGATGTGTTACGTGGTAATTGGAGAGAATTAAGAACAGCAGAGAGGAAGTGGAAGAAATTGCAACTCGACACAGATCTTGCCTCTTACTGTGCTCTCCTGTCCAAATTTTCATCTGAAGTGACTTCTGCTAAGACTGCCTTCTACAAGGAAAAGCTGGAATCCTCTGCACAAGATCCTCGCAAGCTCCACAATATCTTTTCTTCACTACTCAACCCACCACCTCCTCCTGCTCCATCCTCCCTGACTGCTGAATACTTTGCCACTTTTTATGTTGAGAAGATTGAAAAATTCTGCCAGACATTCACTTCTGCTCCTACTCCTACACCACACACTGAGGATTCTCCTTCTCATTTGCTGGCACAGTTTTCTAGGAACAGAAGAGATCCTGCAAATCATCTTATCCTGCAATCCTACCACCTGCCCATTGGATCTAATCCCTTCCAAAAAGCTCCAGACCATCTCTCAAGACCTCCTCCCTTTCATCACCACTATCATCAGTGGCTCCATAACATCTGGTCATGTACCAATCCCATTCAAGAGAGCAAGGGTTATTCCCCTCCTGAAGAAACCCTCTCTGGCAACTCCAGACCGGTATCACTTCTCTCTTTTCTTTCTAAAACCCTTTAATGAACTGTCTACAATCAACTGCCTCAATATCTCTCACAGAACAACCTCCAAGATCCCAACCAGTCTGGCTTCAAACTGGCACACTCCACAGAGACTGCTGCCCTTTTGGCCGTCACTGAGAAGCTACATGCCACTAGATCAGCCAAACTGTCTTCAGTCCTCATCCTCCTTGACCTTTCAGCAGCTTTTGACACAGTGAACCACAAGGCTCTCTTGTCCACCCTCATGAGCCTAGGAATTCATGGTGCAGCATGGCAATGGTTTGCTTCCTACCTGGAAGGTCATTCATATCAGGTGACATGGAGGGGATCCACATCTGCTCCCCGCAGACCCTACACTGATGTCCCACAAGGCTTAGTACTTGGTCCTCTCCTGTTCTCCCTCTATACTCGATCTCTTGGTGTGGTCATATTCTCACATGGGTTTTCATACCACTGCTATGTGGATGACACTCAACTCATCCTCTCCTTCCCTCCCTCAGACACTCATGTTTCTGGCAGACATCTCATCATAGATGACAGCTCATCAGCTGAAAATTAATCCTAGCAAAACTGAACTGCTGTTCATCTCAGGTGATTCATCCCTATCTCAGGATCTTGCAATCTCCCTAGACAATTCTCTGACCTCACCTTCGGTTACTGCACACAACCTTGGGGTAACCATGGACAATCAACTGTCCTTTTCCTCTCACATTGCTAATATGACACGCTCATGTCAATTTCTCCTTTATAACATCAGAAGAATTCGTCCATTTCTTTCCACTCAGGCCACACAGGTGCTTGTTAAGTCCCTTGTCATTTCAAGACTGGACTACTGCAACTCACTCCTGGCAGGTCTGCCTCTGAGTGCCATTCATCCTCTGCAACTGATCCAGAATGCAGCTGCACAATTGGTTTTTAACCTTCCTAAGTTTTCCCACATAACACAATTG
This sequence comes from Pangasius sanitwongsei, assembly GCA_037576675.1. Classification (NCBI taxonomy): domain Eukaryota; kingdom Metazoa; phylum Chordata; class Actinopteri; order Siluriformes; family Pangasiidae; genus Pangasius; species Pangasius sanitwongsei. The sequence continues at coordinate 10,067,871 of CM075029.1, read as the reverse complement.
CTACGCTCCCTTCACTGGCTTCCTGTAGCTGCCCGCATCAGATTTAAAACACTGATGCTTGCCTACAAAGCCAAAAACGGACCAGCACCCACTTATCTCAAAGCACTTATCACACCTCACACGGCACCACGCTCCCTCCGATCCTCTAGCACTACTCTACTGGTCCCACCATCTGTCAGGGTACAAGGAAGGCATGCATTGAGAATCTTCTCTGTTCTGGCACCAAGGTGGTGGAATGAACTTCCCCTAGATGTCCGAACAGGTGAGTCACTGGCAGTCTTCAAACGATGTCTGAAGACTTACCTCTTCCTAAAGTACTTAAGTTAGCACTTACAAAACCAAAAAAAATGTATTGTCTGAGCGCTTGTCTATTACCTCCCCAATAGAGTTTTTGGACTGATGGTATTCCTAGTTTCTGACCTAGTGAGCCAGTATCAGAATGTATTTTTGATAGACTTCAAAGCACTTTTGTAAGTCTCTCTGGATAAGAGCGTCTGCCAAATGCCGTAAATGTAAATGAATTCATTCTGCAGATACCAACATGAGTTACATCATCACTAAAGATTAGTGAGACACTTCCTCCCCATGCTTGATACATGAGCTTGGATGTTTTGGATCATGAGCAGAACTTTCGTCTTTAAATCACTTTGGTAGAGGTTAATCTTGGTTACAGAACTTTTCTGGCTCATCTCTGTATTTCTTTGCAAATTCCAGTGGTGGACAGTAACAAAGTAAATGTAATTCGTTACTGTACTTAAGTAGCTTTTTGTGGATCTGTACTTTACTGAAGTATTTCCATTTCGGGAGACTTTTTATTTAACTTCACTGCATCTCAAAGTCAAATATCTTACTTTTTACTCAACTACATTTTGCGAAATCAGTTGTTCCTTTTTATTTATGAGTGGATAAAAACTTAACTGGTCGAGCACACGGCAAGCCACCAATCAGGGTAAAGCTCGCACTCTGTTTTGAACTTGTTTTGGTTGCCGCTTGGTGGTATCTACTTAGCTCGAATACAGTTCAGCGTTAGTGCAACAGCATAACATTTTGAGAGTGCCAGTGCCATCATAAATGATGGAAGAAACTCCTGATTCTAACTTGCCACAACACCTGTGGCCTTATTTGCACGATTTTTTCGTTGAAAAGAAGAAAGAGTCCTTCATTTTCAATTGCCTTCTCTTCCTGCCTGCCTGCCTCGGCCCGGTATTTTTTATTTAATGACAATCAATCGATGTTAATACTTTATGTTGTAATATAAATTCTATTTTGAAGTCGTTTTGCATGCAGCGTATGATGCTTAAACAGTTGGCAGGGGGAGTGGAGTACTCCTTATTAACCGAGATTTTGAATGTTTAGTTTTTGCAGAGAACCTGAGGTGTGCTGTAGGTCAGACAGAGGAGTTCAAAGTGGAGGTGGGACTGCATCAGGGATCGGCTCTGAGCCCCTTCCTGTGTGCTATGGTGATGGACCAGTTGTCGGAGGAGGTCAGACAAGAGTCTCCTTACACAATGATGTTTGTTGATGACATTGTGATCTGTAGTGTACTAGTATTAGTAGTGACTGTAGGAGGAAAGGTCTAGATGAACAAATAGGCAGCAGGGTGGCACTGCTGCAGCATTGTTTAGACAGGTGTCAAGATGATGTGAGCCAAATTTGGTGAAGATTGGACAAAGTTTGACATAAAGAAATTAATGTCATAGGGTGCATTGAACTCGTCTCGACCCAGGGAATTCCGTGATGCCTGGCTTTTAAATTTTGGATACATGGTTCAAAGTACATTTAGGCCAAAATTTGACCCAGTGGTGGCACTACAGTGTTGGCAATACTTGGCCCAAACTTGGTCAGAATATTCCTTAGACCCTCCCAATCAGTGTGCCACATTTCACAACTTTTTACCAGACGGTTCTATGGGCTGCTATAGACAACCTAGCCAGAAGAAGAAGAAAAGAGTAATTAAAGCTGCAAGCAGTATTTTTGGGTGCCAAGCACCCAGACACTGTGACCCACATATTCACAGAGATGCTACAATTGTTGCCTAAGCAATCACAGGAAAGCAGAGCCATAACTTTAGGCAAAGGGATTCAAGAGTGATTTGTAGTTTCATTCATGATGTGTATGTTTTGACCACAGACAGTGCTGGAATTCTCTGACTGTAGGAGGAAAGGTCTAGATGAACAAATGGGCAGCATTGTTTAGACAGGTGTCAAGATGATGTGAGCCAATTTTGGTGATGATTGGACAAAATTTGGAGGAGGAGTAACAAAAATGGCAGTGAGATGTAAGCATTTTTGGCATGTTATTGTTACTTTTGACCAGTAGGTGGCGATGGCACAAAATTTGTTGCACAGCCTCAGATCATGGTCCTGAAGATGCCTACCAAGTTTTGTGTCAGTGCACAAAGTCGTTGCTGAGATACAGTCTCACATCCTGTTTGGAAGCTTCGCCATCAGATTTGTTGGCCCATTATGGACAAACAGTATAGAATATTCAAAATTCTCTTGATAACTTTTGTGAGGCTTACTTGACATGTGCCAAATCTGGTGATGATTGGAGAAAATTTATAGGAGTAATGAAAAAACATTACATTAATGACAAAATCCAAGATGGTCGACAAGAGGTACACTTGAATTTCACATGTTGGTGTGCCTTCACTTCTGCGTACTCCAGAGAATTATAGGAAAAATTAACTGTAAATATATCACAAACTCTTTAAATGATATAAGGAAAAATGAGAGTTGTTACAGTTTTTGACCAAAAGGTGCTGCAGTCACAAAACTTCTTGGGTACATTCCAGGCTTGGTCCCAAAGATACTTATCAAGTTTTGTGATGATGTATAGATGCATTGCTGAGAGACTCCTTCACATCCTGTATTTTTGCTTTTGCCAGCGAGTTACAGGATGGGGTCTGAATATCAAAATTCCTTTGATAACTTTTATTCAGACATGTCTCAAGATGATGTGAGCCAAATGTGGTGAAGATCAGACAAAATTTGGTGGAGGAGTAGCAAAAATGGCAGTTAGATATAAGCATTTTTGCATGTTATTGTAACTTTTGACCAGTAGGTGGTGCTGGTCCGACATTTGTTGCATAGCCTCAGGTCATGGTCCTGAAGATGCCTACCAAGTTTTGTCATTGCTGAGATACAGCCTCACTTCCAATTTGGTGGCTTCGCCGTCAGAATCGTTAGCCCATTATGGACAAACACTTTGGACCATTCAAAATTCTTTTCATAATCTTTGTGAGGCTTACTCTGAAAATCATGTATGCCAACTGTTACGACTTCCTATTTGCTGTTGTTGTTTTCGAAATTAGCGTCTAGGGATGTAGGAAGTCAACACAAAGAATAAATTAATAAAAAAAGAATTAAAGATGTTTTTAGAATCGGGGAGGCTGTCTGTTGCTAAAGGAATGAGATGTGTGGAGTAATGAATCAAACAGAAACCGAAAAACTTTAGTGAGGAATTATGTCTATCAAAACACTTGATTACTTTTCATATTTACAGTGACGATAGAAACGTCAAAGAGTAAGGGAGATGATATTTACAAGTTATACACATTAGAAAAAAAACTCAACAGTGTGAGACGTGAGTGGCGCTGAAGGCAAAGAAATTAATAAAACAAAACACATACTAACTCCAACCAATTCAACGCTAATCTAAACAAAGAAAAAGAAAAGAAAAACAAATCTTCTAACTACGCTCACTAACAAAACATAAATACAAACATTAGCTCCCGCTCCTATCCTAGTGTTTTTATACAAGCGATATTCTACATGTTGCTTTGTATAGGTCACGTGACATACTAACCTTGTCTCAACACGATGAGTCAAGAGATAAATCCAACCATCAACTCTTAAAGAGAGAAAGGGAATCAAATCACAGCTTAATCGGACAAACAGCCAGAGTCAAATCAGAGGCAGGTAATTACAACATGTAAAGTAAGGGAGCGATCAGAAATAACTCAAAGTAAGCTAACAAATCACAATTGCAACAAAACTGGAGAAGGATGGACAGCGTAACAAACAAACGAGCGCTATCAGAAAAAACGCACCCTCGTCTTGAGTCCTTATAGTAGACTGAGGATGCCTGATTGTCGTCATCACGTTAACAGGGAAGATCGAACGGTCGGTTGCGCAATCCCAGGATCTAAAGGTGGTAATGGTCAAAACAAGGCAGATAGAAAAAAACAAACTTCCCACAATATTACGGGACGTAACACAAACTTTGGTGATGATTGGACAAAATTTATATGGGTAGAAAATCTAATTAGGCAGAAATTGATGTCATATGGTGCATTGAACTCATCTCAACCCAGGAAATCCAGGGAACCCTGGCTTTTAAATTTTGGACACACGCTTCAAATGTTATGACCATAAATGTACTTCCAAATTAGGCCCAAATTTGACCCAATGGTAGCACTTTGCCAAAATTTGGTCAGAATGTTCCTGCCAAATTTCACAACTTTAGTTGCCATAGTCATATGCCATAGCTGCCATAGTCACCCTAGCCAGAAGAAGAAGAAGAAGAAGAAAACATAGAATAACAATAGAGTGCCTATGCACCTTTGGTGCTTGGCACCTAATAATAAGAAAACATGGAATAACAATAGGGTGCCTATGCACCTTTGGTGCTTGGCCTCCTAATAATAAGAAAACATGTAATAATAGGGTGCCTATGCACCTTTGGTGCTTGGCCCCCTAATAATAATAATAATAATAATAATCCCTACAAAAACAATAGGGGTTCAGCACTTTGTGCATGAACAACTAATAAAATCCTAACAAAAACAGTAGGGTTTCAGCACTTCACGCTTGAACCCCTAATAATAATAATAAAAAAAACATGCTTACAAAAACAATAGGGTTTCAGCACTTCTTGCTTTAACCCCTGATATGTAATCCATAAAAGTGTCATGGAGATATAGCCTCACGTTCATTTCGGCATGCTCATCGTCAAATTCATTTGCACATTATTCAACAACAGTTTGATTAATCAACTTGAATTTGATAATTTTTTGTCAGCATATATGTTTTTCAGAAAATTAAAAATGGTGGAAAAACTAGTTGGCGGAAACCATGCTTTGCATTCTACTCAGCACGAGCCAAGGAATCAGAGGAAAGAATTTTGGTTGGGAGAGTGGAATCCAGATTTACATGGTTAAAGTCTCCAGTAATTACCACAAAAGCTTCAGGGTGTTTAGACTGTAACTTAGAAACAGTGGCATGTATAAGGTCACATGCTGTTTCCTTGTCAGCTAACAGTGGTTTTGGTGATTATCGTGTCATTGGTTTGTCATTATGGTAAATTCTGCATAAGAAAAGGAATGTGTGATAAAATTTGTTTTACTTTCCTAGTCATTCTCTTTAGTACATTACGCCACATTAAACGTTTAGATTGGACTGATAGATAGGGCCTAGCCTACAGTATCTACAACCCATTCTCACTTATTGTTCATGCCCCCAATGACACCTTGACATCTGGATAAAGGCATCTCAAAATGATCAGCAAATTGCATTCCCAAGACATTAGGATGATGAAGTCTGCTGGAAGTTCCACTTGAGAAATACACCACCATCTGAATCCTACTGGTGAATATGCTACATTGAGCACCATCAGAAGACATTACAAAGAACGAACATCACACATACATAATCCTCACAAAATAAATCAGTTACCCAATCCATACTGTATGACGCTATCACAAATGTAAATATGTTGCAACGATGTCTTGTGTTGATTGTTCCTAAAGTGTCAAATATTTATTTAATATTTTGCCCTTGATTTTGGGGACATTGTCACAGCCATAGACAGCATCACTGGCCATAAGGAGGAATTGCCAGTAAGTTCAGTGAAAAAACAGATCTGATGTGACAATAGAGTGGACGTTCCGTGAGCATTCCATTCAGAGGATCAGGCAAAAACAAAAACTCAAAATTGTCCCATGATCAGAGACAAAAATAAAGAGATACATCTTCAACAAGCTCAGATATGTATCGATAAGAAGGAGACATTTCACGACGTCATTTTCACTGATGAAACAACGGTAGCTTTGGATCACTTTGCCACCATATTATTTTGGCAGACGTGTTCCCAAACCAAAGCCTAAATACCCACTGAAAGTTCATGTTTGGAGAACAATATCCAGACTGGGACCGGGACCTATTGCAATCGTTTAATGGACCGGTCTTTCTTTGAAGATGCTATTATAAAAGAAACCTCCATTCCCTACATTAGGGAAAACTTTGGAGTCCATCGCCACTTTTTCCAGGACATTCACCCGAAACACAGTGCTGCAAGCATAGTCATTGCTGCAGAGGGTATAAACTCCACTAGAATAAATAAATTCGGGTTCAAGGAACTTACAGTAACGGCATGGAACAAGTACATAACTAGACTGTTTAAAGTTGTTCCAGCAGTGGTTGAGCATCAGGGTGGACACACTGGAATGTAGCATACATAGGCTAAATTGTAATGCCATAAAATGAAAATACTGTACATTTCTGACCACTTTCCAATAAATATAAACTTTTTCATTGACAACCATTTCGCTGTATTTTTGTATTTATTAGATTAAACTGGAGCATAATAAAACTTAGTGCTACAGTAATGAGTGTATCTATATTTATCAACAATCGAACATGCATGCCAAACACAGGTCATAAAAATACTGTGACACTCACTATATAGGAAATAGTAAATTAGTGAGTGATTTAAGATACAGCATGACACGTCTGAACAGTTGCTCTGTGAGGTCTGTTGCAAAGATGGACACAATGACAAAAAATGCGATAATAAATACATAAGGTCACAGTTGTGAGATGCAGCCTAAACTCACAATTGTAAGATTTAAAGTTGCAATTGTGGGAAATAAAGCCCTCAATTCGGGGGGAGTGAAACCTGCAAAACCGGTTGGTCAGAAATTCCACCTCACACCCTGTGAATAGGGGGTGAAAAGAGATTGACTTATCCAACTTCTCCAAAACAGACGACTCACTTAGGTCCATCTTTTAAATCCACAGAACAAACATACTGCAATTACTGCTAAAATCATTGGATTAAAAATAATTATTTTACTGTATACTGTTTGCAAATTATATTTAATAATCTTAATTGTGTTGAAATGTGATCAGTAATTTATTTGCTTAGGAAATACATGGGTGTCACTTTGTTTTCAAAAATGGTGGAGATAAAGATGTGGGGGTGGTTCAATCCCCTTTTCTATTTATCGCATCATACTTTAGCATGCATTGTGCTGTTTCTTTGTTAGATATGATTTAAGTACCGTTATCTACTCAATGGATTTACTTGAGGAACAGTAATTAGGATTAGGAAATCTGAATGACCAAAATATTCCTTTTAGATTATTGGCTCAACCTCTGCCTTAGTAGGTTTTTAATAGGATTATATAGGGGAGAAAAATCTTAACACAAAAATATTATTTTCCTCCTTGGAGTACAGTGTCATTGTTTGGTGCTAAATTGTGAAAGACAAGGAATGTGTGATTAAAATTTGCTTTATCTTCCTGCTCATTGTCTTTAGTTTTTTTTCAAGCCTTTAGATTGAACTGCAGTGTTAATCTTGTCGAAATGACATGACAAAAATTTTTATTAACAAAGAGTTAACAATAACTCTAACAATAACACCATTTTAGTTAAATTGTAGTAAAATTGACAAAAAATAATGGATATGGCGTGACAAAATATTGACTAAATTTTAACATTAGCAAATTTAAAAATTATGACTAAAACTGTCTTACACAATAAAGCAAAGCAAAATAAAACTGAGTGCTACATTAATGCACATATTTATGCATTAACTTAAATAAATTAATGTAAATTAAATTAATGTAAATCAAATTTGCATGCCAAACATGTAAAAATACTATTAATAACTGAATTATTAATGTTTTATTGGTATGTACGCAGTACAGTATTGTACAGTAAACTTGAATTTGAATTGAACTGAAAAAAAATGGAATGTGTGGTTGGTTAGAAAAAATTAAGAAAAAATATTACATATGGTTTACGTATGGATGTATAAAAACAAATTATGTTAATGTAACTCAATTCAGTTGCGACCCCTGAAGGGAAAAGCCGAAAGAAGAAGAAGAAGAAGAAAAAGAAGATAATATAACTCAATTCAATCATGTGGAACCGATGTACGCATTTGAATTAAGTAAATTCAGTAAGCTTTTTTTCAGCATGTGGACTTCTGTGTTCACTTCTGTATTCCATTTTTTTTCAATACTGAAACTTTAAATCTATGAAAAGAACAACAGTTTCCATTGGCAAGAAAGGAGAATTAATTCAATGCTACTTTGAGGAAGGAGATTCATATTTACGCGTGCACACACGAATCGACTTTACTGCTGCTTGTTGCAAAACGGTTCTGAGAAAGGTTCACAGATCCGCTGGCCAAGCACAAGCAGATCATTGACTTCAATACACAAAACAGCACCGTTTGGTTAGAAAAAGAGTACATGCTGTATACAGTATATGTCCTGGCATAAGTACTGTATCTACTAGTATAGAAGAATTTTCTTGCTCAGAGTATGATGTAATCCATCAGGTCAAAATAATCAAATCAAAGTGAAATGTGTTAATCCATCAAAGGCCTAAGAATGACTTTGAAGTGCATTTTAATCATGAAGAGAGTGTGACTTTATGTTAAATCAGTGTTTAAGCATAGTTCTAATCAATTAGAAAATAATTTTATAGAGAATATTTGTGTATGTGAATCAAGAAATCTAAGACAAACTGATGTGACCTAGCTTGTGGGAAATCACTAAGCACACAGTTCTCATTCATAAATTGTATCTTTTCAGTCCAGGCTTGCTCTGCCATTTCTCATGGGAAAGTGCTCTTTCTCTACCAGAGTACCTGAAGTTTGTATCTTTTTCACCAGTTTGATGTTTGTGATTTCTTACAGTGCACTGTTAAGGTTGTGACGAATGTTAACATTTTTTTTTAAAAACTAAACTGACTGAGCTCGTGCCACAGTTAAAACAAAGATAGAGGGGCAATGAAATAATTGTGGCGAGAGGTCAGGGGCATGATTAAAAGAAAAAATGAGAAAACACCCAATGAGATCATTGTTTTAGCATTGTATAAAAGCATAAATCAGATGATCTGCAGACATCTCGGCTTTGTTGTTTTTTTTCAATAAAGTCTGATTTTTGGTATGTTATTTTTGTTATATTTTGGACTGAGAAGGTTTTTCTTGACACTAGCAAGCTGCGTTTGTTCAAATGTAACATGACTGCCCCCTTTGAAACATGACTGCCTCTTGTCTTTCCTGCACCCGCAGCATGCACGTGATCCTGCTTGATACCGCATGAAATTGCAGGATACCTTTGACACGCATTCTCAATGGCCACATCTGATTGGGGATACAGCCTTTTTTTTTTTTTTGCTTGCCATCGAATTTTTGTGTGTAATTCGAGAACGGTTTGGTCTATCTATGGAAGAATTTTCCTGTTATCTATATCAGTATGATTGTCAATCAGTATTATGTCAATCAGTATCTATGCAACAGTATTGAAAAGTGACCTTAAATCACCTCATGGATTCAAGCAAGTATTTAACTTTCAGAGCTTCACTTATATACTACACTGTACCATTTAGAGGGTGACTTTATGCCTATGATTCTACAAGGATATTTCTGTGAGAACAAACTGGTATGACCTTGCAGGTGGTGTTTTTTAAGATTAAGGCTAGTGTTTGAAGGCTAATGTTTTTAAAAAATAAACTGACTGAACTCTCGCCATGGTTAAAACTAAGATAAAGGGACAGTGAAATAATTGGGGCGAGAGGCAGGTATGTGATTTAAAGAAAAAAAGAGAAAACTCCATCTGATGAGATCATTGTTTTAGAAATGTATAAAAGCATGAGCCACGACTATGTAAATCAGATGCTCTGCAGACCATCTTGGATTTGTTGTTTGATTCAATAAACCCCTTGTCTTTGGAAGTCTTTTTTCTTATTTTGAATTAAAGAAGTTTTTTCCACTTTTCTTTGGCGTTGTCAGCAGGATTGGAAAGGAGCCAGGAGGGCCGCCACGGCTAGGCTACTGCGGACTGCACAAACAAGGCCGGCCGAATGAAGGTGAGCATTTTTGCTTTTAGTTAAAGTTGTTTGTGTGGTCTGCTGCAGATCGGCCTGTGGCAGTAAGGGCACTCTTTTAGGCTTCACCAAATTAAAGAACCAAATTGAGCAAGGGGCTTGTAATCTCAAAAAGGTGTAAACTGCATGTAGAATATATTGCTGTTAAGTGGGCCTTGATGGATAACAGTAATATATAAGTAGTGTAAAGAGTAAAGAGTTAAAGATTACAGAGTAAAAGAGACACAGAGTACAGACTAAAGAGATAGAGTTAAAGAGCAAAAGAGTAAAGAGATAAGAGAACAAGAGAAGAGAAAGCGCAGAGTCTTTGTATGTCTATGTTGTGTGAAGATCATATGTTGTATGTTACTTGTTCTGTGTGTTATTTGTTGAAGTTTTCTGACATCTTAAGTGTTGTCCCTGATTGGGGGCTCTGGAGTGTTTGTCTTTTTCCTTGGTGAGTTCCTGCTGAACTTGGCCAATCTGACCCCATGTCACTCACAGCGCTGGCTGTAAGTGCTCTGTAAGCCCTCGGTCACTGATCAGGCATATAATAGGTGCCACATAAATCCTACAGTGAACGCTCCAATTTATCAACTCAGTGTTACATTTAGTTGGGCACTGGTTGCTTTGTTTTGAGGGTCACTCTCTGTGTCAGAGATCTTGGCCTTGTGGCACTTGGTATTGCTAAAGTGTGGTGTACAGTGATTAGAGTCACTGCAGTTCTGTGACTGGGAGTGTCTGGGAGGTGTCCTTGTTTGACAGGTTCCACTGGGTGGGGGCAATTCACCTGGAGTCCTAATATAGGGAATTTTTATTGTTTACATAAGAGTAAGTGAGATTAAGTTGACAGAAAGAGAAGGTGTAAATTGTGTGTGTGTGTGTGTGTGTATCATGTGGAATATGCTTGAGTGAGAGAGAGAACAGGAGCTGCTGTGTGTGTGTTGGTGGGTGTGTGTGAGCAGCAGAGGTGAGAGTTGGGCTACACTCCTGGAATCCAATGTCAAAAAACACACATCCCCTTATTTCTCTACATGATAAACTTGTATTCACACACTGGGTAAGTGTGCATGAAAAAAATAAACGCTGGGTTTGGCTGGATATTAGACACGTACCTCTCCTGGACCGTCATTTAAGTGTGACTTGGTGGAGACAGACGTGACTATATCACGCTTACTAGAGGGAGTGAATGATGGGCTCCGTAGATAAGGAGACAAGTGATGAATGATGAGCTCCAAAGTTAATTTGGAGACTGTGTGAATGTGGGAGCCAATCAGAAAAAGGAGGGTATGCCAGCGTGTTACATTCTCGCCCTAGTCTAGGGGTTGGGGAGGAAGTAACAAAAAAGGAAAAAAGATGTGGCTCTAAAAAAATTGGCCAATGAAAAAAAATTACAGCTAAACAAGCATGGAGAAATCCTCTCTTTTCTCCTATCCCAGCCCAAGGTTTACATCTACAACA